>JBBELK010000654.1:0-600000 GCA_037783545.1 Henricia sp. BOLD:AAB3569
CAAGGCAAAACCAACAAATATTAAAACAAACCAAAATAAAATCTTTTAAGTTTCCCGTCCCAAATTTGCCCTGGAATACGGGCTTTAGGTGGGATTTGAACCAATTGTTTAAAATATTTGCCAAACTTAGTGGTTGACTAGCTATTATGTCTATTCTTGTATGCAGGAGGTCGTGGGTTTGAATCCCATCCGAGCATGCTGTCTTGAAGAAGTACATATTGCTATATTTAAGGACAAAACAATTCCACCAAAGCAGTAATCCCACAACTACAAAAAACAATTTACATGACCTTTTTCAACTTTTTAAAGTTGACCTCTTGTGGCATTTTGACCTCTCCAACCGAGGTACAAGCAGCCAATCAGAATGAGTACTGACCTGACCCGACCTTAAAGTCGATCTCTTGTGGCATTTCGACCTCTTCAACAGTCGTGGCCTGTCCCTCTCCAACCGAGGTACAAGCGGCTAATAGGAAGTAATACTTGGTGTTGCTAGAGAGGTTATGAATGGTTGCAGAGGTGTCGGTTCCTGGTTAAGAAAAGAGGATCATTAAAGGCAGTATACACATGATTGGTATCTCGAAAATCAGAAATGTTCACAGATTAATGCCTAACTTACACAATATAAACATGATGATCCTAGAAAACTTCCCCTGAAATGGTTTTGTCTGAAGTGCTATAGTCTTTGAGAAATGAGTAAAACAATTATTCTTCGTCTCATGAGACGAAAATTCAATTCGCCCCAAAACCATTTCGCCCAAATGCCACTTTGCCCCAAAACCACTTTGTGCACAGGCAGTGGTTCAGGGTGAAATGGTTCAGGGTAAAGTGGTTTTGAGGCGAGATAACAGCAAACCCTTTTTTGACTGTTTTCTCAAACGTTAGAGGAAGTACGGAGCTGGTTTTTGCTCAGGTTGGTTTTAATCATGCATATCTTCAATGACACAGGGGGATAAAACTATTTGCAACAGTTTACCAATCATGTATACTATCTTTAAACTCTTTACAAATATATATTATTGGACAACATTTTTCACTTTTCGTGTTGGTAAATCAACCAGTAAGAATTTTGAAGCAAAAAGTGTTATTTTTGAAACTTTGGTCGGTCATCAAAGTTTCAGAATCACGCTTTAACCTCTAGTTGGTGAATTTTGAGAAAACTAATTACTTGAGCAAAGCGAGAATATTTTGCATGTTTATTGAAATTTAAGGCTATGTTCAGACACAGTACTACAAAGACTGAAGAAGGTCTAACATTCTGTGGTCATTGCGGGTGATTTTTCAAAAAATGAGTGTTCAAACACGATCGAGTTAGACTGAAAACGATCCATCTCAGGTTAGAAGCTGCAACCCGACTTCTGCTAATTTACATAATTGTGCATTAGGCGTTTGTTGTGTATGCCAACAACAATGAAAAAGCCACACACCATGTGCAGTTAAATGAGCCCTTAACATCGTAGGTCACTGCGATGACTTTGACAGGAAGTAAAACTGCCCAAACACCGTACTAGACAGTCTAACTCGAGTTGACATGAAAATGGTATATGGGTCTGTCCACAGTAATGGGGTACATTTGAAAAGTAAGTCAATAATTCCTTTCAGATGTCTTTAGTTTATCTCAGAATTAAAGAAATGTCCTTGTTTTGTTCTCAGGAGATAACTTTTGCCCAAAAAGGTAAAACATTTCTGCCACAACATACATTTTTGAAAAGCTTGTGTACAAATTTTCCTATTACGTAGGTAACGTGGACAGACCATTTTGTGACATTTTTTTCCGTCTTTGTTACACGCGTAATAGGAAAATTTGTGCACGGGGTTTTCAGAAATGTATGTTGTAGGACTATTTTTCTTACTCCTTGGTGAAAAAGTTATTTCCTCAGTTTAGCTTGATAATTTAAAGATAAAATTAAGACATTTGAAGTGAACACGGACCTAAAATCTTGAATGTTACAGAAATGTACCCCATTACTGTGGACAGACCCATATGTACATATGTATACCACCCTCCTCAGTGGTCTATGTAGACTGATATTAGACCATTTTTAGTGCTAAAAACAGTCTACGCAGACCATTCAGACAACCGAGATAGACCCTTTTTCAGTTGAACCAATGTTAGACAACTTTTAGAACTGTGTCTGAACGTACCTTATGTTTCAAAGTGAAAGGGGTATTGAACAAAGAAAATATACCCCCATGGGCCGTTTAAAGTTGTCACCGTTCTACAAAGCGTATAAGGAAAGGGGGGGGGGGGGGGGGGGGGGGGGGCGGGAGTTGAAGGCCACGTTTCATGGTAGTAACAACAAAATCTTGGTAAGTGATATTTCGGGGGGAAGTTGGGGGTCTTAAAAAATACTACTTTCTGTAGAACCGTGAAAATGTTGACAACTTTGGACGGCCCCTTATTGCAGAAATGTTGCTCTTTTTGTTTTCTTACCATTTCTGTGGGTATTATTCCAGTTGATCTCCGGTTGTTCCTCCAGTTTGTGAGGTACGTGCATGTATCGGATGTTGTACATCTTGATTACGCCGTTTGGGCTGAGTGGGGGGCGCCATGCCACGCTGACAGTGTGTGGGTCAATGGGCATGGCAGTGAAGTTAACAGGGGCAGACGGTACTGCAAGAGGCATGAGCAACTTTGAATTATTAAGGGAATAAAGGTGGGTTTGTCTGGTCTTAAAGGGCCCCTTATTTGGGATTTTTATTAATGAAATCTATGCTATAAAACCAATATACTCAGTTACATTCATTAAAATTCTATTTGGAGCTTGTTTTGGGGGTCAAAACAAAGGTTTTTTGTTTTTATGCTAATGAAAATATGCATATTCATGACCAAGGTCACGACGTCACAAGAGGCAAACACAGTAAAATCACATTCAACTGTGCACAAAAGATTTCACCTTTTTCTCAAACGTCCTGGAACTTTTGTAGTCCATGACTGTTTGAGTTTGTTCTACATGTTTCCTGTTGTAAGCCATGACGAAACTGGGGGAGTAAACAGCAGCAATTTGCCACAAGTCCAACTTGAAGTCTTATGTTTTTTCTTAACTTTTCCCTTCTGTCTTCCTTACGTGATGCACTCCAAACAGCGCCCTCTGTCTGTGGTTTATTGCAATGAAATCTTCAAAGTTGAAAAAAGCTATACCTTTTATTGATTTTACATCCAAACGAACAATAAGCATGTCTTGCTGAACAAGTAATCCATCATATGAAGCAAAGATTAGGCAAAAAGTTGTTTAGCACATCATAGGCCCTTTAAACTGTACGTCTAAGACCGGCTAGCGACCTGAATGCTAGGGTCACAAGCCAGCCGGCCAGTCATTATCACTGGTCTTTATTGTCCGTTTAAAACTGGCCACATGACGTGCTCTCAGTCAATAGGGATGCGTAAATTGTCTGAGGTATTTATTAATGCCGGATAATAAATGAAGTTTTTCACACCCAAATAAACATGATGAGAGCATAATAAGGTTCATGCTAAAATAAGTTTTATTCACTTTGACCACCCTCGCACCAAGATCTTCAGAGAGTTTATCTCAGATTACTGCATGCCGGGCATTCCACCAAGTCATGTATAATGCATAATGCACTTAGAAAGGGCCGTCCTTAACAGATTACAGTGTAGACTCCGTGACAATGCATGGTACACTATGCCTACACACAGTATTTATTCGTAGCCAACCAGGGGCGAGTTCAATAGCACAATACGTACGCCGGTATTGGGTATTTTCCTATACCTTCACCGTTGAAGGTATTGTCGGTATGCATACGTATTGCACTATTGAACGCGCCTCTGGTGAGCTGCACTTTCACGCAGGGTTAAGTTTTCCCACTCGCAGCATTACTTATGCGTGTACAAGACAGACAACCAAAACATAATGCCCTCAGCGCCGAAAATATGTCAAATTTTTAAATTCTTTTTTTACACTTCCCATTTGACAACCATGATTTTTTTCACCCAAAAGTCAGAGTGCCCCACAATGAAAAAAAAAACACCAAACATTAACAAGAAAAGGTCCACTTTTTTTCTATAACGAATAAAGCAAACTGCACACTGTTTCAGAAATCCTTTTACAACAGTCTCACACCCCCATTTTTAAATGAACACAAAACCCATTCTTACCGTCTTCGGCCGTCCTGCAGAACACCTCCTTACTGTATTGCCCTATGACACTTTGCTGGTGAACACGTACTTGTAACACATAGGAGGTGAAAGGTTTCAGGTTCGTTAATACGGCACTTGTGGTCTGTCTGTATTAAGAAAAAGGAGGAGCAAATAGTGTTGTGTTTCTATTGTTCACATTATCACGGAAAACCCTCTTCTGGTATACGTATACGTATGTACGAGGGTGATTCAAAAGGTTCTAACCCCCACATGGAAGGTTGTAACGAAAACTTTTGGGATTGTAAGGGTGTTATTGTGATAGACTACCAGGATCAAACCATTCATGGGGATAATTTTGCATCAGTTGACGGAAGCTGCAAGTGGGCGTGCTGTTGCTCCAGGACAATGCCCCTGTCCACACAGTGCAGGTGGCAGTGGCTGAAGCAGCCAACTGTGGCTTTGAATTGTTGCCTCATGCCCCGTACTCACCTGACCTGATGAGCGGGCGTGCTGTTGCTCCAGGACAGTACCCCTGTCCACACAGCGCAGGTGGCAGAGGCTGAAGCAGCCAACTGTGGCTTTGAATTGTTGCCTCATGCCCCTTACTCACCTGACCTGGTGAGCGGGTGTGCTGTTGATCCAGGACAATGCCCCTGTCCACACAGCGCAGGTGGCGGTGGCTGAAGCAGCCAACTGTGGCTTTGAATTGTTGCCTCATGCCCCTTACTCACCTGACCTGGTGAGCGGGCATGCTGTTGCTCCAGGACAATGCCCTTGTCCACACAGCGCAGGTAGCAGTGGCTGAAGCAGCCAACTGTGGCTTTGAATTGTTGCCTCATGCCCCTTACTCACCTGACCTGGCACCCAGGGGGTCACTCGTATGTCGGCATGAACACATGTGCATTCCAAATTTTGCTGGTTAGGGTGTTTTTTTTCCTTCAAAAGCGGGTTCGAGCAGACCCGCAAAATAGCAAATACGCACCCCTTCAAAAGACTCCCGCAATAGGCCCTCTCTTGTTTTTCTTTCTAAGTAAAGAGCCATATATCCTGTAAATATTGCAGCAAATGAGACTCTGCGCACCACTTTGGGAATCGGAAATTGCGGTATTCTCTGATTGGTTACCTCGGACCGATTTTGCAAGTGCGTTCGAATTTAGCAGGTTGGGGAGTGTTTTTTGCCTTTAAAAGCGGGCACGCGTACCCGCATTAGGGGGTGAGGATATTTTTGAATGACCCCCATATCTTACAAACTCAGGAAATTAAATTAAAGGAGCGTGACCAGATCACATTTTTGATGCGATCACTTTTTCAAAGGATGTTGAAATTTTGATACCATATCAGGTGTCATATTTTTCTCATTACCATTCTGAAATTTGACGCCCTCAATCTGTATATTTCCAGGCATATCGTCAAAAATCCATGGAGTTTAGTAAACTAATTTAACTGGTTACATAAAGCAGTACAGTGATTACACTAACCTTTGTGCTTACACATCCAGATTGGAGATTGCAAATTTTTTTTTGTGGAAAAATCTAGTAAATTCAGGGCAGATATTATCATTAATAAGAGCAATGGCTGTTTCTGCCTACCTGTACACTTCCACGGGTGGCTCCTTCCATCTGTACGCATTCTGCCAGTAAATAACCTTGTAGAACGGCCTGGACACTTTAAACACGGGATTCCAGCTGATCTTCATACTACTCGAGGACAAAGCTTTAACTTTGATATTCTCTGGGGGTGGGTAACTGTTGCCATCCTCTGCAAAAAAAAGAAAAAGTCAAACCATAAACACCGAACCACCTTGCAGTTCTAATCCTCAAAACAGCTGGCCGAGATTTCAGGAGTTTGTAAGTTGGACCTAGGCACTATTTTCAGAGGGGGTCACTGGGTCTCGGAGGAAGCTCTAGTACCGGGGGCTAACTGCATCCTAAGTGCATGATATAAACAACAGTGAATTTGACATATGTACCACAAACTCAATTTGCGGCGTTTCGGCGAGTACTCCATTTAATCCCATCACGCTTCGCGCGGAGAGGATTGTTACGTCATCTCACTTGCGGGCTATGACTTACCAGAAATTGAGGGCATAGTTAACGTCTGCAAAGAGGTTGGTCCCACGCCACAATCATTGTACGCCATCAGTTGTGCAGTATATAGCAAACCTGGCACTGTAGGTTGAACGAAAAGTCAAATTTGCCATAGCTCACATTTCTACTTAATTGCAGTTATTTATGGGTAATTCCCAAAATTAGGCGTCTAAAAGTGTGACATGCTTTTTAAGATTTCCAAGTGTTTTTAATGATTGAAAGTGGTTTCCCAGTGAACAATTATTATTTTTATTTGAACAAAAAATACCACTCAAATGTAATGTTTATGTGTAGATACGGCACCAAGGTTAATGCAAACTCATTCTACAGCCAATTTTCATTGGCGTATGTAACCCGGGACACCAAACTCCTATCCAATACCATGGAACAAATTATAAGCCTTTATGGTCTTTTGTTTTGAATATCAGAAGAAAAAAATATTGAAGAAAATTATGCTGCCCCCTATAATCACAGGCCACAGTCCATTACTGAGAATTTGTGGTCATAAGTGGTGATTTTTGAAGCAGAGAATGTCGTACGTAACTGGGACAACAAACATTTTGGACCCCTAATTTTGGGAATTACCCTTATACAAAACTACTTTACAGCAGATACTCTTTAAAAAAGGAAACATTGCATTTACGAGTACTACCCAATAAAAAGCTTTTTTGGAAACTTTAACAAAACAATGGCTTTAAAATTGCTAATTCTGCCAAGCCAAAGCCACGATTTTGAACCCTTCCTTTTTATGCAAATTTATGAACTACATGTTCAGTGGTCAAGAAATCAGCAGTGGAACTAGTCTCATTAAAGGTAGAACAGAAATGTTCACAGATTTACGCCTAACTTACACAATATAAACATGATGACTGTAGAAAACTTCCCCTGAAATGGTTTTGTCTGAAGTACTATAGTCTTTGAGAAATGAGTAAAACAATAAATTTTGGTCTTATGAGATGAAAATTATTTTTTCAAACAATGTTGGTCACTTCGCCCCAAAACCACTTTGCCCTGGACCACTGGTTCAGGGCAAAGTGGTTTTTGGGCAAAGTGACTGTAAAGCTTTCGGGAGAATAACGGCACAGTTTTTGACTGTTTTCTCAAAAGTTAGACGATGTACTGAGCTGACTTTTACTCAGGTTGGTTTTAATCATGCATATCTCCAATCACACTGGGAGGTGAAACTATTTGTAATGGTTTACCAATTTCCATTGTGTGTCTGTAGTTTAATGAGCCTGGAGCAGCCTCCGATTTCTAGTTATGCTCGCAAAAACTCGGCCCAGACTGTGTAAAAACCCGACTCATTTTTGTATAGCAAGTCACAATCTTGCCTGGTCTTGGTCTCATACATAGTCTTCGGCCTATAGGACTCGATCTTGGTCAAAGAAAGGCGTGTTTCTATTGAACATCTGCAATTTTACACATGTACCAGTAAACCCATTTACCGGTTAAACAATGTTTACTGAATTGCTCTATCCAGAAAACAGCTAAGCTTGCTGGCCTTCCATCACGCTTCGTAAATTTGCCAGATCAAGGTTATATATACATGTAGGGGGTCAAGCAGTCACATGTTTCCATTTTCCCCACAGTGTACACGCACTCAGAGAGAACGGTGTGCGTTTCTATTGGAGTTTACCGGATAAATTCCACGGCATTTTCCTTCCTCGAGGAGGGAAATTGATTGGGAAAATTCTAACTGATATTTACCAGAAAATAGTGGATAAGACCTGTTTCTACTGAACAAATTTTCCATCTATTCTGGTATTCTCTTGTATCCTCTCGAAAATGGGTTTTTCATACAGACACGCTTAAACTTGCTGCTCTTGGTACTCCACTGATTCAAATACGTCTTGAAATTTCCCCCCCAAAAAAGAAGGAAAAAAAGAAGAATACTTTACACAAATCAGAGAAGACATAGCTGAAAGTGCCAGGTCGAAGGTCAATAACACTCCCCTGAGTGACCTCTGAGAGCTGTACAAGAAAACCAGTGACTGGAATACTGCCCTCGGTGATTCGCTGGGACCAAGCCAATAAGACCTCTGTGTCGTTCAGGATGTCTGGGGGCTCCAGAGGGAACATCAGGGGAACTAGTGGGGGAATCAAAGGGGACAGATTTTAAGCAAGAATCAGTGGTTGAAACATTTAAATGTTATTTTGCTAAATTAATTTTAATTTCAGTGTCATTAATCCAGAAATCTCATACTTTATGAGGTGTACAGTAATTAAGGCATCGTTTAGTCAACATACGGAGATTCGGATGAAATACTGGCTGATCTTCTTGGCTATTAAACGTGATGTATGAACCATAAAAGTTGCACCAGACTGATTTATCTCGCAACTAACACCGTGTTTACACTCGAACCGGCAAAGGTTGGATACAGAACTGGCATTTTTTTTATTGTGACCACAAAACTGAACATTTGCCGCGTTTACACTACACCTCGATTCGGCTACAACTCGCCTTCAGAAACCACAAAAGTCACCGCTATTACATTATGACTGTAGCGCATGCGGGAGCCGTTAGGTGTTACGAAACTGGCGTCAGAGTGGTCAAATAAATCTACCACACGGCGGGCACCGCCCCAAGGACGCTCAAGTTGCCAAATCTGTATCAGGGTAGCGTTTACACTACCGGACGACCTTGAAAATTGGGGTTCAACCCTACCCAAAAGGTGACTTGGAAAAGGTGAATCATAACCTGGGTCTGATTCGCCTTTTTCAATTCACCTTTTGTGTTTACATTTGGCGCCTACCCGGCTTCAACTCGCCTTTTTTGAAATTGCGGAGTTTGATTCGGCAAAGGCGAATCACGTGTAAACGGGTGGGTTTAGTGCTAAACATCTGAGGGTTGGATTTAAGCCTCTTAGTACGGAGCTTTCGATTGGACGACGGAGAGAAACACGACGGTGAAAAATCTGTCCACGACCACGTCGTTGCACAAACTTCCCGTCCTACTTTGAATCCATTTCGTTTTTCACGACGATTTGTGATCGGTCATGTGATCAAAAAATGTGTTGTTAAAGGTCAAATGTTAACTAAACGTTGCCGTCGTCGCCACAACGTTGATTTGCCCCAACTACCGTCCTAGAAATCAGACGACGACGACATGACAAAGTCGACGCATGCGCAGATGAGTCGGGATAGCAATTTATCCGTCGTAGAATCATCCGTCGTGCAAATCGAAAACTCCCTATTGCTAAACAAGGACGACAAGAAGGGTATGATGTGTGAATGCGCAGTAAATTACTTATGAATACGCAAAATATACTGTAGACTTGTACAATCAGCGGCATTAACAGACTTTTCAAAGTGGGGGTCACAAGTTCAGCAATTATCATGGAATTTAACAATCATCGCAAAGCTTTTATAGTAAATCTATTTCTAAACCGGGTTCTGCTTTGGTACTGGCAGGAAGGCAAGGGGTGTGCTGTAGGCGATACTGGGGTGGGTTTAGGGGCAGGGGCAAAGTTTTAGCAAATTGGTACTTTGTGCAAACCGGGAAACACTACAGGATAAAGGAAACAATTGCTTCCCCACGGCCATGGCAATATTATTAGCCAGTCCTCGGGGATATAAACTTCAGAGATATTGCAGATCATTGTCAGTGACTCACAAGGTCAACGGAACACCAATTTTGCACAAACTGCATAGTGTTTTACTGTGGTGTCATGGCCGAAAGGTCTGGTGTATCAAACTTAAGGACTTGATTAATTCTGCTGGTAGTGGGTTTCACATCCAGGTCACGTCCGTGGTCTTTTTCGCAAATACTGCTTTGTCGAACTTGTACAAAAGACAGAACTGTTCTGCCATTTGTACAAGTCCAAAGAAATGTGGACAAAAGTCCATGAGTGTGGATGGGAAATCTGGATGCAGTGAAAAACAATTTGGCTCCACCGGGATTCGAACTGCGGACCTTCTGCTTAACGTGCAGACACCCTACCAATTGAGCTATGAAGCCAACTAGTGGTCTCGAAACATGGTGTTGCAGTTGTTCCCTCACTGATTGGGATTGGTTATCACGGGAGCTTAACAAGCCCTACAGAGGGATAAACCCTTCAATGAGATAACCACTCCTCCCAGAGACTGCTTGTGTGAATTTTGCATGTGCTCTTGGGCAAGATATTTTACCATAAACTGTCTCTCTCAACCCAGCAATAGAGGTATGCTGCTATGCTGATATTTGCTCCACATTGCTCACCTCCCCCAACTGTAACACTATTAATGGAGAGTTTCATATGCTGTTAAGGGCATATCCAAAAAAATTGAGATAATGGTGTCAATACATTCTCGATTGTGGTCCTATACATTTGTCAAATATATTATTGGTAAACTGGAATATATCCAACAAAAAACTGTTTTACTTATTGGAATTTGCCATTCAGTGTGGTGCTTAGTTGTAATATATAATGGCAGTCTTCTCTAAATGCCAAAAATTGATATACAGCGTTACGAGGGGAGGGGGGGGCGGGGGGGGGGGGGACTGAAAGGCTTGGAAATGAATTCCTGATGAGAATCTTACCAGAGCAGTTTCCAGCGTCCATTGTCTGGATGGACTGAACAGCAGAGTCAGGGCCAAACCCAACACGAGTCGCTGCAGCCACCTGTACATCATACACTGTACCTGGCTTCAGACCAAGTATTCGGTATGTATCTTGGAAGCGGTCCACCTTGGAAATAAATGACAAACAAAGCAATAATTAACACACTCATATTGGCCACTCGTCGGTCGTCGTCGGTTGACCATCGTAGTCGATGATGTTATAGTACAGTCATCTTGCTTTTTCACCTAGTATGGTATTTAAATCAATGTAACCAATTCACGGCTGGACATTTTTGGAAAAACTGATTTTACAAAGCTTGCACAACTTTCAAAAATAGCATAGCATGCAATCGCTGGATCGTTTTGCATCTTTTGCAATAAAATGTTGCACAAATGGTCATATGCAGTTGTGTAACCTTTCGTGAAATCGGCAGGTCAATTAAACACGAGCACCATTACTTGAGCATGCCAACTCAACAGGTAATACGTGGGTTACGCTAACCATGGTTTTGCTAAAAAAGTAAAATAACAGGAGTAAAAAATAACAGGAGTAAAATTTAATCAAAACATTTTTACCAGCATTTTAGTGAAATTCATGTTAAATTGCCATTTTTCACGTATGTTTGATATGATCAGCATCTCTGTTAGCCTTGTCCGAAGCCGTCTCCAGGTTTTTTGCTGTACGAGAGAATATTGGGTCTAGCGCATGCAAACTATACTGCACACAGCATCAAAACGAGCCACTGTGCGATAACGACTTCCATAGTAAACCCGTACGGCAACACACTGGCTGCGTAGTGCGTACATAACTGCGTACGGCCTGGCCTAGCTCAAAAGACAGCCTTGTCGAGTCTGTCACTTCCGGGTTTAATGTGTTTCTTTATATTTTCGGCCAGTTTTGGCCGAAAATGGGCGGGCTTTGGATATGCGGATATGCAGGGTATGAATATTTAAAATTTGTCTTGAGCCAATCAGGAGCTTCATGAGTAGCACGTAATGACGAGAGCATGCATTATGCATGTAGGGCGTCCTCCATGTTATGAGAACCGTGGCATGATCGATGGACAAAAAACAAATATTATCGGGTTCGTAGCATTTATTGTGTCTATACGTATTTTATTACACTTCTGAGGGAAAACGGTCGTAATACGACAGCTTTCCTAAATGATTTGTGTGAGCTCTTAATACTGCCTCGGATGAACAAACTGGAGATCGCACATCATAGCGTTTTTCAAACATAGCCTGGCGTGCGTCGACCAATGAAATTTCAGCTCACGCTGGGGTGGTTTCCCTATTACTGTAATGAGTTTCGCTGGTTGAATGCAGAACCATCAAGGCGTTGGGTTTAGGACTGTACGTGCGTGTATGCATAGTCGTAGCGCGGTGCGTTATGAGCCAATACGTGCAACATATTCCGTAGTTTGTAAGCGCTTTGTTCAGTTTTATCTTCAGCGGGCCGTCTATAACTTAAAGACAAGCCCAACGCCTTGATCAAGGCTACATCTCTGTGTGATTGCATCATAGTGCATCACACATTTCAAATACATTCTTTATACTGAATGCACCGTTTGCAAAATTTAAATAAGGGTGCCAAACAAACCTTTTCCTTCCAAGAATACAGGAAAAATTAAGATGGCCGAATCATGCTAAAGGTCTATGGCTAATAACATAAATTGCATTTCTAACCTCACTGCATATATATTCTTGAGGCCTTTCCCGCTCCTGATAACAGATGCGATACTTGTTGATATAACCCCTGCTTTGCTTAACGTCAGTGATGCGGTCCCAGTACACTACGATGTTTGCAGCAATGCTGGTCAGCCAAAAATTAGGAGACACTCTGGGAACTGCACGTAAAAGAGAGAAATGAAGATAATTTTACAATCTGAAATATCCCATACATGTAGTATAAACATCAATAGACCTATGACATAATGACGTCACGTAATGTTTACCGCGGTGCATTATGGGTGAAATGTGGGGACGAAATCTCTACATCGCTAGTTTGCACAATTATTGCAGGGCCATTTTCGCTGCCTTTTGAGGCCTTAAAAGTTAAAACCATAGTTCCGGCATCCGGCGTGGGCTTAAAACTCACGCAGGCACAACTAAGTTGACACGAACCATTTTAGAAATTTACGATCTTTCTTTTTTACGTTTTTTTGCCAGCGAAGCGGTCAGTAAAGTTCACAAAGTTACGTGCATAATACGCTAGGTGCTATGCATGCAACGCACGCAAATGCAGAGATTTCGTCTCACTTTTCACCCATAATGCACCGCGGTAAACATTGCGTGACGTCATTACGTTTCAGGTCTATTCATTGCCTAAGATTATAAACATATACACACCTCCTTCAGCAGTCTGCCCAAGTACCAGCTCTGAATTACCACTCGATGACGTGTTATAGGCTCGCATGTAGAATGTGTAATTGGTGAATGGACGCAGGTCTTGGACACGGTATGAGTTTGCAAGTTGGTCTGCCAAGACATACTGCGTCTCCTCACCATCTGTGAAGAAAGATTCAAAGTGGGCCTTTCCTTAAAAATGGGAGCCAAAGAGTGACACTTGATGCATTTGAAAAAAAAATTTTTTTAAAGTTAACATTTTTTAGAAAAAAAACTCCCATGTAATTTCTAAATAGTATAGAATTTAAAAAATAATTTACAATCAGTCTTGGCATCAGAATTTTAATAACATTTGAAAATTGTTTTCAAGTCTAACAATTTAATTTCAAGTCTTTTTTTACCAATCCTGCCCAGCACATACGGGAAGACAAAGATGGCAAATTACATTGGACTATACCTGGTTCGATGAAGAAATGGAGCGAGAACACCTTAATCCCTTTGGCTACCTGCCATGAAATCCCAATCGTATTGCTATCTATAGTTTGTGTGGTGAGGTTGTATGGAGGATCAGGACGGTTGGCTGAAATATTGAAAAAGACAAATATGAATTAATGAAGTTATCCTCTGTATGATTCCCAAAGTTGCCTTTGCAGGTTCTACAAACCCTGATGCAAATCACTTTGAAATCACTTTCAAGGCCATTTGGTGAAATCGACCCCAGGTCTACTTGGACCTGGAGTCGATTTCATCAAACTCTTCGAATGTTAAGGTCCATAATATGGCTTGCGATGGATCATAGGGCTGCGATGGATCGTGGCTACGGTGGGTGCTGCGATGAATTTCACTAAATCTATCGTAAACGTGATGCGTTCGATTATCGATTAGCGACATTTGCATATTTACTCTAGAGCTGTTTGCTGTGCTGAATTATGTTTTAAATAAAACGGTCGTCGGCTACATGAGTTCAAAAAGTCTCCGTGTCCGTTCTGCGTAGTGTAAGCGCGTGCGTTAAATTTAGCGCGCAGCTTGTGGGACGCGTACCAATACATTTTGTGCAGTCACCAAGTGCCGCGTAGGACGCGTGTAGAACACGGTAGCATCATTCAAATTTTTATTCCACGGGTACACGTACACGACGTTGTGGCCGACGTAGACAATTGATGGCCAACTGCAGCGTAGCTTCCGTGTTTTTACATGCAGCAAAAACATCGACACTGAACAGTTTTGAAGCGACACTTTGTCACCTGCTAAAATCGTCTGTACAAAATTTTAAAATGTTCTCTTGTTTATATCGCTTAGCATAGAATCTATCAAGAGTGGCAACCAGTTTTTTGGGGAGCCAGAGTCTGTCTCGTCTTCCAAAAATGGCAAAAACCACGACCATCGTTGGTCAAAATGTACGCTACGATGACCCATTGCCTCATCGTAGCTTACATTGCGTTGCCATGGTATACATGTATATGCATCGGTACACTCATTGCAAGTTTCTTGAAATCATTCTTAGGATGCAACACGAGTTACGGAGCGGTAACCCATCGCATCTCCAGTTACGAAGGATCGTAAACGTTAGTGAAATCGACCCCTGATTAAACAAAGTGATTCCCACAGCAATGGAATGCGACATTTCCAGTTTCTGGGAGAAGTCTGTAGTTAAGGGTTCTCGGAAAACCCATTTTGTTGGTTTTCTAAAGAACCTGCGTGATATAAGCCCACCTCTGGAGCCGCATGCTTCAAAAAGTGCCCTAAAAGTACAGGAATTAAAGGAGGCACTTTAGGCAGAGTGGCGCACCCTGCCTCAGTGGCTCTTATGGAGGTTAGTACAGTCATTCATACACGTTACTGATCTATAAGATATGTTACATCTTTCAGCCTTATCACTCTTTCAATCAGAGCATAATTTGCGTTTCTTTATCTTTTAACTGTATACAAAAGTCATAATTACCATCAACTTTGACAGTGACCAGAGCGCTTGATTGGACCGTTCCGACTACGTTGGAAGCAAAACACTGATACACTCCCTCGTGCTTCGTGCTTACAAACCAAATAACCAGATCGTTGTCGTCTAGATTGTGGGTTATGTGCCGCGATGGCGTAATCAGTTTGCCGTTATGGTACCACGTGATCGTTGGTTGGGGGTTGCCATTGGCGCTGCAACGTAGCCGTAATGTGGCCACGTAGTCCATTTCGCCACTTCGTGGACGCACTGTGAAGTATGGAGGATCTGTTGCAAAAAAGACGGCAAATGAGAAAATATATCCAGGGGACCGGGGGGATTGCAATAAAGAAAGTTAAGACGTCGTAACTCTTAGGACATCTTAACTAAGGCCGGGGTCAAGCGAATTATGACATCCCAATTTGTTGTAGTAGGACTAAAGTACGATTACGAGATTTTGTGTGTGTGACCCCAGATCCATTGTAATCGTATCACAATCGGTCAACGACGTGAATTGTCATCATTCGATTGTAATCCGATTGTAATCGTATTAAAATAAATTGGCAAAACACACATGTGACCCCATCTCATAATCATATTACAATCCCTCCAATAAGCCCGTAGTAACATTTCTCACAAGCGTGCGCGTACTTTCTGCTTCATCATGCGCGCCTGGCATGCTTTTCCATTTAAAAAGTTCTATTAAAGCTTCACCCAGGAAGCGTTAGGAGAAAAACAAAATTGTTGTTACTTTTCAACAGTCATCCCTAACTTCAATGCACTTGGTCCATTGATGTTCAAGAATTGCTGTCCCATCACAGAAGAAAATTACATCTTGGTACTCATCAGCACGGAAGACTTAATTATTGCTCTAAGAGTAGTGACTCGCAGGTAGAAGTCAGACGGTGCCAGGTCAGGTGAGTAAGGGCCATGAGGCAACAGTTGGCTGCTTCAGCCACTGCCACCTGCACTGTGTGGACAGGGGCATTGTCCTGAAGCAACAGCATGTCCACTCGCAGCTTTCCCCTGTGTTTCCTCTGGATTGCTTCTTTCAACTGAAAGAAGTTGTTTTGACCCTTAAATGTTTTGACCCTTTTCTAACAGTCTATTACAATGACACCCTCAGAATCCTGAAAGTTTTAGTTACTATTCATTTTTCTGGGCAAGGCTTTGCAAAACGTTTTGAATTACCCTGGAATATGTACGTACCAACTTCATTGGTCTGTGCAATTTATAAACTCCATTTAAAGCATTAATATGTCAGTTGGAATCTTAAGCCGTGTCCGCTTTGGACTTGTTTTTTGATTTTACTGAGAATGGTAAAATGAAAAATGGCTAAATTTTACTGCTGTCCGCATTTTGACTTTTTGACACAGTAACATTTTACCGTGGGAGAGCATGCGCAGTGTCCCTTCACAGTTTGACCTCAACGGCCCGGACGTACGTTTCCAGAGCGCTTTTACCGACTCGCTGTGTCCGCATTGGACTTTTCGTCTCGGGAAAAGTTACCTGAGAACTTTTCCTAGGCAGCAGTTGGCCAGGAACCGCTGGACTCAGGAAAAGTTCCTGAGGAAAACGTCCTGGGCTGTCCGCATTGGACTTAATATGGGAAAAGTATCCATTGTCTCGGTAAGCTTCCCCCTCCCCCCAAAAAGTCCAATGCGGACAGGCTGTTTAGTTCCCTTTTTCCCAAGTCAACGAAAACTTAACTTACCGAAGTCATTGATTTGCACCAATGCACTGGCTAGGGAGAACTTCTCTATTCTTGTGTCAGTCGCTTCACACGTATAAACTCCGCTGTCGTCGGGTATCAAACCCGTCAATTTAAGATTTTTTCGCCCGACAAAATGACTGCGTCCCTCAGGTAGTTGTCTGCCACCTGTTTGTAAGACAAATTGATATACATGTAGATCTTTTGCAGCGTCGGCCATGTTAGGGACAGGTGGTCATATTTAGATGCGACAATAGATTAACAATGCACCTACTCATGCATGACGCACAGTGATAATGTAATTGCCCCTAAGATGGCCGCTGTGCAAAGTATCCTCCCAAAAAAATTCGGGCATCAATGTATATTCTGTACCACTGAGACTTGTAAGGCATTGAAACCATGTACTCGAGTGACTTGAGAACAGCATGCCTGGGTTGGCAGTAACTGTCAAAACATGTAGTAAGCTCACTAATGCTGCATATAAATTACCGGTAGCCAGCTAAATTACTTTTAGCTATAGCTATTAGTTCTTTGTCCGCCATCTTTGTTATGATCTTCATCCACTCCCCACTGAGCGGGGAGTCATAATCTTGTTCGTGAACATTTTCGGCATTTAAAAATTCCTTCTCATGTTCTGGCAACACATGAATGAGGTTTTGAATACGCCCCAAGTGTGAAATCTTGTGGTCTAGATCCCCGTCTCCTTACCACTCCTGCTCCATGTAATATCCACCCAACTTCCAGCAGCCAGGCACTCCAAGATGATCTGACCACCAGATGACGTCATTGTAACATCCTCAGGCCCCGCTACAATCGCTGTCACCTCCGCGGGGTCCCCAACCCCGGACGTTTCATTGCTTGAGGTAGGTTTAGATACAACGACGGTGAGTCGTGAGGATTCACTGGTTGTCAGCGGGGTAGGTGGGGCACCGGTGATACAGCGATATTCACCTGCGTCGACTGGCTGGACCGTGTAGATCTGGAGGATTCCAGCAGAAAGATTCACATATCTGCCATATAAAGAGATCCAAAAATATTCTTTGATGAGCACTGAAGTAAAATTGTCTCGGGAGTCAAGTTGGTATACATGTACATGTAGTAGTGCTTCCCTTACCGGTACCTTCCAACTCTGACGCTCTGGGCAAAATCCCGTCGGGGTCAGTACATGTACACATATGCAGATTGTAATAATAAAATTCTATCTTGTTTGTTACTTTACAACGAAAAAAAAATATGGAAAACAATGCGTGTCTTCAAACAAATAGTTTCCTGGAATGGTAGAAATTGTTTGCCAAACGACGTGTGTTTTTGCATATATGGCAACTAGGCAGGGTTGTATTGTAACGAGTCTCCCTCTGCTCGAGTCCCAAGTCAAGTCAAGTCAAACTGCCTTTGAGTCCCAAGTCAAGTCAAGTCACGAATGTTGGTTAAGTCGGAAATGCTAATTTCAAAATGAGTCGAAATGCTGAAACTTGCATTCGTGTAGAGTATTTTTGTTGCTGTGGCCAAGAATGCTCCATGTTAAAAGAAAGCTTAGTGCTGAAATACAGTTCGGTCCTCAAAATGACAACAAATGCATACAAGTTTTATTTTATTTTTGGTAGACCCCAGTAAAAACATGTATGAGTCCGAGTCCGAGTCCGAGTCAAGTCAAGTCAAGTCATTTGAGGTTCGAGTCTCAAGTCAAATCATTTGAGGTTCAAGTCTCAAGTCAAGTCATTTGAGGTTCAAGTCTCAAGTCAAGTCAAGTCAGTGAAAATCGTGACTCGAGTCCGAGTCTCGTGTCCAAGTTATTACAACCCTGCAACTACGTACTGTCATCAGTTTCAAAAATTATTGAAAAATCACGGTGAGTAAAATTTGTACATTTTTTCTGAAATGTCCTGCATGAAAATGATTTTTAATTAGGGTTTGTAACTTGATTAGCACTGTAGTAAGTACTATGAGAAAAACTTGCTCAGGTGGGACTCGAATCCACGACCTCCTGCATACTAGGCAGAAGTCTTAAGCACTCAACCACCGCCAAGCTTGTTTTTACCGAACCTTGTTGATAGTTATTTTCTACACACCCAGCCCGTTTACACTCGATTCGCCTTTGCCGAATCGAACTCAGCAATTTCCAAAAAGGGAAGTTGAAGGCACTAAGTGTAAACGCAAAAGGTGAATTGAAAAAGGCAGATCAGACCCGGGTCTGATTCGCCTTTTTCAAGTCACCTTTGGGGTAGGGTTGAACCCAACAATTGCGGGGTTGAACCCTGCAATCGTCAAGGTCGCTTGTAGTGTAAACGCTACCCGAATACAGATTCGGCAATTTGAGTGTCCTTGGGGCGGTGCCCGCAGTGTAGTAGATTTAATTGACCAATCTGGCACTATTACAGCAACACCTAACAGCTCAGGCATGCGCTGCAGTTACATTTAGTGGTGACTTTTGCGGTTTCTGAAGGCGAGTTGAAGCGATTTGGGGTGTAGTGTAAACGCGGCAAATGTTCAGTTTTGTGGTCGCAATAAAAATGCTGGATCTGTATCCACCTTTGCCGATTCGAGTGTAAACGCGGTGTAACAGCTCACGCATGCGCTGCAGTTACATTTAGTGGTGACTTTTGCGGTTTCTGAAGGCGAGTTGAAGCGACTTGGGGTGTACATGTAGTGTAAATGTGGCAAATGTTCAGTTTTGTGGTCACAATAAAAATGCTGGATCTGTATCCACCTATAAACACGGTGAAACTCAAAATTTTAAGGTCATGGACACTCTTCCCTGGAATTGCCAGGGAACAAACAAACATGTACCTGCTACTGTGCTGCAATTCCTGCCCGTCTTTCTGCCAACGGACTGGATACTGACTGGAACCATCATTGGTCTTGCACTGCAATCGGGCAGAGGTATTCTGAAGCACATCAAGTCTCTGAGGTAGAACTACGGGCTTGCTTGGAGGTGCTGTTAAAGCAAATATAAAGAAATCTAGAAGCATAAGGATAAAACTAAGTCATTTTTTCCCCCAGTCAAGCATGGCTGAGGGAAAAGGGGTTGGGGTGGGTGCGTGGTAGAAGGAGATTCCTTTGCCAAAAAAGTGGAGCCATGACCATGGTCGACCAATGGTGATTGGACGGGTGTCGAGGACCAGTGACATCATGACAAGAATAACAAAACAAATTGGAATATTGAAAAATAAATTTTTGGCAATCGGGAAAAGTGTTTTGGGTGATCATTAAACACTTGTGGAAAAAAGTTTGCGGAAAATCCAAATGTGCAGAGATTGGGAAATCACAAAATTGTTAAACCAATCGGGAAATTTTCTGGTGGTACGACATGCTTGGCTCGATCAAAATATGTTGGCTGTGGCCGGAAAATGTTCTCGGCAATCGGAACATATTTCTGTTGATCAGGAAATGATCGGGAAGTGGGAAGCATTTTCAAGTCACTGCAAGCATTTCCTGAAACCTGCAAATATTTTTTCCACATCCTGGGATCACCGTAAACTTTTCTCGATCAGGGTCAACATTTTCTGCCTGCTACACTGTTTTTATAAGTTAACACTAACAACCAACACAGAACAGTGCTGTTCCCAATCATTTTTTAAAGTACCAATCTTTTTTTCGGTTTTTAATTTTTTTATTTTATGAGGGTAAAAATTGCATGGTTCTTTACTACAGAGAAAATGTACATGTACATTTGAGAAACTTACATGTACATTTCTAAATCTTACACCCTCGGTACAAAAAAAGGTCATGATATTATAAACAGGTAGCCACCTAGCCTTTGTTAAGGCCTCGCAGCTTGGTGAGTGTGTCGCGCGCCAGGACAAGAGAGCCACCATGCGACGTGGACAGGGAAGCAGCGCAGCTGCGACGCCTTTGCCGTCCCAGAATAATTATTTATTAATGTATTACAGCCCCTGTTGCATTATTCATCCCCGAGTTGTTGTGCTGCGAATGTATGTATGCGTTGGCGCGCGCGTTGTATGTGAAGTGCGCGCACGTGCTTACAAACTGGTGCGCGCGAACCTGATTGGCTCGCATTGTGAGCTATTCAACGCAACACATTTTGCTACCTGAGAGGTAGCAAAATTCATGGACAGCAAAGGCTGAGCAGCTGGCGCTGCTCGTCCAGTCCTCATCGCATGGTGGCACTCTCGTTCTGGCACGGGACACCACCAGCTGCGAGGCCTTGAACAAAGGCTAGTAGCCACCTTACAAACATTGCATTTATAAGCATCAATTTATTATGTCAATTGGTACCAAAGATGGGTGGCCATTATAAGTACAGGTAGGTGGCCTCTTTATCCAGTGGCTACTATAGACAAGCTTGAGTGTACAATGTATTGCAATGCAGTCTTACATACGTGTGTGTATGCTAAAAGTAAAAGGGGCAACAAACTTTCACGTAAAGTTCACAAAAACAAGAAATGAAAACGCACTTTTGAATTTCTCTGAAACCCAAATAAAGGGAATAAGGGATGAGAACAGATGCTTGCAAACATCTGGCAGCTGGGACAGGTTCAACTGGGTTGTTTCTTTTTAAATAGGGGCATCCGGGTTGGACAAGAATAATTGTGAAGAACAAAAGTTAAGAGTGGATATATAGGCAGGTTCTAGGAGGGGAAGCGCCAAATATTGGCTACCAGCTGCCAATTTTCCCAGATTAAAAAAAACAAACATGGAAAATAATCTAAAAATCTTTGAGGTTATTATTTTTTTATTAACCGACAAACTTGGAGGATTTTTATCCATTTGGAATCATGAGATCAATCATTTTTTTGAGACCCGGCTGCAAAATCCGGGAGAAAAGTTCTGAAAAGAATGTGTAAGTTTGAACTCGACATTTTAAAAAATGTACACAATGTACTCTGATCATCTTCAGGAGAGGTCCGGCACTTCATCACAAGTCCCCCACTTCATCACGAGTCCGGCACTTTGGGGCCGTCCATAAAGTACGTATGCACAAAATGCCAGACTTTTTAGACCTCCTCCCCTCTCCCCTGTATGCAATTGTTCATAAAACCAAAATATAGGGCAGTCACATGTAACACTCCATATAAATGGGGACAGCTGCTGGCAGTATAGACCAAAATGGCCTTGACTTTCTCAACTTTTGTTCCAGCGTAATCACAGCATAATACACTGCAGTTCATCAAGATTGTTTCCCTAGATTGCCTTGTCACCAGACTGTCTCCTAAATCATGAAATCCGGGCCCTTTGAGGGTGCTAAAACTGGACTACTTTACCCCAGAAATTCAGTGTAGGCTTTACTTTGTTTGAGCATGGAGGTAGGAAAAGTTGAGGTTGTTAAAGACAGATTACTGTACATGATTGGAAAACTTTTAAAAACAGGAACAACAGCATTACATATTAAACTAAATAAAATGAGCCACATAGATGCAGTAATACTTCAGAAGACCTAAACAAATCCATGCATGGTTTTTGTCTTGAATGGTAAACAAGAAATGTCTGCAGGCAATATAATAAAAAATAACAAAAAGCACCTTCAGTTGGCAATTTCTTTAACAAAGGTACATGTACCATTTTACTTGGGAAAAAAACATCATACCGGTAGTGTTTGTCAATTACTAGGCCAAACAAAACAAATGGTGTGTTTACGGTAACCCAACCTACCTGGAATTTTTGAGGCAAAATTGCAGACCTCAAACTTTTTATTGCCAATTTTCAAGTTGATAATTTAAAATGAGCACTATTTGCAATAATTTCCAACGAACATAACATTTTCTACACTTGTACATGAACATGGTTAATAGTGTTAATAGCGAGTTTCAAACATTGCAAAACAACACGCAAATGCATGAACTAAAATGTAAACGCAACATTTATTTTGTTTGGCCCTATCAACACTAACTTTAGTTGAATTGTTGTTGTTAACTTGTGAAGTAAAATTTTGGGTAACTGTAAATGTTGTATTGAGCTTTAAACATCTCTTTAATAAAAATCTGTTTTGAGCAGTTCTAGGTCAGAGGGAAGTCCAAGGACATTAACAATAGTATACATGTATGTATCTCAGCATGCCTTCCAATACATGAACATTGAGCAAATGTGAACACATGTTTGTCATTTGGTTTTGCATGAACTTTATTTATAATTAACCCCCTATAGCGAGTGTGTAAAAATATATTGAGATTGGAAGGGGTGCATTGTACTTTATGGATACGTATTGGCCATCGGTCACGATATACGATATGAAGATTGAACCACGATTAACAGTGAATACGAACAAATGTGAGTGATGCTATAGTAAGACAGGCTACAAATATTTTAGTAGAAGTTTTAAGCCTAGCATACATCGACCTTGCAACTGGGAGCAACTGGGAGCAACTGGGAGCAACTGGGAGCAACTGATCAGTTGCTCAAAAAGGTCGATGTACGCACACTTGCAACTACCGGCAACTGAAAAAATCCCAGTTGTCGCGAGTTGCTCATGTTCTACTTTCTGGCAACTACATGTACCGGTAGTTGTACCCAGTTGCGGTCAGTTGCGTCGATGTACGCGTACTTGCAACTAGTTGCTGCCAGTTGCTCGCGTGAATCTGATCACGTGCGCGCACATCGACAGCAACTGAAAGCATCAGTTGTTTCCAGTTGCAAGGTCAATGTACTCTAGGCTTTACCGAGTTGCCGTGTCGATGTGAGCGCTCTGGAAATGTGCACTGACTAGTTGCTCCCAGTTGCCGCTAGTTGTGCGCACATCGACAGCAACTGATCAGTTGAGTTGCTTCCAGTTGCAATGTCGATGTACGCTAGGCTTTAAAGCTATGGTACACTAGGCTTTAAAGCTACGGTACACTAGGCTTTAAAGCTACGGTACGCTAATTTTACTTTAAGGGGTCGTCTAAAGTTATCAGCATTTTCACAGTTCTACAGAGCATAGTATTTTTCAAGACCTCCTCCCTCCCCCCAAATTACTACTTATCAACATTTTCTCACGAGCCGTGAAATGTCAACATTTTACAGTGCATTTAAAGTCATACATGGCCCCCCCCCCACCCCCCCCCCAACCCCCAATTGCGGCACTCAAGTTACCACAGCAATTTCAAAGAGTCCAGCTATTCTATCCCAACTCTATGACTACATCCCTTTAATATTGTGAACATGCTGTGCACAAAGGGCACACAATACATGTACGTGCGAGTATGTGGAAGTAATTCAATGACCAATATTTCCTGTCAGTTATCCTCTATAACCATGTACTCTTTCTGTGTGTAAACACTTCATCTGGGCCAGAACAGCCAAGAGCTACATTAATAACATGTGTACATAATTGTACATGTGCGTGTACTTAATTCAGAAAACAGTTTGCAATTCTTTCAAGAGTCGGTTAACCGTTTTACCGACATAACAAATTGTTGCTGGCGTTTATACTGTACCGGTAGATGCATGTGCAATGTACATACATGTAATACCCCTACGGGTAGTTCCCCAAAATATTAATTGAACCTTTATCTGGTCAAATATTACTACAACGTACCCATATAAATATATTTCACTTTCATGAAGTCATTACAAACAATTACCATCAGAAAACTATTGTAAATTCTTGAAAATTGGGTTTCGTTTAAATGTTCAGCAAAACCGGTTTAAAAATTTGTTTTCGGTTAAACGGTGAACCGGTTAAACGGTTAACCGGTTAAACGTCCCATCCCTACTCAGTAGTTTAAATCTACATTCCCAGAAAAAAAAATTAAAACTGTGCCAATGTTTTCAAGAAATTGTGCAAAACCACCGTCCTATTAGGCTTGTCCCTTGGCTTACCGGTATATGTAACGGTATACTGCACAGAGAACAGAGCCTCAATTGAGAAATTTCAAAATGACACTGACAGCCTTGATTCAGATAAAGCCATTGTTTTCAGTGGCGGATCCAGCATCATTAAAATACATGAATACAATGGATTTCAGGGGGTCCGACCCCCTAATTCCATTGTATTCCTGCATTTGAATGAGGCTGCAGGGTCCGCCTCTGGTTTTACGTCTTTTTATTTGCAAATTTTACCACAAAAGAAAGCACCAGGACCCTCGTTTTCGATGACAATTTGAAATTTCTCAATAGCAGTTTCCTTCAAATAAAGGCATACTTGTCCCAAAAAAAAAAAAATACGCATGCATTTATAATTCATCTTTATTCATTGCATTGGACAGTTGGAGCCACACATCTTCCATTTGAGTAAGGTTTTGTTCTGGTCAAATTGTTTATAAAATTTGTGTATGCAAAATCTTTAAAGAACACCTGAAATGGTATTTTTAATTAATACAACTACTCCATAAACCCCCTCTCATAGAAACCCTATTTGGAAGTTATTTAGGGGTTAAAATCAAGGTTTTTAGTTTTTGTATGCCAATGAGAATATGCACATTCATGAGCAAAGTTGTACTGTCACATTAGGCAAACACAGGAAAATCAAACTCAACTGTGCGTTTTCTCCAGCATGGGAAAATTTAACCATTGGCTGTTTGGGTTTGTTTTACATACACATGTAGCTCTCCGGAATAATGCAAACTTAATAAAGGTCCGACTTTCCTGTCAAAGTTAAATATTGCATAAGTAGTGCATCAATTCCAATGATTCCAGCCACACTTGGGGCATGTTTCTATTGAACATCCAGAATTTTATCAGTACAAACACAAAACGTGCTACCCCACGGGAACCAAACCGATCACAACCAGTTACGGTGATGTGCAATTCAATAACACACTTGATTCTTATCTAGTGGAAATCTGTGGGAAAACAGTGTGTTTCTCTATTGGTTTTTATAGATAAATTCATTGGCATTTTCCTCCCTCAAAATTGCCGGGAAAAATTCTCACTGCTTTACCGAAAAATAGCTGACATGATAAGAACTGTTTCTACTGAGCAAATATTCCCCCTTTCCCGGTATTATCTGGTAAATGGGTCTTAATATATTATAACATGCCTTTGGTCAGTTATACCGTACTACCGGTCACTTACAATGAATGGGTCTTAATAGTTCTATAACACGCCTTTGGTCAGTTATACCGTACTACCAGTCACTTATAATGAATGGGTCTTAAGGCTAATGAAACTCGATTTTATGTTTCCCGTAACCGCCCGCGTTTGGATTTTTCGGCCCCATTTGAGATGCCAAAATCCAAAAACAATTCATTATTTTGTATTTTCCCCCAAAATATAAAGTTTTTAAATTTTTTCTCCTGCCATTTTTGTCGGATATTTAAAAGCAGCGCTCGAATTTCACATTTTGAGCGAGGTGCTCATTCTCGTCCTCCCGCCAAAAAATGTTTAAAATGTTTGTAGCCGTGAGTGCTAGCCTAGAACTAAACACACAAACTACAAATGGGCGATTGTTTTTATCGTTAGCGAGCGGCGCGCGGACCACAACTGGGCCTTGACACTTAAGTTGACTGCGGCTAGCTTTTTAGGTACCGTTGACGTGTAGAATCGCATCCTTTTTTGTCGTGTTTTGGAGAAAGTTGCACAGTTGTATGATGTGAGACAAATAAAATGTTCGTGTTAGTGAAGATACAGGAAGGGGGTATAATGAAGATGCCATGGACTATCACGACTGTGTCTCAAACGTGCACTTTGTTGCAGTTAATTGTCAAACTCGGTAACAAGTGTTATTAAATAAAGGTAGAAAAGCATGGGTGCAATTCCCATTTAAAATGTGTGGACTGATATAAATGTGTTTTGTTATTTAAATATATCTTGATCTTTAAATAAATGTCATAAATACCTGGGAAATGGTGAAAGATATTTTAATAAATACACATTTGTGTATAAGTTGATCAGGGTTGTGTTTTAACACACTATCGGAGGGTACAGACAGCGTTCGAATTAGCACTGGTCCGTTGGCCAAATGACAGTTGAAATGGTCTCGGGCCAGCTGAAAAGCCTTCCCAATGGTCCGGCTGTCCAGTTGAAATAAAACAGACCCACACCGTACTAAATTTAAAGGAGTGATGAAATAACTTTGATCTTTCTTCAGACTCCCACGGCCGGTTCCAATTTATTCCCCTGGAGTGAGAGACTGCACTTCCAGTTTTGGTTATGCAGTATGTCTCTGGGGCTGGAGACTTGATAACTAGTTTTTATTTCAAGTCGTAAATCAATCTTATTTCCCAAGTCCAGTCACAAGTCATTTTCTCCAGGGTCAAGTCACATGTCAAAAACCAAAAACTGACTTGACCCCAAGCCAACAAATTGAAAAAGACCAGCTCTGCCCTGGTCTAATTCTTTATAACCGCCCCCAAGATGTACACTCACACTTAGAACTGCAAATGCAGTTCCCTGTTTCGAAGGGGTTAATGTGCACAAAAACATGCATCCTTGAGAATTTATAACAAAAGAGCCTTTCAAGACTCCAGAATAGCTCTAAAATTCACCAGAAAGCTCTAAAATGTACCACACATTTTCAAACTTTTAATGAGGAGAACCTTATGACTACCAAATTTTCCTAATTTATTCACTCAAATGTGGTTTTTGCAAACATTAATGGTCGACTGTGTTTAAAAAGAACAACCAGAAATGTTAACAGTATTAAACCGGGCCACTTGAAATGCCGACGGGCCAGTGAAGATTTAATACAACTGGCCCTGTTGGCCAGTTGGGAAAAAAGTTAAGGGCGAACGCTGTCAGAGCGCCCTAAGTTTTGATCAAATAGCCGTTATTTTGCAAATAATGAAATGCTACAAAATAATGAATAATGAATAATGAAATAGTTGCCTCATTTGGGCTTGACAAAAATGTTACGGGAAACATAAAATTGAGTTTCATTAGCCTAATAGTTCTATAACACGCCTTTGGTCAGTTATACCATGGAGCTATGGTTATACTGTACTACCGGTCACTTATAATGAATGGGTCTTAATAGTTCTATAACACGCCTTTGGTCAGTTATACCGTACTATCGGTCACTTACAATGCATTCTTTGCAGATTTAGCCCAAAGGTCACGCACTGTGGTCAGCAGTGGTCATTTTCATGAAAAACACAGAAAAAATGCTTCTTTTCTTAATTTTTTTGATTGATGATCTTTTACAACCCCCCTGATATCTTGACACAAATAATAGATTACTGTGAAAGGTCAGCTAGTGTCTAGAGGTGGTCACTTTCATGAAAAACACAATTTTAAAAGTTTATTTTCCTTTTTTTCCCATTGATTAAAGGAGTCAAAACGAAACACCTCTTGACATCCCGCCCCCTCCTCATTGTTTCCTTACAGAAAAAGGTCAGAAAAAGGTCAGAGAGTGGTCAGTACCAGTCTTGTTTTTTAAATTTTCATTCTTAATTCATGCCAAATCGTGCCGTCTTTCCGAATCCATTCAGCCACACTTGATTTAGATCAAAGTATGCTTATCATGGTCCACAGGGGTCATTACCATTATATCGCCAAAGGTATGTGTTCTCCGAGCACAATTGATCTCTACTTTTATCCCTGTGTTGTCTGTAAGTATGGGCAGCCAAATGTTCACAACTGCGCAACTCCACTGCTAAAAGCCCAGTGCGTCAAGGCAATCTTGGCACACGTCCAATACACAAAAAAATATACTGTATTTCGCAATTCTCTTAGCTGTGTACTCGGAATCCTGCGCAGTGTCCGTGGCCCACGCACATATTGTATGCTAAACCATAAACTGGGATCTCGGCCAAGTGAAAAAAAGGTCAACTGGTTCGTACCGTGACTAGTTAAAGGAATATTCTGTCCAAACTGTAAATTCATTTCTTTAATTTGTAAGGTCGTCGTAAAATAAAATTGCATTTTACATGTAGGTCGAAGTCACAGGAATTACGACGAATCCCAATTTGTTGTGGTGTTACAAGATTTTGTGCACGCGACCACAAATTGTATCACAATGCATAGATCATCAGCTTTCTATTGTTAATGTGTATCTGATTTTCAAGGATATAATAAAAAAAACAATTCTTTGTAGTAATTACACCAACCTTTTTGCAAAATTGGAGATTGCAAACTTCGTTTTCTTCAAATGAATATTATTTTGGATGAGGTATTTTATATGATTGTTAGGTTAGAACAAAATCTATTTCCTAGAAAAATTTGATTAAACTCCTTTAAAATATCATTTAGAATCTCCACCACACTGCACCTTTATATAAAGAACTGGACAAAGGTTGCAACAGATGGATACCCCAATACATGTAGTACTGTGTTGTTGGTGCCACAGTTGAGCTGCTGTGTATTCATTTTGCCAAGGTCCTGCGGTTTGGCAATATCTGAAGGCCATCCGAGGTCATTGCTAATCCCAGTAGAGTGGCCTGATGACCAATGGCCAGGGTGGGGAAATGAAACTGTGCCAGTGACATCCATGGTATGTCATGGGACAAGGTCACAGGTGTTTCTCCTGGTTATTGTGTGGGTGTTTAATATACAACAGCACAGGTGTACAATGCCTATACCACTAGCACACTGAACAAAACTGAATGCAGATGTTTTAGCGAAAATACTTCCAGTTTTAGCATTTGCTGTTAAACAATTCCATGGATACATGTAGTACCACAATTACATACTTTATATTTCAATTCAATTCAACTTCACTTTATTTCCATATATGCAATTACACACACAGTAATCTATTATTTTGACAATACTATGTTGTAAGTTTTAAATACTGTTGCATGTAAATATGGTGGAAACCCACAAAAAGCATAGCTTAATTGTCTAGTGTGGGAATCCATATAAATGTTTACATTAGTTTTCGATAAGATGATATAAAGTGAAATTGCAAATAATAGTGTAACCCTTATACTAACACAAGGGTAGAATATTTAGAAGCCAGTTAAAAACAAGGAGGAACCGATTGTTAAGCAGATTAATTTAGCATTATTATACTTACACTACATGTACATGTATGTATTAGGGATGTCAGTTGGCGGTCAAAATTTTTCCTGAAATCTCAGGAACTTTTGCCTGAAATGTGTATAAACATATGCAGTTATGCACAGACGAACAAAATGAAAAAGCCTGAAATCAGGCAATTGCCTGAACTCCGACATCCCTGATGTATGTAAAACAAAAGAAAAGAGTCCTACATGTACTTTTAATCCTACATGTAACTGTGTCATTTACATACTTGTACCAAAGGATTTAAACCAAAATTTCAGATCATGTACTGTAAACAAGGCATGACAACGTCGACAGAAAAAAAACCACGTAATTTCATAATCTGCCACTTTCGTGTGTTAATTTTTGTTTTCGTGTGTTAATTTTTATCGTGCTTCGAGTCTTAATTTCAAGTTTCAAGTCACAGTTTGGGTCAAAATGTTCATTTTTCAACTCATTTTCGAGTCCCAGTTTTCGAGACAAAATTTTCATTTGAAGATTTCCGATTTACATAACTTTTTGACTCAAAAATCCTTTATACTCGAAACTCAAACTGTTTTACTCAAAACTCAAGTTGTGACTTGAATCTCGATGATAACAAACACACATTTGTATGCCATAAAAACGCTACAGATCTGTGTACTGTCATCACTAATGCATATCATCATCCCTATCCCCAGGTTATCTGGGGACAATTCTTGGAAACATGCCAAGTTGAGGTCAGCGAGGTCACGGGAGAGTAGCTCTCTCTTGTGTACATTCCTGCTTGCTGGATCTAGGGCACAGCTAGCTAGGGATGCCTCAACAAAGCACAACACTACAACATGTACACTAGTTCTGTTTGGTTGTTTGTATACTTATTGTACATGTAGCTTCGACCTTTACATTTAATAAAGTTACATGCATTTTACACAGTTTATGACAGCTTATTGTCAAAGTACATACATACATGTATGTACTGCAAACATTTAGTTGTGAACATAAAGGTATTCCATGTATGTGGGTCAATTCAAAGAATTTGTGTACAGTATGTACAGTTGTAGTCAGAAGTTTACATACAATTACAACTGTGTTAAAACTGGTGTGCTTAAACTTGCGTTGTCACCATTTTTGTAACAGTCTTTACACTAAAGTCGTTATTTTGTGGAATTTCTCACGTGCTTGCAGTACTTAAAACATAGCTTGCACACCTTGCAAAGGTTCGGGTAGTCCTATTTACCATTTTGGGTGATGATGGTACATGTATACATGTACATGTATGTAAACATCCGACTTCAACTGTACGTACATTCTGAAATAAGTATCTATTATTTTTACAATGACACAAAATTTTCCTTCATGGGGAAAAAAAAAAAATACTCAAATTGTTGATATAGCAATGGTAACAAACTGAAACACCACATGAATAAGATGGTGGTTTTTTTTTAAGTGTGTGCGCACACACATTTTTGTTACAATCATATATTTTAAAGGTTTTCTGAAGCATTAAACTTGAAGCACATGTATCTAGACCTTTATCACGGTGCGGTCATCTTCCCTTTTCTCCTATTAAAATGAATGTAACCAAAGCGAGGCTTGCAGAACAAATAGTTTGGTCCCGTTTTGAAATTGTTAATTGTGTGCATCACAATTAGCCTTTTAGAAGTATGGCGGAACAAAAGGAGAGGGCACAATTTTATTTGGGTATGAAATTTTTTATCAATTGTATTTCTTTCCAAAAACTTGATTTACATGTTGTAATTATAATACATAGACAGAATTATCGATAAAATTAATAAGTGTAAAGTGAAAAACTGAGTTATTTTGCATTTTAGTCGATTTTATACCCACTGCAAAGTGCGCCCTCCTATTGTGTCCGCCATACTTCAAAAAGGCTAATGGCACAGCCGTTGCGCTATCATGAAAGGGCGCAACGTGGACAGTGATTCTCAACACGAGATTAAACGCACTATCGCGCAGTAGCGCTGATCGTGCCCGATACGTACTTTGAAGAACAAGACAAATATGGACGCACTGTGATAAAGGTCTATTGATGCTGAAATTCTCATGTATGAGAACAAGCCCCAATGTTTTGACAATCGGGCGATTCCAAAAATTCTTGAATTGATGCCAATTCAACAAAGGAATTGTTATTGATTTTGATTCGATTCCATTTTCAAAACAAAAGTTGGCACTACAATTTGGAACAAATCTCGCAAAACTTTACACAAAACACTGCCAAAATTCTAAAATTGTTAATTTCTACATTCATTAACATTTCAAATCGTCAGGAACTTCCTGAAATTGCTAAAATTGGTTCCTCTGAAAGATGCAATTCCGATTCCCAATTTGGAATTGACTCTAATCGACACGAGATAGGATTGGCCCTAGCCCAGTTCCGATTGTTACATTGAAGGTTATGATCGAAGCGAGACTAGCCATGTGTTAAACATCCGGGATGGAAATTCATCCCCTAGCATACAAGTACATGTACCTTTGAGGAAGTTTCATTCATGACTAGAGTCAACCACTGGTCAAACGTCATCCTGGCAAAATACTTGCGCACTAACATTCAAGTGCGAATGCCTTTGGTTAATCAACTGGTTCCACGCAAAACGTTGCACCAACTCAATACCTGATGGGTACCAGTGACCAGCGCAACCGCGCCCCATGGGCTGGTTCCAAATGGTCGACCAGACACGACTATTAAAGTTATACCATTGTTGACTAGACTGCGTTCAGGTGGAAATAGTCGAACTATAAAACTTCAATCCAACTCGCTTTTTGTCAAACAATTAGGTACATATGCACAATGAATAAAAAATAACAAAACATATGGTACATGTACATTTACATATATTGGTTCATGTGTTTCTACAAAACTAGGATCAAAAGGTCAAAGTTTTGTTATGCGGTGGGTGTGGGAATACTGTGTTTACAAAACAAAAGGATCATGTTTAGTTTGATCTACATGTATGTAGTTGGCTGCAGACCAAAAGGTGTAATGAATTTCTTATCAAGATTCTAATTCTGATAAACTTGGCTGGAATCCATCTCTCAACCAAGGCCTTTATTGTGGGTGCCATGCCAAATACACAGAGGTGACATACAGTTTATTAGTTGGATTCCAGGCCAAGATGGGTCATGACATTAATGTCATGAGTGACACAAGCCCCGGATGGCTTGCTCCTACTGCATTAAGCCATGTCCGCATTGGACTTGTTTTTTGGAAGGTTTTACCGAGACGATGGTAAAATGAAAAATGGCTAAATTTTACTGCTATCCGCATTTGTACTTTTTGACACAGTAAAATTTTACCGAGACCGTGGAAGAGCATGCGCAGTGTCCTTTCGCAGTATGAGCTTCATGACCCGGACGTACGCTGCGCTTCCAGAGCGCTTTTACCGACTCGCTGTGTCATCTAGCATTGGACTTTTTGTCTCAGGAAAATTTCCCTGGTTAATTTTCCTGGGCAGAAGTTGGCCAGGAAAAGTAACCGGACTAACCGCTTGACTCAGAAAAAAGTTACTGAGAGGAAAACGTCCTAGGCTGTCCGCATTGAACTAAAAATGGGAAAAGTACCCATTGTCTCGGTAAGTTTTCCCAAAAAAAGTCCAATGCGGACAGGCCTTAAAAAGGTACACACCGGCCTACTGTTTACATGATTTAGTGATGTAGCAGCATTGACACTACTTTTGTGATGGTCGTTGTGAAAAAAGATCATCAAAATATCCCGTAATTTACTAAAGAAGTGCAAAATTAACAAAAACGGTCAAAAGACGGGTTATGCTTTACCAGCCGTTGCAACTACGCGCGAGCCTCACGACTTTGTCACAAACGATTCGCTCTTCTCCTGCTCAGGATATCTCCAATCTTCTGCTCACGATTTCACTGGACAGCCCGGACGACCGAATAGGAATTTCCGTTTTCTTTTGAGGAGTTGGCATCATGTTTTTTCTACACGAACGTACACCGAAGCAACACGCCCGTGTGTGTGTGTGTGCACTTAGGCTATTTGCCGTGCTGCGCGGGGCAAATATCCTACACTCCACAGTAGCCTGCCTTAGCACGCGCTCGCTCCCGTTCTCCGGACTCTTGAAACAAACAATTATGTTCGAATTTTCATACTTATGTTTAACTTTGTTTCATACCTGTATAAATAGTCTCTCTTTTGTCAATTACTTATAAATATTGGGGGGAAATCAGAGTTGAATTTGGTGCAGTTCTACAGTAACAAACTTTTATATGGCTGGAAATACAGTACAACTAACTCACAAGACCACGTGACTTTTCGGAACCAGAATTTGGTTCCGAAAAGTCACGTGACCTTGAATTTTTCAAAAGTGCTCAAAAACAGCCAAATTTGACGGCGTCTTTTCAGGATATATCTAATTTACTCTCGAAAGCGCTTCAGAATAATGTATGGGTCTATTTCAAGCCCAACAAAGCCGGAGTGTTCCTTTAAGTCTTTTATTTATTTTTGACGGCAAAATCATGGTACCGTCGGCAAAGAAATAAAGAGATGAAGAATTAAAATGATATAACACCGCTGATCAAAATGCCACGGCTATTATACACGGCACTGCTATTACGGCACTTACGGCGCTGGTTTTACACAGCAATGCTATAGACAGCCCAAGTGTGATGCGTGTTGCCATGGAAATTGGATCTAAACTATCATGGCCGTCAGAAAAAGTACCATTGCAAAAGCGCAGGGACACGGTTGAGTGATTTTTAGTTTAGAGCCAATTGCCTCAGAGGCAACTAACAAAAGATGACGTATTGACTTCGGCAGTCTATTACATTATATCATGTTCATGCTCTGGCTTTTTGTTGGTCTTAACGTTTAAAATGTTCAGACTTCAGAGTGTAAAGTTCGGACAAGTTGGAGGGACTTTTGCAATTGTTTATCTTGGTTCATGATAAAAGTTTATATTTGTTTATTTTGATAAATTATGCACTTTTGTTACTACCAGCAAAAAAAAAAGGAACATGCAGGAACCATGACTTAATGCATGAGTAGTCATTTGTATTAGAAAACACATGCGCTTTATAGATCTGTATTATTATTTATTATCATTATGCATCAGGTACATGTATAATTTTGCAGGTACCGGTACAGTACATGTACTTGTGAAGGTCAGTGTTGTAAGACTCGAGTCGGACTCGAGTCACAATTTTCAAGTTCACAGTATCGATAAGAGGTGACTTAAAACACAAAAAAATTGTTTTTAAAAAGATCAAGAAACTAAATGTTTTTTTTTAGCCAGAGCCCGATTGTTGTTTTTACAATGTTTAACCGTCAAACTTGATAGTTTATTATCAACAGGGAACATTTTTATTTCTTGAATAAAAGACATTATTTTATTGTAGCACTGTATTGGCCCACTAGGCCGTAGGACTACCAGCACAATACAGAGCACATGTAGTAGTCCTCCGGCTAAAACTAGTTTCGTACTAGCGCTAATTTCGCCCCCTGTACATACATTATTCGCGTATTCTTGGGTGAAAAACAGTATGACGCGAGAATATACATTGTACACTGCCCCGCCAGGCGGGCAAGGAGCGCACGAGCACATCATCATTTCACATATTGTGTGCACGAAACTATTGCAGATTCAGTTTCATTTTGGCGAACAGGTGACTCGTGACTCGGACTCGAGGAAAGTGACTCGAGACTCGGACTCGAGACTCGGACTCGATATTGGTGACTTGACTACAACACTGAAAAATGTTCCTACATGCCGTGTGCCAGTGAAACCTTACGTAAGATATTGTTTTAAAACTCAAAGCCAAATACTATTTCAATACAGTAAAATTGGATCTAAACTACATGTACATGTATCATGGCCGTCAGAAAAAGTACCATTGCAAAATTTGTACACAAGCTTTTTAGAAAAGTATATTGTGGCAGCATTTTCTTACCTTTTTGGGCAAAAGTTATCTCCTGAGAACAGTACAAGAGAATTTCTTTAAATTTGAGATAATCTAAAAACATCTGAAAGGAATTATTAACTTATTTTTCAAATTAGTGTGGAAAGACCCATGTACAATTGACAGTTCCTTTTTAGCATGTTCAGTGGTGAAATTTAAGGTTTGCTATGTATGTACCGGTATGTGTAACCCGACAGCTCATATTGATTGCTTTCGATGATGTAGAACATCCGGGAATGTGTGGTGGTCAACAGTCACACGCGTACACGCGCGCGCCAATAGACGCACATGAACACGCGTAAAAAATACTCACTAGCGTATTTTCATTCGAAGATGCCACACACGTGCGTTGCGATACATTCAAAATTTTGAGCATGCAGTCAGCTTGTAAACACGAAAGTGCTTCTACTTGATCGCGATTTTTAGCCTGAAGAAAGACATTTTTATCTTTATCGATACAACAGCCAATGCGCAACAACATAAAGCAACTAGGTTAGCGCAACGGAGGTAAGTGCAACCAATTCGCTTTTCTTGCTCTGTTTGCTGGTTATTACCCGAGCCACGTGGGTCATGAAAAATGCCCACCAAAATGGTGGATGGAAGGCGTGACGTCACCGGAAAGCAATCAATAGCCAGTACTCCTTCCGTGGCATGGAGGGACTATAGTATACATTGCTACTTCCCATGGATGGGATGCCAGTCCATCGCAGGTTTATTCCCAACAGTAGTTGGGTTTCCCCAACCGTTTTTCTCTGTTACAGTGAAACGTGTATAGTGGCCACCCTCTGAACCTACTCAGGACCGTAAAAAAATGGCCACTATAAACAGATGGCCTCTTTATCAAGGTGATCTTAATAGCAGGGTTGACCGATCATATATACACGGTACCTTGTGGTGGCCCAGGTATAATAGGGAACAAAAGGATAAAAAGGTCTCCACAAGGTAATTTTTATTGATGAAAAGGTCTCCACAAGGATTGAGTATACACATACATGTATACTCATCTGTCGCAAGTTGGAGTATTTTATATTCAAAGGGACATTCGGTCAAAATTTCACCTCAGGAAAGTAATTATGGTTTAAATAGGAGCATTTTTAAAATTGGTTTCGACCCTCTAGCCTGTTTGTACATGAGAACAAAGAGATGTCTCCACAAGAATGTGTGTATTTTTACCATTTATACATCTGGGTGAAGAGAGTGTGTGGATTAAAATGTCTTGGCTGGGGATGCATCTTCGAGGACGACTTTCATTTGAAAAATCGCAAAAACCTGCTTTTGTTTGAAATGCTGTTTGCATGCAGATATACTCAAAATTTAAGCCCCGAAACAGGATGTAAAACTTGTATAAAGATGAATCTACTAGTTTTAAAACCACATCCAGTAATCCTGGATATGGTTCAGTAAACTCATTACAATGCCCCTTGATAAACAGTTCATTTTGATACAAAGCTCCTTTTTTTGTAAGACCTGCAGTCGATTTCACAAAACTTTAGTTTTCGACACTAAACGGACAAAAATCTTGCGGAAATCTTACAAAACAAAGAAAGTACAAGCTTTATTTTATAACAATAATAATATTGGATGTCTTTTTGAGTGATATGAGAATATACCGCACTCGTCATGAAAATAACAAAACTCGCCTTCGGCTCGTTCAGTATTTCGACGACTCATGCAGTACATGTATATTCTCACATCACCCTCAAAGCCATCCAATATTATATAATTCTTGAAACTCATATCAATTTATCATACATGTAATGAGCTGGATGGCCTCTTAACCCTACTGTCCCAGGTTTTCAGGGTAGTGGTAATCAATGCCCTGTGCTGCATACATGTAACTGGGTCATCAACTGTGCTGTCATTGGCATTTGATGTTTTGATCTTCAATGTTTACAGACTAAAGACCCTTTAGGTTGGTTGGCCATATGTTCACATGAGATTATCAGATGAACTGTGTCAAGTACGATGAAGTAGGTACTGGTACATGTACATGTACACTTGTGTGCTCTATACATGTAGCTTGCCTACATGTAGATAAGCCTAGAAAAGTTTTCACACCCGACTAAGTAGAAAGTACAAAATCAGCAGCAGATCCAGGGTAATAAGGAATTAAGATCCAAGAACACAATGGGAATTCAAAGCAATACCCAGAATTTCAACTGTATCAGTACTGGCATGGATCTGCAGCTGATCTTTACATACCTATGGTATGGCCGAAAAAAGAATAAGTCTAAGACTGTGCAACATCAGACTCATTTCTTTGGAAGGGGTCACACATTGTCATACAAATTATTTTCAGGTCCTTGCTAGATTTTGCAGATTTTTGGTACATTTCCAATTTGGTTCTTTCTATATTTGTAGCTATGTCCGCACTGGACTTGTTTTTCGACAGGGGTTACCGAGACGATAGTAAAATGAAAAATGGCTAAATTTTACTGCTGTCCGCATTTACTCGATGTGTCCGCATTGGACTTATCGTCTCGGGAAAGGTTTCCTGGTGAATATTTCTGGGCAGCAGTTGGCCAGGAAAAGTAACCACTGGACTTGGGAAAAGTTGCTGAGAGAAAAACAATGTACAAAGTGCCTGTGCATGATCTGACCAGTGCCCGTTCAGATCCTCATGAGAACCATATGATTTTTCTCCATTCACAATTTATCACCATTCACAATTTATCACCATTCACAATTTTTTACAATTCACCATTTTTAGTGGTGAATTTCTTACCTTTTCTGAAAAAAAAACCTGCTGTACAGGAGTTTACAAAATTATGAATTTATTGTTTGTTTATAAAATGCACAGAAGATTTGGCACCTGGGTAATTCTATGCCCTACCGGGAAACCAACAACAATAGCGTATCTGGATTACACATTATATTTCAGTTGTTTGCACCCAAAAGTGCCCATTCTATTCATTGGGCAACTCACAACAGAGGGATACAGTTACAAACACAGGCAGTTTCTACTCACATTACACTGTCATACATGTAGAGTACAGTAAGGAGCTTAAAGGTATATTCTGAAGGAGATGGGATGATTTATGGGCAATAAAAAGCTCCTCCCCCACCAGAAGGTGCAATTTATGAAAACATGGTCCAAAAGTAATGAAATAAATAGGCCTATTATTACTTCATAATTCATCATTTTGCTGTCATTTTCAACAAAGATGAGTGTTTGCATTTCAGGGATGAAATTTATTGTTTAAATATTTACGGGAGGCTAGTCTCCCTTCAGTCACAACACTGTCCTCCTGAACAAAGTTGGTACACTGCACAGTATCCATGTGGTGCCATATGCTTAGCGGCTCAAGTTAAAGAATGCATTCAGAGTACATTCAGTACAAATTGTGCATATAAACATGCACCTTTAAATCTGCATTCTTCTTCGTGTTCCACCACAATATACTATTAAACATGTGTACATGTATGCACCTTTAAAAAAAGCTTGTCCTCAAAACACTAACGGCATACTGTTTCAGAGTGTACATGTACATGTACCTTCAGGCAGTTTTCTGTTTGTGTCTAGATTTTTAAAACACAAAACGTTGCTTTTGGTAATGGTATGAGAAAATACATTTGACTTCTTTTTAGCTTAAAATTTCCAAACAGGGGCCAATTTCATAAAGCTGTTTAGCAGAAATTTTTGCTTAATCAAAAATTTGTTTGCTTTATAAAAATTGGTCAATAGTCAAAATTGCATGTCAATTCGTGTTTTTCACAAGAATATCTGCTATTCTTGCTAAGAACACAAGTTGACATGAAATTTTGACTATTAACCCATTTTTATAAAGCAAACAAAATTTTGATTAAGCAATTTTTTTGCTAAACAGCTTTATGAAATTGGCCCCAGGTCATTTCCTTTACTGATGGGGTTCTATCCAAATTAGTCATTGAAGTTGAATTTGTGGGAAAAATTTCATCAAGTCTCAAGACCACATCAGGAAAATATTTTTTTTTCATACAGTATTTTGACAGGTGTATGGAAATATTTTTGGCACGATTCCTACTTAAAATTCTCACCCCGCGCCACCCCCCCGAGATTGCTCTTTCTACAGAGCGAGTTCAACGCTGCTCGGGACCAGGGTTCAAAATTTTGGCCCGGCCCAAGACACTCTCCTCAGGGCGAGAACGGTAGTGTGAAAAGGGGCAGGGACGAGGTACCGATCTCCGGGGTGAGTTCACCCTGGGGTGAATTTGAGAAGTTCAACAAGTGTGAATCAACCCGCGGTTGAACTCGGGGGTGAGGTCACCCCGGGGCAGCCCTAGGGCGAGTTCTCCCTGGGGATGGTTGTTCTAGTGGGAAAAAGCCTTAAGTTGTACCATATTTCCAAAGGGCACTTCCATTAGAAAACCAAAAAGTCTATTGGAGGACTGCAAAATATAAAGGGGAACGAAAACAAACAAGCTATAACCGTCTTAATAGACCCTTTGTGCCGGTGGCTATGACAGGGGAAAGGTTTTATATTCAAATGACAAGATCCACATCCACGCATGGTGACAATGTGATTGCCCCCTGTCATGGCTGCCTGTGCAAAGAGTCTATAAAGCCTGTAATTTCATCAACATTGTTTGAAAATAATGCACAATATTTGTACTGTTTATGACGTAGTGTACCGGTATGACCTGATATGATGCCTAAATACTGGGGCCACTGCCAATTTCCGAAAACAATTTTCCGTTTTCCTGTGACAAAGGCTGAGCTCATTCAACATCTGAACTATATTAGGCAGAAAGTGCAGTGCGATGACAGATTTGGAATGGGAAGACCTGGTACATGTAGGTATATACATGTAGGTACCAGTACATGTACTGTAGTTGTACAACTTGTACAGTACATGTACATAGGACAAATCAATGCTGCATAAAGTTTGCACGTGTTTTATGTGGAAAAATAAATTCTGAGAAAAAGAAATGAGGTCTTGATCTTAATGTAGACTACCAAAGCCAAGATCCTCTTGCCCTGCCAAGTTGGCCCCGGAGCCCCTTTAAAAAACATTCTTTGAAGTCAAATTGACCAGCAGACCATTATAATGTCATTAGCATACCAGTGAACGATTTCGTTCTGAAATATTGGATAGCAGATTTGCTATGCAAATTTCTTTTTGCATAGTAATTTGAACATTTTGTTTAGCAATCCAGTATTTTTGTATAGCAAATTCAAAATGGATGATTAAACGCTGCTGCATAATGCCCTATTTTTAATTTTTTTTCAGAATGGGTTAAGTCATACATCAAATGAAAGCTTGTGTCATGAAAAAAAACAATGGAAAAAGAATTAATTTCATATGAGGTTCCGTTAAAAAGTTATAGCCTACTACTTTAAAAATGACCAAAGTGCAAACTGTTATGCCTGTTTTTTTAAAATGTTGCCCAGCATTACATATTTTATTTATTTTTTTTAGAAAATGGGTCAAGTCATACATTAAATGAAAGCTTGTGATATGAGGTTCCGTTAAAAAGTTATACTACTTTAAAAATGACCAAACTTAAAGTGCAAACTGTCAAGTTCTGCCGTTTTTTTTGGGAAATGCTGCCCAGCATTACATATAAAACTGCTTGTGTTAATCAATATTGGGTACCAAACCTAATCAAATTACATGTGGTTAATTAACTTTTCAGTGGACACAAAAAAATGGGATATGCTGTGTTTCATCATGAGATGAACTATTGAAAAGAGAACCTTATTCCTTCTTCAGATTCGTCAGGAAATGGCATGAACGGAGGCGTTACAGCTGATGTTTCTGAATTTGAATCATCTAAAAATTGAATGTCTTATCATGATCCTCTGGAATGACTGTCTCATCGTCCGGAATTAATGTCTCATCATCTGGCATGAATGTTTCATCAGAATCAATGGGAATAAATGTCTCATCACTGAATGTCTCATCACTGAATGTCTCAGCACTGTTTTATTTATTTAAACTAAATTTAACTAAAACGTCTTGCCTGTTTATTATTTTATTAATATTTCTGACTTTTAATGAATCTTATGTATACCTTAATTGTTTTATAGTATTTTTTTACATTCAGGGCCTCGTGGAAGACCACAATAATGTGAACGAGTCACCCTGATTAAAGATCAGATATAAATAAATCAATCAATCAATAAATAAATCAATGGGAATGAATGTCTCATCAGAATCAATGGGAATGAATGTCTCATCATCTGGCATGAATGTTTCATCAGAATCAAATGTCTCATCAGAATCAAATCCCTCGCTGCTTTCTTGTCTACATGTACATGCCATGATTCTGGAGGAAAAAACACAATAGGCCTACTGATGCAAATACGAACAGCAAAGTGCAAAAAGTTATATTAAATGTCAATAAAATTTAATAAACCCAAGGGCTATAGTCTAAAGAAAAAATATTCAGGGATGTGTTACAACGCGTAGGGATACGTACTAGAGTCAGTTCGTGGAACAGAACGCACCCATGTCTCTCAAAAACCCAACGCCAAAAAAAGCGCGCCAACACTGTTTTAGTTTTCGTAAATATTTCCTATGCGACACTGAATTATGCAACAAATGACCACTCATCTTGTAGAAAAAGACCTGATGAACATGATTATATGGGGTCTTTACTATGTTTCCTTCCACTTTTAACTGCGAAAATCTTTAAAAATTACAAATCTCAAAAATGCATTCCAAAAAAGTCCCAGAAAAATCTGTTTTTCGTTAACTTTGACCGATTGCGACGGGAAAAAAGGCAACATGTACAGCTTCTGAGCGTTGTCTTCACAGTGATGTTGTATAGCGCCCTCAAGAGTTTGTAGTTTTGAGAAACTACGATAATAAACAAGAGTTGGTAATTTTCCGTCACAGTTAAAAATGGCCGCGTTCGAGATGGAAGCGCTTCAAAATTCCCTCTGTTAAATTAGACAAAGTATACAAAAGGGAAATTTTAGCTAAAAACAGCTGGATATATTACTGTAAGTATACATATTTTCTTCACTTCTGTCAATTTTGATGGTGATATGTTTAAGTTTTGTTGAGAAATCCTGATTTGCGCACGCCACCACCCCCTTTTCCCAAAAAAACAAAATAAATCTACTTTTTGTGCACACTTTTCCTGCTTAAAGTGGTTAAAAATTGCCCCAGATCGCACCACAGAGCATAGAATCCATCTATAATCGAAGCCTTTAGGGCTTCGCGCTACGCACTCGCTATTTCATTGTCATCAGCATTTAATGCGAAAAAATTTCACGCCCCGCCCCCCTCCCTTTTTAAAATCCTGGATCCGCCCCTGTTGGTCTCCATGCACTTCCGTTTCTAGCCAAGAAAATCGCCAAGGATTCTTAATTCCAGCGTTCACTGAGAGATCTCTTTTATCGATAACTTTGTGCGCCATTATTCGTGAATATGGTGGTTGTCAACGACACAATTTGGAACAAAATAGCGCCAGGACCGCATCAATGTTTACATGCATAATAACGAGCTACTACTTGCGGCAATAGTGCAAAGTGCAAGGTGCAAAGTGAAAATAAAATAAAACTAGTGCTCAACTAAAGCCCGCCGCACACGTGAGGTCGTTTGCTGAGCAAACGGTCATTCGTGCCACTTGGCTCACGTGTGCGGTGACTATTTTGCTGCATTTTTTGCCTCGCGAGGCCAAAATCTCACGTGTGCGGGGGTGCTGAGCTAAAATAAATGTAGCTGGCCAATTAAAAACCATCCCCTATTCACGCGCGCGATCCAAAAACTGCGCGCGCCTGTTAACCCCGCCAAGGTCACCATACTTTAGCAAAAGTTTGGTGACCTTAGCGGTGCCCGCGCGCACTGTATTCATATCACGTGAATAGGGGATGGTTTTTAATTGGCCAGCTACATTTATTTTAACTCAGCACTTGGCTCAGCACCCCCGCACACGTGAGATTTTGGCCACGCGAGGCAAAAAACGCAGCCAAATTTCACCGCACACGTGAGCCAAGTGCTGAGCAAACGGCCACGAATGACCGTTTGCTCAGCAAACGACCTCATGTGTGCGGCGGGCTTTACGAGGGTGGACCACTAGTAAGTTGAGCACTAGTTTTATTTTATTTGCCCTTTGCACTTTGCACTATTGTTTAACAGTTTAACAGTGCTACGCAGCTCCCTTTGCTTTTATTACTTGCGGCGTTCGTTGCTTTTTTTTCTTGATCGGCAATTTTTCATGTGTGTCGGCGGACCGGAATTTCAGCATATCAGGCCGATAGGCACGTGTGTGCGTGGGGATCGGGAGAACCCTGCCGTAAGCCGGTGCGGTACGTTATTCTGGTCATTTTTTCATTTTAGATTTTTCACTAACATTAACAAAACTAATCTGGAAGTGCAAGAATAAGGACCAGATTTTTGAAAAAAATGTGTCGCAATTTGCATCACTTAATCAAGTCAAAAACTGCGATGCACTTTGAAAAGTGGCATGGCAGATTGTTAAAAAACGGCCGCGTCACATTTTGCGATGCGATACAGGGGAAATCGTTCACTGCATACATGTACTAATAAATAATACACAATCCAAACACAGTTAACCTTGGTGCCCTCATCAGTCACATTACCAAGGCCAAAAATGCATTTACATTTTCTAAAAGTCAAGGCTGGTCAGGGGTCACACAAAGACTTGTAACATGTTGGAAGTAATCAAATTCATTGCAACTCACCAAACCATTCTAGAGTTTGACCAACTTTATACTCATTACATTTCACAAAACACTTGTGACAGGTACTCGGCACTAGATCTACACACATGTAGACAATCTTTGGCCAGAACCCTTCGCAAAGTTGCAATTACTGTACCTATTTGGTAGTCGTAACTTTGCAATGGGTTTATCGGTTGTTACGACGCATCGCAAACGCTATTTGTGACATCAACTCCAGGTTTACCAACAAACTCTTTCCACAGGGGCTGGGGCCTATGATGATAAAATTACAAGTCCTTCAAAATACCAGTTATACTGTCCAAGCAATAAAGTACATGTACCAGTGGGGGGAGGGGGGGGGGGGGGGGGGGGGGGGGGGGGGGGGGGGGGGGGGGGGGGTTGGGGGGGGGGGGGGGTATAAACAACCACAAAAGAATTACTTTGTTGCAGTACATCTAAACAGCTTGCGACTTAGCATGTTCAAAAAAATGGACTTCATTTTAACCTAACAATTATATAAAACACCTCCCCGAAATACTATCCATGGGAAGAAAACAGGAAATTTGCAATCTCCAATTTTATACGTGGAAGCAAAAAGGTTGGTGGTTTTACTGCACTGCTTTACGGAACGAGATAAATTAGTTTACAATACTTTGGTGGTTTTTCGACGATATCCTTGAAAATATAAAGATTGAGAACGAGAAATTTCAGAATGGTACTGAGAAAAATTTGTATCAAAATCTCAACACACTTGGGAAAAATGAGGGGTCAAAAAAAATGCGATCTGGACACGCTCCTTTAAGACCTAGGGACTCGCAGTGGACTTGTGAAGGCTTTTGAGAACCTGTGACGTAAATGTACATGTACTTTGTTACAAGCCTGTTGGACACATCCCACAGTTTGCAGTAAAAATCTCACATCATGACATACGGTAGAACTTCCCCAAAGTGATCTCTTGCAGGCCTTGACATTAACTGAGGGCACAAGGCCAAAGCCCTGCTGAGTTGGCCCTGATGCCCCTTCAAGATACACTTTCTGAGGCCCACTTGACTAGCATACCCTAGATCCTCTTAATACATTTCCTGAGGCTTAAACCAGTAGCCAGTACACATTTAGAACAAAGTTGGCCATGGTACTATCCTTCTAGTAATAGCCTCACCAGTGCCCTTTGAAATTTGGACAAAATCAAGTCCAGAGTGACCAGGGCCCAATTTTATGGAACCCGTTAGCACGAACATTTATTTAGCACATAATTATCTTTGCTTTATTTTACAAAACTGAGTTGCCAGCCAAAATCGTATGTGATGTGACAGTGTATTTACTGATATTTTGCTCCCGTTCCGAAAAATACAATTAGACAATTTTGGCTGGTAACCCATTTTACAGAGCAAAGAAATTGTGCTAAACAAATTTGTTTGCTAACAGTAACAGGTTCCATGAAATTGGGCCCTGTCCCTTATAAAGCTTTTCGCGATATTTAAATTTTCGAAAAGGCCTATTTTCATAACGTCAAGGCCTGCACTCGCGAGTATCCTGCCCAAGGATTTGCCAAATTTCAAGGGCCAAACTTACCTGTGGCAATTACTGAAACACTGGGGCTGCAGAGCGTTCCTCTCACATTTGTGGCACAACAGCGATGGATTACTTCAACTTGAGATTCTGAGTTTGTATCGAAAACCTCCCCGCTGAGACGCAGCCACAGCGAACCATCAGGATGTATCTCGGATTTTCCGGTGCGGTTACGCAACAGCTCCGTGCCGCGGAACCATGTGATGTTGATCGGCTGTTCACCGGATGCATGGCATGGGAGGATGACGGACTCCCCAACTTGTGCTGTCACACTTGACGGTTCGGTTGTGAAATACAGCTGAGAAATTCCTGATGGTTAAAAAAGAGAAACACAAATCATGCTCCGACCTACATGTACAGATCAAAGAGACTGACAGATGTAACTTATATCAGTCAGTAACCTGCACAAACACCTTGTGGCAAGATTGACTGCACTAGCCTCCTGCACTAAGAGCCTCTGAGGCAGGGTGCTCCACTCTCCCTAAAATGATCTCTAACTCAAAATCCTGCACTTTCAATTAGGTTTTCTGAGAGTCTTTAACTACATACATGTAAATAGGAAATGTCAGATTTCATTATGGGGAAATCACCGTTCAAACAAGGCCTATGAAATCACTGGAGCAGAACAGTCTTGAAAGCAATTCCAAAGTGATTGGTCAATCAGTGCCGCTAGAGGACGTGTAAAGACGTTCTGGCAATGTATACATAGTCACAGGGGCAGTTGACGAATTAAAACATCAGCTTTGCCGCCGTCTTCCACGGTTGACTTGTAAACAAGTCCATTGTCCACATTTCATTTGTACACACCCTGTTTTGAACTCGACAGCTGTGGATGACCTGGGGCCAATTTCATGAAGCTGTTTATAGCAGAAAAATTTGCTTTATAAAAATTAGTTAATGGCAGTGTTCTCCACTGGTACAAATTCTGTCCGGGCGCGCCAACATCGCTCAGCACCGACAGTGGAGAACACTGAATAGTCCAAATTGCATGTCAACTTGTGTTCTAATAGCAAGAACAGCAGAACTCAAGTCAAGTGTAATTACACATCACATGTACATACTGTACATGTACGATTTTGACTATTAACCCATTTTTATAAAGCAAAATATTTTGGATTTTAGGAAAACATTTCTGCAAAGCAGCTTTATGAAATTGGCCAAAGTACATGAATGATCTTTTGGTGAGAATTTCCATACAATGAATGTAGAAATGACTCGAGAGTCAGTATTTGTGGTGCTTGACCTGGGGCCAATTTCATGGCGCTGCGATATGCTAAGCACATCAATTTTCTTAGCACAGGATTTATTTGCTTTATAAAATGGATTACAAGCCAAAATTATACGCCAACTTGTGTTCTTCGCAAGAGTAGGAGAATACCTTTCACTACACATCACTGACGATTTTGGCTGGCAATCCATTTTTGCAAAATAAGCAAACAAATCCTGTGTTAAGCAAATGTTTGTACTTAGCAGCGCCGTGAAAATTGGCCCCTGAACTAAACTTTTGGCTGATCACTTTTGCCTTTTTAAAAAATGGTGTTTATTTTTGCCAAAAATAGTCCTGGCGTCAACTGGTTAAGGGAAGAAATGTTTAAAGAGGAAGAATCCCCTTGACGAAAATCCAGCATTTAGGCTTTTTTCGATAGTCCAAACATCCCTCTTGCCGACGTGGATTTTTATTATTTTTTAATTGTCGGTTTTAAGTGGATAAATTGCAAGCAAAAGTGCGCTTTTCGAAAATGAGATTTTCGCGATTTCTGAAACGCTCATTAGGTATTCATGATATGCGCGTGACCCCGTGACGCAATCCTGAGAAAGAGAAGTCAACACGATAGTTAGCTCCATACGTTTACAATCAAAAAACTTTTAGATGGTGTTTTTTGAAGAATTTTGTTGTTCCAAAAAGCCATAGATATGCCCAGTAGCTGCGTGGTTGTATGTTTTACCAGACACTATGGAAAAAAAAGAGCAGAAAGATTTTCTTTTCTGTTACCAAGAGAGGGAAAAATGAGTCGCTCATTCTATAACTTGTACGGCCGATGTTCAAACACGTGGAAACTCCGCCCGCAGGGGACCGTACGGTACACAGACCGCTGTGTATGCCATTCGTTCCGTGACAAAACCACCCGTCGCAATGCACCAGTATTTACTTCAAAAGAGCTTCACTGTGAGCCACAATTTCATCGTTTTTTCACAAAACAGGTAATAGTAGATTGTTGTCATATTACATGAAGTGTTTTTCACGTTTGTATTTTAAATTACAAGGACAAAATAGGCATGATAAACATTCACTTCGTGTATTTTCCATTCAATACTGCACAGACCGTTTTGTATGTTTCTCAGGATGACGTCAAAACCCTGTTGATAAACAAGCCAAGTGACCTCGAGCGTTTCAGAATCTCGGGTGAAGAGGGCAAGGGGCTTTACGTTTTAAGCAAAAGCCTGTCGATTTTTTGTGAAAAACAAGTTGTGATGGTGTTGTAGACACATACACCTCCATGATAAACAGAAAAACTAACAAAATGTGGAAGGGGTGATTCTAGCTGTTTAAGGTGCTGAACTGGTTAGATTTGAAGAATTTTTTTTTTCTCTAAACTACCGGTACATACAAATTTAAGAAAATGTTCCCTATACATAATGTACATGTATGTACGTAGATTGGATATAATATGTTTTTGCTATTGTGGATTGTGTAATTGGAACACATTAACAGGTGTGCAGATGCGTTGTAAAAACTTTTTTGCCTTATTATTTTTCATATGTCAGCATTAGAGTCATTTTTCAAGCTTATCAGGGGGTGAGTGGGTGTACAAATACATACGTAATTTGACCACACATGCCTGGGAGTGGATTTCTCATTAATTTCAACCTGTTTACCTTAATTATACATGCAATCCACATGCACGTTACCAGGTACATGTACATGTACCGTACAAAGATTTAGTGGCGAACATGTACACGTAGGCCTATGTACAATATTTTTACCACATGTATTTTTCTTGTTGTGATCATTAATCCATCTCTAAAGCCTAATTCATATATTGCCGTCACAAATTGCTAAAATGAGGCAAATATATTCTTTCACGGTTTTGGTGCCATATTGCACTAACATTTTTGCTTCCACATCCTGATCCAAACTGGAGATTGCAAATTGGATATTGGTAAAATGTGGAACGGTGGAACGGAATGGTAGAACAGTGGAATAGAGGGGTGAAACGGAACAGAAGGGTGGAACAGAGTGGGGTGTTATAGCCGAGCGGTCTAGCGCGTCGAACTGTGCCAGTACTAGAATGTGGGTTCGATTCCGGGCCGTGACGGGTTGTGGCACTTGTGGCCTTGAGCAAGGCACTTAATCACACTTGTTCCGTCCTTCGGAAGGGATGTAAAGCCGTTGGTCCAGTGTGTTAGGTAACGCACTTTAAAGATCCCAGAGCATTCTTTCGTGAAGAGCAAGGGGATTCCCCGGTGTCTCTGGCCATCAGCGGCGGCGCTACGGGGGGGGGGGGGGGGGGGGGGGGGGGGTTATTTTTTTGCCCCCCCCAGTTTCCCCCCCCCAGTTTTTTCCCTGATGGCAGAAATTGAGTTTAATCACAAACCATTGCACCCAATTTGTTACAATGTTGTTTGCGCTGTAAATAATATACTCAATTTCATCCATCATAATTAGCTGGCACCATCAAAAAAGCCCAATACACTTTACAAAATTACATTATAGATTTTTGTTTGCTCCCCCTAAATTTAAGTTTGCCCCCTCTTGCCCCCCCAGATTAACACTAACACTTAGTAACAGGTCTGGTGCCGCCGCTGCTGGCCATTTCTAATTCTAATTCTTCATGGGTTTCCTCACGCTTCCGAGTGACAGTGCATTGAGCACTATTGAGGAATCCTTGGTATGAATACCAGAAAGAAATAATAATAATAATAATAATATTGGAACTGTTACCGGTACGTTCCACTGTTCCGTTCCATTCTACCATTCTGTTCCACCGTTCCACGTTTTACCAACATCCTTGCATAATTCCTGTAGTTTTCCATAAATAGTATTTGGGGAGGTATTTTATATGATAGTTTGGTTAGAACGAAATTCATTTTCTGAAAAAATCTGGACAAGCTCCTTTAAAGGAACGTGACCAGATTTTTCCAAAAATTGGATTTCGTTCTAATCTACATGTAGTACTGTAATTTTCGGAATATAAGCCGCGGCTTATACGTTGATTTTGCCAAAAAAAGGTTCCCGGCGGCTTATAAACCGGGCGGCTTATACCCCGAGCTCTAAAGATAAAAATCATGATATGCTCATATACATTATGTAATGTAGTTCCTGAAATAATTCTATCAATCTTTTATGGGAATTTTTTATTGGCAAAAAACGATGTTGAAGGCTGTCGCACGCGCACGAAAAGGTGTGCAATTTTCCCAGGTGCAGAGTGTACCGATCTTCGTTGGTGACCCATACATCGATGTAATCATGTAGAATACCTCCCTAAACTATCCATGACCATGGAAAGAAAACAGGAATTTTCAATCCTTAATTTGGATGTGGAAGCAAAAACGGGTTGGAGTAATAACTGCATTTCTTTATGTAAAGGTGGAAAAATTAGTTTACTAATTTTCAGTGGTTTTTGACGATATACCGGGAAATATACGGATTGAGGGCGCAAAATGTTCCTTTTCTGTAGAAAAATCACATTTTCTCCTTCAAAAATTGCATTCAGTCAGTGCACAAGATAACCATTCCCCCGCGCGCGCAGCGCCCCCTGTTGTCACGCTTACGCACGAACCGCTCGCGCCATAATTTTATAATTTATAATTTTATAATTTATTTATCTCAGAAATGCAACATTTGCGACAAAAGTGCAAGTGGGAAGTAATTGGATGATCTGTTGATTCCAGGAGGTAATTTCATTCAAATCTTTGTTCAATGTATACGAAAAAAATACCTAATTTTTTGATGGTCGTCGTGAAAAAATAAAGGAAAAATTACAAAAAATGATTGTCAAGGATGCTAGATCGCTACATGTAAACAGTATTAAGGCCATCGGAATGAAAGTCATAGAATACCGTCCTCCGCCCGCATGACCAAATGGCCGCCGCCGAAATTTTTCATTATTCAAAAAAATGTCATTATTTCAAAAAAATTGGAACTTCAACGTACTTTCAATACTTGTTCATGAAAGAAATCGATATATATGGCGCCAAACCGAGAAATTCCGACCAATCAACCAAATTTTTCGAAATCAGACGGCAGACGATAGTCTTGAGCGCGAGATCCAAGTGCTGACACACAATTCCACTGTTCGTGTTTTTACGTTTCGGTGTAGCCGCGCGAGACTGCAAATCCGACTGAAGTCCCGGGGCGCGTTCAATAGCGCAATACGTATGCATACCGACAATACCTTCAACGGTGAAGGTATAGGAAAATACCCATACCGGCGTACGTATGTATTGTGCTATTGAACGCACCCCCGATCTCACTTCGGCAATCTTCGGACGTTCTGTACACGTATGTATTCCGTCTCTGATTGGCTGTCGCGACATCGAATTTTGGCCAATGAAAAATTACGTCTCATCGGTGTCTGCCTGTCATGCAATGATGGCAGACGTGAAAACGATTTAAAGACGAAAACATAAGAAAAGTCCTGATTTCCCAAATTTCGTCCAGTTTATGATCAATATGAAAGAAAAATAATGAAACCAAATCGTAAATAGAATACTAAAGAAACCGTAAGAGGTTTTCATATGAATTTATGGTGAGAATAAAACGTGGTATTTGGCGAGTTGATCTGATTAATCCGAGTCGTGTCTCACTCGCACACTGTCCTTATATGGGGGCAGCACATACATATTGTCTATGTATTCCTCGGGCACCTGTTTTTCAAAATAATGAAAAATGAATAATGAAAAAAAGCCTCATGTGTTTTTGAAATCTTCCGGACGGTATTCTATGACTTTCATTCCGATGGCCTAAGCCGGTGTTCCAGGGACCAGGAGCAGGAGGTAATTTTCTTAAATTTTTTGTTAAATGTATACGAAAAAAAACACCCCAAGCCAGGCCAATATGATATGTTTTGTAGGCCTAGGGCCTCATAAGACATGCATGATCAACTGCACGGTAGGCCAAGAGGCAAGAATAAGATACAGAACAGCAGAATGAGAATTATGTGCGTGCACGAGCAACTCACCTTGGCTGCTGACCACCACGCAAATAACCAACACCACCACTGTTGACAACAAAATCTCTTTCGGCACTTGTTCAGCTTGCATGCTGCATAAAGCAACCAAAATCGGCCACCATTTTCAAGGCATAAGTTTTGAATTTGATCTCTCCACCAAAGCTACTATTATTCTTATGGTAAATATGCACGTGGACTTGGTTTGGAATAAACTCCTCGCGATTTTTCGATACGGTGTGTTTTGGCAAATCGCATGATATGATTGTGTTGAACGTGCGTGTGGTTGACCTACATTCGCAGTGCATGAACCGTACCGTGTATGTAACGTAATAAACTTGTATAATTCGAGCTCGCGTCATCAAATGATGACTTTTTTATTTTTCGTGCCCCATGAACTTGCTATACGGTGGCCTAAAGAGGACACGTGGAGGAACTTAGTCTAGGAGGAACTAGTACACTCTGTAGGCGGAGAAGCCTGCGCAGTAGCTGTTGCTTAAAGGCATAGGCTCGTCAGCAATGCGCGCCCGCCAAATTCGTGCTCGAAACACGCAGCTCCATGCCTTTGCTATGGAGCTGCGTATTGCGTGGCACACATTGGCGTGCGCGCATTACTGACGAGCCTGTGCCTTTAAAGGGTATGAAATGCTAAACAACTTTTTGCCTAATCTTTGCTTCATATGATGGATTACTTGTTCAGCAAGACATGCTATTGTTCGTTTGGATGTAAAATCAATAAAAGGTGGCCTTTTTCAACTTTGAAGATTTCATTGCAATAAATCACAGACAGAGGGCGCTGTTTTGAGTGCATCACATAAGGAAGACAGAAGGGAAAAGTTAAGAAAAAACATAAGACTTCAAGTTGGACTTGTGGCAAATTGCTGCAGTTTCTACCCCCAGTTTTGTCATGGCTTACAGCAGGCAACATGTAAAACAAACTCAAACAGCAATGGATTACAAAAGTTTCAGGAAAATTGAGAAAAAAGTGGAATCTTTTGTGCACAGTTGAATGTGATTTTCCTGTGTTTGCCTCTTGTGACATCGTGACCTTGGTCATGAATATGCATATTCGCATTAGCATAAAAACTAAAAACCTTTGTTTTAACCCCCAAATCAAGCTCCAAATAGGATTTTTATGACTTTAACTGAGTAGAGTGGTTTTAAAGCATAGATTTCATTGATAAAAATCCTAAATAAGGGGCCTTTAAATAAAAATAGTCTATGATAGTGAGCGAACGTATACGAACGGAGCTTTAAGCAAGATAAAATCGTCTTGCACAAAGAATGTCACATTATTATTATTATTATTATTGTTATTTCTTTCTGGTATCCATACCAAGGATTCCTCTAAAGTGACCATTGCACTGTCACTCGCAAGCGAGAGGAAACCCATGAATTAAGTATTAGAAATTAGAAATGGCCAGACACACCGGGGAATCCCCTTGCTCTTCACGAAAGAATGCTCTTACTGTTACCTAACACACTGTACCAACGGCTTTACATCCCTTCCGAAGGATGGAGCAAGTGTGGTTGAGTGCCTTGCTCAAGGGCACAGTTACCGCAGCCGGGGGCCGGTTCGAACTCGCAACCCCAAGTTTTCACCTATAATTGCAAGTCAATGAATCAAACCACTCGGCCACGGTACCTCAAACGTTTTTTAGCAAGCTGTTGATGCAGTTTATTTATGGCATTTTCGGCCGGCAACGAGCCCTTTATGCCATCAACGATACGGTATATCAGGAACTTAGGCGGGCGACCAGAATTTGTATATACGTCCGTGCGGGCGACATATAAGAGCAAGTCGACTATAGTTAACTAGACTAACGTACCCCGAGCTAGATTTAATTGGTTCCCGATCCCTATAGATTGGTTCGCTTATTGCGAAAATATAGGGATCGGTAAAGGGCAGCCATGACGGGCAGAATTCTGCCCGTCACGTGGTTATTATTATTATTATTTTTTTTAGTAAGTGCGCAGATTTTGCAGTGACATTTGTAACTTAGCCGTGCGTGTCGAACATATCCAATTATGTAAATAAAGTACATTGCCTAAAGCAAAGGGCTTGGCCAAATTTTAAATATAAAAGACACAATGCGCACGCGCAAAGACGACCAATTACAGATTAAGATGAAGCGCCCTTTACCTGTCCTTATAATTCTCCTGTGTGGAATATGTGGACGGGAACCAGTCTAACCCCGAGCAAGTTCGGGTGGGCGACTATAGTTAACTAGACTAACCTACCCCCGGGGCTTGGTTCCTCTAGTCAGACTAGCTAGTCAAACCACGCAGCGTTCGGGTGACATAGAGCAAGTTCGGGCGGCCGCGGGCGACTATAGTTAACTAGACTAACCATATTCGATCTAGATGTCACTCGAACGCTGCGTCGTTTGACTAGCTAGTCTGACTAGAGGAACCAAGCCCCGGGGGTAGGTTAGTCTAGTTAACTATAGTCGCCCACCCGAACTTGCTCTTTGGTGCACTGTGCATGTGGTGCACCCTCTCATATCATGCATTAATACTGGATTGTGCCCACAGACTTATAAAACTATAGACCACCAGGTCCTTTTCAAAACTACACGGCATTTCGTGATTTGAGCGGCGCCCGACTAAAACAAAACTATGGGTAAATTCACCTCTTGGTATAGGTATTTTACGCACAGTCAAACTGTTCCAGTCAAAAAATTGTATGAAGCAATTTTTCAATTTTAACAAAAAACCTATGTACTAACTATGTTTCATGTAGATTACAAATTGTTCGGGTTCTGTATGAACATTTTCAGACAAAAAAAGAATTTTAAATTTCAATCCTCGCGTGCGCTTTCAGTCCGCTTTGCGCGCGTCGTGCGTCCATCGCCCATACTTCATAGGAGCGCGTAGAATACGCACAGCGTACGCGCGGTTTAGAACAGCGTTTTATGTTCGAACATAACGCAGGATGGGCGCGGACCACTTGACAGCGCCCTCCACGTTCAGGAATACGGCCTATTAGTCGTCTTTGCGCGTGTGCATTGTGTTTTTTATATATAAAAATTGGCCAAGCCCTTTGTATTAGGCAATGTACTTTATTTACATAATTGGATATGTTCGACACGCACGGCCAAGTTACAAATGTCAATGCAAATCTGCGCACTTACAAAAAAAAATAAAAAAATAATAACCACGTGACGGGCAGAATTCTGCCCGTCATGGCTGCCCTTTACCGATCCCTATATTTTCGCAATAAGCGAACCAATCTATAGGGATCGGGAACCAATCTACATTTGCCCATACTTTTTCAAACCACGATTTTCAATTCACGATCGTTAATCTAGGTTTATAGGTCTGTGATTGTGCCAAATAGTGAGGCGCCCTCTTGCAGCTTGTCGGCTGGTCTATTATCGTGCAAGAGGGCGCACTATATTAGGAATGTGCCGCGAATAACCCAGTTCGGAGTCTCGACTGCGCATGCGTCTCCCGACTTTGGTTTGAGATAAACAAAGCGGTATGCATTGTGTTTATCTCAAATGACCTGTGTTTATCTCAAATGACCTTGACACAATCCCATAGACGTTCATTGCTCGCGCGAGATTCCGAACTGGCTTATCCGTGAAACGGCTTCTTCCTCCATGCATGGCATGCTCACACTCACAGCATTACAAAACATGTCTTGGCCGAAAGTTGTTTTATTTGGGGATTCCATAACCCAGGTAGGTTTAGGCATGGAGGTGAGAATTTTTGGTCCATTAATTTGCAGAAAACACCCCCGCCCAAAACATGTAAAACCCTCCCTAGCCACCTGTGCACAAATTTTAAATAAAATAGGCCCAGCCTACTTTTACTTTTAAGGCTAGTAAGTATTAAAAAGAAAAAGTGTTTTTCTGACATTTACATTGCATTGGGACGTTATCATTTTGTAGGTATGTTATACCCCTAGAACTATGGGGGATACTTATCCCCCATAGGTCATGTGGTTTTTTTCCAATATGGCAGCGCCTGAAGTTTAAGATCGGACAGAAACTTTTCTTGGTAGCGCAATAATCCGCTGCCTAATCGCCACCAAACTCCGTCTCGTCTGATAGTTCTTGAGACACTCACCTTGCGTGTGTCTACGGAATTTCAGTACTATTTGTCCATTAAATTTTCCAAAAATTATGTTTCAAAATCAACGGGTATATGTGCGATCCATCCACATGTGCGTGTTTCAGGCGCCTGAACCACGCATGTGGATTGATCGCACATGTACCCGTTGATTTTGAAACATAATTTTTGGACAATTTAATGGACAAATAGTACTGAAATTCCGTAGATACACGCAAGGTGAGTGTCTCAAGAACTATCAGACGGTGTTTGGTGGCGATTAGGCAGCGGATTATTGCGCTAGCAAGAAAAGTTTCTGTCCGATCTTAAACTTCAGGCACCGCCATATTGGAAAAAAACCACATGACCTATGGGGGATAAGTATCCCCCATAGTTCTAGGGGTAGGTATGTTACACTTTAATAGTTTTAGCCACTTATCTTTTGAACCCCCATTCACCATGTTGAATTTTCTTGCACGACCAAGATTAGGGACTTGGAAATCTGTGACGTCATCGCGCGCGCACTGGCATGACTGGGTACACTAATACTGGTCAGTTTCACAGTGGATTTCTGCCGTATGCGAAGTGGCACATCATGACAAATGCGCTGTAAAACATCACAACATTGTTCAATTCCAACTTTTTTAATAGATACTGAAAATAAAGAACACTTTCTGACGATATTTATTTTTAAAAAAAATTTTGGAAATAGGCCTACTTAAATTGGAACACAGCAAGATGTTTGTTTGACGGTGAGATTTCTGGTCCAAAAAGGGTAGTTTGTGTTGCCAAACAGACTTGTGAAACCAGATACAGTTGGGGGAGATTGTTGTCTGTGTTTGTGCAAAATTTCAGTGTAAAACACATGCCCCTTGTTTGTTTGTTTTAGCCCACAAAAATGATTATCAGTTACTCTTTGTGAGCGTCGTCGAGTGCGTGGTTTTCATTCCAGGCGTAAATATGTGCTCTTACACATAGTGCGCGCCCTCACATGTGCTATGTACTCCTGTTGCATTGAGGCTTTCTTGACAAAGCTTTAGTTGAGCAGAAAACGAGACAGTATGTTGAACTATTAGACTAATCGAAGTTGAAGATATCTTCGTTGGCTTGGCGCAATATGTCACTGTGGGGGCGCTTCATACTGCATCGCATTCTTCGAGCTCTCTCCTAATAAGTTTTAACACGCACGATTTCGCGGGAAAATGGCCGATTTCTAAGACGCATATCTCGGCTACCGCTTGCTCAATTTATGCGATAAATGCTGTTTTAGAATTAACAGAAAATAATCTGTAATGTGAGATGATATTTTCAATCAAAATCGAACTTTGAATTTTTTTTCCAAGTCCCTACCAAGATGGCAGCCCTTCTCCAAAGTAAAATTTCACCTTACAGTCAAAACATTGAAAAACTTACCATGGAATTTCCTGGAATCTCCAGAATGTTGTACTGTGGTCTATTCTCCCCAATGATTTTTCTAAACAGGAAAAAAACTAGTCCAACGTCATTTTTCTTGATATTTTCCAAGCTTTTTGGAGATCACAGCGTGATTTGATGATTAACCAATTATTGCAAAGATATACTGCCCTCTTGTGGTCACCTGACCTCATTGTACTGCAGTGAAGGCAGATTTGACCTTTTCCAACCCGTAAGTGATTCGTAGAAGTATTTTATGTATATTTGTGTAAATGATTATGATGGCAACATACTTTGGAGAAAGTGGCGAGGGTGTACGGTATTTATACCAAAAAAGTCTGAGTATGGAATACTTTCCCAGAAACATTTATTATTATACTTTTATTCTTGTAGTTGTCTTTCAGTGAAGGAGGATGGGGTGCTGCACTCGGTAATGCTCTTCAAAGGTAGGCTATTGAGCTCGTGCCAATGACGTCATTTTGGGAGTAAACCAATGCCGCGTCGTTGTGGAAGCAATGTGCGTGCGCGTTGTGTGTGTCCATAGCGCGCGTAACGCGATATGCTGAGGCTCCCATTGGTGAACTAAACCGCGTTACGCCCACCAGAGACACACACAACGCGCACGCACATTGCTTCCACAATTGACTCAGCATTATTTGACTCCTAAAATGGCATATTCGCACGTGTTCGAAAGGGGTCAATACAGTTGAGTCTTTCCGGATCGGGCCTGCTCTCTGCAACAAAAGAATTCCAAGCCTGTCGGCAATGTTGCAAGTACACAATAAAGTCAATTAAATGTAAAAACAGTATAGCCTAGGACGCTGCATTTCGTTTCAGAAAATTGCACAAAGCCCTTACAATTGTGATTGCTGCAAGTTTAGTGCTACCACATTCTATACATGTATGTACGTGCATAAGTTAAAGGGCCCATGACATGCTGAACAACTTTTGGCATAATCTTTGCTTCATATCATGGATTACTTGTTCAGCAAGACATACTATTGTTTGTTTGGATGTAAAACCAATTAAATGTAGCCTTTTTCAACTTTGAAGATTTCTTTGCAATAAATCACAGACAGAGAGGGCACTGTTTGGAGTGCATCACGTAAGGAAGACAGAAGAGAAAAATTAAGAAAAAACATAAGATTTCAAGTTGGACTTGTGGCAAATTGCTGCAGTTTTCTCCCCCAGTTTCGTCATGGCTTACAACAGGAAACATGTAGAACAAACTCAAACAGTCATGGATTACAAAAGTTCCAGGACGTTTGATAAAAAAGGTGGAATCTTTTATACACAGTTGAATGTGATTTTTCTGTGTTTGCCTCTTGTGACATCATGACCTTGGTAATGAATATGCATATTTTCATTAGCATAAAAACTAAAAACCTTTGTTTTAACCCAAAAAACAAGCTCAAAATAGGATTTTTAAGAGAGTAATATTTTTCAAGACTCCCCTCCCTCTTCTGAAATACTACCTTATTAATCAACATTTTTTTTCACTAGCCTTGAAATGTCAACATTTTGCAGTGCATGTAAAGTCCTACACGGCCCTCTGCCCTCCTGCACCCCCTCCCCTTCTCCCCTTCCCCCTCCCCCCTTCCCCCCTTCCCCCTTCCCCCTTCCCCCTCCCTCTCCCCTTCCCCCTTCCCCTTCCCCCTTCCCATGCTTTGTAGACCCGTTAAAATGTTCGACAACTTTGGACAGACCCTAATCATAAAGATTACAGTCTGTTAAAAAAAATGAATGTGAATTTGAATTTTTTTGTTCATCTCTTCGCAGAAAATGTGATGTGCTCAATAGAGGTTTCTCGGGGTATAATTCTACATGGGGCTCCATAGTTCTGCCAAAATGCATCCCCAAAGAGGACGTGCATCAAGTCACTTTGGTAACAATCTTCTTTGGGGCCAATGACTCTGTGCTTGACGAGACGAGTGCTAAATATGTTAGTGTGGATGACTTCACAGGAAATCTGCAGGTATGGAGTAGTTAAAGGTTTAGTGAAGTGAAAATTATCAACCATTTGTTTTTATACACGAATCAGAAGATCAAAGTGTTGCAGACAAAGAGGCAAACGGAAATTTGTTTTCACTTCAGAAAGAAGTGACCTTTTCTCTACTTGCGCTGTTTATTGCTAGTCATGGAGGGAACCCACAGTTGAAAAACAAAAAAAGAACATTATATTTCAAACAGTAGCAGTAGCCCACTGATCCATTTCTGACCCAAACAAACTTGTTTGGATTGTTGCAAATGACATACTAAACAAACTCAGTAAACTGTTACAGATCATAACACAAAGAAGTCACTGAAAATGACAAAAAGTTTTGTACACAAGTCAATGAAGATTTCCTCTGTTGTCCTGAGATGACATCACGGATTTGCTCATGAATTTATTAGCATAAAAATAAAAGACTTGCAATTACAACAAAACGGAACAATCAAATTTTTTGAAATTGACCGAAATGTGTAAAACACACACTCTACTTTTTTTCACACGTCCTTTAAGGTACCGCTTTGGTGAGTTTGCAAAAAAACCTGCCTTGTGGGAAGGTTGTTGGGGCATATATTCCTTCTGCTTTTGTGAAAACTCATACAAGCGGCAATTTTTGATAAGGTCGATGAATATTAATTTACTAGCACTGTCTATCTTAGTGCTTCCCCAAGACATTACAAAAAAACTTGATATAAAACTCGGGTGGGACTCGAACCCACGACCTCCTGCATACTAGGTAGATGTCTTAAGTTCATGCTTTGTTGGTTTTGGACTTGTAATGGACTTATCTTCAACCATAGTATAATTTCCAATATACGCTCGTAACCAGGACGTACAGTTGAAGTCAGAAGTATAAATGCAACTGTATGCAACCAAGTGTTAAATCTATATAGTGTGCTTACACTATTTTTGTAACAGTCTTTACTAAAGTATTGATTTTGTCGAATTCCTCACGTGCATGCAGTACTTAAAACATAGCTTGTACACCTTGCAATGGTTCGGGTAGCCCTGTTTACCATTTTGGGTGATGGTGGTTGTGGTGTACATGTATTTATACTTCCGACTTCAACTGTATATTGGAAATTTGTACACAGGTTTTCTAGAAAGGCAAGTTGTCACACTATTTGTAACCCTTTTTGGGCCTAAGTTATCTCTTCAGAACAACTTAAATTTATTTCTTTTATTTTGAGACCAGACAAAGTATTTCCTCGAAAATATGGTCTGTGTTGCCAAAATGCCCCCTTTACTGTGGAAAGACCCATAACCCATTATATTGTGAAGCGCATGTGAACATATCTGTATGGAATGTGTGCTATATAAATGCAATAATAATAATAATAACAACAATGCACGCTATTTTTGTTACAGAGCATGGTGAAGTATTTAGAAGATGGAGGAATTAAAACAGATAATATTATCATTATCTCACCACCAGCTCTGGATGACAAAGCCTGGACTGCTGGATGTGCTGAAAATGGTAAGAAAGACTTTAAAAAAAATGTGTTGTTGCCCTTGCCCGACCGACCCAAAAGTCTGAAAATCTCTGGTCGGGATTGATGGTGTACGTGCATTATCCGCAATCAATAGATGTCTGTGGGTATTGACAAAATTTACCTATAAGGACAACTATTTTCGCATGGCGCTGGCTTAAATTTTCCTCTCTAACAATAAGTGTTTATAAAAGCCTGGCCTGTCAACAACCTTTGACCTGCTTTCTCAGAATTCAAAGCGAAACCCTGTGGCATTTTTTTTGCATCTTCTGGAGGCTTCCTGTAGTGTAAACCCACTGAGTGTAATTCAGTCTGAACACCACTATTTGCCCCTTGTGTCACACTATGGAATTCCAAAATGGAGCAGGACGGGCTGGGAGTGAATTAATAATAATATAATAAAACAGTGCTTATATAGCGTATTATATGTCCATAGACATCTCAAGGCGCTGTACAAAAATTTCACACATTACCCAATAAAAATGTTTTGTTATTAAACCTAACAGCTAATTACATCTAAAAAGATAAGTATTCAGTGATGATTTAAATTCATTTAAAGACTGTGCACATCTAACAGACAATGGGAGCTCATTCCAAAGTTTGGGAGCAGCCGCTGAAAATGACCTATCACCGTATGATGTTGATGTTTTGAATTCCAGACACTCATGATAAGTTTCAGTCAAATTGCTGTTCTGACTTATCAGATTGCAGTTGCCCAGTTCAGCATGGCTTTTCTTGTTGGCTCCTCTTTATTATAGGTAGCCCTGTAAACAGAAGGAACTCTAATACGGGTCTGTATGCTAAGGCTTGTTGCAGAGTAGCCAGGCAATGCTCAACAGGCATCTTGGATCTTTGGACGCTCATGCAAGAGGAAAAGGTAACCATTATTGGGAGACTTTAAGACGCTTAGTTGCGGTAAACGTCTCATTAGATGTTTGCCTGCTTTGCAGGAGGTCGTGGGTTCAAGTCCCACCCGAGCACGCTATGGAGTTTTTCCATAGGGTCTAATGTCGGGTAAGGAAAAAAAAATCCTAACTGTATAAGTTACATGTATGTTCCATCCTCACTTCCCCTACCACCCTCTTCCATCCCCCTTCCATTCCCCCTTCCATCCCCCCTTCCATCCCCTTCCATCCCCCCTTGGATTTCCCCTTTCATCCCCCCTGATCCTCCAGCAGTGATTAAAAAAAGTAAATATTATCAACTTACTTTTCTGCTAGAATTGGGAGAGGTTCTTAGTTGATGGCCTTCACCTGTCTGAAGATGGCTCCAGGTTTCTTGGCAGACACCTCCTTGAGATGGTAATCAGCAGAACTATTCATCTACAGGAGCTCTTCCCAGACTGGAAAGACATTGATACGGCCAATCCGGAGAAGTCCCTACTTGCCTGAGGTGAGCGCACACTCTAGGTAGACGTTTCATGTATTTCATGTATCATTAATTAATTACCGTTAACGAGGAAAACTATAATATGAGAGGTTTCGACAGTGCAGGAATACGGATTGCGTGATGGATTCATTATGGTTTTCTGTTGTCTTGTCACGTCGTACGCGACTCGCTATCCACTATGGCTTGCACAGTACGGATATGAAGCTCGCTATGCGTAAGCACTAAATGCATGGTAAAATTTGAGATTAAGTGTTTTTCCTCATTTTTCATTGCATTTTTGTATTTTGTCTGGCACTTTTGCGACCCGGTGTCATATGCCTTTGTATATGGGCATAGCACCGTGACTGTAGTGCAAACAAATTCGTGTCTCTGGCCATTTCTAATTCTAATTCTTCATGGGTTTCCTCACGCTTGCAAGTGACAATGCAATGAGCACTATTGAGGAATCCTTGGTATGAATACCAGAAAGAAATAATAATAATAATAATAATATGTATACGTGCTGCGTAGACAACAGCTTTGTTAATTCGCTTATCACCATGGGCACACCATTGTTTTCAGTCCAGTCCTACCGGATGTGACGTGGCACCGACCGATAGAATACAGCTTGAGAAGAGTATGAATTAGGAATGTCCACAAACTTTTTGTGTGCGTTTCAGAGCTTTAAACTGAAGCTGAAATTCGTATCAAAACTGGGTACCTTTTTCGCTGTTGGAAATAGTTATCTAACTAGCTATAGTTTGGGTGTTGCAAAATTATAGAAATGCTACTAATGCATAGCTAAACGTATGCATATGCTTATGCTTATCCGTCAGTTTCAAAACCGCTATAATAGAAAGGTGTGATCTTGAATCAGTGATTATTTTTTAAGGATTATAACCCAGGGACCTCGATACAAATATGGAAAAATGTCCATGAGTTTAGGAAATCTGGATGCAGTGAAAAACAACTTGGCTCCACCGGGATTTGAACCTTCTGCTTAACATGCAGACGCCCTACCAATTGAGCTATAAAGCCAACTAGTGGTCTTGAATCACAGTATTGCAGTTGTTCCTCACCGATTGGGATTGGCTATCACGTGAGCTTAGCAAGCCCTACAGAGGGATAAACCCTTCAATGAGATAACTACCCCTCCCAGAGATCATAATAGAAAGGTTTCGACGACTATGTTTTTGCCGAGTCCCTAAATCTCTACCTTTCGCTGTCCATTTTTCACCAGGGTGTAGACGTGTTCCTGTCAATTTTTACAACAAAAGTACACTGACAAAATTTGTGTAAACGCCGCAAGTGCACCCATGTACATGTATGTACCGATGGTGGAATTGCGCTTAAATAATGCGTTAGATAGATATGTAAATAGTATACATCATTTCTAACACAGTCATGTGGGGAAATACTGTACTAACTACCAAATATCTGATAAGCTTGAGGTCATTTACCATGTTTACATGATGTCATCCTGGGACAAACTTGGGCAATTGTTTTTCTTCAATATTCGAATATTTGATCAAAAACCAAATATTCGGAATAATGATTTTCGTATTCGAATATTCAAAAAGGTTGATGAGTAACGAGTCAATCAGTGAAGTTGGTGGTTGAATTTGTTACTGTCTGACAGACCATTCTCCGTGCGTTACCTCAGTGAAGTCTCTTTGTATCTTAGTTTGTCAAGCACTCTTCTCAGACTAATTTATAAATGGGGTGTCCATGCAGGTTTGCATTGTCACAACTCGTCTTGCTCCAAGGTCAGCCTCATCCATCTTGGGCACTGGATCAAATTGCTCCTGAGTACATGTACCTCCTTAGCTGCAGACGGGTGGAATGTAGACGGGAGGGACTCTCACTCAATGTTAAGTAGACGGAGGGGATCACATATAATGTAGCTGACCATGCACCCTTGGCTACCCTGGAAGGTTGCCCTTTTAAGGTTGTCAAGAATTTCAAGTGTTTGGGATCATAGGTTGACTCCTCCGAGGAAGACATTGTAAAAAGACAAGTAAGATGGACAAAAATACACAAGACAGATCATCTGAGGCACACGTAGACATTGAAGTTTAAGATGTCGTGCAATTAGTTACCTACTGGTACATTCCTCCAAAAAGTGTAATTTTCCATCCGAATTTGAGGCCTATCTTTCGTGTTTCGCGCGATGAACGTGCATGCTGCGGCATGCAGTGCATTCAAAATAGGGATGGCGATTTACAGTTTGAAATTCAATAAGTGTCGGTTAACCGTTCGGCCGACACTAAAGAGTTGCTGGTGTTTATAGTAAAAACGAAGATACATGTGTAATGTACACAATACCTCTAGGCCCCCAAAATAACCGTTGAACCTTTATTTTATCAAAATTGTACTACAACCTCATATACATTTATTTCAAGTCATTACAAATAACCCTCTCAAAACTACTGTAAATTCTTGAAATTGGGTTTTTCATGGTTTTTTTTCGGTTAAACGGTTAAACGTCCCATCTTTAATTCAAACGATACTGTTTTTATCATTATTATTTCTTTCTGGTATTCATACCAAGGATTCCTCTAAAGTGCCCATTGCACTGTCACTCGCAAGCGAGAGGAAACCCGTAAAGAATTATAAATTAGAAATGGCCAGAGACACCGGGGAATCTCCTTGCTCTTCACGAAAGAATGCTCTGGGATCTTTAGAGTGCGTTATCGATACCTAACACACTGGACCAACGGCTTTACATCCCTTCCGAAGGATGGAGCAAGTGTGGTTGAGTGCCTTGCTCAAGGGCACAGGTACCGCAGCCGGGGGAGGTTCGAACCCGCAACCCCAGGTTTTCACCTATGATTGTGAGTCAATGACCCAAACCACTCGGCCACGGTACCCCGTGCATGTATGTTGACATACATGCACATACGTGCTGTTGGTTGGTTGCATGTATCATGCCACAGCAGCGCGTTGTAAGAGATTTTGCCACGGGGCTTATATCTCGTTAGCCCGGCTACGCTGTCCTGTGGAACATGCTCCCATTACTCTCTGATTCAAAATCTTGCATTTGATTTTTCATATTTTTTTATCATTTTCATTCATAACCTAGTATAGTACTTAAATCCATAGTGTCTTTTAATTCGTCGAATACTCCTGAATATTTTGGAAGAAAAAACAAACAGCTGAATTTTGTGCAGTAACAAAATTTATATGGCTGGAAATAAAACTAACTCACAAGACCATGTGATTTATCCGATATCATGTGACCTCGATTTTTTGAAAAATGCTCAAAAACGGCCAAAATTTGTGGTTTATTTTCAGGATCTCTTTAATTTATTGCGGAAAGACCTTCAGAATCATGTATGGGTCTATTTCGAGCCAAACAAAGCCGGTGTGTTCCTTTAATGGGATAAAAATTGTATGAGGCTCAAACATGTCGAGGGACGTCAAACTTAGCTTCTTCCGTGCCACAGTGGAGTCCATCCTGCTTTATGGATGCTAGACCTAACCCCGACTCCTCGATGGGAGTTATACTAGAATGTGGAGGATGGTACTCAACCTTGAGGGACCACATACCTAATAAAGCCCTTTATGGTACACTTACGCGGATCTCACATGTGTCTGTTTTCAATACTAGAGAGACCTTTTCCTCCAGGATTATATCTCTGTACAATGTCATTCATCCTCTCTCAAAACAGAGGAGATAACTTCAGCTAAAGAACTGCAATGGATAGTGCCACAACATACCTTCCTGAAAGCCCTGTGTGCAAATATCCAATATACCGTATGTAACAAGGACATCAAAAAAGTCACAAAGTATGTGTCCTATGTTACATACGTTAAATAGTACACAGAGTTTTCAGAAAGGTATGTTTAAGTTATCTTCTTAGATCTGTCTTAAGAAATTTCTTTTGTTTTGAGAGAACGTAGATGGCATTGCACAAAGTTATGATCCTGGTGAAAAAGTCTCTCCAGTATTCGCAACAATGCCTGTTTCCAAGCACGCGCATGCTTAAAGGTACACACCGGCCTACTGTTTACATGATTTAGTGATGTAGCAGCATTGACAATACTTTTTGGATGGTCGTTGTGAAAAACAATCATCAAAATATTCCGTAATTTACTAAAGACGTGCAAAATTAACAAAAACCGGTCAAAAGACGGGTATATACGCTTTACCAGCCGTCAACTACGCGAGAGCTTCACGACTTTGTCACAAACGATTCGCTCTTCTCCTGCTCAGGATATCTCAAATTTTGTGCTCAGGATATCTCAAATTTTCTGCTCACGATTTCACTGTACAGCCCGGACGACCGAATAGGAATTTCCGTTTTCTTTTGAGGAGTTGGCATCATGTTTTTTCTTCACGAATGTGCACTCAGGCTATTTGCCGTGCTGCGCGGGGCAAATATCCTACACTCCACGGTAGCCTGCCGTAGCACGCGCTCGCTCCCGTTCTCTGGACTCTCGAAACAAACAATTGTTCGAATTTTCATACTCATGTTTAACTTTGTTTCATACCTGTATAAATAGTCTCTCTTTTGTCAATTACTTATTGGGAGAAAATCAGAGTTAAATTTGGTGCAGTTCTGCAGTAACAAACTTTTATACGGCTGGAAATACAACTAACTCACAAGACCACGTGACTTTGAATTTTTCAAAAGTGCTAAAAAAACGGCAAAGCGCTTCAGAATAATGTATGGATCTATTTCGAGCCCAACAAAGCCGGTGTGTCCCTTTAATCACGCCTCGGCCGTGAAATAGCCTTAAAGTTAGCACAACTTTTCTGCTACAGTAAGCACACGTTTTCAGCTAGCGCTTAAGCAGCTCTATAAAATTGGGCCCTGGTCACAGGTCCAGTTTGACTGCAACCAATATACATGTATTTATAAAACACACGGAATTCCAAAAAAGTTAATGGTTTTGTTTCAGCTGCAGTAAGCACTAGCAGCAGTCAGCACGTCTAGTTCGCGTGCGCCCTGGCTCCATGCACGGTTGCGTATAAAAGATGATCTATACTTATGCTGACGTCATCTTAACAATGGTAAAAAAAGCCAACGTCAAAGTAACACTGCGAGGAAGTCGCTCTTCTTGCACGTATAGAATCTCGCTATTTATCTGGCATGGTGGTTCCGCGTGCAAGGAGCGAATGTTAGCCAGCACCTTGACCAATGTAAGTTTATAGCACAGCCTGTTATAAAACCTTCATTGCATGACGTTATATAAGATAAAAAGGCCAGTAGATCGCATTAAGCACAATGAACACGGCTGGAAAGAGAAACCGGCAGATTCTGTCGAGTTGGTCGGCCGTAAGTGGCTCCCGGTAGCCGGGGCGTCGTGAAACATCAAGACCATAGTGGAATTCAAATATGCGCACGTTGTCTACTTTCTCGTTGATTCCGTTGTTCAGTTTCTTAGTGTAGTGCTTCAGTTTACGTTTATTCTGAAACCAAATGAGAAATTAAGACTTCTGAACCATACCAAATTTGATAGATCTTAAAAAAGCCTCTTTAACGCACTCCCCTATATACTCGTGCGTACGAGCCCCTGTTGAAATTCGCCCTATTTCGTCGTGGAAGCAGCGACAGAATTGTTATCGCTGCTCTGGGCCACTTTTATGGTGTTCTAAAGCGGGCCTCCCACTGTGCGATTTTTGCTACGAATTAGGTACGATTTGGTACGATTGTGTGTATAGAGTCTATAGACGGTCTCTGGTAATCGTACCAATTCGTAGGAAATTCGTGGCAAAAATCGCACAGTGGGAGGCCCGCTTTAATGGGAAAATAGGCGACAGCACGACGAGACACGATGCTCCTTTACTATATTGAAATGACCGAAATGAGACTATAAAATGACATCAAGATGACCCATGTATGCGTTCGCAAAGTGTAACTGCAGCCGTTAACTTCAAAACTTGCGTGTATTTCCTCGGGGCAATGTAACGCAGAGTGGAAATACTCTGAGATCTCTGGATGGGAATGCTGCAGGAATCCCTATTGACACCGCTGGCTTTTTGGGCACTCTGCACATGGCCACTAATAATAAATATCCACGTGAATACAATCAGCAGGGAGGCCCGCTGCTGATGCCCGCAGAGGGAACCAAGGCAGGATCACCCTGCGCAATAGTTTACGTATGAGTACATGGAATGTTCGGACACTCTACCAGACTGGGAAACTGTTTAATGTTACCCGCGAGATGCATGAGGCTGGGGATTGGCTGTGGATCTGACCACAACCTGGTAGGTGCCACAGTCAAGCTACGGATCGGAAGGGAGCGGGCTCGGACGACGAAGGTCCGGCTCAACCTGGCGGCACTTGACGATTCAGCCACGGAGGCTACCTTCAACGTGCAGGTTAACAACCGATTTGATGCACTACCGATGTTGGAGGAGGAGAGATCACCAGACGAGCTTTTTACCTCCATCAAGGAGGTAGTCAAGGTCGCCGCGGAGGAGGTTCTCGGCAGGGAACCAAGGAGATCTAAACAGCAGTGGATTAGTCCGGAGACGATCCTACTAATGGACAGACGGGGGGAGCTCAAGGAGCTAAGAGGGGTTACCGAGGATGGAGAAGAGTTGGCCGACAGAGCAGTCCAGAGAGAGGCCAGGAGGGATAAGATCAGATGGATTGAGCAGAAGTGCGCCGAGGTGAAGGAAGGTCTTCAGAACCACAATACGAGGAAGGCCTTTGATCTTATCAGGACCTTGGGGAAGGGTTTCCAGCCAAGGCACAGGAACATCAAGGATGCGGAAAGTCGAGTCTTGACCGACCTACAGGACATCCTGAAGAGGTTGAAAGAATACGGTGAGGGACTCTATCACGATGTTGATGATAACATTGACAACACCGATGAACCAACGGGACCTGATATCCTGGAAGTACAGGAGGCCATCAGGCGACTTCCAAGGAAAAAGGCCACAGGAATCGATGACCTCCCAGCTGAGCTGTACAAGACCAACAACCCGATGATGATCAAGGTGATGTGTAAGTTGTGTAACAGAATCTTAGAGACGGGCGAGTGGCCTTCAGACTGGCTGAGGTCGGTCTTTATCGCCATCCCGAAGGTCACCGGGGCCACAGAGTGTGCAGACCACCGCACCATCGCCCTTATCAGCCACGCTAGCAAGATCCTCCTACGCGTCCTATTGCAGAGAACACAGTTGACCGCGGAAGAGCATTTCTCGGAAGAACAGATGGGCTTTCGGAAGGGAGTCGGTACAAGAGACCAGATCTTCAACTTGAGGATCATCATGGAGAAAGCACATGAGTTTAATGCCCCCTTGTACATGGCCTTCGTTGATTACAAGAAGGCGTTTGACTCAGTGCGACACTCAATGCTGTGGTCCGTGTTGAGGAAGATGGGAGTCAGCGGGACAGTAGTCGGCCTACTGAGGAACCTGTACGGTGGGCAGCAGGCGGTGGTCAGAGTGGAGACTGATCTGACGGAGTGGTTCACCGTCAAGAAGGGAGTGAGACAGGGCTGCCTCATGTCCCCAATGCTCTTCAATTTGTATTTAGAGGATGTGATGCGGCAGTCTGTGGATGAGTTGGGCTGGCTAGGAGTGACCATCAGTGGGCGTAATCACAACAACCTGCGTTATGCCGATGACATCGTGCTGATCGGAACGTCGTCAGCTGGCTTACAGAGTCTGCTGGATGAGGTGGACAGAGTCTCCAGCGAGTACCAGCTTGAAATCAACATCAGAAAGACAAAGGTCATGGCAGCTACCAAGGAACCAGAACAGCTCGGTATTCAGTGCCGAGGGGTCATTCTTGAACAAGTTGAAAAGTTCAAGTACCTGGGATCTATCATCGAGCAGACAGGAGACTGCTGCAACGAGATCAGGGCTCGGCTAGGAGCAGCAAGATCTACCCTGAGGTCCCTTAGCACCCTGTGGAAGGATCGGTCTCTTCACAAGAGTGTTAAGTGGAAGCTTCTGAAGACCCTGGTGTGACCCGTGGCGCTGTACGGGTGCGAGTCCTGGACCCTTAGAGCTGCAGACATCGCCAGACTGAGGGCCTTCGAGATGACATGCTACAGACGGGTGTTGAGGATCAGCTGGACAGAGCACCGTACCAACGACTCTGTCCTGGAGGAGATGGGGACGCGGAGGGAGTTTGTAGCGACTGTCAAGAAGCAGAAGCTGCAGTACTTTGGCCATGTCATCAGGGCCCAGAACCCTTGCACCCATATTCTCGAGGGCAGGATCGACGGAAAGCGGTCACGAGGTCGACCGAGACGGCGTTGGACTGACGACATCAAGGAATGGACGGGAAGACAACTGGCGGAGTGCACAGCCATCGCGCGTGAGAGGAACCGGTGGAGAGTGACGGTGCATGTATCCACGGCCCCCGACCCTCAGCAATGAGGATGGGATAGGATAGATAGATAGATAGATAGATAGATAGACAATCAGCACTAAATTATGATATTCATCCAAGCTCTGAATCAAATACTCACTTCTACAATTACGAGGTAATTAGCACAGGCATATTCCATCAGAGATAAGAAGACAAATACCAGGCATACTGCCAACCACACGTCAAGAGCCTGAAGTTGGGAGAAAGGAGACATATGATTTTGTCATGCGATTAAACGGGCGTAATCACGCCAAATCGGGTAAAATTGTGAAATATTTTTGTTGATATTAATTAAAGCCCAAATGCACCATTGGAAGTTACCCACAATTTTACTTCACAAGTTGACAAGAAAAATCAGATTGAAAACGTTGATAGCATTGGTAACAAACACCACATGATTTTTCCCCCGTAAAATGATACCTTTGTGTGAGCAATAGCCAACTAAAGGTGCTTTTTAATAATGTTGTCTGCAAAGAAGTTTTTTTATCAATCATTCATACACAAAAAATACAGAACCTTTCAGGTTTTGTTACGTATTACTGCATCTATGTGATACGTGACTGAAATTTATACAAGGCAGTTTATCAACATTATTCTTTAGTTATGTAATGCTGTTGTTCCCTATTTGAAACGTTTTCCAATCTCTGTCTTTCACTGTGTCGGACGGAATTAGTTTCTGAATTTCTGAGAATTGATACATTAAAGATGTGCTATTCTGAGCAACACGTCCGTTACTAGAAAGGTAATATAATGTCTTCTCCCATTTTTAAAATGTGCGCCAACAGCAAGAAAAAAATTGCCTAAAATAAGGCCCGCTTCAAACGTCGCGCTTATGCCGTGTCGAATTAAATTCAACTTGGCACGACGTTGGCACGATGTTAGCACGGCAGTGGCTTTAAACGTCGAACTTAATTGCAAACTCCCAGTCGAGCCTAAATACATCCAACATGGCGGATGAGTATTGTACACGTGCGTTTTCCATTCTGTCCATTGTACGTACGTCGCCATTTTATTATTTTGATGCACTAGTTTGTTGGTTATTTCTTTACTCACATACGCGCTGCGAGCATGCGCATTCCTAGTTGCGAACAAAATTGCGGACCAACTTCGAACTGGAATTAAATTCGACATGGCAGAAGCACGACGTTTGATGCCAAGCCGTGCTTGTGCCGCACTGAATAGAGTTAGCACGGCAGACCCTGTCGAGCTAAAATCTTCTGCCGTGTCGAACTCATTTTGCCGAGCCAAATGGCTTCAAACGTCGTGCTTGTGCCGTGTCGAATTAAACAAATCAAATTCGACACGGCATAAGCGCGACGTTTGAAGCGGGCCTAAGCTAACCTTTGCGTAGGTGACTAAAGGCATCGTTTCTTGTACGCCGGCGGTCATTGTCGTAATGGTCAAAACGGTCATTATGCCCAACGACACTCGAGCGGGAGCTGCCTTGGCATCGATCCAGAAGGACAACCAGGCTATAACTACGAGGAGGGTGCTGGGTATGTAGACAGTCAGGATGTACGACTGGATGTGACGACTGAAGGAAAAGGTCATCTTGGCCATGCTGAAACTTCCTATCAAAATATCCATCAAAATGACAATAGACAGCCGACGTGTGACGTGCGTTGCCGTGGCAATTGGATCTAAACTATCATGGCCGTCGGGAAAAGTACCATTGGAAAAGCACTGGGACACGGTTGAGTGATTTTTAGTTTAGATCCAATTGCCTAGGCAACCAACAAAAGGTGACGTATTCACTTCGGCAGTCTATGAAGAAACCTTTAAAGCCCCAATAGACCGTATCGAATAGCCGCCATTTCGTGGGGCACCTTTTGTTAAACCGTTCAACAATGGAAGCACAATATGTGCAACCATGCATGTCATCAAGGAACAAAGAAACTGCCCCACGAAATGGCGGCTATTCGATACGGTATATACATCCTTTGCTGCAGTTACCCAAAATTTTGCTTCTGGAGTTGACAAGAAGAATCCGACTAAAAGTGGTAACAAACACGTACTGCACATAGGCCTATTTGTCCCGTGTAAAATGGTACCTTTGTTGAAGAAAATGCCAACTGAAGGTTTTTAAAATTGTCTGCAGACAATGTTTTTATCATTAATCATTCAACACAAAAACCATTAATAGATTTTTTAGGTTTTCTGAACATTACAGCATCTTTGTGGCTGAAATTTCTACATACTTTTATGTGTAATGCTGTTATGACCTGCATGGATGTGATTTGTGCTGCAGTTGGAATAGGTAAACGAGACACTAATACCTGTGGGCCCGTAGGTTATCTGGGACATGTTCGTTTTGTAGTACTTGAGCCGAAATCGCGGAATTTGCAGGTCTTTGTCGATTTCAAGAGAGGAGTCGTCAATAAAAAGCTTTACTTCTCTCGTTGTGTAAGCATCTGTAGGAATGATTTAATAGCAATTTTAAAAACGACAATACCAGAGTGTTTTATTATTTACGAATACATGAGAGCAGTTTTAAACCACCTAAAACCAGTCTAGCATCTGTACTGGTAAGGCGGCCTCCAACTGTCGACATTTTTTGCCACGATATACTCATGATTCTCCCATGCATTGAGATTACCGGAGATCTTCTGTTTGTTGCACAATAATAGGGCGTTGTAAATGTAAATCTTAAGCAGGCCTCCCACTGTGCGATTTTGGCCACGAATTAGGCACGATTAGCTACGATTAGGTACGATTGGGCACGATTGTGTGTAGAGTCTATAGGCAGTCTCCGATAATCGTACCAATTCGTAGGAAATTCGTGGCCAAAATCGCACAGTGGGAGGCCTGCTTTAGTAAAACTTGTAAATCTAAAGCGGGCCTCCCACTGTGCGATTTTTATTACGAAATTGGTACGATTGGGTATAGAGTCTATAGGCAGTCTCCGATAATCGTACCAATTTGTAGGAAATTCGTGGCAAAAATCGCACAGTAGGCCCGCTTTAGCCTGTCGCATATTGTAGAATATCGAACTTGTTTCAAAATTTTCCATTCCAATTGTGCCGTATCTTAAGAAATTGTACCAAATAGTATCGGAATAGTACACATTCGTATGTATAAATTGTAATACTGTATAGGTCGTACATCGTCAACTATGTCGCGATGTAATTACCTGATTGTCAATTCGCGCGTCCCTGGTATGCAAGTCACGCTGATTGTGTTTGAAATGTAATTTATTTTTGTTTGCTCCAACCCTAGTACATATTTCGCAATCCTTTTATTTCCCCTCTGGAATGAACGGATTGCAAATAACTCACGCATATTTGTTCTGCTAGATTGCCTTTATTGTGTCTGTCTGTCTGTCTGAAAAGCGTAAAACCCTTTTGGGATTCTTCAAGCTTGAATTTTCTTTATCTCATTCCATGCAGACGAATATTGTGCTAGTCTGCCAGAACTGCCAACCCACGATAGACCGGGGAATTTGTATGATGACAAATTTCTTTGGTCGATATTAAATGAAGGGACAACACTGGCAAAGGGTTGCTTAATCCAGTATGCTTTGTCGCCATCTTTTACAGTTCGGCGCTCGAACTTAATTGAGAGGGCGTCAGTCAGGTCACAACAGATTTGTACATACTTCACGGCGTGTGGGAGTCGGGAAACAAGGCATAAATCTTGACGTCATTTTTGATTAAATTCGTCGATAACTTCTAACAAGTGTTTTCACTTCCTTTTAAAAAAGCAAGTTCTGTTATTAGTCTGCAAGTTCCCAAACTTTATAATAGTATTTTGTTATGGAAGCTTCAGACATATTGTTTGTAACATCGGATCGTCTGTACGGAGAGACAGAAAATTTCTGTTTAGTACTGTTTTCAGGTGTTTATTTTCCCACTGATAATTTCCGTATATAGCTGGTGGTACTCAAATGTTTGGCAAAGGAAGGGACAACACTCGTTTGAAGATATTGTTTTCAACGTTGATAATAAACTCTGCAACTATGTGCTGCGCCATATTTGAAATTTTGAAAGGGATGATGACGTCAACCATGCAACGATTGCATGGATTACGTCAAGATTGATGTCTTGTTTCCCGACTCGTACGCCGTGAAGTATGTAAAATTCTGTTGTGACCTAATTCACGTCCTCAAGTCCGAACGCCGAACTGCAAAATATGGCGATTTATCTCTCTAAATGTTAAAGAGTGAAAATCACTCTTTCAAGAGCCATACGGGACAGCTCGTTTTCGAGTGATAATTTGTTAATTTCACTATTTTTAGTGGATATTTCTCTCATTTAGAGTATGTTTTAACTCTCTTCTGGAGTAAAAAAAACACTCCAAAAGAGCGAAATATTCACTCCAAAACGAGCTGTCCCTTATACGGCTCTTAAAAGAGTAGTTTTCACTCTGCCTAACCATGTACGCTTCATGTACCGCATTGACAAGCCTCACGCGCGAGCCTCTGCCTTTAAACAGTTTTGTTATGCCAAGTACAGCATGAGGGCGATATAGGCACGTGATTTCATGTCTTGTTTAATAGTTGACGGCGCTTGCCGACTGCCGATTTTGGTGATATTTTGGGGCGGGACATTTCACCACTGCACAGGTGGCACAAATAAAATTAAACCAGCTCTAATAGACCTGCACCAAAACAAAATCAGCCTGACAGATTAAATGACAGAAACAAAACGCGGCATGATTTACAGTGCAATTTCACGCCGCCGTCCATCAAGCTTGCAAACTTCGGTTACGAATTTGACCAATAATAGTGTCACGACTGCGCGACTGATGACATCACAAATTTCCAAGTCGCTAGCGTGTGCGAAGTGGCTTTTGAGCGAAGTGATTTTGCAGCAAAGACATCGTTGAAATTACTTGTAACGATTTTTCATTTAAAAGACAAATTTCCTAAGACAATGACAAACGCATAACTCTTCGGGTTTTAAAACAACGCCAACTAAAAGTGAAGAATTGAAGAAAACACGGAAGGAACAGGCGCACCAAACGATTTGTTTGGCGTTGGACGAGTACTTACGACCGATGCATGGTTCGATGTAGCTAAGATAATCTCAGCTCTTGCTTTATCATTTTTCATTGGGATGTGGTCTTTTGAGCAGTAGAGCTGAGAAGCTTTAAGAACACGCTATCACAAAACAAATGTGTCATTTTCTCACCGTGACACACTAATTCCCCCTAAAACTCACCCAAACCTTGTCAGGCATAACCCCTACGCAGGTCCTTGAGGGAAATAACCAGCCACGATGATTATTTTGCCAACAATTCCAGCGAAACAAACCGGTATGCTCACAGCCTAGCGGTTGTCATGTTGTTTTCAAAAAGTCTATCTGCCTAGTCTGTGTACAAAGGAATACCAATGCGCATTGGTTACCAGACGTTTACATCACGTCTGGTAACCAACAACCAGACAACGGCTGGGGCCTAGGCTGTGAGCATTACCGGTTTGTTTCGCTGGAATTGTTGGCAAAATAATCATCGTGGCTGGTTATTTCCCTCAAGGACCTGCGTAGGGGTTATGCCTGACGAGGTTTGGGTGAGTTTTAGGGGGAATTAGTGTGTCACGGTGAGAAAATGACACATTTGTTTTGTGATAGCGTGTTCATGTTCTTAAAGCTTCTCAGCTCTACTGCTAAAAAGACCACATCCCAATGAAAAATGATAAAGCAAGAGCTGAGATTATCTTAGCTAGGTTCGATGGCGAACTGGTTGCCTGCTAAAGTATTGTGCCGTGTTACATCGGTGTATGGGTCGCCAACGGAGACTACACACACACGGCGGCCGTACGGATGTGTGGCCACACAATTCAGTTCTTGATTATACCTTTTTGTGCAACGGTCTTACAACTTTTGACAACAAAAATTCCCCAGGTAACGATCGATAAATTATTTTAGAAATGCATTTCCTTATACTGATACATAATTATGTACATGTCCATGTAATTATTCCCTTCATAGCTCGGCGTATAAGCCGCCCGGCCTATAAGCCACAGGGAACTTTTTTGGGGGCAAAATCAACGTATAAGCTTATATTCCGAAAATTACCGTATATATACATGAAGCGTACAAAGTTAGGCAACCCTTTGCAAGTGTTGTCCCTTCCTTTAAAGTCCCAGTAAATCATTTGCAATGACATCCGACTAAAAGTGTTGATACAGCAATGTAACAAACCCCACATTATTTTTTTTCCGAGTAAAATGATATTTTTGTGAAGCTGTTTTTTTGTTTGTCTGGAGACTGTTTTACCATTCATTCAGCACACAAACCAGACATTGATCTTTGGGTTTGTCTACATTATTACTGCATCTCTGATGTGGCTAAAATGTCTACAAGGCAGCTCATCCAAATTGTAATGTTAATGTTCCTGGAATTCGTAAAAAAGTTCATCTGCAAACGATATTCTCGCGGTCGCACATCCTGGTACTTTTTTGACCCGATGTCGTATGCCTTTGTATACAAGCATAGCACCGTAAAAACAAAGTCGTTCGTGCTTTTAAACGTGTATTTATACGTGTTGCACGGACAACGGCTAAGTTCCTTCGCTTGTTACCGTGGTCTCGCGTGTATTTTCACTCCAGTCCTACCGGAGGTGACGTGGCTCCGACCACGAGAATAATGATCTTTAATGTGAATATATAACCGATTACTTTCCGTAATTTAAATTAAAATTTCGCCATATTATGTTGTACGAGTGCAAGTGATGTGCCACACCAGTAATTTTCTGTCTTCAGCGTAATCTGTCACACCAGATCGCATCAACCCCAATCGCTATACCAAAACAAATTTGCATACATTATTGTGACACCCATAGAATACTTGCAGCCATAATAATATACTTACAACTCATCATGATCACGTGACATGTCTGGGTGTCCATGGGAAATTTGGTTAGATCCATGTTACACGACAAAGTCAGCGAAACCCTGGATTGTTCAAAACCAAAATAAATGAAGACTAAAAATTACCAATTACCATTATGGGCAAAATAAACTACTTTTACGCGTACGAGCTATAGATTGTCAAAAAATTGTCACACTTGAAAGAAACAAATACATTTTTTATCCCTAATTTTAGGCAAAATATGAACGAGGTTGACGCATGGATCCCTGCCTATCAAGTGTGGATGTTAACGGTTCCCGTCCATGCACATATTCCACACAGGAGAATATAAGGACAGATAAAGGGCGCTTCTTCTTGATCTGTAATTGGTCGTCTTTGCGCGTGCGCATTGTGTTTTTTATATTTAAAAATTGGCCAAGCCCTTTGCTTTAGGCAATGTACTTTATTTACATAATTGGATACACGCACGGCCAAGTTACAAATGTCAATGCAAAATCTGCGCACTTACTAACAAATATAATAATAATAACCACGTGACGGGCAGAATTCTGCCCGTCATGGCTGCCCTTTACCGATCCCTATATTTTCGCAATAAGCGAACCATTCTATAGGGATCGGGAACCAATCTAGTTTGGGTGGTGGTATAACATTTATTGGTCGATCAGAGGCACTTGTTTTCAACGTCGGCAACATAATTAATTTTGAAAGATAAACTTTGAAGTCAATGCGGCTATTCGCTGCGCCATGTTTAAATGCAGTTTACGCCGGAATTATTTTTGGAAAAACAAGTTCCATTTTTTAAAAAGGCAAATGTGATTGGCCAAACGTCAAGATCAGGTCTAGCACCACTATACTCTTGAGAGTCATTTCTACAAGTATGAATCTTCTAACCAAAAGATCATACTTTGTAGCACGACCAGTCAACAGCCCCTGTGACTATATGCGTTGCCGGGACGTGTTTACACGCTCACCGGCGTCAAGTGGTTAACATTTCGAAAAGAAAAATGGCGTAAACACGCAACAGTTGCATTAATGACGTCAGGATTGAACGCTTGTTTCCCCAACAACACGTCTTGAGGTGGCTTGACTCACGCCCTCTCGAGTTCGAGTGCCGAACTGCAAAACATGGCGGCTTACATATGGCGCATTTAACGCAAATGAAAATGTTTTTTACAAATATAGTCAGGTATACAGGTGATCTGTTGATTCCAGGAGGTAATTTCTTTAAAATCTTTGTTCAATGTATACGAAAAAAATACCAAAAATAAGCCATTATGTGCTACTTTTACCACAAACTTTGCTATGCTGGTGATATATAAGTAAACCCACCTCGTACTCAGAAGCACGGTGCCGTTGGGATAGAGTCTGATCATTCTGTTGGGCACAGTGACGTCATGGAACGTAGAGTCCTTTTCGTACAGAAAGAAGATATCCGGAGTCCAGATGCGATTCATGTTGTCCCCCTTGAAGGTAACCATGTCTTGATTGGCTGAGTCGTTGACTCGGAGACGGCCGTCTTGCCAGAATTGCCGGAGGAACATCGTCATTGTGAAATCCTGGGTGTGCGTGGGTGACTACAGGTAATCGGTATGATGTTTCAAAGGGACGGTCCAGAAAAGTTTTATGAATTGCGATAGTTTTATCAACGTCGGCATAAATGTATGCGTTCCCCACTAATAATCGTAATATGACATGATAATGCCCCAGAAAGTTTAAATTTGGTGAGGCAACACTAAGGATTTTTATGAGATGCATGCTCCACAGATAATGCATAGAGTCTCATCAACTGGCCAACGAGTCCGGTACATGCATTTTATTACCCCCAATTCCCACAAAACTTCTTCTGATAGTTCTTGAGAACCGCAGAATTTTTCGTTCTAATTATCGAAAACCCACAGTTTAGAAGTCAACGACAACGACATGACGTGCAAAAATGCATATTACAACCGCTTCACCCGCGGCCGGGGACCGTTAAATAATAGAAAAGAAAAGGGGAAAACTGGCCATTATCAGGTGGCCATGCTCAGTCATGAGCCAGATGGAATTGATAGAATAAACAATCATACGTGTTCCGGAGGAAAAGTGTCTGTCGCCATAAATAGGCCTTTTCCCACCAGAACAACAATTCCTGGGGGCGAACTCGCCCTGGGGGCGAACTCGCCCTGGGGGCGCCCCCGAGATTTTGTTTAGTGGGAAAAGGCCTATATGTGACGGCTGCGTCTAGGAAAATGAGTCACAAGTCGCGCTGGCTAGTATTCTTTTTGCGACCATAAAAAGAAATCCGCGGCAAATCCACGCTCAATAAAATACCAAAACACAATGGAAATTCCTGGAGGTTCCCAGATACCGCCTGGAATGTCTGTGTTCCCCCTGGAATGTCTGTGTTACGCCTGGAATTTCTTTTGTGTTTAGGTATTTTAATGAGCGTAGAAATGCCACATATTTTTTTTATGGTCGCAAAAAGAATACTAGCCAGCGCGACTTGTGACTCATTTTCCTAGAGCCCGTCACATATAGTGTCACTAATGAGACAAGGGAACGCCTCTCCAAACTACACGGACAAAATGAGTGCCGATCAGAAGCGGCGTACCGTTCTTGGCACTCGAATATATCGCTGAATATCAAGAGGAATTACATTTTAGAAACAGCGGCCATTTATCCCGCGCGAGAATCTAAATGCACTGACGAAAGACGTTATTTTAATTACATCAATATCGTCGGGATAAAACGCTCTGCATATGTTCAGTAAACGTGTTCAGTAATGAAGCCGACGCAAGTCCAACATGGGTTAAGGCCAAGGTGGGGTTACACAGTGTCATCTGAGATAAAGCCAATGGAATGTAGTACCCCAGCTGATGCCTGGTGAATTAAATGTCACGTCAGGAGTGACTTATCGGCGCTTCACTTCTGCGTGTAAATCGGCATAGGCCTATCTAATTGGCCGTTAAAGCTAATATATCATTTGCAGTAAATAATTTACCTTGTAAGTTGACAAGAAAAATCTGACTTAAAGTGTTGATAGCAATGGTAACAAACACAACATGTTTTTTTCCCGTGTACATGTATTACCTTTGTGGGAGAAATTGCCAACTGAAGGTGTTTTTTTGCGGCTTGATGATGATCTTCCTGTTTTTGTAATGTTTTGTTTACGTTTTCCCATCATGTAACCTGTCTTTAACAACATTGCGTTAACTTGTTGAAGGCAATTTGTTTCAAACATCCACCATTTATACTTGTGACGTCGTTGATTACATTAAAAATATTTCAGACTACAAGAATTTTGACTGAAATGCTGAAAGGGATATCTATAGGGTCACAGGGTGTCGTGAATTTTAACGCATGCATTAGACGACAGTATATTTTAGTGGTATGTTCTTCTTTTTTGTAGGAGTGTGAGAAGTCTTACTGTCATGTTATTTCTTAATATATTGGTAATCGACAGGTCATGAGTGGTGGCAACATTAATGCTTGCAGTGCACATTTAAAGAAAATAATTTTTTGGCAGACAATAACACCTTCAGGTTGTCATGTTGTCAACATTTAAATGCCAGACAGACTTTTACTGGTAACTTTGGCGAGATGCATGTGCAGTTTTGTAAACGCACAATATTTTAGGTCCAGTTCAAATGTCGACCCTTTTCCAGAGATATTGCTTCTCATCTTTGTATGTGATGGCCGCCAAGGTACAGGGCATGCATGCGAGCTATAGAGCAAATCAATTTGCATTGGGGGAATAAAATTAAATTAGACACGGCAGTCGAAAGTCAACGCTTAAAGCACGCCGCTCTTCTGTTGGTTAGAGCGGAAACAACCTGTTTAACTTTGGGCATAAAACCTATTGCTTCAAATTCTGAACTTCGACCGTGTCTAATTCAAATATTTGTCGGTTCAATGTGTGTTGACCACGAGAACTTGAGGTACGCTGCGAGTTTGTTTCATCGGCCTATATAGCTCAGGGAATGTGCAATGACCCGCCGTTATTCGGTACCATTTTGGCTCCACATCAGAATTAGAATTTTCACCAAGCGATTTAGGATCTATTTTAAACATTCTTAAAATGTCATTCATTTATTGTGGTAAAAGTTGATCCAACAAAAAGTTTTATTTCTGTCTGGTAACCCTTCGAATATAAAAATCACGACGCGCCTCACTGGTAGTCCGATCTAGAGGGAATTTAACTACGCTCATCATTTCTGAGAGGCGAAGCCGGAAATTTGTAAAGGGTACTTGCAAACCGGATGTTCATGTACAACATTTTTCTCATATCATTACAACGTTCAAACCCATAGCCATTCCCTAACTGGTCCCCAGTAGTCCGACTCGGCGCGAGACTTATCACGGTCTATTAGACCCTGCAGACGTTCGGTGTTTGAAGCTTTCCAAATTAACCATGCAATCATCATGTGAATCTACCGAATCTTGTCAGTATGTCAAGCCTGTGCTTGTTTTGCTCCATGTGCATGTGCATGTGCTTGGTAGCATAATTGTGCATAGTGCATGCGCAGACCTAGTCTGCTAACAAATTCTCGCAGTGAAAAATCCATTTTTTACCTTACGCAATTGTGACCTGCCACGGCAAATCGAGAAATGTCCCCCAAATGTCAAAACCACGTTATCGGCGCCTGAAATACGTGAACAATTTGTCCATAATCGATTTTGGGTTTTTTGCATATTTGCATCAAGATTCATCCTAGCATAGTTGTTTTTGTTAAAATGTTCAATAAACCTGTTTAAATTGAGATTTTCTGATTTTCATCTGCAGCAGCTGCGTGACAAGTTTTTTTTAAAAGCTGTTTTTCTCGAAAGGTTTTTCGCGCTGTTTCATCTTTCTTGCCTCATATTTCCCAAATGCAGTAAGTTACAGAAATAAATGTGTTGTCATTGGAAAATTTGTCTTTCTTCTCGTGTATAAATCTCAAAAAGCCAAATTTGGGGGACATCCCTCATTTTGTCGTGGTTTATGCTTACCGAAATTAAGAAATAATACGGCACTATTCCATAAAATGTAACTTGTTATAGAAATTTCTCTAAATGCAAATGTTGCAAGCTATTCAACGCCAGTCAATGATCATCCCCCTTCCCCAGCCCTCTGAACCCGGCTCCTAGCGAATCAATGTAAATTTTATAGAAGCGATAACTGGAATGGGGATCTGTTTAAGTTAATATATTGATGGTCCATTAGGGTCATAATTAAATAAGATCGCTGTCTATTTGTGTTAACAATGAACACGGTCTGTAATGAAATAAAAGAAGATGATACTCTTGATTAGAATTACAATATAACATAATCCTCTATCTCAACACAAAAACAACAAATGCAAGAGTCGAATATCGTTCAAAATCGAAGACATAATACTCGTGTATTGTCCGAATGTCAATGTCACATGGCATAGTCGGAGTGCCAGGCAGGTTTGCCAGTATGACGGGTAGACCGCCTGGGAGATGCAGCAGGGCTGGCGATGGGAGGAGCGCTTGCCTGCCCGGGACCAATGGGCTGGGAATGTGACATCTTGGGGGCTACATCGACGGGTGTACGTGGCCGTAATGGCGTGTCCACGGTCGAGGGCAAGGCAACAACCACGGACGGGCGACGAGGGCGAGGAGACGTGCCATGTACCGTTCTGGATGAGGCGGCAGGGGTTGTTTGGGCTGTCCGGGCAGAGGGCACCACAGGTTCCAGCTGGCCGGTGGCGGAGGTGGCAGGGTATACATGTCGACGGTGGCGCCAGATGCGGGGTCGTTGCAGGGGGATCTGTATCATCCGTCCGATCAGTGGGACGCGGCTGGGTCGCAAGGCCTGGCTGCGGGACGGATTGCCGAGTAATCCGAAGATTCGTTCCAACGTCATCGTCCATCGTCAAAAGTGGTGGGCGTGGGCACACAGGAACATACTGTCTCAGGAATTTCCTGTTCCGTAGGGTAACTCTTCTGGAGCCGTCGACACGTACCACGTACTGGTCGAATTGGCGGACTTCGACCACGACCCCGTTCAGAGGATGTGGACCCGTCTGATTCTGAATGCGGACATGCATACCAACAGCGAGAGGCAGGAGTCGCTTAGTGTGTGCTGACCAGCGTTCTGCACCTCTCATGTGGCGATTGCGGAGTGCTTCTTCCCGAGCTGCGAGGGCCTCACGCCAAGTGTTGTGAGGCTCGTATTTGCCGGGCGCTATCGGGATGAAGTCCCGAATCGGACGACCGAAGACGCACATGGCAGGGGAGAGTTTGGTGTCCCTGTCAGTCGTGTTCCTGTACTGAAGCATCGCGCGTTGGAATGCGTCAGTGTCAAGGACTGGTGTTGTCAGTTGTCAGTCTTCACGCCTACTTCGGCACGACAGTTGCTATGGGGATATGCGACAGAGGAGAGGCGATGATGGATACCCCAGTCCTGGAGAAATCGACGTGTGGCCATCGCTGTGAATTCTGGCCCACCATCTGAAGCTAGTTCATCAGGGATGCCAAAGGTTACAAAGATGCGTCGCAGACAAGTGGTGAGGCCATTCGCGCCTTGGGTAGACCTCTCAACTATTGGCCAGTAGTGGAAGAAGTCGGCACAAATGCATTGGAATGGGTAGGCTGGGGACGTCAGTGGAGTAGGTGGTGAACTAGGGTTGGACGGCTCGATCCGGTTGCAATGGTGGCAGCCAGCACGAAGGGCTGAAATGGCAGGGGTGATGCCCGGCCAGAAGACAGATGCCTCCGCCCTGGCAGTCATAGAGGTGACTCCCTGGTGGGCAGCATGAAGGTGGGTCAACACTTCCTCCCTGAGAGAAGGGGGAATGACGACGCGGTCCTTGTAAAGCACGACACCGTCGACCGTGTACAGATCATCCCGAAAAGGGAAATATTTACGTAGGGGTCCCGGGAGTTCATGGCGGAAGTCAGGTATGCCGGACTCGACTAGGCCCACAAGGGATTGCATGTTGTCGTCGCTGGCTGTAGCAGTACGAACCCTGTCCCACGTGACTGATTTGAGGCGGAGTGAGTCCAGGGAAGACACAGAAGATGAGATAACACATGATTCGATGGCGTCGTTGTGCACTGCATGAGTGCGAAGGCCAGCCATAAGGGTCGGGGGACAAGCTGATGGGAGTGTAACCAATAGCCGCGACATCGTCAGGTAGGTGCAGCTTCACAGGCGCACCAGTCGGGTGACGCGAGATGCAGTCTGTGGCGCGGTGTCGGACACCTGGCACATGGACGATCCGGAACCGGTATCGCAGAGTTTTCTCTTTCAAGTTCCTCAAGCGGGGGTTGGGGAAGTCTTCCAGGGAGCGGTCAGTGAAGATCTTCAAAAGGGGCTTGTGGTCAATGAGGTCCTCACATCCCAGTACGAAGTATCTGGCCTAGGGCATCAGCAACTGCGAGGGCCTCGCCTTTGATCGGAGCATAGCGTGATTCGGCGGCATGTGTGAACCTGCTGCCTACAAGCGTGATTTGCCATCCGGTGTGACAACAGAACGGTTCCAAGGAACTGCAGGTGCAGTGTTTCTGGAGAAGCCAGAAGCCAATACCATGCTTTGACCAATCCGTAGCCAGACAAGTAGGCTTGCTCGGGTCGAAGATCCTCACACCCTCTTCGATTTCACTGGCTATGACGGCTTTAGATTCCTCAAAGGCACTCTGAAGGGTCTCGTCCCATGTGAAGGTTGTGGCAGGCTTCAGCAGCTGGCGGAATGGCAGCATTTTTGCAGTCATGCTGAAGGCATACCGACACCTGGTTGACGAGCCCAAACCAAGAGCGTACATCGGTGATGTCCTTTGGTGTCGGGAAGTCCAGGATGCCCTGTAAGTATCTCTTGCACGGATGAACACTGTCAGGGGTGATCTCGAATCCAGCGAACTCGACGACGTCGGCGCCCAGCACAAACTTGTCAGGATTGAGGGTAATCCCATTCCGACCGCAGACATCGAGCCACTCAACAGCTTGAAAGTAGCTATCTGCCAATGTGTCCCCCCCCCCATAGCAGGACGTCATCCACACATTTGGTTTTGTTTGGAATGTCCGACACGATCTCGTCATACCGTCTGGTGTATCCGTCACCGGAGGCAATGTATCCTTGAGGGGCTGTCTTGTAGCGGTATCTACCCCAGGATGTAATGAAGGTTGTCAGGTGGCGGTCCTCTCTGCAGATGGGGACGCTGTGGTAACCATTCCATGCATCAAAGACAGTCTTCTTCCTCCCGTGTGGGACCGACCGAGCCTGATGGAAGGGTGATGGTGTATGATGTGTCTCCCGTGTAGCGTGAGCATTGAGTGCCTGAAAGTCGACAGTTCGTCGTGGTGTGCCATTCTTCTTTGCGCAAACTACCATCCGATGACACCAGGTGACGGGCTCGCCAATGGGGACAGGTTCAAGTACATCCAACTGCACATCATGATCCAACCCGGCTTTCACAGCATCCCGCCAGTGGAGCGGAACAGGTATCGGTGTGTGATGCGCAACCGGTTCAGCATTGGGGTCGACCATCAGTTTCAAGTGGGGCTGTCCATGAGGGTCAAGGGTTGATGTTCACATGTGTTGAACGTGCTCGATTGGTAATACTCGAGGAGATGTTGTTGTACATTTGTAGCTTCATGCGGTTGTCATCAGTGGCGGGGAATGGCAGCTTTGTTGGAGGTGGTGGGGGCAGCTGACGCCTGGGGCAGTCACAAGTTACTCCCAGGCCGTCCTGGAGGGCCGCTTGCGTACCCATCTGGTGTGTCGTCTGTGTAGTACCCAACATAGGGAAGCTATCGGGGATGATCTCAAGGGCAATGCACGCCTCCTTGCTGAGGAAGAGTCTGTCGGAACTGTCCGTGACGTAGGTCATCTGCCTACTTTCAACGACCCGTCCCTGTGTGTCTTTGCCGGACAAGCGGAGGATGGCGGCCCCAAGGATCCGGATGCCTCTATTAGTAGCGGTAAGCATCTGCATGTTGACCGGGAGGAGATCCGATCGACGTAAACCAAGGTGGCGGATGACCTTCATACCGGCAAGGCAGCTCTGGCACCCGGTGTCTGCCATGGCAGAAACAGAGCACGACACTGTTGGGGTAGACAGGTCGAAACCAAAGGACCTGTAGTCGTCGGGCACAATCCTGACGGTCACGTCAACAAACGGCTGGGGCGTTGACCTTTTCCTGAGCCACGTATCAGAGAAGTTGTCATATACGTGGTGGCCTAGAGGGATGGCAGATCCACGATGAGGCCTGTCCATAGTGTGGGTGGAGCAAAGGGCATCGAAGACAGCACCCTCGGTGTTACTGGGGGCAACGTGTGTCAAATGTCTTGGTTTGCCCTTACTGCGGCATACGCTCTCCATGTGATTGGGCCGAATGCTGGACATTGGGTTTGACGGATGCGGGCTGGGGCGCTCTTCCCATGTCCTCTCTTGCCACAGTACCCACAGAGGTCCTGTTTCTCTTTGACATTCGTCTGTTTGGCTTTCTTGTACGTGCTACTAGCTTCGTCCACTGAGTGGGGGTCCAGGAGTGAGGAGGCAGATCGTTTGCCAGCCTCTTTGGCTTCGATGAACTGGAAGACCTCCTCCGGCATCATGTTCTGATTCTTGTTGCCAAGGAGATCAAGCTGGATTTCAGGATCGGCGATGCCCCGAGTGAGTACGTCCCGCATGATAGCGTCCGTGTAATTAACGTCGGTGTCACAGCCAGGGCACTTGATGAGAAACTTGCAGATGTCTGCCTGACCACGTATAAGCGGGCCCCATAGCTGCGCACTGTTTCATCGCGGTCCTGACGCATGTTGTGTAGTGCGACTCGGGCCACCATGGAGTTCTCTTCCCGGACTACAAGGGTCTTGATGGCTGCCAGGACGTCCTCCACGGGTTTGCCTGTCAGACTCCCACCAGCTGATCTAGTGAGGTCTCGACGCAAGGGTTCGTCGCAGCATTCGAGCAGCTGGATAACCTTATCCCTGCCGGTGATCTTTGTGGCCGCAACATAATCAGCCCATCGTGACACGAAGTACGCCCATTCCTCACTGGAGCCAGCCGCAGCAACCGTAGGGCGTTTAACCTTTTCCACCCTGGCGGCATGTCCAGAGGTGTGGATAGCACTGTGGGCAGTGATGAGTGCAGCTACGATGGCAGCATCAAGGTCTGGAGTAGTGTAGTCACAGCCGGGGATGGGGCAGTCTACGACAGTCATGGTTGATAGTCACCGTGTTCATAAATAAGATCGCTGTCTATTTGTGTCAGTCAGTCGCTACACGTTGACTTTAACAATGAACACGGTCTGTAATGAAATAAAAGAAGATGATACTTTTGATTAGAATTACAATATAACATAATCCTCTAATAATCATATGAGACACATCATGTTATCGAGGTATACAAGACACTCAACATTTGCTAATATCAATAAGCCTAAATTATGTATTGCCTCAAAGATGGTTGCTCATTATACTTTTAAAGGAACATCCAGATCACATTTTGAGCTCCCCGCCCCATTTTTCCCATGGGTGTTGAGGTTTTGATACCATTACTATTTGTCGTATTGTTCTCATTACCTTTCTGAAATTTCGCGCTCTCAATCCGTATAAGATATCGGCAAAGTCACCGATGTTTTGTAAATCCAGTGCAGTGCAGTGATTACACCAACGTTTTTGCTTCCACATCCAAATTGGAGATTGCAAATTTCCTGTTTTCTTCTCATGGATTGTATTGTATAATAAATTATTATAAACCCTATCGAATAGCCGCCATTTTGTTACTTAAACCGTTCGACAATGAAAGCACAATATGTGCAACCATGTATGTCCTCAAGGAACAAAGAAACTGCCCCACGAAATGGCGGCTATTTGATACGGTCTATAGGTTAGAACGAAATCCATCTTGTGGAAAAATATGCACAACCACTTCTAGAAAATTTGTATAAACAATTTCGGCAATCGATCCTTTGCAAATATAGACTGCCGAAGTGAATACGTCACCCCTTTGCCAAGGCAATGGCTCTCCACTAAAAATCACCGAACCGTGTCCCGGTGCTTTTGTAATGATGTTTTATCTGTCAGCCATGATGTTTGGAGCCAGTTACAATTCGACACTCCATTGAGAGTATACAATCGAACATCAACAAAAGAGGTCATTGGGGCTTTACAGTTTAGCTTTGCATATTAATCTGTTATGACTAGAAGCTTGTAATATAAGGGAAACAAGAAAGTTTCCTCGTTATAAGCAGAGTATTGCGTTGACGTTGCTCTGCAGTATTGAGGTTTGTTTTTATGCATAATTATAGCATATTATATACATACTTACTACAATTCTCTAAGCACAACTTGGTCTTGATTGAGATTGATGCGATAGCCTATAGGCCTATACTTTGTCGTGTACGCGGACAGGCCAGATTTACCGCGTGAACTCGCTCCTTCACCAAATGTATACATTGCAGTAGTGACATTCCATTGGCTTAATTACATGATGAGGAAAAGGTATAAACGCTTGGCTAGAATGCCCGAGAGTTCATTGGTGTATACAGAGCCGACTAATAAAGGATATTATTATTTGAGATTATCTAAAGATTAATAGGGGTATAATGACTCATGATGATATAACTGGGTAAATATAAAAGCAGTAATTACATATGTTACACCTGATAAGAAGAGAGGAAAAGAACCCTCCTCGGTCAGACCATGGAGGAAGAACTTTGTTTCTTCCTCCATGGTCTGAACGTGTACATTTCTTGATGTGCTTATATTCTGTGGTCTTATTCAAGAATCGCAAATTGCAATCGCAATACAATACACAATCTATACTAAATGTTACATTACTAATTAGAAATACAGGAGACACTACGAATAATTATTAAATAGTTTTGGGCTCCTACGGAACAACTTATAAAAATCGTGTGGCCAGACTTTATAAGGAAAACCAGATGTGTGCCTATTAATGCATACGTGCAGCAATAACAAAATCATCAATTCCAACAAGCGGTGTTTGTTCCAAATTCTATCCAGGCCAGGGCTCTCATTACTAGCTCATGACATTGAAATATTATGGTCTTCAAGACAAACTATTTCACAGAACAGCTAGGCTCCCTCACTAGGACCAGTGGCGAGCCACTGATTTACTACCTATTCCAGCATTATGATAATGACCTACTGTTCCAGAAACAACTGTACACAGGGCATCTAGGTACTGCAATGTGGGCAGTGAGTTAACCATGGAATAGCTGATTGCCTAATGCAATATACTGTAAAATGTTTTGTGTACGTACTTCTTAAAAAGGCTAGTATGTTAATATTGACAGTCTCCATAGAGCACTCAATATTTTGATCAATAATTACACTGGTCAATAAGAGATTGATTAACAGTGTTGTGAATAACTTGTGATTAAACTAACTTGAAAATAACATCTGTGGCAGATAAGGCACATATAACCATTAACTAATTTTAACTCATGCCAGTGATTAATTAATTAATTATCAAAATTACCTAAATTCACGAAACTGTCTCTTTCTTTCTTTGCCAAAATGAACTTGGACAATCAAGCAAACCAGAACAAATCAAAACAGATGAAATGCACTCTAGTCCAAATAACTGTGGAATTATAATCTACATGTAATTAACCGATAAAATAAAATAAGTTTCCAACATACCTGATAACATGGATAAGAAGAGAGGAAAAGAACCCTCCTCAGTCAGACCATAGAGCAAGGAACAGTGTCTTGCTCTATGGTCAGACCATAGCTCCATGGTCAGACCATGGAGGAAGAAACACATCCATGGTCAGACCATGTACATTTCTTGATGTGCTTATATTCTGTGGTCTTAATTCAAGAATGGCCCCACAGAATTCAGCACTTCTAAGAATGTACATGTCCCAGTAGTTGGACTGTTCCAAACAAAAGATGGGGGGTACAATTTTTGGTGTACTTAATTTAGGAGGGGCAGATTGGGACCAGATCCCTACACATATTTGCTTCGGGTTGTGTTCTATGAGTCTAGGCTAGTGCTGCTCTGTAAATGAGACGACAATGAATGATTTGCTGCAAAATTTACGGAACTTGAAAGCAGGGTGTCTCAATTAAAAGTGGTAATCCACATATCCAATGGGAGACTTTAAGACGCTTGGTGGCAGCAAACAATACGACTGCTGCCACCATGCGTTTCAAAAGTAACCCATATCAAATGCTTCGTGTGAAGAATAATGGATTTTGAAGCCCAACGAGTGTAGGCCCTACACATGAAGCAAAAGCCACATTCCATTCAAAACATAAATTGGTCGTCAGTTTGAAACCAGTGAAAAGAGACGTTTTAAAAGGATGCAAAACATTCCATCTGGACAAGATTCATTCGCTTAATGCTTCATTATACATTTCAATTTGGAAATGTACGCTCCGGCTCCTTCATCGTGTCCCCCTCCTTTCTCAACAGAACATTCACAGCTAGTTCTCATATTGGCTCTATGTACTCGCGAAATTATGTGGATATGGCAAGGGGCTACGTTCAATTTAGTATAGTGCACTTAAACTGACCATACTTGGCTGCCTTTCTCAATGTCATACATAGGCGTAGCAAGCTCTTTAAAGGTGGGGGTGGGTGTGCTTGGTGAGCGGGTGAGCGCACTCACGCAACAGCTTGTATGGACATGCATGTACATGTAATATAATGTAATAGCATTGCCATTACCGTGGCGTTTTATCAGCGGTGTTATATTAGCATTATGTGCCGTTGGCCACAGGTTCAAATCCCGACGGAGACCGTATATTTTCTTCAACACGTATTTGGTTTATGCAGCAATACTTGAAATGGTGTTTTCTTTATGCAAAATGTAGAAAATCCTATTACATTAGGCAAGGTTTATCTCGCCCTCTTCTTGTGGGGGGAACAGGATATCGACGCCTGAAGGCGTGTTAGGCCATCATAAGTGCCTTTGGGAATCGGCTAAATTGCACAAAGGTGTGGACCTTTCCACGTGCGTTGTTTCTTGAAGATTGATGTAATCTGCATCCAAGGCCCTTCTCACGAATGGAGATGGATGGGGAAATATAACAGTGGAGAGTGCGCGTGTCGTGAAATGTAAATAATGGTTGATGACGAGATGAATTTTGACGGTTCGCTGTGGGAACGATTCGTCTTAGATAAGAAAGCAAGACGGGTGTCACCAACAGAATTTGTCAGACAACATTTGCCAAACTTGTTGAGAGCGCTGGCTTTAGAGGGAAGTTATGCCCGATGTAAATGTATCTTCATGATTTAAAAAAAAAATGATATGAGTTCGATCGTTGTTTGCGGTGATGACAAATTGTAGATTGCAATTTCAGGTCTTTCCACTGAGTTCGGCCACAATTAAGGGATATACTTTGAATTCATGACCGCTTTACTGCTGTTGAATAATGATACTGCATTATGCACTTTTAATATTTTGAATTGTTCTGCTCTAAGTCGTATGTTTTTAAGTATATAAATTTCGACATCACAAAGAAACGAACATTATTTGACGTTACGTCCCCTTTTTTATGCCTATAGATACACTATAGGCCTAAGGACATCAAAGAAAATACAGTAAAACAACGTTTAGTCTATCTATCTGTAAATTTCCGGGCATATTTTTATCAGCCATTTAAGTAAGTTTAAATGCTTTCCAGCGATTTTCTCATAATACCAGTGCACCACAGGCAGAAAGATTCTTAACTTCTATACATCTAATGAGACGCTATATTAGTCATTTACATTGAAATGCGATCACGAAAGCGTTTGAATGTTCTACGCGTATTCATTTTTTTAGAAATGGCAAAACATTTCTTGGACTGGACATTTTATAGTTCATATACACGCAGTAGTAATAAAATGTGTTCACATTCTAATTGTATTTTTCAGTGTTGTTAGAATGGCCAACGAAACGAAGGAAAACGAGAAACATTTCAGATGGATAAGATTAAGTTTGGATACATAAAACGCGAACGTGACCGCGAATATTTTCAGCACTGGTCATGCATGAAGAGGTTTTAGAACTCGGGCTGGAATCTTGGTCGCTGCAACAATAAAGTTATCTCGCCTCGAAAGTCCCATGGGTTTTTGTTTTCATATCTCTTCGGAATATTAGCCAAGTGATCAAAGCATTTCACGTTCACGTTGGCGTTTTACGTGCATCTAAACATCCCTAATAAGAAATATTGAAAATATACAGACGTACCATCGTGGACTCCTTAACTGTTCCCATACTTTCGATGTAGATGTTGAGCATCAGGTCCAATGGAGCCCCTATGGGCAATAAACAAAAAGAAAAAGGATGAGAACAAAATATGTAGGCGAAGCTTTGGTAATATCAACGAGTGCTGATGGGCCGGGAGCATCCGTAGAATCAATGAAAAGAACATTTGACATTTTAAGCGGGCCTCCCACTGTGCGAATTTTGCCACGAATTTCTAACGATTAGGTACGATTTGGTACGATTACCAAAGACTGTCTATAGACTCTACACACAATCGTACTTAATTGTAGCTAATCGTATAGGAAAGCGGACCTCCCAATGTGCGATTTTTGCCACGAATTTCCTACGAATTGGTACGATTACCAGAGACTGTCCATAGACTCTACACACGGATGGTTCAGAATCGTGCCATTTCAAGCACGTTCTATAGATCAAAAATTACAAAGTGTTGATAACAATGGTAACGAACATCGCATAATTTGTTTACCGTGTAAATGATACCTTTGGGAGAGAAATTGCCAAATTACTGAAGGTGCTTCTTTTTAAAAGACTTGTCTGCAGACCTTTTTTTTTTACCATTCATTCAACACAAAAACCATGTAGGCCCTATGGATTATTCCTAGGTTTTCTGAAGTATTACTGCATCTCTGTGGCTGAAATTTCTACAATGCAGTTTAGGGGTCGTACAGACATCTTTATAGATACACAGCGTAGTATGCCTCCGCATACTATATCGATCAAACATTTTCAGTACAGTGCATATAGTATAGAGTCGTACATGATCCCCGACCGCCGCTACGCACTCCTATGTTATGTAGAATCGTGAAAATGTTGACAACTTTGGACGGTTTTGGATTATTCTTTATGGCCCAGTCACAATGTCGGCGATCTGTCGGGGATTAGTTTTGGCGGGGGGTCGTCGTAGAAAATAAAGAAGCCTTGAACAATCCTAGCAATAATCCTAATAAAAGTGGAGCAGTTACATTGTCTGAGATTTTTTCAAGGATTTTGACCCGGTTTTGTCGAAAAATCGTGGGATTAGCCTCCGATCGCCTCCGATTGCATCGGAGACGATATCTGCGAGCATCTTTTCTTTTAATTCCCCCCCCCCCCCCGGGTATATGTGGGGGAAAAGGAGGGTTTTCTGACCTCGGTCATCTGTATTTCTCCCTGTACACTGCAGCAAGAGCGTCTCAAACTTTTAGCGATCCGATCGGAGGCGCCCTTATATACACGGCGATTTACTACGATTCCACCGTACGATTCGTCGGAGACGATCACAGAAAGCGTACGAATCGTCGCAGGGCGCCTCCGATTCAGTCGGAGGGCGCCGGAGACCACTCGCAGACATTGAATCTCAACCTGAATTTCCAATCCCACACAGAATCTTGCGACTAGTCTCAGATTATTCGGAGGACGCCTCCGATTAATCGGAGGGCATCGTAGGTCATCAGAGATTGTGTCTGGGATGCCCAAAATGGGTGAAAAATCTTGCGAGCAATCTTAAAATTTTAAGTTCAAAGTTGGGGACCGCGACGGGTGTGGCGATGCCAAAAAAATCTGCGACAAGCCGCAGGCGTCCGGAGAGCGCCTCCGACGGGTGCAAAATCGTGAGATCTGTCTCAAGATTTTGTTCAAATTTCCCGGTTTTACCCATCGCCGACGCATCGCAACTGATTTGTGACTGGCCCATAAGTTAAAGTATAGTGGTATTTTTCCTGTTTAAGTGTTTCCAAATTCGATTTCGATCATGTTATCTGTTATTAATCTGGTACCCAAACAGCAGTATATACAATTTATAAAATCGATAGGCCTATAGGGCATGTGCGTGAAACCAAACTATATTTGGCTATTCAGAGAATCAGCTCATCCCACGCAGGCTCCGTCAGGTTGAAAAGCCACCGAAATTGGATTTCTGAGAGCAACTATACAGGATTCTGCTATAGAAACAGGAAATGTCACATTTGATTGCTGTGGGAATCGCTTTGTTCAAACAAACCGTATACAATTTGGACCTGGACGAAATTGTCGAAGCGAAACAATCTTGAAAGCCAAAGATATTGGTTGACCAGTGGCTTGCCCTGATCGTTATGGATGATGGAGAAAAGTTTCGTGCTTATTCGCCACTTGCACGGTTGCCTCAAAACGAGGCTTTCCTGGCATGCGTCATATTTTACAACGGACGAAAGTCAACGTCACAGCAACCGACAGGGTAACGACGCGAGGGAGTCATTGTTCATGCAGGGAAAGCCTCGCTGTTTTGCCAATATGGCGGAACCGTGCAAGTGGCGAATATAGGCTATTTCTTGTTGTCATAATTTTTTAGAATCGCCTACTAATTTTGATGCGATTTTGTCTTAAAGACAGGATAAACTGCCTTGTAAATTTCAGTCACTTATAGATAAAGTAATACACTTCAGAAAACTTTAAAATGCATGCACGGTTTTGTGTATGAATGAATGGTATACGAAAGTTGTCTGCAGATAACTTATATAAGATATACAGTCCGTGCGTTTTGGGTGTGGCACCTAACAAAAAAAAGTTTGTTTATTAAAAAATAAATTTATAATTTTCTAGAAACATAAAAATTATTCGCTTTGAAATGAGACGAAATAAATCGACCAACGTTTAGTTGTCAAACAATTACTGTCAATATTTCGAATTATTGGCGGACATTCAAGGCGTAGACTTGCCCAAGTCTGACCTCCCGTGCTCGGTCTGCAACGCGCAGCGCACCCTCTGGACCGGTGGCCTGTTTCCTCTGTCTAAAAGTCTTCCGAGACAGAAGAAAAGAGGATTGACAGGTCACCAGTCCAGAGGGCGCGCTGCACGCACCGCACCACAGACCAAACATGGGACGTCAGACCTGGGCAAGTCTAAGCAAGGCGCAAAAACTGCCGTATAAAAACGGCGTTTTTCACAGGGTTGCTGATGTCTAAAATACAAAGTGTGATGTTTTAAAAATTCGTTCGAAAAAAAAAAATCAAATTTACTAAGAACCACCGACTGTATTGCAATTTTGTTCCCCCACAAAGGTGCCATTTTACACCCCCAAAAAAATGTGGCGTTTTTTTTTATTGTTATTAACGCTTGTCAAAATAAAAATATATATAAAACTAGAGGTATGACGTTTGTTGTTACAAACGCCAGGTGATCGGGGTAAATGAACATTTTGTGATGAATTTCAGACGTTGTTATCACCTGTGGAATGGCAAAAATGGAAGTTCAGCAGCCGATTTCACGAAACTTTACTCAATTGCGCAAGTCCACTTACGCCATTACTTGCGCAATAACTTATGGCGTAGGTGGACTTGCGCAATTGCGTAAAGTTTCGTGAAATCGGCTGCTGTATACACTAATCCGGTAACTAATATCTCCTCCCTGCATATCCGCCATAGCTGGGGGGTTGATAGCTTGCACCGTTTTGAGATATGAATTGTTGAAATAATAATCTTTGAAATCTTGTAATGTGACACCTGTGACGACATCATGACGTCACAATTTTGTGCACAAATTGTTGAACAATATGTTGAACATCAAGTTCTTAAATGTGGCGAAGGAATCATACCAATATCTGTTGTAGTTTTCAAGATACAGCATTTTAAAACATCTCAGCTCCAAATTTGCGTAATTTGACACCACATTACGTAACCACCGTCCATGTCATGACGTCACCAATGGTATAGTCAAAAGGTCCACATGTGTGGAAACATTTCGTTCCGTAGAAATATGGTCAAATTCACTACCACTTTGAATCTATTTGCATTAAAAATGCTAAAAATTTGCACATTTTCGAAGAACTTCCGGTTTGGACCGGAAGTAGGCGTCACACAGGGGTCATGACATCGTATGATTTGTTCAGTTCATTTAGACTTATCATGTTGTGAAAGAATTGTTCAAGTATCTATAATTATAATTTAGGCAGTTTCAACCCTTTTATTTTAAAGCCCACATCGATTTAAAATCAGTGTCAATTGAAAGAGTGGTTATTGACTAGAAGAAATCTGTTTATTTTTTTCAAATCGGATTTTGCATTGCGAAGCTACAGTCGGTTTGGATAATTGAAAACAGGGTAAAAATTCATCGGCAGGTCAAAGGTTATCCTATGTTTTTCTTTATTTCTAATTTGGCACCGACAATGGTCACTGTGGCTTATACTTTTGGTTATATATCTTTGCTCAACTCTATCCTGGATGGCCCAAAGTTGGTACAAACAACAGTTATTAATATATGTACAAGGACAGATAATTAATTTATATTTTAAATACCTCATTTGCATAATAAATTAATAATTTATGCAAAAACGGTCAATTTTCAAGGGAAAACTCATTTTTCTCAAATTTATCTTAAGCAGGTTTGATTATTACAATGCATCTTGCATCATTTAATTAAAGTATTTACTTTAATTAAATGATGCAAGACATTGTAATAATCAAACCTGCTTAACTACAGATAATTAGTTTATATTGAAATCCCATAATTTGCATAATTTATGCAAAAATGTTGATTGTTAAGGGAACCTTATTTTTCCCCAATTAATGTTGAAAAATAGATTGATAAGAGATACTGATATAATCAAATCTGTCTATTGTCAAGATTGGGACTTGCATCAATAATTTAATTGACATAATCAATCACTGTATGTGTTAATTACCAAGCCAATACTATTTTGGAGAGGTGTGGATTGAGGGCAGCAAAAAATAATGACAGGAAGCGCATCCACACACAAACTGTACAACTTTCCAAATTGCTTACAAAGTTACATTAAATACAAAACAGAGAAGAGAATGACGTATTATTCTTCAGAGATAAATAATTTATGTTTTGATCAAAACAAACGGATGTGGAGCCTAGAGGTTATATTTAAATCTTTACAAATAATAGTAATTACAGATGTTACTACGGGCAGGAGGCTCAACTATGGATGACGATTCTGCATCATCAAGGGACTCGTACTACCCTTTTTCATCTTCAGGCTCACTGGTGGTATGTCACAGGACGAGGACCACAGAAAAGCTGCAAAAATAATTGACAAAGAATAATATTACTCAACAAATTATTTGCCTTCATTTGTTAAGTAACAACTAAATATCTTTAATTGGTGTATCTGATATCACGTATTGTCTTTGAATGTTAATAAATTCAATATCAGTTACAAAATTGGCACACAATTTTGCACAGATTGACGTAAAACGCAGGTTTTCTAACGCTGCATCATTGCTTGTTTCACGGGAATTACGAGATCATCGCGTATGCAGTGGGCACACCACCGCCGTACGTCCCGGCCCTACACACGGCGTGGAACTCGGTCGTACGTCGGTGTGGACATTGCACGCGAGCGAAGTCTCGGATTCCTGCTCAACATGCCCTCCTAAAAGTACATTTTTGCGACAAATGGTAGGCCTTACGGACTTTTTGTCAGTATGGTAGGATTGTTTAATGTCTACTTTTGTATACATACCTTGTCGCTTGGTGATTCACGTTGATTATGGATCGCTTTATGGACGAGAAAAAATGTTTTTGATCGCAAAAGTTGCAACCCGCGGTCGATTTTGTACGCGAATGGACCCCAGGCTAGCTGGAAGCATACTCTTTTCCGATGATGACGTTTCTAAGCCAACCGGCCAATCAGAACGCGCAAATCTTTACCCGAAGTGTTCCGATCTTATTTAGCCCGATTCGTTTTAGCGTTGAAGTGTGTACCACTGACACGAACTCGCCGGAAGTTGTGTGTGCCCATAGGAATGTGCAGTAACCACGGGCGCTGTGTGTGGAGTATATGGGGCTCTCTGTTTACGATAACAGAAGTAGTCCGTCTGTGGAACAGTATTACGGTTCTTGAGATATGAATTTTGAAAATAATAACCTTTGAATTTTTGTAATTTGACACCTGATGACGTCATGATACTATACATGCTGGTGAAAGTCTGCCGTAGGGCCTATGTCTGTATCTAATTTACTAACGATTCAGCTTGGTTTGATGGGCATTGTTACTGGTAAGTGTAAAAACTGAGATTTCCGTTTTCGTTGAACTTTGACCTCCAATTGACCCCAGAAGGAAGGGTCAGATGACAATGCCCACACAAAGAAAGTTGTAGAACAGAATGTCATCTATAAACCTGCCAAATACGAAGATCCTGGGTCACGTGGTTTTCGAGACGGAAGCTTTTTAAAATATGCACATTTTGGTTTTTTGGGAGGTGTAATTTGACACTTGATGACGTCACGATGACGTCACGCTTGATGCCATCATAATATTAAACACCCTGGTGAAAGTCTGCTATAGGACCTATGCCTGTACTTAGTTTCTTAAAGATTCAGCTTGGTTTGATGGGCATTGTTGCTCAATAAGTGCAAAAATTGAGATTTTCGTTTTCGTTGAACTTTGACCTCAGATTGACCCCAGAAGGAAGGGTCAGATGAAAATGCCCACACGAAGAAAATTGTAGGCCATGATCTGATATATAAGCCTGTCAAATACGAAGATCATGGGTCACGTGGTTTTCCAGACGGAAGCATTTTAAAACATGCATATTTTGGTCATTTTTGGTTTGTAATTTGATACCTAATGACGTCACAATGACGTCACACTTGTATGCACATCTTCACATTGGGGTTGATGTTCCTACCAAGTTTTAAGTTGATAGCTTGAACCGTTTTGAAGAAAAGCTCTGGAAACGTTTGAGTGGAAGAAAAAAAAGAAAAAGAAAAAAAAAAAAAAAAAAAAATCGTACGAGAGTAATAGGTGATCGGGCTGTTGGCCCGATCACCTAAATATATATAAAAACTGTTCCTTGCATAAGGCTTAAACTGTATTTTTGCAACAAAGTGTTGATGGCAATTGTAACAAACACCATGTAAATTTAAACAATGGTGCAAGGTGCAAATAAATAAAATAAAACTAGTGCTCAACCCTAGTAAGTTGAGCACTGGTTTTATTTTATTTGCACTTTGCACTTTGTACCATTGTTTAACAGTTTAACAGTGTTATACGCAGCTCCCTTTGCTTTTATCTTAAACCATGTAAATTTAGTTATGTCCAATGTGGTACTTTCTGTTGGAAATTAAAAACTAAATTTGTTTTTTAATGTGTGAGCACACATACATTAATATAATATAAAGGGAAATTTCTGGCTAGGCTATCTGTTTAGCTAAAATTTCTGCAGGCTAACCGTCAACATTCTTCTTCAGATATGCCCTTATATATTCCGGGATTTCGTAAAAGGTTTTGTCATGCAAAATGCAAATGTTATATCCATTTGGATATAACCAGTCTGCGACAGCAGACGGCAACTGTCGGCAATTTGTGGCTATTAATTGCAAAAGATGTGAAGGTTACCTAAGCAACCGTCGTTGATTAATTGATATGGCAGCCTATTGACGTGCCAAAGCACGTAGGCCTACTCTACAAATTACAGACTATCAAAAAGCGAGTACTGACAGAGAATATTGTCAATTTATTCCCAAGCCGATTGCAGTCTACTCTATTCCACCCTATCAGCATTTGAATGATTTAATTTGTAGTATTGAACAAAATACTAAAATTTACACAACCAATCTTGACAAACAAAGTATCTATACACATGTTTTCAGGGTCAAGGTTGAATGTGTTACGAATGGAGTCCTTATGATGTCATAAATATAAAAATTAGATTAAAAATCGTCATTAAAATGGGCCATTTACTCGAGGAATAAATACGATTAATCGATCCTCTTGTAATAGTAATTGAACATGCATACATTGATTAGAATGTTTCAAACTTATCTATAGAGTGACTGCTACATGCATGCCATTGCCAATGTTACGTTTAATATACTAATAATTAAAAGCCACCATTATTGAAGAATATCATTTTTAATAGAATGTTATGTAACCAATATTAGGCAAAATAATGAAACGTTATTTACATCATAATTATGTACAGGCTCTTGGTCGGCTGTGCGCTCAATACAACCTATAGATGTTACATATCACTACATTGTATTATAACAGAGTATGTAGGCCTAAGTATTTTTATACAGTTTTCTGTCTTCTGGCACTTGCAGTTCTAACAGAACATTGTACCAGGGGTGCTCGAAAGGGCACGTACGAGCGCAATTGCCACATTGGCACACTGCGGACCAGCGTACCTCCAGAGTTTTTCCATGACTTTGATGGCAAAATATGCACATTCTCAAGTGCAAATCCATAATTCACTGGATCAAGGTCTCTTGTTCCAACGTTGAGTTGCCTACCTAGGACATGCCTAGTGATGAATTGTAGAATGCACGATGAATGTCAGATTTTGATGCAAGGTTGACTTAGAGAAGTGGAATTAACCTGCTCAAAGTTCTTGGAAATGACTGGACTTGGTCCCAGCATCTTTGAAAAATATTCATAAAATGTGTTCTGCATGCTGAATCATTGCAAAAGTTATTGGATCTGTTGCGCTAAATCCTTGCAAGTGCATCTCGAGCAGATCAATTTGGCTTCTCTAAATCAACCTCACAACAACCTCACTTAATAATCATATTTATAGACTACCCTGCCCCCCCCCCCCCCCCCCAATATACTACCAATGGCAAGAAAACGGGAAATTTTCAATCTCCAATGTTGATGTGGAAGCAAAAGTGTAAATTGTACATTATGTTCGGGATAACTTGGTTTTGACGACATCCCTGGAAATGTTGGCCCTACATTCGTTGGGGTCTGTAGCAAAATCTATACAGATTTGAGCGCGACACCCGAACATTTTTGAAAGGTCTTGGTATGTAGAACAATAAAATCATTGGTGACTTCGTACATTTGCAATGGCCACGAACTCATCCCTTGAGCTTATAGACTATAAGCAGATGGGGTGTTTCAAAATGTTTTAATATCTTGTTTGTTGGGCTTTGCCAAGCTTATGTGCACCCACAAACTTTATTCTAGAAATGTCTTTTTGGAACTACATGGGTCTCACGCGTAACATTTTTTGCGTCAACCTGCGAATGTCCCATGCATAACACCAATTTTGCTGATTTGATATTTATTATCTGAAGAAAAAAATGATGACCCTGATGAACATACAACTTCTCAGATGATTTGGTGTAAATTGGTTTACTAGCTGGGGGTTTGGTCACGTTTTTCATGCCACATTGTACATCTGATAACAAGACGTGCATGTTTTGCACCTGTAGACGGGGATTTTTGTGACCTAAAAAGTGGGGTAGCCGGATAGAGGAGATGGGAGAAAAACTATTTCATTATACTCACCAGAATAATTTGGTCTGATGCTTGCATCGTAACTCTCTGGAATACGTGACGACATGCCACTTACCCTGGGAGAAGAAAAACAAAAAGGAAAGTGTTGGGATCCCGTCCGACAAGCTTCCCCGATAGTCGTGCATAGATAAACAAAGCGTTATAACTTAGGTGAATTTTTAAAGGAGCGTGACCAGATCACATGTTTGAACCTCCATTTTTTTCTAATGACCATTCTTAAATTGTGTTTTTTAAGGAATGTTTCCGGTTCCATTATAAAGCAGGGCAGAAATAAGAATTTCATCGCGAAACGCGATATGCGCCAACCCACCCCCCACACCCCCACCCCCCAAAATAAGATAATGGTGTCAGTACATTCTTGATTGGTCGTCCTATACATTGGTTAAATATATTATTGGCAAACTGTGTTATATCCCACAAAAAACTGTTTTACTTATTGGAATGTGCCATTGACTGCAGTGTTTAGTTGTAATACAAAACGGAAGTTTTATTAAAATGCCAAAAATGGATATATATAATAATAATAATAATAATAATAATAGCAATCTTATATAGCGTCAAATGCCAGGGCCTCTAGGCGCTTTACAGTATAAACCAAAGCGATAACATACATATACATGTACATAGATAACAAAATATTAAACGTTAAAAACCAAAGAGCATCATCAAGAGCATCAAGTCTGGTAATACTGAACAAAAAGATGTGTCTTAAGCTGGGACTTGAAATTACTGATGGAATGAATTTGACGCATGCTGTTAGGAAGACCATTCCAGAGGTGTGCCGCTGAAAAAACAAATGATCTATCACCATAGAATTTTGTTGATGAGCGAGCAGGTACCCTCAATTGACAGTCCGATGATAGCGTTTGCTATGAAACTACACCAGCCTTTTTGTTTCCATATCCAAATTGGAGAATGCGAAAGTGTTGATAGCAATGGTAGCAAACCTCATGCACGTTATTTCCGTGTGAAATGGTATCTCTGTGGGCGAAATTTGCGAACTAAAGGTGTTTTTTTTTTAAGAAAAAGTCTTTAAAATTTGGTTACCATTCAATTAAACTAAAATCGTATAATTTTATGAGTTTTCATGTTTTTCCCCTGAATTATTACTGCATTTATGTGGTTGAAACTTCAGTCTACAAGGCACTTTATAAACATTATTCTTTAGTTATGTGACAGACCTATATATTGCTGTTCTTTTAAAAGTTTCCCAATCATGTAATCTGTCTTCAAAATATACCGACTTTATTTAAATGGTCATCGTAAAAATTCAATATATTTATTTGAGACACGCAAAAAATTGCAAAATTCATATTTAAAATGTAACAGATCAAACAGACACGAGAACCTTTAGCATCGATTGACCGCCCCGACGATACATTATAATACACAAGTCGAACAATTATTACGCAGTTGCGCGTAGGTACGCAGCATATAAGACCCGGCCTGCGGGCAAGTCTCTGTTATTAAATTTGCAAGTTACTAAAGATATTATCAGAATAGACCCTTCCATTCGTCTTGTTTTCATAACGGTCGAAGGAATACACACGTACCGCGGCATGCACGCAGATTATTCGTCAACAGGCGTGTATCGTGGCGTACAAGGGACATCGCAAATCACAAATACCTTTGCAAATACACTGAACAAAATTATAAACGCCCCATGAGACACTTTGAAACTTTTACTAGCCTTAGGGGTTGCAAAATATATTAAATCATACAAAATTCATTTTGTTGTTCAATATGCTACAGATTACTGTCCGTTAGAATATCCAATTTGTACAATTATAAGACAATATCAGCTCATTTAGGGTCGCCCATTTCATGTTACATAAATAATTTACATGGGGCGTTTATATTTTTGCTCAGTGTACTTGCGATGTCGCACATTTTGTCGCAAATATCTTTGCAAATTTTGTTTAGTTGCATACAAAAAACCAATTTAGGGCCTACCAAGGAAATGAAACTGCAGTACAAGGACGTCCATCCCCTGTGATTGTTCCCGAAATGTAATATTCATTTCATATAACGTCTTTCAGTTTTGACAGGAAATGGCTTCTACCTCGGGATATTACTGTTGGAAAGATGAGCTACATGTATTGTATACATCGATTTCTTAATGAAGTTCATTTTGTGTATACGCATGTCGCTGTCATATTTGTGACTTAATATAAAGCACATCGAAAAATCAAAGGCCGGTATTACCAAGCACGGTCCGATAAAAATTAATTAATGCAATTTAGATGAGCGATGCATCTGTCAAACAGTTTAAAGCCCCAATATAACATTTGCAGTTACCCAAAAAGTTACTTCACGAGTTGACAATAAACAAATGTGACTAAAATGTTAATATACAACTGTACGGACACACTTTAGAAACGCAAAACAGAATATTTAGTGTACTTATTATGCAATGCAGGCAATAGGAATAAGGCCCAAACAACATTTGTGAGTGCCAAAGACATAATTTTGTCACTAAGGCTGGGTTTGAATCTCATCCATGTTCCCAATATGAAAACAATTGACAAAACGTAGACAATTCTGTGCAGCTGTCGCAGACACGTACATGCACAATCATGTTGAATTAATGCACGTGCAACACGAGTACCTGGATGCATTAAAAGCAAGACACGATCTAGATTGGTTCCCGATCCCTATAGATTAGTTCGCTTATTGCGAAAATATATGGATCGGTAAAGGGCAGCCATGACGGGCAGAATTCTGCCCGTCACGTGGTTATTATTATTATTATTTTTTTTATAGTAAGTGCGCAGATTTTGCATTGACATTTGTAACTTGGCCGTGCGTGTCGAATATATCCAATGATGTAAATAAAGTACATTGCCTAAAGCAAACACTATGAACATCTAACAATGGAAATTGGGCACACACCATTGTTACTAACAATGGGGTTACAATGAACATGTACATGTTTTTGCTCATAGTGAAAGGGCTTGGCCAATTTTTAAATATAAAAAACACAATGCGCACGCGCAAAGACGACCAATTACAGATCAAGATGAAGCGCCCTTTACTTGTCCTTATATTCTCCTGTGTGGAATATGTGGACGGGAACCAGTCTAGACACAATCACGAGATACCATGCACTACCATCATGCCCCGAAGGTGAGAGAGAACGAGCTTTGGGTATGGTGTCAGTATACATGACAGTAACAAACACACATGATTTCTCCCGTTGTAAAATGGTACCTTTGAAATTGCCAACTGAAGGGTGCGCCAACTAGGCCCCTATACACTCCGCCACTTGCGGACTACCAGCGACGCGCTGTGTCAGGCTGTGTGGTTTTTATATTACGTCTAGGGTTACCAGTTTATCCCAGAGACGGAAATAAAAGGTCAGATTTATAATTTTATGAACTTTTCGTTTAATTAACTTTAAGCACAAGTAATAAATAAATGGGATTTTACGAATTTTTAATTTTTAAAGTGAACCTCGAATCGTTGGGTGAAAGTGCTTATTTTGACGTGGAGCCAAAATGGTATCGAAAAAACGGTCGATGCACGTGCTTTAGCTCCTATGCGTGGTCTCCGGAAGTCGATGAATCTCGCAGGGTACCGCAAGTTCTCGAGGTCAACTTGCACGGTCTATTAGTTCGGCGTGACTCTGATGCACCTGTATGAAACGGGTGTAAGTTACATTCACACCTGTTGCTAAGCTGCCGCCGGCAGCTGAGGCCGCGCCTCTGTATAGTGCATGGCCATGCCGCGCCGTATGTGCACTGTTTTGCACGTGGTGAATTTATGCAGAAAAGTCATGTCAAAAGGAACAAATTCCATACATATTCGCCAGTTGAGACTCGTATGATGTACTGAGTCAATGGAGCATGACATAAAAAAGTGTTTTCAACAAAATCTTACTGCTAAAGAAAATTTCATACTGCTGAAATTGCTTCCTAATTGTCACCAAATTTCTGGGGCATTATCATGTCATATTTGGAAGAATTTATTAGTGGCATTTATACCCTGAATACGCACGTGCTACACACCACACTTGTCATTTTGTTGCTTTGCTCCCCTCACCCCACCCCCACTTTTTAAGAACTTGCTTCGCCTATGATACCGTATAATGTGTCATATTGTTTTGCATTACCATTATGAAAATTTCGCGCTCTCAAATCCATATATTTTAAAGGACATAGTAAAACTAATCCAGCCGGTTAAGAAGGCACCGAGACCCTATTCCTCTATAGCCTGATTTGCGAAGAGGCTTAAGAAATGACGTCTTACAAAGACCGGGTCGCACGGAAAATGTTGTAATTACAATGTACTCGATTGTGATACGGTTGTAATAACCGAACGACGACCGCATTCACGACCTACTTTTTGTAATGGCATTGTAATAAATTCCGGTCACGCGCGCATAACATACTAGGGGTGTTCGAGATGCTTATCCACTGTGTAACGCCAACTTACACCAGGGCGTTCTTTTAGCCATCACGTGATACACGTGTCTGCCCCAGAAGCTCGCGGCACTGGGTCTTTGGTGTAAGGCCCAATGTAATGACGTCCCCTAGAAACTGCCAGTAGAAAACATGGCGGACAGCTTGGAATCGCGACGTGAGTAAGAAGAAAAACACACATTTATGACAGAAAATAGGAGGTAATGTATAGGCTGCATGTAAATACATTTTGCTTAATCGGTAGATGTCTGTGGACATTAACAAAGTTTATTGCGGTACTTTAGGGCAACTAATTCTGTAAGGCGCCGGCTTCATTTTTCATCGTGAGTCAAATTATAACAGCGTTTACAAAAATGTTTGTGCTGAATGAATGGTAATAAAATGCGAAGTAAAATTTTGGGTAACTGTAAAATGTTGTATTTGGCTTTAAATGTCCAAGTCAGACCGGCAGCGAATTAGGAGTCCATATAGTGAAGGTATGGCAGATGTTGCTCAGTTAATCTTGCCAGTGGAGCAGAGAGAGATTTGGCGCACGATACATCATCGTACCCGCCTGTCCTCAACCTATATATACCTCTTACTCGCAAGGAATGCTGTAATGATAAACACGTGCCTCTAGAGCCTAATCCTTCAACAAACAAAATAATTTGTACTGAGACGTATACTGCGCACTTCAGAATAATCCTAGATAGAGGAGGAGAAAAGGGGGCAAGGAGGTCGCCACATATGTTGCAGACAGTATCTATTATGGCTGTATCAAAAGCCTGATGCCTGAGCTGAGCCAGGCTCTGTGACATAGGGCCTATAGACCGTATCGAATAGCTGCCATCTTGTGGGGCACCTTTTGTTACTTGAAAAGGTTCAAGAATATAAGGACAAGATGTGCAACCAAGCATGTCCTTAAGGAACAAATAAACTGTCCCACAAGATGGCGGCTATTCAATACGGTCTATACCCACTTCTGGATGCTACGGCGTGTAAAACAAAATGTCCTACTTTTGACTCTAAATAGCTTTGTCATTTGTCAACGGATTTAAACCAACATTTGCAATCAACATTTGCAAAGATTCAAAAGTCATCAGAAGAAAACTCAATTTCAGAATCAGCCACTTTCGACCGGCGTCCTCCAATGTCAAGGAAGTTGTCTATGTCAGAGCTCCACTTGCATTTCTTGATGAGTTGCACAAAAACGATCAAGTAGGTTAGTAAAGACATATACAGCCTCGGGAAAAAAATAAGATAGCGACACCAAAAATAAGTACATAGCATTTTGTTATAGGAAGTTATACTCAATATTTTGATGTCCTGTAAGCCTTCCGTTAAAAGTCCAAACATGATAAACATAACCCCGGTTGCTGCCGAAGAGGAGTGATTTTTATGAACAGTTCAAGGCGTAGGTACATGGTCCAATTTGTTTCTTTTCTAAGGCTATAATAGGGTGGTCTTGCATTCTTCCAGAAGCTTTCGGCTGCGGCACACGCTTCTCCAGCGATGTACTGACATTGGAGGAGGCCAAGTCGGAAGTGGCATGATTCTGTATGGCTTTCTGTATGGCTTTGAAAGCTCACCCTCTCGATCAAAGCTGATGCTTTTTATTGAGCGATTTTATTGAGCAATCAACTTTATCAGAGACGGTGAGATTTAAAAGCCATACAAATAAAAAACACCTTAATTTTAGAATCAGCCACTTTCGACTTGGGGTCCTCTAATGTTGACACATCGCTAAAGACGGGGGGTGGGGGGAGGGGGGAGCGCGTGCTGCAGTCGAAAGCTTCTGAAGGAATGCAGAATCACACCTAATGTCACTGCACACCTCCTTGATTGCTTTGCGTAATGGTACAAATGGACATCTGACATATACTATTTCCTTGACATTGGAGGACGCCCGTGGAAAGTGGCTGATTGTGCAATTGGTAATTTTTTATCGTATTATGGCTTTTAAATCTCGCCTTCTCGGACAAAGCTGATTGCAAGTCGCTCAATAAAATTTGTCAGGCCTTGTTTACATGATCTGAAATTTTTGTTTAAATTCATTTTCCTGACGTATAGTACATAATGACAGTTCCACACAAAATAGACACGAAAGCAAAAGACGGAGCGAGCTTCATATAGGGATAGGAGATTACACAAGTAACAAGAATCACTGTGGCCAGATCGTGCTTGGCACCTATTTTGCCAGCCTCCATGCTTCAGGCTAATCATGTCATTTACTGCATAATAATGTAGTTAATAAACTGCACAGAGAATTTTCTATTACGGGATAATTACACCATTATTATTCAAGTGGATGTACCATTAAGCCACTCACTGTTATACCAAGTGCATAATGGCTGATGCCCCGAAATCGTCACTTTCTAAATGGAATTCGGTTTAGAAAGTCGCATACCATGCTGTTATGCACCTATCAATTGTTTCCCCCACCCCTCCCCCCGGGCTACCCCACCTAAGAGGTGGAAATTGTCACCTTTTTGCGTGACAAAATCCCCACCCCTGGGGTGACCAAAATCCCCACCCTCGGGTGCAAAACATGCGCGTCTTGTATACAAATGCACAGAACATTTTATTTAAAAGGGTCAAACGCCCCACCCTGGGGCATGAAAAACGTGACCAAACCAAAAAAGTAACCGATAAACAATATAAAATAATTTCTAATTAAGTTTTATACGATTTTCGTTTATAACACAACTTAGGCCTATATTGTGTTTATAAAATGTATGTGTATATATCATGAATAAATCACTTGTTATTTTAGAATGTTATTTACAAAATACCTTCTGAGCATGCGCGTTTAATGTCAATTCTCGCTCGAATGGGCGGGAATTTTGAACAAATTTTAAAAGCCTGATGGTTTGATTGTGAACATTGTTGAAATGTTATATTTAGGCCTATATGGTAAATTCTATTAACCATGATAATTTGGCATTCTGCCGAATAGAAGAGGTATACTGCCCAGACGGACTAACAGCTATTTTCATGTTATTTTGAAACCCCCAAATATATTGATATGTTTAACGTTTCCATACTACCAGTTTATTCAGTTTCACGACGACGAATCTTAAAAAATGTAAAGGCACAGGTTTTAAAAACGTCAGGGTAGAATCTAACTTAAGAAAGTGCTTCAATGTTAGAAGCTCATTCCGTAACCTTAAACAAATATAATTCTAAGGAAGTAAACTTTGTTGAAGACTTAAATTTTGTAAAAAGATGAAATTCCATATTTTGCGTTCATATACTTTTATTTTTTATAGAAAAAAAAACATTATGTTGAAGGGCATCTTTGCTGCTGAATAGTGTATAACAAATAAAGGGTCCTACCGTGAAATTGAAATCCACACCATAACGACAGGCATTAGAATCCAGGATAGGATGAGAGTTATGCTTGAATGATGCTCCATTACGACAGGCCCGATGGAGTCAAACTTGTGGCCAACAGTGTTTGGTCAGCTGCTTTTTACAGCCTGCTGTACCGTGATATGCGAGCACATGGCAGTCAGTGTGCAAAGTCCACAGTGAAATGACAAATTGGCGTTGCCGGCTGCTGTTCCACAGGTATGGTATATAATTATGAAGCATGCATGAGTATTATAAATACTGGATGAGCTTGCAAGTGTGTTGCGATCGTACGGTCAGTGACTGCTAATGTACCTATCAATTGTTTCCCCCACCGTACCCCCACCCCCCCAACCCCCCCGCGCTGCCTCATCTCTTAGATAGGGGTTTGGTCACGTTTGTCGTGCCCCCAGGGTGGGGATTTTGACCCATTGAAATACACATTTCTGTGCATAAATTGCAAGGCGCGAATGTTTTGCACCCGATGTGCATGGGGGGTTTTTGTCACCTAAATTTTGCCCCAGGGGTGGGGATTTTGTCACGCGGGGGTGGGGGGGGGGGGGGGGGGGGGGGGGGAGGGGGGGAAACAATCGATAGGTGCATAACAACCAATATATCATTCACAGTAAGGCAACTGATAAAATGTATATAGCGTTTGGTTGCGCCCGAATTTTATGGCTACCTCTTGAGGGAAAAAGGCAAAACAAAACAATATGGCAGACGAATACGGTAAACGATTTGATAATCTCCCATAGACTCACATGTAATGTGCTTAGCAATAGTTATTCCCTTTACCCTTACTCCCCCGGGATACCCCACATATAAGAGGTGCATGGGGATTGTCACTTTTTGGCTTGACACAATCTGCACCCTGGGTCAAAATTTAGATGACAACAATCCCAAAAATATGCAAAACTTTAAGCTACAATGCACATGCTGCAGATTTCTATTAGGCCTAAAAGATTTTAATTGGGAAAATACTCCGATATCTGAGGATGGAAAAGGACCGGTTACTTTGTTTGCTGCCACCAAGTGTCAATGTGGAATATGTGGTGCGGTGTTTTGTACCTTTTTAGCGTCTTGAGAGGAGACTATATAATGGGTTTGGGGTTAGGGTTTAGGGTTTAGGGTAGGCCTTCTCCAGGTTTTTTGCTGTACGAGAGAATATTGGGTCTTGCGCATGCAAACTGCACACGGCTTTAAAACGAGCCACTGTGCGATAACGACTTCCATAGTAAACCCGTACGGCAACACACTGGCTGCGTACACAGCACTAGCTGCGTACGACCTAGCCTAGTAGCTCAAAAGACAGCCTTGTCGAGTCTGTACTTCCGGGTTTAATGTCTTTCTTAATTTTTTTCGGCCAGTTTTGGCCGAAGATGGGCGGGCTCTTGATATGCGGGTATGCAAGGTATCCATACCCGCATATCAAGAGCTTCATAAGTAGCACGTAACAACGCTATGCATGCATAGCGTGTGATGTAATACAATAGTTCAGCATCTGAAATGAGGCTGGGTGCTAATTTGAAATTTGTCGATTCAACAAACGTCTGTTCTGATCAAGAATTGCCATTTTTAGAAAATTGCCTTTCTTTTTTTGGAGAGTGTATCAATTCTTGGTCAGAACTGAAGTTCGTTGAATGCAATAAACTTTTGCATAATCAACTATTGATCGACCACACACTTTGGAATCGCTTTCAAGATTATTCTCCCTCAGTGATTTCGTCTGGGCCGAAGTGGACCTGTTTGAACAAAGTGATTCCAACAGCAATGAATGCGACATTTTCCGTTTCTGTGAGAATCTTGCAGTTAATAGCCTCCAGAAAACCTATTTTGTTGGGTTTTCAACCTGATTAAATTCTGCGCGGGATAAGCTAAAGTCTGGAAAAGTGAACCTCCAAAAAATAATGCCCTATAGTGTAATCCGAGCAACATTTAGTGAGCCCGCCCTCTTGTGGTTATTCCATTGTTACTGCATGTAAACACCCTGGAGATACACCGCATTCGTCGGATTAGTCTATAATAAGTGAAATTCTCAGGGAGGCATTTGAGGCAGAGTGGCCCACCCTGCCTCAGCGGCTCTTACGGAAGCTGGTGCAGTCAGCCTTACAAAAAAAGGTGTTTATACACATCACATTCTCTTCGATCTTTCCAGTGCAGTATGTTTTGTATTTTTTTTCACCGTTTCCTTGTTTCTATTTGCACTGATCCAGGTTTCAAGCTTCGAAGATGCTTTCAAGCAATTCCACAAGCTGCCTTCGCGGGTAAGCGCCACCGTAAGTCTAGTCATGACGTATGCCTATTACTTTGAGCACGATCGCTACGACTGGCACCTTGACGTCAACAACGAGCACGCGGAAGCCGGTTTCAAGGTGCCACCTGCCGAAACCTCTCCAGACCTTCACGTAACCGTACATTATAAATACTACCATGAAACCATTCGACGCAATGCGTTGAAGCAGGGCTAAACTGCGTGGCAAAGCGAGCTGTGGATAAAAAGCTGCCTAACGGATGCAGTGAATTCCACAACATCACAAACTTTCAACTTTTTGAGTTTGAAGTCACGAAAAGATGGCACACTCATCATCTAGACACATGGTGTGGAGCAACAGAAGGCAAGAAGCGATGCACTGAACTGATAGAGAAACACTACCAGAATGTCGCGAGGTATTACAGAAATGGATGGTATGACTTAGACTTGCATAAAGTGTTTGACATAGAGAAGGCAGCAGCAACAGGGGGTCACTCATGCACACGCATTTTTGATTTGTCTTAAAGTTGATAAAGTTTAAAACATCGATTTCACCGCATCGAGTTACCCAACTGATACAATAGCTCTGTAACCAGACTTTATTAGCAAATAAACGAACAAAACGTGGCGAATAAGATTTATAAAATATAGAGAAAAAATATCTGAGGACTTAACGATTTTAGACATCAAAACGAACGATTTGATTCAAGATGTTAGTTTCTAAGATGCATTTGGGTCATTCCATGTCAAATCACCCAATGGGTTAAACCCGACCCTCTCAGATTACTGCTAAACAAAGAATATTTCAGAAGTTTTAGTTAATGAGTGGGAGTTTAAATTTCAGGAAAGGTCATTTTAACAACACGTGATCCACAAGGTCAAATTCGAGGTCATATCGAAGGTCAAGGGTCAGATCAATGCACTCCCAACATACTTCAATCCTAAAAATAATGGCACATTTGGAATCCTTGACTAATCACCTTTTCAACAACACCAATTTTGTGAAGATTGGCTCAGTAGTTCCTGTGATATGAGGGTTCAAATGTGGACGTCCATGCCGCTTTTAGCCAAACATTCCAAAATTCGGGGGGCCGTATCTTCGGAACCACTGGTCCGATTGATCTAAATTTTGATATTTGGTGTTGTGGGATCCCAATCAACAAGTATACCAAGTTTCACCAAAATCCGTGAGGGTCGGGTTTAAAATGTCATTTTTTTGGATGATTTGACATGGACTGACCCCTTTGTTAAGTACTTTATGACATGTCATATAACAAATTAATTGTTTTTGAATAAGGAAATGTATACGGTTTTGTGCATGAATCAATGGCTCCAGAGATCGCCTACATCTTTGGAGATTTAAATAATTTTGTAATTTTGCTCGTGAATGGGTGCAATCACAGTGCCCTATACTATTATAAACAAAATACCTTTTTACTTGGATTTCTGGTCACGGATGACATCCAATTGTCAATGGGCAGTGGGTGACCCCTGCGCACTCTGTCGATTGAAGGCACTGAAGGGTTCTTTGTGTAGGCGTGAGTAGTGCGTATTTAACTATTCGGATAGTGAAATACGCACTTCACAGTTGAGATAGTGAAACGTATACGCCAGTTCCTTTTTTTGTGGTAACACATAACTCTGCAGTGCAGTACCAACATCATGTACAAGATAAACACGTTCTTCGCCGTAGTTTGGCTAGCAGGCATAACTGCGTTGTTGGTAACATTTCTTCATCGAACATTTCTTGAGAGAAATTCAACATTTCGCATGGATAGCAACCCAAAGCGCCTCGTTTCGCCTATATCAAATGACTACAGCATGATATTGGCCATCCGAATGTCTGCAAAGTCTGAGTTGCTTTACCATTTATATTGTTCAATGTTGCGATCTGCAGTTCTGTTTTGGTCTCCAAAATTGGGCAATCTCACTCTGATATTGGACGAGGAATCAAAGACTGATCACAAGTTCGCAGCCGAACTCCAGAAGCAAGAGCACCTATTGGGCTTTGGCGTTAACTTCATGTATGAGCGACTCCCGAAAGATATGACCTGCCTGAAGGCAAGAGGTGAAAGGTTCACTGTGGGGTACAATCGTCAGCTATGGAGTAGTTTCTTCATGGATTTATACACTGATGCCGACATCATTGCCTGGATGGACACAGACGCAGTATTTAGCACACCTGTGACCCTAGAGAATATTTTCAATGACAGCAAGTTGCGAGTTATAGGTAAGGCTTCAACGGTCAAATACCAGGAACCCTGGGACCAGGCAACAAGGGTTGCTTTTGGCAAGAAGATGCTGGCGAACTTCATGGTGTATTTCCCCACCTTTATATGGAGAGACACGTTCACCAACTGCAGGAAGAACATCCTCAAACACCTCAATGTGAGTTAATTTACAAAACTCGTGACGTCTCACAAAAACCTAACAGTTGCGAAAACTATCTCCGTGAAAACCACATAACTTTTATTTAGGCACTTGGTTATCTGCAGGGTGGATTCACACTGAGCCTTTTTCGCGCGTAAAAATCGGCATAAAGGGAATATGGAGTAAAAGAATGCATTGAAAATCACATAATAAAATTGGGCGGAAAGTGTGCATGTTTTTGGGTTTCTGTGATTTTCATATATCTTGTATTATGTGCAGCATTACTCAATAACGCAAATAGTGCATATACCGCGTCGTGATGAGCAAAGATTACTTCCACTTATCATCATTTGGACCGAGTGACGCAATTATTCCTTATATACTTAACAATTACTCACGTGGTACCAAAATCAAGCCACATGCCCTAGTGTATTTATGACACAAAATTTATGTGCTTATGACACCAAATTTATGTCATTAATTGTATGATTCTCCCTGAAACGAAGAATGTTGCATTTCATTGTGTTTTTTAAAATTCAGTTTCTCTTGGACCTGAAGCTGAACATTTTAAAAAGCGATTCGAAATTGATTGCTTGACAGTGCCCAGTAATCCACAAGTTCTTTTTATTCCAAATAAGATTGATCAAGCCCGTAAGTCTACTGTGCGTTGTGGAACAGCCAGAGGCTTTCCCAAAGAAGGAAACAGTCCTGTAACTGCTGATTTAAAGATAGTATACATGATTGGTAAACTGTTACAAATAGTTTTATCCTCCTGTGTGATTGAAGATATGCATGATTAAAACCAACCTGAGCAAAAACCAGCTCCGTACTTCGTCTAACTTTTGAGAAAACAGTCAAAAAAGGGTTTGCAGTCATTTCGCCCCAAAACCACTTCGCCCTGAACCATTTCGCCCTGAACCACGGTCTGTGCACGCAGTGGTTTTGGGGCGAAGTGGAATTTGGGCGATGTAGTGTTTGGACGAAGTAATTTGGGGCAGAATGGCACTCGGGTGAAGTGGTTTGGGGCGAAATGGCACTTGGGCGAAATGGTTTTGGGGCGAATTGAATTTTCGTCTCATGAGACGAAAACTAATTGTTTTACTCATTTCTCAAAGACTATAGCACTTCAGACAAAACCATTTCAGGGGAAGTTTTCTGCGGTCATCATGTTTATATTGTGTAGGCCTAAGTTATGCGTAAATCTGAGAACATTTCTGATTTTCGAGATTACCAATGATGTATACTGCCTTTAAGGCTTTACCCAATATGAACCTGGAGACATTTCATAGCCTACAGTAAAAACAATTTTGGTTCTCAGTCAAAGTTTCACTTGGTTTGTAAAGAACACGGTAATGAAAATAGACACCACCCCCCAACCCCCACTTTAACTCACAATATATTTGCGCAATATTCCTGGACTGAAGTACACGTCATCGTTTGCCCGTCACCAGAGTACCCCAACCTGGTCCTATACTGGATGTGGCAAATAACAGGAACAAAAGTCTACCAAAATCAAGGTTGCATTGAAATTTTATGGATACCAGTGAATTCCCTGGCCCTGAAAACCCTAAGGTAGACATTTAAATCACTGTTTTACTCCTGATATTAAAGAAGTTACAGCCATTTCAGCGATTTTCAAGGTCAACGGCAGCCATCTTGGAATTTACCCAGATTTTACCCATTTCCGGTGGCTAGATTTTGGTAGACTTTTATGTTAGCCATTCTTCACATTCAGTAGGACCAGAAACCGTGGAAAAATCTTTTGTTCGAATTGTTGGGGGGGGGGGGGGGGGAGGGGAGGGGAGGGGGGGGGGGGGGGGGGGGAAGTAAGGCTACTTTTTTCCACAACTATAGGCCCTATATAAATTCTTTACAAATTTGTAACGTCAGATTTGATCACTTTCCCGTGCTCCGTTTCTGTCCAACTTTTGATATGTTGTTCAGCATGCACGAAAGTACATGAAATTACAATAAAACAATTTGTTGCAATTTTTCGAGGTTGGGGTGTTTTTGGTGCTATATTGACCCGCCTAACAGCTGAAGACCTGACAAGACGTTTGTTTTCGTCTTTTCTTCATTTTCAGTTCAGCTGCCGACCCTCCCATAAAACCCCCCTGCATTGACGACCCTGCCAGGATTCGAACCTGGAACCCCTGATTTGAATAATTAAACACGCATTAGTGATGAAAGAGGCAGGTTTTAAAACATATTTTCCTCCTATAATCTGAAAGTCTATTGTAAGAAAAAAACGTTAAAAACATAATTGGTGCGTAGCCACAACGCCAGAATTGCACAGCGCAAATTGACTGGGAACAGGTCTAGTCGACGTCCAACTATACCGACTTGAGAAATCGATGTTTCCGTTGGCGCGAGTTTTTGTTCAAAATCAATTTAGAAATCGTAGCGGATAATTCCCACATTTTTTTGGTTAGGGGGCCTACTAAATCATTTCCCTTGAATTTGGTATCATTGGAAAGCCCTGTTATTCCTCTTTACGATTTGTTACGATTAAGCAATTGGGGGATGTGCAGTACAGCTGAATACGTACGGCCTATACGGGGGCGGGTGTAAAGTGAAAGTCACAAAATGCATTGCTATTGTCAAAAAGTGCATTGACACATTCCAATCCTCCAAGCAAAAGGAATGCACTGCATGACAATAGCAGTGAATTTTGTGACATTTCACTTTCCACCCACCCCTGTATTCCGCTATACTGCACATCCCCCCAATTGATTAATCATAACCAATAACACATCACTGTAAAGAGAAATAACAGGGCTTTCCAATGATACCAAATGATTTAGTAACAAGAGATAAATCGTCAGTCAAACTTGACTTTCCGACCTTTTTTTGAGGTGTTTATGTGGTTGTACATTTATTTATGCAGCACAATGTTCGTGACTCGAGGAAGACCCACTGTAGTGCTAAAAGCTAAACACAAAATAAAGATAGGCCTACATGTCTATTGAAGTTATAATATCGTGCCCCATCTGGTAAAAATGGAACCGCCTTGAACTAATGATTATTCATGCTGTGGACACATGTTTCTAAAGTCGGTATACGTGTCGAAAACCAAAATAATACATGTATACTGTACATAAATCGATCATGCGCGGCAAAAAGGCGTTAGGCGGACCAAAACATGACCTTATTAATCGGCTCCATTTTTTCAGATTTTCTTCGTTTATGGCAAAAAGTGTGGTAATCTTTTAACACGTTTCGTACATTTTAATTTGAAGCAGCAGTGTCCAGCTTGTCTTAAAGTGAGGGAGTGGCATACCTCGTAACAAACTGAGAAAATTAATGCACACGGTCAAACGTCTTTTAACTCTGTGCTTTATATTATCCACAAGTTCACTGTGTAGAGGCATTTCACATTGTCACAATGCTTTCTTTTGTGATAAAATTTGCAAATGAAAAAATGATAATGCAATAGCTTAGATGCATTAACAAGAGGAAAACATTAACAAGACGATACAGTACCACACATTTACATAAAATAATGTCATGTAAATTTTCCCCCAAAACATGTTTACCAAATAAAATTCATTATAAATCCCCAAGCCTTCAAGCCTGCACACTTAATAAATTTAACATAATAAAACATAAGTCATAATTATGACTTATAAGTCTTATTATTATGACTTATAAGTCATAATTATGACTTATGCTAAGTCATAACTATGAATTACCTTTTTAAATCATGTCCCTTTCATGCTTCCGTAGACAGAAATGCTCAACAGTTGCTAATAGAGCTTCTGCACCGGCGGCCATGACAGGAGGCAGGTTTTCTTATATTTAAATGATGCAACAATAGAACCACAAAGCACGTACTCATGCATGACACACGGTGACAATGTGACTGCCCGCTGTCATGGCCGCCGTGCAAAGGCTCTATACACGAGGATCAACATATGAGTAAACAATAACCCAACTATTGAGTAACAGAATTACTGTTGGTGAAATTAATTAACCAACTATTATGTAAACAGAATTGACAACGGGGTTGTGCATTTTCTTACTCAACAACTGCTCGATTGCATACTTAGACAACGTTGAGTAAAATGTTGAGTGTAATTTTACACAACGTTTTTGCAGTGTAAACTTCTGCATAACACAGCATTGATCGACCACACACTTTGGAATCGCTTTCAAGATTATTCCCCCTCAGTGATTTCGTCTGGGCCGAAGTGGACCTGTTTGAACAAAGTGATTCCCACAGCATAGCAATGAATGCGACATTTCCCGTTTCTGTGAGAATCTTGCAGTTAATAGCTTGAGAGAAATTCAACATTTCGCATGGATAGCAACCCAAAGCGCCTCGTTTCGCCTATATCAAATGACTACAGCATGATATTGGCCATCCGAATGTCTGCAAAGTCTGAGTTGCTTTACCATTTATATTGTTCAATGTTGCGATCTGCAGTTCTGTTTTGGTCTCCAAAATTGGGCAATCTCACTCTGATATTGGACGAGGAATCAAAGACTGACCACAAGTTCGCAGCCGAACTCCAGAAGCAAGAGCACCTATTGGGCTTTGGCGTTAACTTCATGTATGAGCGACTCCCGAAAGATATGACCTGCCTGAAGGCAAGAGGGGAAAGCTCGCCAGCATAGCAATGAATGCGACATTTCCCGTTTCTGTGAGAATCTTGCAGTTAATAGCCTCCAGAAAACCAATTTGGTTGGGTTTTCAACCTGATTAATTCTGCGCGGGATAAGCTAAACTCAGGAAAAGTGCACCTCCAAAAAATAATGCCATATAGAAGTCAAAGTCTCAGGGAGGCATTTAAGGCAGAGTGGCCCACTCTGCCTCAGCGGCTCTTACCGAAGCTGGTGCAGTCAGCCTTGCCACAAAAGGTGTTTATACACATCACATTCTCTTCGATCTTTCCAGCGCAGTGTGTTTTTGTTTCCAGCGCAGTATTTTTTTTAACCGTTTCCTTTTTTCTACTCGCACATCCAGGTTTCAAGCTTCGAAGATGCTTTCAAGCAATTCCACAAGCCGCCTTCGCGGGTAAGCGCCACCGTAAGTCTAGTCATGACGTATGCATATTACTTTGAGCACGATCGCTACGACTGGCACCTTGACGTCAATAACAACCTGACGCGTTTCAACAACGAGCACGTGGAAGCCGGTTTCAAGGTGCCACCTGCCGAAACCTCTCCAGACCTTCACGTTACCGTACATCAGAAATACTACGACGAAAGTATTCGACGTAATGCGTTGAAGCAGGGCTACTGCGTGGCAAAGCGAGCTGTGGATAAAAAGCTGCCTAACGGATGCAGTGAATTCCACAACATCACAAACTTTCAACTTTTTGAGTTTGAAGTCACGAAAATATTTCACAATCATCATCTAGACACATGGTGCGGAACAACAGAAGGCAAGAAGCGATGCACTGAACTGATCGAGAAACACTACCAGAATGTCGCGAGGTATTACAGAAATGGATGGTATGACTTAGACTTGCATAAAGTGTTTGACATAGAGAAGGCAGCAGCAACAGTGGGTCACTCATGCCCACGCATTTTTGATTTTTCTTAAAGTTGATAAAGCTCTACTTTATTAGCAAATAAACGAACAAAACGTGACGAATAAGATTTGGAAACTATAGAGATAGCTTTAAAGGCCCTGTAGGCCTATAATATTATGATCTGTTTTTGAGCGATTCTGCGAATAAAACCATTATAAATCAAAAGAAAGACATCAACAAACTCATCCGAAGAAATTTCAGCTTTGTCAAATGTACCACGTTTAAAAAAACCATGAAAATCCATATGCGTTTTTCTTGTCTTGGCGGGGTGTTTCAAATATTCGTTCTCAGTTGATCGGGTACTATGTGGCTTGCGTCATGCACTCTGCTGTGGCGCACATACTTGTGTGCGCGCGATCCATAAATATGCATCGCGTTAGAACATGTACACGGAGTACACAGCGCCCATGCATTTTGGACCGCGTAGATGCGAACCAAAAATAAGTAAATCGTTTGCAAAAAGGTCTGAAAAATGTCTGCTTCAGATTTTACTTGTAGTTTCTTTGATCTGTTATCAGCCTGCCGCACACGAGAGCTATCTGCTGAGCAAAGAATCAATCGTGCACACATCCAATGGAAATACATCCCCTATTCACGTGACATCAGACGGCAGCCTCTACCAAGGTCATTGACTTTTAAGCGGGGCCGCCTTCCCGAAATTACGTGGACCGGTTACGTTCCGCCATCGGCTAGTTACATTCGTTAAGTTGGCTCAGCATGTAGCTCAGCTAGGTTTGCCACACACAGTGAGATTTTCACTTTTCAAGCGGAAAACGCAGCAAAAAAAAAGAAGAAAAAAAGACTGCATACTATAGGGAGAAATCTAATTGTTTTTAAAAATTGGAGGGTCTCGATGTAGTTCACATAAAATATAGTTTTCTATACAAGAAGTGCTGTCATACCACCAAGAAGACATACAAACCCCAATAAAAATAATTAAACCAGTGTCGTGTTTATGGCGGTGAAAAAGAAAAAGGAAAGAAAGGGGCATGCGTTGTATCCGCGCTTTGCTGTGGGCGCTCAACTCCCGACTCCTTGGCTTTTGAGCCTGCGTTTAACCCGGCGATAGAGCCGACTACTGCTCGGGTCTGCAGTGTCCTTTCCCAGTGCAAGCACCAGGTACTACGCCACAGTGCTGTATGTACAAATGGCGGTGGATGTGAAGTAAATTTATTTTTTGGGGTTTTTTTGCAAAATTCTCCCGTAAATACATGTATCATACACACATAATCATTTAGTCTTTGTCAAAGACGCGGTTTTGTTTGTTTCTGTAAAACGGCTCTGTGCCTTTTGCGCCTTTCCTTAGTAGCGCGCCCTCTTGCGCCAACATTACAAATTATTCGAAGTCGGACTTGGTCAAGTTTAGCAGCTGGTGTATTTTTCCAGAAACATGAGGGCGCTATACCGGCGCACCGATGGCGCGAGCACTGCGAGGGCGCTATACCGGCGCTTGTAATGGTCTTAACAAAAGGCTAATAATAATAATTGTGGTTTGTTGAAGGTCATGCTTGCTTGTTACTAGCCTTGTCCAAGGCTATGTATGAAATTGTGTGAATCCGTGAAGAATTTGCCTGTATGCTATGCAGCGAAAGTGCGCCATCGCGCGGTGAATTGTAGCCAACTGCAAAATAGTCTGGTTACCAGAATATCTTGGTCTGAATCCTGACTTCTCGGGCGAGGCTGTATATATGATACAGCCTCGCCCCTCGCCTCGCGGAAAAATCACACTGTTCCATTGGTTTGTACACAAACTGGTTTGAGCTGGGTCAAAGTTCAAATTTGTTGAACTTTGACCGCGGTGCGCTGACCTTTCCAACGCGCAGCCAATGAGGTATCAGAGAAGCCCCAAGTTACCGGAGTGGAATTTTCTATTTTGGAATAATCGGCGATTGGGAGCTCATGCAATGCGGTGAGCGCAGCGCGAAAGTTTGATTTTTCCGCGATAGTGTGTATCCGCCTATAGTCGACTGCATGGTGCCACGTGAATATTCGGGAGAGCGAAATCCACAAAGGATTTTCAAAGAACAACTTAAAATTTTCTCACTGCCAAAATTGAGAAAACATTTTCTCACTGTAAAAATCTCTGTTCCTCAATAAGTTTGTACATTTAACGAATATGAAATTTTTACCTAAACCTCAAATAATACTGGAATGTCATGCTTCCCCAGCAAAAACAAAAACGGGGTATTTCACCCTGAGGTAAACATCATTTTGATAGCATGCCGCGCCGCACCGACCTGACCCAGCAGGTAGCGCTCACCAAACCCACGGCCCGCCGCGCCGTGTGCATGCTCACGCGCTGCATGCCGCGCCGCACCGACCTGACCCAGCAGGTAGTGCTCACCAAACCCACGGCCCGCCGCGCCGTGTGCATGCTCACGCGCTGCATGCCGCGCCGCACCGACCTGACCCAGCAGGTAGTGCTCACTAAACCCACGGCCCGCCGCGCCGTGTGCATGCTCACGCGCTGCATGCCGCGCCGCACCGACCTGACCCAGCAGGTAGTGCTCACTAAACCCACCGCCCGCCGCGCCGTGTGCATGCTCACGCGCTGCATGCCGCGCCGCACCGACCTGACCCAGCAGGTAGTGCTCACCAAACCCACAGCCCGCCGCGCCGTGTGCATGCTCACGCGCTGCATGCCGCGCCGCACCGACCTGACCCAGCAGGTAGTGCTCACTAAACCCACGGCCCGCCGCGCCGTGTGCATGCTCACGCGCTGCATGCCGCGCCGCACCGACCTGACCCAGCAGGTATTGCTCACTAAACCCACAGCCCGCCGCGCCGTGTGCATGCTCACGCGCTGCATGCTGCGCCGCACCGACCTGACCCAGCAGGTAGTGCTCACTAAACCCACAGCCCGCCGCGCCGTGTGCATGCTCACGCGCTGCATGCCGCGCCGCACCGACCTGACCCAGCAGGTAGCGCTCACTAAACCCACAGCCCGCCGCGCCGTGTGCATGCTCACGCGCTGCATGCCGCGCCGCACCGACCTGACCCAGCAGGTAGTGCTCACTAAACCCACAGCCCGCCGCGCCGTGTGCATGCTCACGCGCTGCCGCCGGTGAATCATATAGAGTGCTAAGCGACGCGACGAACGGCAGAATTAAACACCTAAAGGCGCGTTCACACTATCGCGGAAAAATCACACTGTTCCATTGGTTTGTACACAAACTGGTTTGCCGCTAGTGCGCGGCCTATCGCGATGCGCAAAACGTTTTCAGCTGGGTCAAAGTTCAAATTTGTTGAACTTTGACCGCGGTGCGCCGACCTTTCCAACGCGCAGCCAGTGAGGTATCAGAGAAGCCCCAAGTTACCAGAGTGGAATTTTCTATTTTGGAATAATCGGCGATTGGGAACTCATGCAATGCGGTGAGCGCAGCGCGAAAGTGTGAATTTTCCGCGATAGTGTGAACGCCCCTTAAATCTTCAATTACCAGAAAAGTTACATCCAACATCTCACCTATTTTTTACAGTCCAGGATTTATGCTGTACATTGCCTTGAGAAACCTGTGGAAAGACATTTTTTGTAAGGATCATAGCGCGAATCATTCGTGAAACACACACACATAACGCAGTGCATCCTGAGATCTCAGGGAATTTCCACTCTGCAAAGCGACGTGAGTGCGCAGGAGTGAAGGGGAGTTCACACTATCGCGGAAAAATCACACTGTTCCATTGGTTTGTACACAAACTGGTTTGCCGCTTGTGCGCGACCTATCGCGACGCGCAAAACGTTTTGAGCTGGGTCAAAGTTCAAATTTGTTGAACTTTGACCGCGGTGCGCTGACCTTTCAAACGCGCAGCGTTACCAGAGTGGAATTTTCTATTTTGGAATAATCGGCGATTGGGAGCTCATGCAATGCGGTGAGCGCAGCGCAAAAGTGTGAATTTTCCGCGATAGTGTGAACGCGCCTTTAGGGAGTGCGTTAAAGGGGCACTGTTGCAAGAGGATGAACGCAGTGATAATCAACCGTGGGAAATGTTTTGTTTGTATTCCGTGCCTCGTTTTGGCCGTGATTGCGTAATACGTGAATAGAGTCTATGGCTGCCGTTTTTGACAAAAGTTTCAGGCTTATGATTGGTTTGACATTGTAAATTATTTCCGTGAAAAAAGCTGTAAATTGAGATTTTATTATAGAGAAGTCTGCATAGGATTTATTTCATCCTAATTTTGGTGTTTTTACAGAATTACAATTATTGTACCTTGTAGAATCTACTTCCAAACGGTCCACTGGGGACTACCACCGGAAGTCATCTGCATAATAAAGGGCGTTCACACTATCGCGGAAAATGGCCTTGCGCGCGCCTGTGCCATTGGTTTGTACAGAAACTGGTTTGCCGCTTGTGCACAGCTTATCGCGACCATCGAATATCTATATAATAAAGTAAAGGGGAGTTCACACTATCGCGGAAAAATCACACTGTTCCATTGGTTTGTACACAAACTGGTTTGCCGCTTGTGCGCGGCCTATCGCGACGCGCAAAACGTTTTGAGCTGGGTCAAAGTTCAAATTTGTTGAACTTTGACCGCGGTGCGCTGACCTTTCCAACGCGCAGCCAATGAGGTATAAGAGAAGCCCCAAGTTACCAGAGTGGAATTTTCTATTTTGGAATAATCGGCGATTGGGAGCTCATGCAATGCGGTGAGCGCAGCGCGAAAGTGTGATTTTTCCGCGATAGTGTGAATCCGCCTTAAGACTTCCCCGACGAATTCGTACCCTGTGCCGGCGCCGCCGCGTGGGCGAACCCGATGTTGTCCCGTGCTTTTCTGTGCCGCGGCCGACTGTGCGCGTCCTCTCCCCTGATTGGCCGGGGCGCTCGGTCGCCTTTTCGCTCTGACGGAGGTGACGGAGGTGTGGAGTACCGCGGTGTCGTAAAATCTTACGCGGTATGCTGCGGCGATGTAATCTCTTCTTACGGAATGTAGTAGTTTGACGCGATCTTTGTGTAATTTCGATATATTTGTGAATTTTGGGTGTAGCGACCGTTGGCCAATTGAACACGCCGTCGCCACGTCCCCGAAACCCCCGACAGTCGTATCGCCCTGGCTGGCGTCCCCCAAAACCCCCGGCCGAGCGTCGTCCGTCCTTTCGCTTGATTGGCCAAGGGTTCTCGGTTGCCTTTTTAGCTTTTCGGCTCTACCGGATGTAAAGTGTTCCACAGCGGCGGTCGCGGGCATAAATAGTGGGCGATGTATTGCTGCGATGTTGTCTCTTTAGATGAAATTTCGTGCTGGGACGCGATCGTTATGTGATTTGGATGCATGATAATTACGTGGAATATGTGTAATATGTTGGCCTAAAACCAGTCCAGGGGCGGATCCAGGATTTTGAAAAGGGGGGGGGGGGCGTGACATTTTTAAGCATGAAATGCTGATGAAAATGAAATAGCGAGCGCGTAGCACGAAGCCCTGACGGCTTCTAGATGGATTCTAGATGCTGTGGTGCGATCTGATCCGCCCCTGCAGTCAACCTAGCAGATGGCTGCGCTTCGCGCGGCCATTGGCTAGTATATACACTAGATGAAGTATGCAATAGCTGTTGGCTATACGAGAATTGAAGCCACGCGCTGGCCGCCATATTGTACCCCACGAACAATACTTGGCCTATAGCGTCTGCTCCCCGGTCCATGCGATCGCTCGCATGCCACTACATGTAGACCATGACGTAGACTCTAGTGATGACCAGTCTAGGCAATGTATTGTATTAGGTGGTGTACATACAATGGCGGACGGTGGCTTCAATTTTAGACGTCGTTGCTTCATCCAGTGTATACATATCGATGATCGCGACGCGCAAGACGTTTTGAGCTGGGTCAAAGTTCAAATATGTTCAAAGTTCAAATCTGTTGAACTTTGACCGCGGTGCGCTGACCTTTCCAACTCGCAGCCGAACTCGGCGATGCAGAACTTATGCAATGCGGTAAGCACAGCGTGGCAGTGTGATTTTTCCGCGATAGTGTGAACGCCTCTTTTATTCTGCAAGTTGGGAAAGTGCTCATTAATTATTATTCATCAGGATATTTATGAATGACACCTATAGTCTGTTTACGTTTTAGTACGTGCTAATTTGACACCTGTTTTTATGCGATTATTGCAAGTAGCAAGTTTGACTACTCGAATATGAGAGTACATATTTAGGATTAGTTATAATGCTTTGTTTTATAATTTAGTGCAGGAAAACATTTGATGTTTTGAGGATAAAAGCACTTAGTTTTGGGGGCTATGCAATTTGTGGACGTGACCATACACTATGAGCAAAAACATGTACATGTTCATTGTAACCCCATTGTTAGTAACAATGTTGTGTGCCTAATTTCCATTGTTAGATGTTCATAGTGATATTACTTCATGTATGTGCGCGTTTGTAGCCCGTGAAGGGGCTTTTATTGCGTAAGCTGCGCAACATTCAGGTGCATGATAACTACACGCAGGCCTATTGGGGTTATGCCATTTTTAAAAGTTGCGCAAGATACGCAATTTTTCGTGAAATTGGCTGCTGGTTTGCCGCTTGTGCGCGGCCTGTTGCGATGCGCAAAACGTTTTGAGCTGGGTCAAAGTTTAAATTTATTGAACTTTAACCGCGGTGCGCTGACCTTTCCAGCGCGCAGCCAATGGAGGTATAAGAGAAGCGCCAAGTTACCCATCCTCTTGCAACAACTCCCCTACTCGTGGGTACCGAAGCCCTGTTGAAACCGGCCCCATTTTGCTATGAAACAAGCGAGAGAAATCTTGTCGCCTTTCTAGACCAATCAGGAAACTTGGCAGTGCATTGCAGGCATTCAAATGTAACGCGCGCAGATTGTAAACACCGTGCATGCAGTGATGATACATGTACTCGGTAATGCTGGCCGTGTCCGCGTTGGCGATTGGCTGCTATTTAAAGCAGTGGAATCCGTTCCAGTCACGTTGGTCAGCATGCATCCGTTATTAATTTGAAAAACTGTGGAGTAAATAAGATCGTAGCCGGAAATGTTGGTAGGAATGGGACAGTCATAAGGAACAGAACCCAATACAATTTCTGGAAAGTATAGAAATAGTTTCCTTTCGGCATAACATGACCAAATGGATTAAATTACATCAAAATGACTCGGGTGTGCGTTTGCTGAACGCAACAGCCGCCTTACTTAAGTTGCTTGACAGATTTGCGTAAATTTTCTAAAGTGGAACGCAGGTCGGAGGTTTTGCTTTATTGTTGTCATTTGCACTTGGTCAAAATAGCCTATGTAAATTACACACTTTTCTGGAGTACAGCTATTTAAGCGTCACCTGCTTTGTTGTTGGCTTTTGTTGCATGTGTGAATCAATTTCCAGTAAGTTGCTGAAGTGCGCCACATTAACGTATTAGAGTTATCGTATGAGTCGGTTCTTTTTATTCCTTACGTCGCACTCTTTGTACCCTTTAATACCCGACCTAAGTTTTTTTTGGGAGACGGAATATCAGGCCAGGGAGAGCGACAGACGTTATACATAAACATGATACAACAAAAGCTTGTCATGGTTGTTGAGCATGCACTGTATTCAATACGTGACTCGAGCTTTTGTTGTATCATGTTTATAACGTCTGTCGCTATACCTGGCCTGATATTCGTCTCCCTACGTTTTTCGTTCCTATCTTTTACCATTGTACTAACAAGGTACCGTACCCAGCGTCGGTCGGTTCTTTTATTCCTTACGTCGCACTCCACTGTGCCTATCGTACCCAGCCTCGGTCGGTTCTTTCCTACGTCGCACTCCACTGCATTTCAATACACAACCTAAGCTTTTCGTTCCTATACGTCTTTCTCCATTGTATAATAACGATGTCGGTCGGTTCTTTTATTCCTTACGTCGCACTCCTTTGTACCTTTGAATACCCCCTTCGGTCACCGTAGATATTTGGACAGATACAAACAAAATTCCTTATGAAAGTCTCTTATGAATTTTCGAGGTGTAAGAAATATCAAGATTTTTCGAAAATATGCTGGACATTCTGAAACATAGCTTAAGCTTAAGGTGTTTTAATATTCTCAGCGCCTCGTTTCGCCCAAAACAACGACGGCTGATGACAATTTATTCCAAAATACACACCAGCAGATGCAATGTATTTCTATGCAAGTAAGACTTACTCATGTAAACAGGAAACAGTCGTAAAATGTTTACCTGCTGGTCGATCGCTACATCTTTGGGAGAAGTTTCTATGGGCGGACCGCACTATCGACGAAGATCGTTGCGCCAAACTCATAAAAGAGAGAGTTGCGAGCTGAACGAGTGTGCATCCAGAGTAGAAATTGCCCACTTCGGGGTTTATAAGTGATTATTATTTAAATAGACTTCAATATAATGTATTCCACGTGTAGTCCGTCACTAAACACGGGAATTCCGTCACTTTTAATTTTCGATACAAATGTGGACAAATGTCCATGATGAGTTTGGGAAATCTGGATGCAGTGAGAAGCAACTTGGCTCCACCGGGATTCGAACCGCGGACCTTCGGCTTAACGTGCAGACGCCCTATCAATTGAGCTATAAAGCTAACTGATGGTCTCGAATCACAATAGTGCATGCAGTTTGTTTCTCACTGATTGGGATTGGCTATCACGTGAGCTTAACAAGCCCTACAAAGAAATAACCACCCCTCCAAGAGATCAATTAAGATACGCCCTAACCCCCCTGCCCGGCTTGCCCCATTATTAAGTAATGATTATAAGTGATTTTTTTTTTAGAGATTATAACCCAGGGACCGCCGGGGTGAATTAATTCGATACAATTTGTTTGTGTGTACCTAAAAAATCACTATACTAGTAGGCAGGGCAATGAACAAATTAAAAACGCCTCTTTGAATCAAATTCTCCTGGAGGACCTTGTTGTGTAGATTACAAAACACTTTGAATTTTGAATATCGGTACAGGGGTTCCCAAATTATGGCCAAAAAAGTTTTGAAAAAATGACCAATTCCTGATAGATACAACTCAACAAATAAATGGCACAAATAAAACAATTGTGATTTCACACCAACTTTTCTATTATATTCGTAGGCTTTAAATATCTTATTTGCTCTTTCCCTGAAAGTAAATCCCCAAACTTTACATATCAGTGTTTCTTTCCCAAGTTATACACCTCATTATTTAAGTGCATTTTCTCAGTGCATTGTAACGTCGCTTAGCAGAGTGGAATGTCCCTGAGATCTCAGGGTGCACATTACCGAGGTAGAATTTTCTATTTTGGAAAGATCGGCGATTGAGACCTAAAGCAACGACGTCTAAAATTGAAGCCACCGTCCGCCATTGTACCCCACCATATACAATGCCTTGCCTATAGACTGGTCATACTGTCTCCAATAGTCTACATCATGCATGGTCTACATGTGTTAAGTGGAACGCAGGTCGGAGGTTTTGCTTTATTGTTGTCATTTGCACTTGGTCAAAATAGCCTATGTAAATTACTTTTTTTTTCTGGAGGCACATTTTTCTGGAGTACAGCTATTAAAGCGTCACCTGCTTTGTTCTTGGCTTTTGTTGCATGTGTGAATCAATTTCCAGTAAGTTGCTGAAGTGCGCCACATTAACATGGTTAATGAACATCACTATATAATGACATTACACTTTAATTTTGGGTATAAATTGTAACTGCATTTTCACTGTGCATTTAATTTTATTTATGTCTTTGTATTCTAATTACAACATAGAAATCAAGTCTTGGGAAAGAAATTAATACAATTGTATAGCCCCCCAATTCATAGCCCCCCAAAAATTTCACCCTCTCCTTTTGTTCCGCCATACTTTTAAAAGGCTAATTAAAAAAAATACCCAACGTTAGATTTTAGTTCGTATACGTAATTCACCATTGTCATCATAACGAGTTATCGTATGAGTCGGTTCTTTTTATTCCTTACGTCGCACTCTTTGTACCCTTTAATACCCGACCTAAGTTTTTTTTGGGAGACGGAATATCAGGCCAGGGAGAGCGCCAGACGTTATACATAAACATGATACAACAAAAGCTTGTCATGGTTGTTGAGCATGCACTGTATTCAATACGTGACTCGAGCTTTTGTTTTATCATGTTTATGTATAACGTCTGTCGCTATACCTGGCCTGATATTCGTCTCCCTACGTTTTTCGTTCCTATGTCTTTTACCACTACGTCGCACTCCTTTGTACCTTTGAATACCCCCTTCGGTCACAGATATTTGGACAGATAAAAACAAAATTCCTTATGAAAGTCTCTTATGAATTTTCGAGGTGTAAGAAATATCAAGATTTTGCGAAACTATGCTGGACATTCTGAAACATAGCTTAAGCTTAAGGTGTTTTAATATTCTCGGCGCCTCGTTTCGCCCAAAACAACGACGGCTGATGACAATTTATTCCAAATTACACACCAGCAGATGCAATGTATTTAATTCTATGCAAGTAAGACTTACTCATGTAAACAGGAAACAGTCGTAAAATGTTTACCTGCTGGTCGATCGCTACATCTTTGGGAGAAGTTTCTATGGGCGGACCGCACTATCGACGAAGATCGTTGCGCCAAACTCATAAAATAGAGAGTTGCGAGCTGAACGAGTGTCATCCAGAGTAGAAATTGCCCACTTCGGGGTTTATAAGTGATTATTATTTAAATAGACTTCAATATAATGTATTCCACGTGTAGTCCGTCACTAAACACGGGAATTCCGTCACTTTTATTTTTCGATACAAATGTGGACAAATGTCCATGATGAGTTTGGGAAATCTGGATGCAGTGAGAAGCAACTTGGCTCCACCGGGAATCGAACCGCGGACCTTCGGCTTAACGTGCAGACGCCCTACCAATAAAGCTAACTGATGGTCTCGAATCACAATAGTGCATGCAGTTTGTTTCTCACTGATTGGGATTGGCTATCACGTGAGCTTAACAAGCCCTACAAAGAAATAACCACCCCTCCAAGAGATCAATTAAGATACGCCCCAAACCCCCTGCCCGGCTTGCCCCATTATTAAGTAATGATTATAAGTGATTTTTTTAGAGATTATAACCCAGGGACCGCCGGGGTGAATTAATTCGATACAAATGTGGACAAATCATGGACATTTGTTTGTGTGTACCTAAAAAATCACTATACTAGTAGGCAGGGCAATGAACAAATTAAAAGCGCCTCTTTGAATCAAATTCTCCTGGAGGACCTTGTTGTGTAGATTACAAAACACTTTGAATTTTGAATATCGGTACAGGGGTTCACAAATTATGGCCAAAAAAGGTTTTGAAAAAATGACAAATTCCTAATAGATACAACTCAACAAATAAATGGCACAAATAAAAAAATTGTGATTTCACACCAACTTTTCTATTATATTCGTAGGCTTTAAATATCTTATTTGCTCTTTCCCTGAAAGTAAATCCCCCAAACTTTACATATCAGTGTTTATTTCCCAAGTTATACACCTCATTATTTAAGTGCATTAAAAAAGCCCGTAAGTTAAAAACGGGCCAACTTTTAAGCCCAAATCGCCTAGATTTCAAGAAGGTGTGTAGTTCAGATGTCTTATTCTTAGTGATCTCAGGCAATGTAATGTGCCATTTTTACATAATTATATATGAATGTCTGCTGCCTTTATTAAAAATATAAGTGAGTTACAAATAATACTAATTTTCAGTTCGGGCTAAAAGACCAAATTTCAATAATGTGTGCTCTGGAGACTATATATAAAGTCCAACTAATTACATATGCAAACAGGTCATCTCTCAGGTTCTGATGATGCTATTTAGTTGACATTTTGTCAGTAGGTACAGTACACAATATGACAACAACAGGTTTAAAAAAAAACAATTTAAAAACTTTAAAAAAATTCCTAAAAGTTGAGTTTTGGGGTAAAAAATATTTACGAATTTGCAGCACATAATACCAGATTTCTAATGGAAAATACTGGCAGATTTCATTCCTATTTAACCTGGAGACGGAGAATCGTTCCTATTTTTCGTTGAAAGTTGCGCGTTTCACAAAATCGGTAGATTTTTTTCATAAAAATCTACCCAATTTTCAAAGCTTCGTTTCGACCCAAAACTGTCGGCCATCAGATAAAACGCGCAAGCAGAAATGGAAATATCGTGTCATAATTGCGCCCTAAATAGGAGATTGGGCAAGATTTTCCAGTGAGAAATTCTTAATTTCAGCACCGGGCACCCGCGCGCCGCGGTCGGGCGAGCTCGAAGAGCGTGAAATTGGTAATTTCTTTGACTTCTTTGACACAGATCTTTGTTATGATAATTAAGGATTTACAACATCCCACCTCAGTAGAATCCCGCCCTGCTTCTTCAATACAATATTTGAATAACAAGAGGCTGCGGTTTCGACGCTGCTTTTTCGTTGGTACCATGGGCGGAGCATATCAAAGAAGGCCTTTCATTGGCTGCGAGGTAGATGACCGTCGTACTTTTGTCAAAACCAAGAAACACTACTACAACTGTAAGTACAGTGCCCAATCCTACAAAAATACCTTTTGATTTCTGGTCACGGATGGCATCCAATTGTCAATGGGCAGTGACGCCCCTGCGCACTCTGTCGATTGAAGGCATATGCAGCACGATATGTGGCAAACGGACTCTCCCCTATACCATTGTTCCCCTATTGTGTCTCAAACATCCAAGGAATTCCTTTCAGTTTTTAGGGGTATTGGTGCGTTAACAAAAGGCAAGAGTGTGTTGAGGTATAGGGGCGAGTCCCTCTGCAAGTTCCTTGCTCTATGGTGAAACGTACGCGAGTTCCTTTTTTGTGGTAACGGAATAACACCGCAGTACCAACATCATGTACAAGATAAAAATGTTCTTCACCGTAGTTTTGCTAGCAGGCATGACAGCGTTGTTGGTGATATTTCTTCATCGAACATTTCTGGAGAGAAATTCAACATTTCGCATGGACAGCAACCCAAAGCGCCGCGGCCTCGCTTCGCCTATATCAAATGGCTACAGCATGATATTGGCCATCCGAATGTCTGCACATTCTCAGTTGCTTTACCATTTCTATTGTTCAATGTTGCGATCTGCAGTTCTGTTCTGGTCTCCAAAATTGAGCAATCTCACTCTGATATTGGACGAGGAATCAAAGACTGATCACAAGTTTGCAGCCGAACTCCAGAAGCAAGAGCACCTATTGGGCTTTGGCGTTAACTTCATGTATGAGCCACTTCCGAAAGATATGACCTGCCTGAGGCCAAGAAGGGGAAGGTTCACTGTGGGGTACAATCGTCAACTATGGAGTAGTTTCTTCATGGATTTATACACTGATGCCGACATCATTGCCTGGATGGACACAGACGCAGTATTTAGCACACCTGTGACCCTAGAGAACATTTTCAATGGCAGCAAGTTGCGAGTTATAGGTAAGGCTGCAACGATGAGATACCAGAAACCCTGGGACCGGGCAACAAGGGTTGCTCTGGGCAAGAAGTTGCTGGCGAACTTCATGGTGTATTTCCCCACCTTTATATGGAGAGACACGTTCACCAACTGCAGGAAGTACATCCTCAAACACCTCAATGTGAGTTCATTTACAAAACTCGTGACTCGTTACAAAACAGTTGCGAAAACTATCTCCGTGAAAACCACATTACTTTAGGCACTTGGTTATCATAAAATGCGCCATAAGCAGTGTCAGGGTGGATTCACACTGGGGTCATTCCGTGTCAAAACGGCCAATATTGAGATATATATGACACCTCTTAGATTTTGCTGAAACTTTGTTCAAAAATACCTTAGGTTACCAAACGAAGGAATCCTAAGTTTTAGCTCAATATCTTTAACGTTTTTTGCAGGACAACATTTTGAAATTTGAGTGTCGGGCCCTTTTTGACAAATGTGAATTGCTCAATGCAGTTCGTATCTTTAAAGCCCGAAAACTTCTTTTCTAATAGTGATAGGGAGCTAAAATTTGGTTTGCTTGTAGACTACTACTGCCCAGATTGCAAGATTCTATAGTCTGAATCATCAAGTTGTATTATTTGAGAGAGAGGTGGACCCCCAACAAATCCTAATTTCTGTAGGGGCGCTGACTAATTTTTATTTTTGAGGTCCATAGGTCAGAGTTCATTTACTTTTTCTGGTTAGAATGTGTTTTTGTTTGGTATTTGGGAGCTTTTCGACCACCAGAATGGTTTTCAGGGCTATAATGCCACTGGTGGAGAAATTGTGGGGGTCTGAAAACCACATCCGATCAAAATGACCCTTTCCGACCCCCAAATTCAGACTCCCAGATGATCATGAGGGCACTTGATGACGATGATGAGACTTTTACCAGACAAACATACACATGCATGATGCATTCATTCATTCATACAATGAAATAACAAGTTTGATTATCAGCCTCCTCCATTATAAACATAATATTTGAAAAAATGCATTCTCGGACCCTTTTTGGTATTTTTTTTCATATACATTGAACACGGATTTGGGTTTAATTTATATGTTGGAATCGATAGCTTATTCAATTCTAAGATATACTTCCCACTGAGATAAATAAATGATAAATAAATGATAAAATTACTGCATAAAGTAATGCACAAAATGACGTGGCGAGCGGTCTGTGCGTAAGCGCGACAACAGAGGGCGCTGCGCGCGCGCGTGAATGGTTATCTTGTGCACTAACTGAAGGCAATTTGAGGAAGAAAACGTGATTTTTCTACAGAAAAGCAACATTTGCGACAAAAGTGCAAGTGGGAAGTATATCTTAAAATTACATTATGTGTTGATTCCAGGAGGTAATTTCCTTAAAATCTTTGTTCAATGTATACGAAAACAATACCCCCTTGGTATACATGTAATTCAACAGCAATTTCAAAGTAAAGATACTAGGTCTAGTAGGATTAGGTGTTATTATTTGCCTTTTGCGTGTTTCCCATGAATGGCGTCTGATGTATTGATGTATTTCCTTTCACGTACAGACCAGACTAAATTGTTGTTGCCATGTGGTGCACGTGGCAGGTATGAAATACATGTACTTTTATTACTTTTAAGTAGCTAAATGCATAGAACTGCTCTCCCCCCCTCTCTTCCTGGACTACCCTTCCTAAGAGGTTGTATTGATACCGTTTAAGGACAGATTATGTGATTGGAAAACTTTTAAAAACGGGAACAGCATTACATAACTAAAGAATGCACACATAGTATCCACTTGACGAGACTAGAATCAATATTGTGTTTACCGTAGGAGAGAATGGCATAATAATCACATCAAAATCAGCGCACATGGGAGCAAAACGCGCACGTTTTGCACCAATGGTTGGGGATTCGTTCACCTACATGTAAATTTTGCCCCATAGTAAGGCACTTGTTAAGTTTTTCACTAAAATCAAATTATTTGCAGTTACCCAAAATTTTGCTTCACGAATTGACAAATGCCACATGATTTTTTTCCCATGTAAAATGGTACGATGTACATGTACCTTCGTGGGAGAAATTGCCAACGGAAGCTGTTTTTTAAAAATTATCTGCAGATATTTTCTTTTACCATTCATTCAACACTAAAACCATGCATAACAAGGCAGTTATGCAAATTTCTACAAGGCAGTTATGTATGTAATGCTGTTTTTAAGTTTTTTCAGTCATGTAATCTGTCTTTAAAAAGTATCAATCCCACCTCTTGGGTAGGGTCGTCCAGGAAGGGTGGGGGGGGGGGGGGGGGGGGGTGGGGGGGGGGGGGGGGGAGAGTACAGTTGTATGCAATAAGCTACTGACCGGACATTTATTCTAAAGTAACAAAAGTACATACACTTCATACATGTACCTAGCCACGTGCACCACATAGCAACAAACATTTAGTCTGGTCTGTATGTGAAAGGAAATACATCAGTATACAACAGACGCTATACTCATGGGAAACACGCAAAAGGCTAATTGTCACCTAATCCTACTAGACCTAGTTTCTTTACTTTGAAATTTGTTGAATTACATGTTTAAAAAGGGTCCGAGAATGAATTTTTCAAAAACTGTGTTTATAATGAAGGAGGCTGATAATCAAACTTTTTATTTCATTTTATGAATGAATGAATGTGTATGTTTGTCTGGTGAAAGTCTCATCATCGTCATCAAGTGCCCACATGATTATCTGGGAGTCTGAATTTGGGGGTCGGAAAGTGTAGTTTTCGTCCGACGTAGTTTTCAGACCCCACAATTTCACCACCAGTGGCACTATAGCCCTGAAAACCATTCTGGTGGAGGAAAAGCTCCCAAATACCAAGAAAAACTATATTCAAACCAGAAAAAGTAATTGAACTCAGACCTAGGGACCTCCAGAAATCGAAAATTAGTCAGCGCCCCCACAAATAATAAAACTTGATGATTCAGACTGCAAAATCTTGCAATCTGGGCAGAAGTCTACAAGTAAATCAAATTTTAGCTCCCTATCACTATTAGAAAAGACGTTATGGGGCTTCAAAGATGCTACGAACTGCATTGAGCGATTCACATTTGTCAAAAAGGGCCCGACACTCGCATTTCAAAAGGTTGTCCTGCAAAGATATTGACCTAAAACTTGGAATTCCTTCGTTTGGTAACCTAAGGTATTTTTGAAAAAGGTTTCATCAAAATCTGAGCGGTGTCATATACATGGGTGGCCGAGTTGACACGGAATGAGCCCTTTTCGCGTGCGTCGGTTTCAGAAAAAGCGGCATGGGGGGAATATGATTACTCAATGACGCAAATAGTGCATATACCGCGTCGTGATGAGCAAAGATTTCTTCCACTTATCATCATTTGGACCGAGTGACGCAATTATTCCTTACTTAACAATTACTCACGTGGTACTAAAATCAAGCCACATGCCCTAGTGTATTTATGACACAAAATTTATGTTCCTATGACACACAATATACCGGTATATGCCATTAATTGTATGATTCTCCCTGAAACGAAGAATGTTGCATTTCATTGTGTTTTTTAAAACTCAGTTTCTCTTACACCTGAACCTGAAAATTCTTGAAAGCGATTCGAAATTTATTGCTTGACAGTGCCCTGTAATTCACAAGTTCTTTTTATTCCAAATAATATTGATCAAGCCCGTAAGTCTACTACATGTTTGTGACGGTAATGAAAATAGACACCAACTCCCCCCCCCCCACCCCCCATTTTAATTCACAATATATTTGCGCAATATTCCAGGACTGAAGTACACGTCATCGTTTGCCCGTCGCCAGAGTACCCGAACCTGGTCCTACTGAATGTGGCGAATAACAGGGAAAAAGTCTACCAAAATCAAGGTTGCATTGAAATTTTATGGATACCAGTGAATTCCTTGGCCCTGAAAACCCTAAGGTAGACATTTAAATCACTGTTTTACTCCTGATATTAAAAACGTTACAGCCATTTCAACGATGTTCAATGTCAACGGCAGCCATCTTGGAATTCACCCTGCAGATTTCACCAATTTCCGTTGGCTAGATTTTGGTAGACTTTTATCCTGCCATTCTCCACATTTAGTAGAGCCAGAAACCGTTGAAAATATTTTGTTCGACTTTTTGGGGGTTAGGGTACTTTTTTCCATAACTATATATACAATAAATTCTTTACAAATTTTTAACGTCAGATTTGATCACTTTCCTGTGCTCCGTTTCTGTCCAACTTTTGATATGTTGTTCAGCATGCATGAAAGTACAGGAAATTACAATAAAACAATTTGTTGCAATTTTTCGAGGTTGGGGTATTTTTGGTGCTATATTGACCCGCCTAACAGCTGAAGACCTGACAAGACGTGTGTTTTCGTCTTTTCTTCATTTTCAGTTCAGCTGCCGACCCTCCCATAAAACCCCTGCATTGACGACCCTGCCATGATTCGAACCTGGAACCCCTGATTTGAATAATTAAACACGCATTAGTGATGAAAGAGGCAGGTTTTAAAACATATTTTCCTCCTATAATCTGAAAGTCTATTGTAAGAAAAAAAACCCGTTAAAAACATAATTGGTACGTAGCCACAACGCCAGAATTGCACAGCGCAAATTGACTGGGAACAGGTCTAGTCGACGTCCAACTATACCGACTTGAGAAATCGATGTTTCCGTTGGCGCGAGTTTCTGTTCAAAATCAATTCAGAAATCGTAGCGGATAATTCCCATAATATTTGTGTATTGGGGTGAACTTTTTTTATGTATGTGGTTGTACATTTATTTATGCAGCATAATGTTCGTGACTCAAGCTTAGAAGACCCACTAGTGCTAAAGGCTAAACACTAAATAAAGATTGATGTCTTGAAGTTATAATATTGTGCCCCATCTGGTAAAAATGGACGCGCCTTGAACTAATAAATTAAAAACCAAAATAATACATGTACTGTACATAAATCGATCATGCGCGGCAAAAAAGGCGTTAGGCGGACCAAAACATGACCTTATTAACCCTGCGAGCCACCGACTTAAAATATTTCCACGGAGGCACGAAGGGCCTCCATCGGGAGGCACGAAGGGCCTCCATCGGGAGGCACGAAGGGCCTCCATCGGGAGGCGCTTTATGTTGGGGGTATATAACTGTGTGTGGGGGTCCAAATCTGTTTCTAATGGTCTGTACAGCATGGAAACATGGGTCAGCATTGGATATTATTGCGATATTGGATAGTAGCGCGGCCGACTATAGAGGGCGCAATATCGACATGATTTGGATAGCGCATAATATAGTCCAGAACTTAGGCCTAACCTCAAATTCCCCGCTGGGGTCAAAGGTCAATCGAGCTCATAAATATTCATTCACGTCGCGGTGTTCGATACCGCGATATCGATATCTGCAGCGCAGCATGCATGTACGTACGTGTGCGCAAACTGCATACAAGTATTGTACTGTACACATAGCGCGTATTGCATGCAGTGTGTATGTGACTCAGCTCATGCAGCGAGAATAGAGCTAGCTAGATAGCTAGCACGAACGTTTTAATGGCTAGGTCACTTTGGGGGTGGGGCGTAGGGGAACTGGTGTACCTGGGAGGTTTACTGTGAGGGGGGTGCGAGTGATTGGGTGGGGTCCTACATGGGAAAACAACATATGGATATAGCTTATTCCTTGCTGTTCCATTTGTTTCAGTTTCATGCTAAAAATGCAAAAAAACGAAAATATTATAAAAACCAACTGTTCTTGTTTATCCCTTTCTTGAAGTTCAACATGTACATGTACAATGTAGTAGCAGATCTAATATTTTTGTGGCCCGCCGGGTGGGAGCTTCAGATAAGACATGTTTTGCAATGCACAAAATAATTAAGCAGGCACACAACTCAGCAAAATAAGTTCTCGGTAGTCTTATTTAAATTAATATTTAACACAAGAGTAACCTATTTGCACAACCGCCTTTGTTTCCGTCCGACTCCGGTATCTATGGGGTTTAGATATGGGTTAGATGGATTTCGCCAAAACCTTCCCCCTTAGGCCGCCGAGAACCCCCAAACCTGCCCAAATACACCCCAATCCTTACCCAAACCTCAAACGAAAGCGGGAGACTGTATCAGATAGAAAGGAAAGAAAAACTGGACTAGTTGTCTTGCTGCCTTTCTTTCATTTTATTTTCTTCTCTTTTCTTTTCTCAAGCTGTCGCTGCCTATAAAATTGATTAAAAAACAAAATGGGTAGTTTTGTTAGTAGGTGATGGTATTTATAGACATCAGCTGCATGTAGATGGCGGGAAAGCTACGCGGGCCCCGAGGCCCGAGTTCAGACGCCTATAGAATTTTCCGACGATATCTGCCATTGGACTTTGTTCAGCTGTGGAGACGGCGTCGCGTAATACCTAGTCCAGATTCTGGACTATATTATTGCGATATTGGATCGTAGCGCGGCCGACTATAGAGGGCGGAATATCGATATGATTTGGACAGCGCATAATATAGTCCAGAACTTAACCTCAAAATCCCCGCTGGGGTCAAAGGTTAATCGAGCTCATAAATATTCATTCACGTCGCGGTGTTCGATACCGCGATATCGATATCTGCAGCGCAGAATGCATGTACGTGTGCGCAAACTGCATATACGACGAGTACTGTACTTTACACATAGCGCGTATTGCATGCAGTGTGTATGTGACTCAGCTCATGCAGCGAGAATAGAGCTAGAGATAGCTAGCACGAACGTTTTAATGCAATGGCTAGGTCACTTTGGGGGTGGGGCGTAGGGGGACTGGTGGGGGTACTGCATGTACCTGGGAGGTTTACTGTGAGGGGGGTGCGAGTGATTGGGTGGGGTCCTACATGGGAAAACAAAATTTGGATATAGCTTATTCCTTGCTGTGCCATTTACTTCAGTTTCATGCGCTTAAAGTGCAAAAAAACTAAAATATTATAAAAATCAACTGTTCTTGTTTATCCTTTTCTTGAAGTTCAACATGTACAATGTAGTAGCAGATCTAATATTTTTGTGGCCCGCCGGGTGTCCCGAGCTTCAGATAAGACATGTTTTGCAATGCACAAAATAATGAAGCAGGCACACAACTCAGCAAAATAAGTTCTCGGTAGTCTTATTTAAATTAATATTTGACACAAGAGTCACCTATAGTAATGGGATTATGACCTGAACATCCATTTAACAACGACATGGGGTGTGAAGCAAAACTGCAATTAAGTGAGCAGTCCATTGAATCCATTCCTTCAAATTTGGAAGTCTCATGTATCTGTCTGAACTTGTGAAGCACAAAACTAATCAAATTATCATGAGGATGCTTGATTTTAGGGGTTTTCATTAACACAATGCACTCTTTCAACCAGGGATTGGACATTTAACCGGTTAACCGGGGAAAAAATTTAAAACCATTTTGCCGAACGTTTAAACGAAACCCTAATTTTAAAGAATTTACAATAGTTTTCAAAGGTTTTTTGTATTTACTTCATGAAATTGAAATAAATGTATATGGAGTCGTAGTAAAATTTTCACCCGATAAAGATTCAATGGTTATTTTAGGGGCCTATAGGGGTATTGTGTGCATTGCAAATGCATCTATAAAGTAAAACAACACCAACAACTTTGGTGTCGGCTGAACAGTTAACCGGTTAACCGACACTGGAAAAATTGCAAACCGGTTTCTGAATTAACTGTAAATGCCAATCCCTACTTTTAACAAATGGGAATGTTAATCTACAAAAAATAGAAATTATTCATCTTTCAGTTGCAATTTTTAATAAAACTGAATTCAGTATGACAGTACATCAAGATTTTAAAAATGCATTCTGAATTAAGACTGAGTTACACACTTGAGTTTATTTGTGTTAAATCCTTCAATTCATTTGCATGATCCAGTATTTTTGAAGGGACCTTTCAGATAACAGACATTTGTTTGCAAAATTACTTTGTAGACAACAAAATATATCAGTGTAGAATTAATGCAGCTTTGCACAGATCAGGAAGTTGTAAAAATTGCCCCTTTTTTGCACAGGAATTCCTCCAAAAAGCTGCAGAGCAAATCAGAAAGGTATGCCGCATTTTCTGTTCAAATGTAACATATTTTCAGGGTGAGATAAAGTGCACAGACAATGAACCATCTTCAAAAACATAACACTATATATATACTAGTCAGTGATTTTTCAAATCAGGGCAGTGATCATTCATCCTATCATTTGATGTATGTCAGAAATCTCAGAAAGGCAGACACATATAATGCAATACATGTACATTTTCTATTGTTGCAATGGTGTAAGAGCTGAACGCCCCCGCCCCCCACCCCCCAATCTGCCTCTTTATGGGTCCATAATATTAGAACAGTGGGAACAAATATTTGAGGGGTCCTTGAAATGGTAAAAATCAAGCTTTTGAATTTGTATGTTCATGAGCAAAGTTATGACATCACATCAGGCAAACACAGGATCACTCTAAACTCTGCACAAAATATTGCACCATTTTCTCCAACTTTGATGAAACTCTTGTAACCCATGGCTGCATCATTTGAGTTTGTTTTACATGTTGCTTGTAAAAAAAAATGAAAATAAAAACCGCAGCAGTTTGCCACAACTCTAGTTTGAATTCAGGTTTTTCTATACTTTCTCTTAGTTTTTGTAAACAAATTGTCAAAGTTGAAAATGTTGTCTTCTATTCATTTAAAATTGAAATGAACAGCACCAATGTCTGTATATAAACAAAAAGCTAATGGCTTTTAAAACAGGGTGCAATTTGCTTTGCAAATTTGTTAAAGTTTGTAATGTGGAGCAGCTCTGTCAAGCTTTAAAAGAATAGTGTTGATAAAATGCCTGGTAGAAATTTCAGCAAATGATGCATGTAGTAATACTTCAGAAAACCTAAAAAAATACATGTATGGTTTTTGTGTTAAATGAATGGTAAAAAAAAATTTAGTTGGCAATTTTTTCCACAAATTATGTGATGTTTAAAAGTTTGTTATTGTTATCTACACTTTTAGTCTGGTTTTTCTTGTGTAGTTGTGAAGTAAACTTATGATGGGTAACTGCAATAGAAACTGCAGTATATATGGGCCTTTTTTTTGCCTATTGTGTAGAGCCTAAATTTCCTGGCCCACATGTACTAGAGGATTTTGTACTAAAGTAGCCATATATTAGTCAACAAATTTAGTACACCTGCTTTTGTTGGAACTAATAACTGGCTTTATTTTACCATGTAAATTTTTCTTAAATACCATGCAATAAAATACACAAAGCACACTGTGTCTTTATTTGACTAAATTCTGACCTCTTGACCTTAAAAATAGCTATTTTTAAGGTCAAGAGGTCAGAATTTAGTAGATAAGAATTGTTTCTTTAAAATGAAGTGCACTGATTTGATGGGAAAAACCTGAAATTATAATAGAGAAAAGTTGAACACGGCAGGATGAAGAAGTGTTTCCGCACAAAATCTTCTTTTTTTTCTCACTCCTATATATTTTTCATCAAATCTGCACGTACAGATATGCTTGATGAGTAATTTTGAAGAAAAACCTGATCAACTACTCAACTCTTTCCAACTATACAAACATACAGTATACACCTGCATAGCCACGCATGCAGGTGTATACTGTATGTTTGTTCGTTTCATAATGCACAGCGCATAGGAGGCCGATATGTACACATTATAATATTATAATGACTATGTGTACATTGCGCGGATAATTTTCGAGAATCGATTCACGACCGTCGATTATTCGGCTCGCCTCACACACATGATTGATAAGCGCTGCGTCCAATCAGACTAGGTGGGCGGAGCTATAGTTCCCTCAAATTTCTGAGGGAACTTGAGGTTAAGTTCTGGACTATATTATGCGCTGTCCAAATCATATCGATATTCCGCCCTCTATAGTCGGCCGCGCTACGATCCAATATCGCAATAATATAGTCCAGAATCTGGACTACGTAATACCTGGACCGTGCTCTGACGCCTCATAACTCTCTCAACCTGGGTATAGTGCTTGTACGTCTTCCGCGACGCCCATTGGCAGTGGTCCATCACCTGCTCCTCCGATGCATCCAGAAGCCGCAGTGTGGTTGCTACCCAGGCACGGCTGTTGTGCGCTCTCAAAAGCTGGTTTTCAGGATTGTCTGTTGCGGCAAAATACATCTTCAGCCGTGAATTCGGTCCGTTAACAGGCGAAGGGTTTGTTTACGAGGACTCTGCGATTGGCCGCCAAGGGGCAAAAGATCAACCAGACTTTGAACTGTGCCGACTGGATCCATCTTTCCTTGGTCCTGCAACTTTGGAATCATTATCAATGATGAGTCACCCTCACTTACCGTCTTGCCAATAGTGTGGCTGAATAAAAAATCGCCTCCTTCGATCCTTGTTATTTTTCAGGTTCTGATTCCTCCTAAGTCACCAGGGGCCGGTTTCACAAAGAGCTAAGATTGATCTTTAGTGCAAATCGATCGCAGTTGCTAAGTAAAGTGTGATGTCACAATACAAATCACTATGGTAATACTGACCATTTGTCTTGCGATGAATTTTATTGCTTTGTGAAATCGGCCCCAGCTCTGTCCCCGGCCCATTATAGGCAGAGGAAAAGGGCCAAGTCTCGTTGTACCACGTAGCGCTAGGGGAAAAGACCTTCGCCTTTGCCAAGTCTCCAGGATCGGTCAGTGATCTCTTTCACCGACCATCGTAACTTATCAGAAAACAATGGAATTGCCTGCTTTGAAGTAATGTGAGACTCAGCCTGCTCCAGCTGCATTGCATTCATGTATCTACGAACAAGAGCAGATCCCGTGCTTACCCAAATATTTTCACCCTAAGCCGTAAATCTGCGTGCGACCTTTTGAGTCACGATCGATCGAAAAGCATAGGATGTCAAGTGGTGTCACTGACTCCAGATCCTCCCCTTCAGTACAGCATCATTTGCTTTGATGCTCCCGCAGAAATCGGTCTAATGCTGCAAATAAGTCCGCTCTTTTGCACTTCATATCCCTGCGTATCCAACTCGTTTTCTAGTTTTGTCAGCCTGGTTGCCGCACTGATCATCTTCAAAAAGATACCAAAACGCTCTCGTGAAGAAGGGGAGGGCATGATTGAAGAAGATATTTAGCATTGTATCGCAATTCCCGACGGCAAGCCCGAAACGGATCTTAAAAACAGCCGCAGCCTACGCTGGAGCTTAGATATCCCATCATCGATAGGTGCACAATGTCCGCAAGATCCTGCTCCACGATGTAATCGTTCGAGAAAAACTGCCAGCTAGCATTCATGACAGACCTCTTTCAATAATGAGTTGACTACGGCGACTGAGCGATTGATGCCCACCATCTTGGTTTGGCACATTGAGGAAAGAACAAATATGCAATTGGGAATTTTTTCCCTGATCAGTTGGGCAACAGCGCGAAAAACCCCTACCACGTCAAGTACACCCTGCGAAGGGTCGGTCAATCGGCTGAAATCGGCAGAACTGCCACCTCCGGCTGAAAAGCCCTGCAAGATACCACCAGATGTCTACATAACGGGGCCATTTTTGTGCCTCCGTTGGCTAACATTTGCACGCTCAATGCCTTGGGCCAGCCGAATCCTTTGAACCCTCTGAACATTGAGTCGGACACAAGGAGAACATGGTGACGCTTAGCGTAAGCGATATCCATTCGGGGGGTGACAATACGTGGGAAGTAGCACTGGAAGGCCCAGAGCTCAAACCCCAGCCCTTGAAAAATTCGGGACATATCCCGTAGAAGACGGGTATTCTAAAAAAAACCTGCTTGACCTGCCTCTGACAGGCGAAAGGAAGAACTTGAGTGGAGACCCGTTCCTGCGCGCCGGGACATTTGACGAAAGTGCCATCAAATCAAAGGTGAAAACCTGTGGGACTACCAGATGGGACCTAGGTCAACTTGAGCGAAAAATTTGCCTCCAAGGAGAGGGCAAACCAAAAAATTAAACTTCAACATTTTTGAAAGCGGTTTAGACCTAGCTCGGAGGCCAGTCCAAGCATCCACCACATTTCTGGAATCTCCAACCACATCCACCATCAAGTTCCATAGCGAATCAAAGACTGAGAGCCACACAAAATATAGATCAAGGGCCTCCTTGCGACATATACCCGTGTGTCCCAAAATGTCTGCAGACCAGTAATCTCAGAAACTTACACTTTTTATACCGTCTGGTAAGACTAGGGTACCGCCCTATTTATAGCCAGATGCGTCTGCCGACAGTGCGATGCGATAGCAAGGTGGCGGCCTTGACTTCAAGGGATCAGCTGCGAGAAGCTATCGACAAACCTCCAAAATAGAATCTCCTCCCGCACTTGTGGTGACAGAGGCGTAGGCACGAGATCATATCAAGTGTAGATATGAAGGAGGAGCATTCCCTCAGAAACAAACAAACACCAGAGCAAAACTTTGGCCTTTGCCCACAAAACGTTGCATCTGCTTTTAGAGCATTTTATCCTCCCGCAAAATTGTCTCTCGTACCTCAGCGAATGATACCTTTTTATGCTCAGGAATCGGAAATGATAGGGTTTGGAGCAGATGCCGAACCCGAGATGCACCATGCTGTTCGATGGCTGCCGATGACTTTTCTTTAAGTTGCTGAACAAGCCGAGCTTTAACTGTATGTAGCGTACGACGTAAACGGCCCTTAGAGCTCTGATGTAGGAACCGTCCCCATGCATGTCCTGTTCACACCGCAATAAAACAAACACGACTGAAGTGTTTTAAACCTTCGTATACTTTGCCCCTCCATCGCTGGAATGGCACTCGCCAATGAAACGGTCGTCTATCCAGATTTCTGTATGTATACCTCTGTTCTTAAGCCATGCAGGAAGACAAAAGCCAATGGATGAGTAAACTTATGGACTGTTTTTTAAAACCAAACCCACTCGAAGCCGGAAAAGGTTCTGGACTCCTTGGTCAAGAAGATTTGCTTGTATCCCTGGATGTTGTCGGTACTTGAGAAAATATCGCCTTTGGTTATGGGTCTGACAACATTGCCTAAAGGTACCACACTGAAGGGTGTGTCCTCGCGCCAAAGATTAGGTCCCTTCATTGATAGAAGCAGACGCGGCTTCTTGGGTTCAACTGTCAAGGCAGTCACACATTTCGGCGGCTGTACTTCCTTGACCCTACCCACAACGTATATAGAGCCCTATATCCACCGCCTGGTAATTGTGTCTATGAAAAAGGCGACATAATCTTGACAAATGAGCGCATTTAAAATACCTTTCGGTGGGCAATTATAAACAGCAATTCCTGCCCCTGTATCTGCCATGAAACGACTGGAAAAAATCATACAGACTAATTCCATGATGAAGCCAACCATGAACTTCGTCCCTATTGGGTGACTCTGCTAAGATATCGTCCCAAAGCACCAGGATCATTGCTTAATGTGCCGGCTACAAAATAGTTGGATCTCTGAATCCGAGCGCCTATAAATCTACCTGTAGTCTACCAGAGAGAACTTCAGGCGGGGTGGGTGTAAAAGGGACTGGCAAGCCACTTGGTTTGCCATTGAAAACTACCCACTGGGAGGTGCCTCGTTTCCGCTTCGCTGCGTGCGTAGCGATGGGATCAAAAGATTGATCAAAATCTCTCTCACACAGATGACTCCAGCATTTTCAAATACCACTGGTACTCAAATGTTTTTCCTTTACATCTTCGGCAAACAAAGGCTCGAACTCGTCCACGTATTCTCTAACCACAGACATCACGTAGACAACCTTGCGATCATAGCTCGTCTCCAGGTACGCTTGAGCATGCAGCTGCAGGCGTCTTGGCTTGTGGACATCCAGAGCCGACTTGGGCTACATGTATGGAACAAACCATCACATAATTCGTGGACGTGCTAACGGGGCCCGCCGTTAGACCTCTCATAAACGCACAAACCACGGCACGTTTTTTTGTTTTTTGTTTTTTGTTTTTTGTTTGCTTTTTTTAAAATTGTTGAAGCAAAACTTTGCGAACGGGGTACTTGAACTTTGGGATTTACAAAATGGCACAAAGAGGTGCCCCTGGACCACATTAAAATCAGCGTGCCAGCGAAGGCCCATCAACATGGCATACAGAGGCCCGCCCTCTGCCAGGTACAGAGTACATATATGCGAAATAGAAGTACACTGTACCCCAAACATGACATTCAGAGGCCCGTCCTCTGCCAAGTACAGAGTATGCGAAATAGAAGCACATTGTACCACAAACATGGCATTCAGAGGCCCGTCCTCTGCCAAGTATAGCGCGCATATATGCGAAATAGAAGTACATTGTACCACAAACACGGCATTCAGAGGCCCGTCCTCTGCCAAGTACAGAGTACATATATGCGAAATAGAAGTACATTTGTACCATAAACATGGCATCCAAGTACATTTGTACCATAAACATGGCATTCAGAGGCCCGTCCTCTGCCTAGCACAGAGTACATATACGAAATAGAAGTACATTGCACCATAAACATGGGCCCGTCCTCTGCCTAGTACCGAGTACATACGGTGTATATGCAAAATAGAGTTACATTGTACATTGTACAATAAACCTGGTATTCAGAGGCGGCCCGTCCTCTGCCTAGCACAGAGTACATACGGTGTATACGCAAAATATGGTTACATTGCACATGTACCATAAGCCTGGCATTCAGAGGCACGCCCTCAGCCTGGTACCGAGTACACATGCAAATCAAGGGTACATTCATACAGAGGCCCGCCCTCTGTGTATCGCACCTGCAATATAAATGCTCATTAAAGCTGCACTGACCGTGCTTGGGCCGACTTGGGCGCACAATTCTGTTTTTTTTGGGGGGGGGGGGGGTTAAATAGGTACCTTTCCCGAATAGAAAAAGTTATCAGCCCCCACTTGGCACCAAGAACGTAAAAATCCGTCAAGGACCAACGCCAGTCGATCAAAAACAACAAACGACCAAATGGCTGGCAGGTCACCCAATCGACAGGGCCATGTGTGCACATTGCACACACACCATGTACATACGAGCGCACGCGCACATGCACAACATGAAAAGCACGTTTCAAGAAAAAGGCCTGCATCTCCAACTCCCGACGTCGGAAACTTAAGTTTTTGATATTTTTCGTTACAGAGACACGTAAGCTTTATAAATTCGTTCGCTTGTGTAAATTAATTTTTGTTTTTAATTCTTTCACCGAAACACGGGCAATGCAACTTTAAGCTTGGTGTCCCGAGGCCCGTCCTCTAGCACACACGCCATTTATGGGTATATTACACTTGACATACAGGGACCCGTCCTGTGTCTAGTACCTGTATCTATACACATAGAAAACATGGGCACATTAACATTTGGCATTCATAAAATTGATTTTTATTGAAATTTTGAATTCAGAGACCCGTCCTCTGTCTATGTACACGCCCTTATGTACCCATACCAAATAAGAGCGCATATTAATAGGGATACGCTAATTCAGAGGCCGGCTGTCTAGTAAAGGGTACCCATGCCAAAATTAGCGTCACATCAGAACTTGGCATATCTCAACTTGGCATTTAGAGGCCCTCCTCTGCCTAGTACACATGCAAGCTATGAGCATATTAAACTTGGCATTGGGAGGCCCGCCCTCTATCTAGTATATAGAGTACGTGGGTAATATTTACTCGGTCCGTCCTCTGTCTAGTACCGAGTACATGTGGAATATGTATTACCACTTAGTATTCAGAGGCCCGATCTCGGCAAGTACACATGTAATCTATAGGTACTTTGAACTTGCCCTTTAGAGGCCCGTCCTCGGCCTATACAGATTCTGACTAGGGTTATGACGAAACTTTAAGTATTGTCAAGCCAAACCCCCAGTGCACCTATGCTTGCTGCCTAATGGCGACACATATCTATCATTCAGTCTAATTGACGTGCTCACGAACAACAACAGCATAGCATACAGAGGCCCATCCTCTGCCTCCTCGAAGGAACTGGAAATTAAGACATGGGCTATTTCACAATAAGTGTACACTTTCAGTCTCACTGGCAAATCGGGGTAAAATTTCAAACTTGTCCAATTCACAAAACTCTGTTGATCTAAAAACTTCAGGATGTATACTAATAATTCAAAAAATATCAGAGCGTGGCATTATGATTAACGTGTTTATTTTTTCCACTGAAATAATAATTTGTAATTGGTTGTCTGGAGAGGACATTTTGTTAAACACAGAATATCACAATATAATGGCCAGACTAAATGTTGAAATGGTAATGCCATGCAATGTCCTTTTAGAAGGAATGGTACTGTTAATTTTACAAACATAACAACGAAATATTTCAATCATGGTTGACATGTTATATTACAATTAACTGCTGTCCTGGAGAGGACAAATGTTTAACGGATTTTCCACAACCCTGAATATGATCTTGATAAAATTTACTCAAATCTCTCCCACGATCAAATTGTCATATTTACTCCATCAAATGTGTCATGTGATGATACAAACATCTTTGTGAGTACATATCTCCAAACTATTCCATTGTGTGGAATACCTTGTCCTGGAGAGGACATTACCATATTTTGTTTAACGGGAAATTCACTTTATTTTGAAAGGTTCATAAAATTAACATTTTTTTTGACCGAATTACACTAACCCAAGTTTCACAATATTGTTGAACACTATATATCCATGATTGATCACCAAATTTACCACAATAATGCATCAACAAATGATTGCACTTAAACTAATGCAAAACTTGAAATGAGACTCCAAAATGGTGTTAAAAGTGCATGTAAATAGAGAAATTCAAAACGAATAACTCGTAGAATTATGTAAAAATAGTTCTGTAGCTTGTCCTTCATATTACCCGTCATATAAAATCACTCATAACATGTATATGCACTGATAAAGTTATCCAGGATGGGTTATACTGTAATCATCTCATCTCAGCCCCGATGTACTGTAACATCAAGTCAAACAACGTGACACCAGGACTATGTTATCTTGTTTTATTCTGGGATAGCTGCAGTCACATACGCCCACTTTAAGTACAATGTCATGTGATTTGTACTACATAATAAACATTACAAAAATCTGGCTCTGGAAAAGTGCCATCACAACTTGTTAAACCAGTTGAATCAACACGATAGTGGATATTTATAAAATTTAGCTCAAAATACGTACCCTGAGATATAGGCGAAAAAACAGATTAAAACTTAAAAGTAGAAAAATTACTCTGGATAATTCCTATCTGACCCCCTCTGGCGATCGAGCAGCCAGAATCGTACTGGCCGACTCCAGAGTAATATCTCTCAAGGAAAATACGAACAAACAAAGTAAGTTGTTCGTTAATAGCAATGTTTTATAATAAAAGTGCTATAGACCACCTCGTTATATTTCAGTGTTTAAACATTGTATACATACCAATATTGAAAACGCACCCTAACAAAATACAACCAAGTGCACACGAGTTTCACGATTCGTTGAAATCATTTGTTCAACATGGCTACCACAGGACAATTAACTATGGCCATCGCCTTGTCCAATGTGAAAGTGGATTTTTAGAATATTTAGCTCGAAATACGTACCCTGAGATAGGCGAAAAAAACAGAGATTAAAACTGAAACAGAAAAATACTCTGGGAAAATTCCTATCTGACCCCCTCCGGCGATCGAACAGCCAGAATCGTACTGGCTGACTCCAGGGTAACATCTCTCGAGGAAAATACGAGCAAACAAAGTATAAGATTAGTAAAGTTGTTCGTTTATAACCCTAGTTCAGAGCGAAAGTGCTATGGACCACCTTATTATAATTCAGTATTTAAACATTGTATAGATACGCGATTATTGCAATTGCACCCTAATTATATACCAGCATGTGCACACGAGTTTCACGACGTTGAAATCCTTTGTTCAACATGGCTACCACTGGACCACTCCGGCCATCAACATTGTCAAATGCCATGTACTTAATACTGAAAGATTGTCAAACATATATATACTTCTCCCCGGTAAGAAAGTCGGGATTTTGTGCAGAATTACAGACATACGATTAAAATGTTTTGATTAATGATTAAGATAAAATATATAAAAGCGATGTGTCCGCCTTTGGGGAAAATGCTCAATGAAATTATATAAGAACGAAGACCATTTTTCTTGAAAAAAAATGAACTGTGTGTGACGCTGTGACTGCCTGCGAATGACTTGCAACCGCCCATGCAAGTGTACCACATTACACGGCGCATTCTACGCACCAGTACACCACAATCAAACCTTTAGACCTTACGTAACACCCACCAACAGGTGCTCTCACACTTACGATGAGATAACAATTCTCTTCTTATTGCATGCCGAAGAGAATTTATAAATCTCATCTCAGCCCCGATGTACTGTAACATCAAGTCAAACAACGTGACACCAGGACTATGTTATCTTGTTTTATTCTGGGATAGCTGCAGTCACATACGCCCACTTTAAGTACAATGTCATGTGATTTGTACTATAATGCGAGGACAAAGTTTGCATTGAAAACGAAGAAAAGTGACATAATTATACTTTAGCCGCGATGGCTCTATGTAGCACCTTAAAGATTCATAGCAAAGGATAAATGATAATTTGTTAAAATAATAGTTTTCTGTGCATGTCGCCGGTTGCAACCGGTTCTCCTCCTCACGACGTGTGATACAGAACCCGCTTCCGATGCCTCTCCGATCTATACGTGCTTGTCCTAGGAAAAGGTGCGTATCGCAACTGACACGTACTAAAATGTCAATCAGCTTTCTGTAGGTCGTAGTGCACGAGATTCGTTTTATAGCTGTGGCACATGCAGCTTAAAGGCCTGTTCGCAATGGTGAACTCATATAGTGGCCGGGTAACGCATGCGGAGTGCACATCCTGTGAAAATTGTCCTTGTCCGAGATAATGGAGATTCCTTTAACAGAACGTGATGCGATAAAGTCGGCAAAATAATGAAAAAGACATGCAGACGAATGTCAGGTGTATGATGATTCATGTTGGCCACTTTCGACGAGGATTAGTCTAATATTTGACAGCTTCTCACCCAAAAGGAGTCTTGAGAACTTTATGATTAATGATGGCTTGGTGCGTGCTGTCCAGGACTGATTCAATTAAGCTTAATTTGTAAGGGAACCAACACATACTGGCCGACTTGTGTCCATCTGATGGTGCGGATTGCAAGGCTAGTCTGGTGGATGAAACCTGAAGACGCGGCGAATGCCGTTTTCACTCCGTTGGTTTCGCTGCGAAAACTCGAAGCCTTATGACTTCCCGCGCGGATTGCGTGCGGCTTACAGGCTAAGGGAAATCACCAGCCCGTGCGCTTCGATAATCGTCTACTTTTCAGCTCGTATCGACTTGAAGGTGCTTTCAAATGACATTCTTCAAAATGCTCTGAAAGTAAAAAACAAAACTTTAGGGAAGGAACAAATTAAGTTTTCATACTGGCGTGTACGAACACCCACACGTACTACGCTGCCTAACTGGCTTGATCGACTGGTCATAGACACTCGTGGTCTGCAGATGTCACTCGTGGACATCGACTGCCTAACCGACTGGTCATAGACACTCTTGGTCTGAATATGTCACTCGTGGACATCGACTGCCTAAAAGCTATAACTGGCTTGATCATCGACTAGTCATAGACACTCATGGTCTGCGGCTATCACTCGTGGACAAAACTAAACACTTTATCATACTAGCATGTCCGCTATTATCGTTTAAAATCACTCACTCAAGACTGCATGTTTCGCAGATGACCATTACAGACAGCTGTTGCGGAAATGTCAAAGACGAACACCCATAATATACGTGCAAACATGCTAACAGCCTTGCTTTGTCGACTCACCATAGACACTCGTGGTCTGCGGATGTCACTCGTGGACATGGCGATTATACACAAAGCAAACCCGTCATCAAGAGCTTGCAGTTCGTTACATTTCCGAAAACAAATCCGTGACCGTTACCTCCAACAAATTCAAAGTTTCGGTAGCTTTGCAGCTTATTTACTTACATAACCAAAAAACTCAAAACATAAAGAGAGGTGGCGCGCCCAAATGTTTTGTATGCTCAATTTACAATAAAAAGTGCAAATGCCGACTTCACAGCCGGGGTACAAAAAAATAAGTCGGGAAGGTCTCTTATGATTTGAATGTATGTATTCTGTACAATAAAGAATTATAGGGAAAAAAAATCTCCATGTCTCTTGGCCAAATGAACCCCATGTGTTATGGAGCACGACAAAAATACTAATGTTTTCAAACAAGCACGTTAAATCGTTTCACAACTAAAGGCAGGTTTCCTTGCCAAATGTATCCTCTCTGAAACAGTGTCATATAATCCAAACCGCGCATACGCTGCGCTCACACGAAATATATAGACACTCGGATTTTATGGTAAACACAAGGCAGAGCAACAGGCCCCCAATCATAAGCTCAATGCAAATGGTTCAGTAACAACAGAGAAATCACCAGGCAAACCTGAACCCTGACCCTGCGTACGGCCACCCTCACATCCAGCTGCGCCGCACGTCCCCCAATTGCCCAACCTCTAATGACACCTCGCAAAACTGTGGATGCGATTAATGCAATTGTACTCTTAAATTGCGTAATTCGAAATTCATATTCTGGAGCTGTCCGAGTGTGCCCTTTGACTCGGGCCTAAATGCTACAGCATGATGTAAACTATATTTCAGTTCACGACTTATAGTCTTAGCACGAGTTCGTCCTATAGATTTGTGCATACATTAATATGCTCGAGGATATACACAACTGCAATATGACAATTCTCAGAATGGTCGGTATTTGAATAAGTGTCAGTACAGTACTGCAGTTGCAAGGTCTAAAGGGCTTACCCTTCATACATGTATCCAGGCTGTGTTGCTCGAAGCGCAACTGGGCAAAGTTAACCGAACAGAAAGAATGTTCGCGTGAACATGCTCCACGAGATTCAATCTGCCTATACATATATATACTTGCTAAAAGTTTGGGAAACATTCCCAAGCACTCTGAAGAGTATTTTTTTTTTTTTTTTTTTTTTTTTTTTCGTCCGACTCAATAACCACTAAAAGGTGTTCAAATTTTTAATTGAAAATCAATTTAGGAGTGGAAAACAATGTCTCGGTCTCGACCAGAGTACGGAATTCGTGCAGAAAACATGAGGGAAAACAGCCCTCTGTAATATAGCATTATAAAGGTTCCGACGTTCGAAATAAGAAAAATAGCACTGTCGAGGCTTCATGTTTGGAGACTCAGACGTTACTAATTAGCACGCTCATGGTCGAAGACAAGCCGTTTTGGATATCAAGAACCACTATACTTACGTTAACAGCACAGATGTTTTTTATTTATTTATTTGTTTTCATTATAGACGTTTTCAAAAATAGACAAGCCGTATTTTTTATAGACTGGTTTCATAGTAATAATGCACCGAAAGCGGAGCTAAAACTATACGGCGGCCATGTAGTTTCGTTCTCATATCATGCGTACATGTATATACATGTATGTATGCCTAGGCCCCTCACAATTACAAATAATGCCTGGACTCAAATTGATAAATTCATATTCGTATTCGTTTTCTGCCAATGAGACATGCAGAGTCTCAGTATAGCTTCAAATAGGTAGTTTAAACTAAACGGGTACTTATCTTAGATTATTGCTGACGTCCTCTCGCACAAGTAGATTGAAGAGTCCAGCAAGAATTCAGTAGTTGACCTCGGAGTGAAATACCCCTGCTCTATTTGGCCACGCGTTTGACCAGATTTCGTTGACTCGGTTTACTGCGACCCCATTAGCTGGCAACTTGCGTGTTCCCCCGCAGTGAAGGCTTGAAATTAGCAAATTTGTCTGGTTGTTTAGTATCGAAGCAAACGACATAGAAAATACGGGGATGAGAGAAACCTAAAATGAACTGTGTGTGACGCTGTGACTGCCTGCGAATGACTTGCAACCGCCCATGCAAGTGTACCACATTACACGGCGCATTCTACGCACCAGTACACCACAATCAAACCTTTAGACCTTACGTAACACCCACCAACAGGTGCTCTCACACTTACGATGAGATAACAATTCTCTTCTTATTGCATGCCGAAGAGAATTTATAATACTCAAATGACCACCCACTGTGAAATAGCCCACATGTACTCAGGGACCAGTCCTGGTCCATAAAAATACGGTCTAGGCCTTGATACTCGGAAGCCCAACCCGTGCTTCGTAAATTGCCTAACAAAAGATGCGCTCAAACTGCGCGTTTGGGGGCCCGTCCTCCACTTCATACATTTAGTAAGCAAGAGTCCATTCACTTGCCACTTAGGGCCTGTTCCATTACCTATGAGGGCGCTAACACAGGTACCTTGAAACAAAAGGCCAGAACCAGATTTCCCCAAATGCTAGGCTGACTCCTTTTTATTGCTATATTGCGCTCGCTATACATGCTCGAGCAATAACAAAACAAGAATTGTGAGGGCACTTTCCGAACTACGAATCTTGAAAGAGGCCCGCCCTCTATCATCTAACGAACCTGCCAAACTGGTATTTTAATTCCCATGATTCAAGGGCGTGCCCCGTTTATAAACATGCTAGAATTGCACCCTGAGCCTTGTTTACCCGTTGGAGCATTCGCTCCAGATTTCGGCGTTGTCCTCCATATAGATCCATAGGACGCCAAGGTGAACAAATTCTCCCTCCAGCGATCTTCCAGACCTTGCAATTGGTCGATGTCTTCCCAACCATCCTTGGCGAGCTCCTTAAAGCACTTAGATGAAATCTTAAAAGTGCCGCACAGGCCTATAATTAGGCGCTTGCTGAGTCGTCAATGGCCTGGTTGGTGGGCATCCGCCTTTTCCTATAGGGAGCACGAAAAAAGCAACAAAGAAAATTGAAATTTCGGAAACTGTTTGTGTAAACGCCTATTATCGAAAACATTTTCACCTGCCCATGCCTTCTCCGACCCACGCTGTACCTTGGCCGCCTGGCTCCATGAAAAGACGCGTGTGTTAAACTGCCTTGTGCATGGTGGGCTTAGTAGCCCAAACTTAATTAAAGAGTCGTATGCATTTGTATACGTACAAAATATTTGGCTGTATACCTTGTATACCTGTCGAATGGCTGGGCCTCCGTCGCCACACGGGTGATACCTACAAAATACGAGCCTGAGGCTACTAGGCCTAATTCGCCATATTTATGGGCCTGACAGATGTTTTACCAAAACTGAATTATATCTTATGACATATAAAGCATTCAAGCAATTCGTACCTCAACTAAGGCGTAAATCATGTCCATCTTCAGCACATTCAGCAAACGAGTACATGTAGTTGGAAACTTGTCCGGTACATAAAACACGACGAGGCAGCATAACCCGCACACAGCATTGGCACTATAGCCTATAATACACACGCAAGCTCAATGAGAGGTGCATTGCTTAAGGCACGCGAAAATTCAAAAGGAATTACTGGAGCGCGCTCTACCATTGTTGAGAAAGAGCCAATTTGACTATGTACGTACGTATAGGCTTTACCCAACGTAGTGCCAACCATGCGTGCGGTAACGGCGATTGCTTGAAGCTGCCGTAATGATACTGGTGCGCGGTGCTGCCCACACCTCACAAATGTTTAAATGCCTCTAAATTACTCTGGTTACCTGATTTCGCCTTACAAAACATCCCAAACTCGACGCTAGGTAACACACTGCTGCACTTTCATTTTCCTCGAAATATATTAGCTAATGGATGATAATTCAAAACCATTAATTATCCCGAGCGATCACACACACGTCCACCCGACGGGTTGGTATACTCGAGACTGCGTAGATTCCTACGCTGCCCTCAACGTCGGCGGTTGTGCAAATAGCAATGAATGCGACATTTCTATTTTCTGTGAGAATCTTGCAGTTAATAGCCTCCAGAAAACCCATTTTGTTGGGTTTTCAACATGATTAATTCTGCGCGGGATAAGCTAAAGTCTGGAAAAGTGCACCTCTAAATAATAATGCCATATAGAAGTGAAAGTCATTTAAAGGTTTAGTGAAGTGAAAATTATCAACCGGCTGTTATGTTGTTATAGTGGGTAGGTTGGCACGTATGGCAAACGTAGTGCCCTGTGTGCCAATCAACCGGCTGTTTTTATACAGGACTCAAAAGATCAAAGGGTTGCAGACAAAGAGGCAAATCTCTTAATTTGTTTCCATTTCAGAAAGAAGTGACCTTTTCTCTACTTCAAAATTTTCTTGACAGACGAGGGCGCTGTTTATTGCTAGTCATGGAGGGAACCTACAGTTGAAAAACAAAGAAAGAACATTACATTTCAAACAGTAACAGTAGCCCACCATTTCTGGCCCAAACAAACTTGTTGGGTTTTTTGCAAATGACAAACTAAACAAACTCAGTAAACTGTTACAGATCATAACACCAAGAAGTCACTGAAAATGACAACAACTTTTGTACACAAGTCAATGGAGATTTCCTCTGCCGTTGTCCAGAGATGACATGACGGATTTGCTCATGAATATATAATTCTCATTAGCATAAAAATAGAAAACTTGCAATTACACCAAAACGGAACAATCAATCTTTCTGAAATTAACCGAAATGTGTAAAACACACCCTCTACTATTATTATATTTAATAAAAACCCTATTTCACACGTCATTAAAGGCAGGGTGGCCCACCCTGCCTCAGCGGCTCTTACGGAAGCTGGTGCAGTCAGCCTTGCCACAAAAGGTGTTTATACACATCACATTCTCTCCGATCTTTCCAGTGCAGTATGTTTTGTATTTTGTTTTTACTGTTTCCTTTTTTTCTACTCGTACATCTAGGTTTCAAGCTTCGATGATGCTTTCAAGCAATTCCACAAGCCGCCTTCGCGGATAAGCAGCACAGTATGTATAATCATGACGTATGCATATTACTTTGAGCACGATCGCTACGACTGGCACCTTGACGTCAATAACAAACTGAAGCGTTTCAACAAGCACGTGGAAGCCGGTTTCAAGGTGCCACCTGCCGAAACCTCTCCAGAACTTCACGTTACCGTACATCAGAAATACTACCATGAAACCATTCGACGTAAAAATGCGTTGAAGCAGGGCTACTGCGTGGCAAAGCGAGCTGTGGATAAAAAGCTGCCTAACGGATGCAGTGAATTCCACAACATCACAAACTTTCAACTTTTTGAGTTTGAAGTCACGAAAATAATTCACAATCATCATCTAGATACATGGTGTGGAACAACAGAAGGCAAGAAGCGATGCACTGAACTGATAGAGAAACACTACCAGAATGTCGCGAGGTATTACAGAAATGGATGGTATGACTTAGACTTGCATAAAGTGTTTGACATAGAGAAGGCAGCAGCAACAGTGGGTCACTCATGCCCACGCATTTTTGATTTTTCTTAAAGTTGATAAAGTTTAAAACATCGATTTCACCGCATCGAGTTACCACCAACTGATACAATAGCTCTGTAACCAGACTTTATTAGCAAATAAACGAACAAAACGTGACGAATAAGATTTGGAAACTATAGAGATAGCTTTAAAGGCCTGTAGGCCTATATGATCTGTTTTTGAGCGATTCTGCGATTAAAACCATTATAAATCAAAAGAAAGACATCAACAAACTCATCCGAAGAAATTTCAGCTTTGTCAAATGTACCACGTTTAAAAAAACCATGAAAATCCATATGCGTTTTTCTTGTCTTGGCGGGGTGTTTCAAATATTCGTTCTCAGTTGATCGGGTACTATGTGGCTTGCGCGTCATGCACTCTGCTGTGGCGCACATACTTGTGTGCGCGCGATCCATAAATATGCATCGCGTTAGAACATGTACACGGAGTACACAGCGCCCATGCATTTTGGACCGCGTAGATGCGAACCAAAAATAAGTAAATCGTTTGCAAAAAGGTCTGAAAAATGTCTGCTTCAGATTTTACTTGTAGTTTCTTTGATCTGTTATCAGCCTGCCGCACACGAGAACTATCTGCTGAGCAAAGAATCAATCGTGCACACATCCAATGAAAATACATCCCATATTCACGTGACATCAGATGGCAGCCTCTACCAAGGTCATTGACTTTTAAGTGGGACCGCCTTCCCGAAATTACGTGGACCGGCCATCGGCTAGTTACATTCGTTAAGTTGGCTCAGCATGTAGCTCAGCTACATTGAGGTTTTCACTTTTCAAGCGAAAAACGCAGCAAAAAAAAAACAAGAAAAAAACACTGCAAGGACAGGGGACCAGTCTAGTCTAGCGGTAGACTGGTCCCCTGTCCACGTGCGCTACGCTTCTCTCGCTATACAAGGACAGGCACACGCCGAGCAATAACTACGGGTGATTGGCCGTTGTATTACCACGCGTGATTGGTCGTTGTATTAAGTATATGCATGATCTATTTTTAGAGTTTGCTCAACAACGAGTGAATTTCGCAATCGTTAGTTTTGTCGCTGGGTTTTGCATATCCTATTCAATCTTTGCCATCCTTATAATTCTTTAGTAATTTTGGCAGTGGTTTACTCGTCAACGCCCAGGTTTGTCCTGATACATTATTTTTTACTTGAAATGGCGCTGTTTGCCGTATTTTTAAGCCGCCAAACATCAATATCACCAGGTGTGCGGCCGTTGTTCAAAATCGAACGAAGGCGCGCAACACGCTGTATTCTGAGCGCCTGCTTGGCGCTTGCGCAAACCGTGACACAGTCCTTTTAATTTGCATAAACATCCAGGAATTCCTGGATATTTATGCCAAACATGGCGGCGTGTACCTGTCCTCATATACGACGGAGGGGAAGTAAATATGAGGACAGGGAACCAGTCTAGTCTAGCGGCTGGTGTATTTTTCCAGAAACATGAGGGCGCTATACCGGCGCACCGATGGCGCGAGCACTGTGAGGGCGCTATACCGGCGCTTGTAAAGCACAGCCGTAACAAAAGGCTAATAATAATTGTGGTTTGTTGAAGGTCATGCTTGCTTGTTACAAGTTGCATGTATGCCTCGCAGTTTCTTATTGATTACCTTGATGAGCGCTCTCAAGCAATGTATGCCAAATGTGAGCTGCGGTTATTACTTATTTTGATGTCTTGACAATTTTTTATTGATTATCTTGAAGCAAATGTATGCTACAAGTTATTTGGACCATTTGGTGCACGATCAATATGACCCCGAGCGAACACCCGCCCCGCCCCCCTTCCACTGTTTGGCCACGGTGTGGCAAACATCCAATGAATTTCCGTCGTTTCAGGTTTTCGAGGCGAGTCGTGCGTTATTAGAAGGAGGGAAGAGTGTGTTGAGGTACCGGTATAGCGGCGGTAGGGGGAGGTGGTTCACTCGGTCTCATCGTGCAGCATATAGTCATGACAGTCTATTATCGATTACCTTAATGAACGCTCTCAGACAGTGCATGTCTAGCTAGCTGCAAATGTTTTTTTGCATTGGCATGCATTATATGGAATATATTTACACTGCTGAACTTTCAATGCTATAGTCCCTGTAGCTAGACTATACGGCTATCATTTTGGCTGTCAAGCTTGCGGGGGTTCTCACGCAATTTGTTGTATTGTCTCGCAACCAAGCCATTTTCATCGCTTTTCTCTGTGATTTTTGACGAGTGCTTGATCGTCAACAACTACCAGCGCTACTGACATCTGTCAATACGGTTTGTGACCCCGTCAACCTTTTCTTAACCGTCAGACAGTACCCGCTTCAGCCGTGTTTTATTTAGGCTTATGAAACATCATTGTTCCTGCTTTACGTGAAGTTTAACAAGACTTATTATCTACATAATTAATATATTAACTCCTCGAGTGTGCCATTAAAGTTAAAGAATTAGCCTAACCAACTTCGGCTTAAACCCTGCAGTATGTCGGCAATGCAAATGCTTGTGGTTCTCAGTGTTTTCGGCATAACATTGGCCACGACAACAGCCATTTGTCCTGAGACATGGCAAGGCTGGCGTGGCTCATGTTACCGCCTGACGGACGAAGGTGCTGCGTGGAACTCCCAGCAAATCACTTGCAGTGACATGGGAGGCAAGATGGCCGCTCCCCATTCACGGGAAGAGAACGAATTCTTCGTAAGCTTGGAAGCACATGTACGCGTTAATTGGTTATGGGTCGCTTGCACTGATCAGGATAAAGAAGGAGAATGGACATGTGAGGGGCAGGACAAAAACAGCACATTCTTGAACTTCGCTCCCAATGAACCAAGCGGCAATGAATTTGGATATGAAGACTGTGCCTACATGAAAGGCGTGAAGCATGGTCTAGACGCAGGACTTTGGAACGACGTAGTGTGTTCAGACATACCAAGAGCTGTGTGTGTTCTGCGATCGCCACCACAAGCCAAGAGAAGCTATTACCAACAGATTCCCAATGTTTGCCTCGTCGGTCACGTGATACGAGAGTTTACTACCCAAAGTAACGTGAGATGTGCAGCCGCATGTATCAAGCAACCCGGGTGCCTGTCATTTAACGTCATCCACCAAGCAAACGAAAAACTGTGCCAGTTGAACGATGCGATTCCATCAGAAGTCTTTGACAAATCTCAAGACGCCAACTCCTGTGCTAGTTATAAAGTGATAGACTAGTGTTCATCATGGTTCAGTCAACGGCCTGCAAAACAAAAAACAAAAAATACCCGCACATTTTACCTGTCAGAAACATTTATGAACATGCATTGTATACACAGCAGAGCAGATGCTGTATATACCAGCTGAACTGGGGGCACGCGTGGTATAGGGCCTACTCCGATCCCTCAGGTTTCCCTTAGAACCAAACTGTTCAGAATTTCCCGGGGATGCGCCATTAGGGACGCAACAAATGCATTATCTTGTGCACGTGGTGCCGCCTAACTCCACAGAAATAAACTGACCAACCATGGAATGTGAAGAAAAAAACCTTTTGCGGTTCTCGACGCCTCTGGCACTCCCGGGGAAGTGCTCTACACCCTGAGCTGAGCTATACATGCATAGGCCTACAGAGCAAAGTGCCTTCAGTACCTTTGATGCATAATGAGTTTAATGACATGCATTTGTGACAAAAATGCCCCAGTACGACTCGGACATTTACTAGAGATTCTTACCTTTAAGGCTTGTAGAGTAATTTGATGTTTAACTGCATTTTTGTCAGCTTTTTGTCACGATCAATTTAAGCTAAACACGTGTTTAGGCAGCGTTTGTGCATCGATGATTGTACATTCACGAACACTGTGGTTTTTGTGTGCTATAAATACAGTTTGGTAAAATCCCAAACAGACTATTCACGTATTGCGCAATAACGGTCAAAACGCGTAACGAGGCACGGAACGCAAACAAAATGTTGTTTGTTTGTGTATGTGTTGCACGAATGATTCGCGCTATGATCCGGACAAAATACTGTCTTTCCAAACGTTTCTCAAGGCAAAGTATAGGTACAGCATAAATCCTGGACTGTAAAAATAGTTGAGATGTTGGATGTAACTTTTCTCGAAATTGAAAGTTTAGGTGTTTAATTCTGCTGTTTGTCGCGTCGCTTTAATAGCACAGTGCACCGTGCGTGATCATTCACCGGCGGCAGCGCTGGAGCATACCGTATGCACACGGCGGGCCGTGGGTCAGGTAGCGGCTACCTGCGCGGGTCATGCCGGTGCGGCGCCGCATACATCATAGCAAAGTGATGTTTACCTCAAAGCGAAATACCCCGTTCTTGTTTTTGCTGGGGAGCCATGAAATTCCAGTTTTATTTGAAGTTTACGTATGTTCCTAATATGGCATGATAATGTCCTATATCAAAAGTGTTAATTTGGTGAGGAAACAATGACTGTGAGAAAACTTCAAGTTGTTCTTTATAAGCCCTTACATTTTTGTTATGTCATGCTCCATAGACTTAGTCGACTGGTGCCACGTGAATATTCGGGGGGAGCGAAATCCACAAAGGATTTTCAAAGAACAACTTAAAATTTTCTCACTGCCAAAATTGAGAAAACATTTTCTCACTGTAAAAATCTCTGTTCCTCAATACGTTTGTACATTTACATGTAAGTTTATGGGGCATTATATGTCATAAAATTATTAGGAAGTGGCGAACGAATATGAAATTTTTACCTAAACCTCAAATAATACTGGAATGTCATGGTTCCCCAGCAAAAACAAAAACGGGGTATTTCGCCTTGAGGTAAACATCATTTTGATAGCATGCCGCGCCGCACCGACCTGACCCAGCAGGTAGTGCTCACCAAACCCACGGCCCGCCGCGCCGTGTGCATGCTCACGCGCTGCCGCCGGTGAATGATATAATGTGCTAAGCGCGCGACGCGACGAACGGCAGAATTAAACACCTAAAGGCGGATTCACACTATCGCGGAAAAATCACACTTTCGCGCTGCGCTCACCGCATTGCATGAGCTCCCAATAGCCGATTATTCCAAAATAGAAAATTCCACTCTGGTAACTTGGGGCTTCTCTAAAACCTTATTGGCTGCGCGTTGGAAAGGTCAGCGCACCGCGGTCAAAGTTCAACAAATTTGAACTTTGACCCAGCTCAAAACGTTTTGCGCGTCGCGATAGGCCGCGCACAAGCGGCAAACCAGTTTGTGTACAAACCAATGGCACAGTCTGATTTTTCCGCGATAGTGTGAATCCGCCTTCAATCTTCAATTACCAGAAAAGTTACATCCAACATCTCAGCTATTTTTTACAGTTCAGGATTTATGCTGTACGTTGCCTTGAGAAACCTGTGGAAAGACATTTTTTGTCCGGATCATAGCGCGAATCATTCGTGAAACACACACACATAACAGTGATAATCAACCGTGGGAAATGTTTTGTTTGTATTCCGTGCCTCGTGAATAGAGTCTATGGCTGCCGTTTTTGAAATAATTTTCTCAGGCTTATGATTGGTTTGACATTGTAAATTATTTCCGTAAAAAGTAAAGCTGTAAATTGAGATTTTAATATAGAGAAGTCTACATAGGATTTATTTCATTATAATTTTGGTGTTTTTACATAATTACAATTATTGTTGGTGTAATTTTTTTAACAGTACCTTGTACCTTGTAGAATCTACTTCCAAACGGTCCACTAGGGACTATCACCGGAAGTCATCTGCATAATAAAGGGGCGTTCACACTATCGCGGAAAAATGGCCTTGCGCGCGCCTGTGCCTTTGGTTTGTACAGAAACTGGTTTGCCGCTTGTGCACAGCTTATCGCGACCATCGAATATCTATATAATAAAGTAAGACTTCCCCGACGAATTCGTACCCTGTGCCGGCGCCGCCGCGTGGGCGACCCCGCGGTTGTCCCGTGCTTTTCTGTGCCGCGGCCGATCTTGATTTGAGAGCGGGGTTGCATCGCCGGGGCGCTCGGTCGCCTTTTCGCTCTGACGGAGGTGACGGAGGTGTGGAGTACCGCGGCGTCGTAAAATATTACGCGGTGTGCTGCGGCGATGTAATCCCTTCTTACGGAATGTAGTAGTTTGACGCGATCTTTGTGTAATTTTGATATATTTGTGAATTTTGGGTGTAGCGACCGTTGGCCAATTGAACATGCCGCCGCCACGTCCCCGAAACCCCCGACAGTCGTATCGCCCGATTGGCTGGCGTCCCCCAAAACCCCCGGCCGAGCGTCGTCCGTCCTTTCGCTTGATTGACCAAGGGTTCTCGGTTGCTTTTTTAAGCCCCTTTCACACTAGACGAATTCCCCGGGAAATTGCCGGGGAATTTCGGTCGGTCTGTTCACACTACCAAAGAAATCCCCGGGAAAAAGCTTTTCCCCGGGAAATATTTACCCCTGCTCGGGAGTAGGGTTAAAGGAGAAATCCCCGGGGTTTAACGTTTTTCCCGGGGAAAAGCAACTAGTGTGAACGTCGCAGGGTTTGAACTTACCCCACCTTTTTGCGTCCACGGGTAATCTCGAAAGGTCACAGGGTCACAAATAGCGCGCCAAATAATTCGCGCGGTAGCTTAGTATTGTGATGCAGTATACCTTTCAAATTTTTCGTAAATAAATTTACAGTTAAGTACAAAACACAAATAATAACGTTTGAAAATTATACAAATAATTTTATTTTAAAGAATATGAGCAAAATTAATGGTTTTAAGTGTCGTGAACAAGACTGTGTTTAGCTTCCTTCTCGTGTACGTGTATTTATAATGTCCCGTGTTGTTAGGTACCAGTCTTCTATTTTCTTATCCGCATGATGCGTGGCCCAGCGTACTCGCAACGTCAACCTGACATATCGCATGTATATCGCACGGTGTAAACAACAACAGTAGCTTGTGCATAAAAATGCGCGCGCGGCGCGGCATTGTGGGATTGGACTTCCGCCCACAATTCATTTGGGAACTTCCTGATGGGCGCCCTCAGTTTACACATTTCCCCGTGTTTGATGGCCAGTGTGAAACGACCGTGCATATTCCCGGGAAATAGTGTCCCCGGGAGTTACCAAATGGGTCTAGTGTGAACGGTTGCTGGGGCGTTGGTGGGGTAAAAAATCCTCGGGAATTTCCCGGGGATTTATTTCCCGGGATTGGCTCTGCAGTGTGAAAAGGGCTTTAGCTTTTCGGCTCTACCGGATGTAAAGTGTTCCACAGCGGCGGTCGCGGGCATAAATAGTGGGCGATGTATTGCTGCGATGTTGTCTCTTTAGATGAAATTTCGTGCTGGGACGCGATCGTTATGTGATTTGGATGCATGATAATTACGTGGAATATGTTTAATATGTTGGCCGAAAACCAGTCGACCTAGCAGATGGCCGCGCATCGCGCGGCCATCGGCTAGTATATACACCAGATGAAGTATGCAATAGCAGTTGGCTATACGAGAATTGAAGCCACGCGCTGGCCGCCATTGTACCCCACGAACAATACTTGGCCTATAGCCTCTGCTCCCCGGTCTATGCGATCGCTTGTATGCCACTACATGTAGACCATGACGTAGACTAGTGAAGACAGTATGACCAGTCTAGGCAATGTATTATATTAGGTGGTGTACAATGGCGGACGGTGGCTTCAATTGTAGACGTCGCTTCATCCAGTGTATACATATCGATGATCGCGACGCGCAAGACATTTTGAGCTGGGTCAAAGTTCAAATCTGTTGAACTTTGACCGCGGTGCGCTGACCTTTCCAACTCGCAGCCAATGAGGTATCAGAGAAACCCCAAGTTACCGAAGTTTAATTTTCTATTTTAAATTGGAAAAAAAAATCGGCGATGCGGAACTTATGCAATGTGGTAAGCGCAGCGTGGCAGTGTGATTTTTCCGCGATAGTGTGAACGCCTCTTTTATTCTGCAAGGTGGGAAAGTGCTCATTAATTATTATTCATCAGGATATTTATGAATGACACCTCTGTTTACGTTTTAGTACGTGCTAATTTGACACCTGTTTTTATGCGATTATTGCAAGTAGCAAGTTTGACTACTGGAATAAGAGAGTACATATTTAGGATTAGTTATAATGCTTTGTTTTATAATTTAGTGCAGGAAAACTTGACTTTTGGGAGATGTTTTGAGGATAAAAGCACTTAGTTTTGGGGCTATGCAATTTGTGGACGTGACCATATTACTTCATGTATGTGCGCGTTTGTAGCGCGTGAAGTAGTCTTGGCCCAAGACTACTCTAGTCGATATTGGTTTGTGTACGCGTTGGCCATTCCCAGTAGTGGGCCCTCTTGCAGCACTAACTGGCCAACCCTTTGCTCACTAGAGTAGTCTTGGGAATTTCTCCCGGAAGTTCAGCATTGGGGGCGGTACCGTTTTATGTAAATAGCTGCAGAGGGTTTTATGATGTCACACAAGGGACATGGCATACCACAGATATCTTTGCAAATATTTGCAATGTCGCAATTATCTTCATAAACAAATGTATTTTGCGATGTCATACGCCTTTGCAAACATGTTTGTAAATATATTCGCAAACATTTGCCAAGAAACCTATGCCACCGAAAATATTAGCAACGATAAAACGGTCATGTTCGATGATTCTTGTAAGCCGCCTTATATTTTTCAAACCATTCGAAGCGCGTGCACGCGGTGTATTTGGGTCACGCTCTGCGGTCGACGCGCTGTATTTGGGTCGCTCGCTGCATTCCCACGCTCTGCTGTATTTGGGTCACTCGCTGATTGGTTCCCTAGGAAAGCCTAGGCAAAAACAAAGAAAAAGTTAAAACTTCCGGGAGAAATTCCCAAGACTACTCTAGTGAGCAAAGACTGGTCCGTTAGTGCTGCAAGAGGGCGCACTATATGGCCAACGCGTACACAAACCAATATCGACTAGAGTAGTCTTGGGCCAAGACTACGCGTGAAGGGGCTTTTATTGCGTAAGCTGCGCAACATTCAGGTGATAACTACACGCAGGCCTATTGGGGTTATGCCATTTTTAAAAGTTGCGCAAGATACGCAATTTTTCGTGAAATTTACGTGAGCTTAACAAGCTCTACAAAGAAATAACCACCCCTCCAAGAGATCAATTAAGATACGCCCCAAACCCCCTGCCCGGCTTGCCCTATTATTAAGTAATGATTAAGTAATTTGTTTTTAAAAGAGATTATAACCCAGGGACCGCCGGGGTGAATTAATTCGATACAAATGTGGACAAATCATGGACATTTGTTTGTGTGTACCTAAAAAAATCACTATACTAGTAGGCAGGACAATGAACGAATTAAAAGCGCCTCTTTGAATCAAATTCTCCTGGAGGACCTTGTTGTGTAGATTACAAAACACTTTGAATTTTGAATATCGGTACAGGGGTTCCCAAATTATGGCCAAAAAATGTTTTGAAAAAATGACCAATTCCTAATAGATACAACTCAACAAATAAATGGCACAAATAAAAAAATTGTGATTTCACACCAACTTTTCTATTATATTCGTAGGCTTTAAATATCTTATTTGCTCTTTCCCTGAAAGTAAATCCCCTGAAAGTAAATCCCCCAAACTTTACATATCAGTGTTTCTTTCCCAAGTTATACACCTCATTATTTAAGTGCATTAAAAAAGCCCGTAAGTTAAAAAACGGGCCAATTTTTAAGCCCAAATCGCCTAGATTTCAAGAAGGTGTGTAGTTCAGATGTCTTATTCTTAGTGATCTCAGGCAATGTAATGTGCCATTTTTACATATATATGAATGTCTGCTGCCTTTATTAAAAATATAAGTGAGTTACAAATAATACTAATTTTCAGTTCTTGTGAAACAGTGGCCCACATTCGGGCTAAAAGACCAAATTTCAATAATTTGTGCTCTGGAGACTATAAGTCCAACTAATTACATATGCAAACAGGTCATCTCTCAGGTTCTGATGATGCTATTTAGTTGAAATTTTGTCAGTAGGTACAGTACACAATATGACAACAACAGGTTAAAAAAAAAACAATTTAAAAACTTTAAATAAATTCCTAAAAGTTGAGTTTTGGGGTAAAAAATATTCACGAATTTGCAGCACATAATACCAGATTTTGCGGCCTGATTTCTACTGGAAAATACTGGCAGATTTAATTCCTATTTCACCTGGAGACGGAGAATCGTTCCTATTTTTCGTTGAAAGTTGCGCGTTTCACAAAATCGGTAGATTTCTTTCATAAAAATCTACCCAATTTTCAAAGCTTCGTTTCGACCCAAAACTGTCGGCCATCACTAAAACGCGCAAGCAGAAATGGAAATATCGTGTCATAATATTGCGCCCTAAATAGGAGATTGGGCAAGATTTTCCAGTGAGAAATTCTTAATTTCAACACCGGGCACCCGCGCGCCGCGGTCGGGCGAGCTCGAAGAGCGTGAAATTGGTAATTTCTTTGACTTCTTTGACACAGATCTTTGTTATGATAATTAAGGATTTACAACATCCCACCTCAGTAGAATCCCGCCCTGCTTCTTCAATACAATATTTGAATAACAAGAGGCTACGGTTTCGACGCTGCTTTTTCGTTGGTACCATGGGCGGAGCATATCAAAGAAGGCCTTTCATTGGCTGCGAGGTAGATGACCGTCGTACTTTTGTCAAAACCAAGAAACACTACTACAACTGTAAGTACAGTGCCCAATCCTAAAAAAATACCTTTTAATTTCTGGTCACGGATGGCATCCAATTTTCAATGGGCAGTGACGCCCCTGCGCACTCTGTCGATTGAAGGCATATGCAGCACGATATGTGGCAAACGGACTCTCCCCTATACCATTGTTCCCCTATTGTGTCTCAAACATCCAAGGAATTTCCAAGGAATTCCTTTCAGTTTTTAGGGGTATTGGTGCGTTAACAAAAGGGAATAGTGTGTTGAGGTATAGGGGCGAGTCCCTCTGCAAGTTCCTTGCTCTATGGGGAAACGTACGCGAGTTCCTTTTTTTGTGGTAACAGAATAACACCGCAGTACCAACATCATGTACAAGATAAAAATGTTCTTCACCGTAGTTTGGCTAGCAGGCATGACAGCGTTGTTGGTGATATTTCTTCATCGAACATTTCTGGAGAGAAATTCAACATTTCGCATGGACAGCAACCCAAAGCGCCGCGGCCTCGCTTCGCCTATATCAAATGGCTACAGCATGATATTGGCCATCCGAATGTCTGCACATTCTCAGTTGCTTTACCATTTCTATTGTTCAATGTTGCGATCTGCAGTTCTGTTCTGGTCTCCAAAATTGAGCAATCTCACTCTGATATTGGACGAGGAATCAAAGACTGATCACAAGTTTGCAGCCGAACTCCAGAAGCAAGAGCACCTATTGGGCTTTGGCGTTAACTTCATGTATGAGCCACTTCCGAAAGATATGACCTGCCTGAAGGCAAGAGGGGGAAGGTACGGTGTGGGGTACAATCGTCAGCTATGGAGTAGTTTCTTCATGGAATTATACACTGATGCCGACATAATTGCCTGGATGGACACAGACGCAGTATTTAGCACACCTGTGACCCCAGAGAACATTTTCAATGGCAGCAAGTTGCGAGTTATAGGTAAGGCTGCAACGATGAGATACCAGAAACCCTGGGACCGGGCAACAAGGGTTGCTCTGGGCAAGAAGATGCTGGCGAACTTCATGGTGTATTTCCCCACCTTTATATGGAGAGATACGTTCACCAACTGCAGGAAGTACATCCTCAAACACCTCAATGTGAGTTAATTTACAAAACTCGTGACGTCTCGCAAAAACCCAACAGTTGCGAAAACTATCTCCGTGAAAACCACATTATACTTTAGGCACTTGGTTATCATAAAATGCGCCATAAGCAGTGTCAGGGTGGATTCACACTGGGGTCATTCCGTGTCAAAACGGCCAATATTGAGATATATATGACACCTCTCAGATTTTGCTGAAACTTTGTTCAAAAATACCTTAGGTTACCAAACGAAGGAATCCCCAGTTTTAGCTCAATATCTTTAACGTTTTTTGCAGAACAACATTTAGAAATTTGAGTGTCGGGCCCTTTTTGACAAATGTGAATTGCTCAATGCAGTTCGTATCTTTAAAGCCCAAAAACTTCTTTTCTAATAGTGATAGGGAGCTAAAATTTGGTTTGCTTGTAGACTACTGCCCAGATTGCAAGATTCTATAGTCTGAATCATCAAGTTGTATTATTTGAGGGAGAGGTGGATCCCAACAAATCCTAATTTCTGTATAGGGGCGCTGACTAATTTTCATTTTTTTGGAGGTCCCTAGGTTCGAGTTTATTTACTTTTTCTGGTTGGAATGTGGTTTTTCTTGGTATTTGGGAGCTTTTCCACCACCAGAATGGTTTTCAGGACTATAGTGCAACTGGTGGAGAAATTGTGGGGGTCTGAAAACCACATCAGATCAAAATAACCCTTTCCGATCCCCAAATTCAGACTCCCAGATGATCATGTGGGCACTTGATGGCGATGATGAGACTTTTACCAGACAAACATATACAAATTCATTCATTCATAAAATGAAATAAAAAGAATGTTGCGAAGTTTGAGCGATTGTCAAATATTTCCATTCGTAAGCACATTCGCTAGCATATTCGCCACAGTGTCAGAGCAGCATAAGAGGTTGTATTTATACCGTTTGAGGACAAATGATGTGATTGGAAAACTTTTAAAAACAGGAACAGCATTACATAACTAAAGAATGCACACATAGTATCCACTTGACGAGACTAATTTTTTGTTGCTATATAGTGCACCCAGCAGGTGTGAAGTATAGAATCAATATTGTGTTTACCGTAGGAGAGAATGGCATAATAAGCGCACATGGGAGCAAAACGCGCACGTTTTGCACCAATGGTTGGGGATTCGTTCACATACATGTAAATTTTGCCCAAGAGTTAGGCACTTGATAAGTTTCTCACTAAAATCAAATTATTTGCAGTTACCCAAAATTTTGCTTCACGAATTGACAAATGCCACATTATTTTCCCCCCCATGTAAAATGGTACAATATACATGTACCTTCGTAGGAGAAATTGCCAACGGAAGCTGTTTTTTAAAAATCATCTGCAGATATTTTCTTTTACCATTCATTCAACACTAAAACCATGCATAACAATTGAATTTTCTGAATTTTCATAACAATTTCAAAAGTAACAGAAGTACATACACTTCATACATGTACCTGGTCACGTGCACCAGATAGCAACAAACATTTAGTCTGGTATGTATGTGAAAGGAAATACATCAGTACAACAGACGCTATATTCATGGGAAACACGCAAAAGGCTAATTTTGTCACCTAATCCTACTAGACCTAGTTTCTTTACTTTGAAATTTGTTGAATTTCATGTTTAAAAAGGGTCCGAGAATGCATTTTTCAAAATTTATGTTTATAATGAAGGAGGCTGATAATCAAACTTTTTATTTCATTTTATGAATGAATGAATGTGTGTTTGTCTGGTGAAAGTCTCATCATCGTCATCAAGTGCCCACATGGTTATCTGGGAGTCTGAATTTGGAGGTCGGAAAGGATAGTTTTCGTCCGACGTAGTTTTCAGACCCCACAATTTCACCACCAGTGGCACTATAGCCCTGAAAACCATTCTGGTGGAGGAAAAGCTCCCAAATACCAAGACCAACTATATTCCAACCAGAAAAAGTAATTGAACTCGGACCTATAGGGACCTCCAGAAATTGAAAATTAGTCAGCGCACCCACATAAATTAGGATTTTTGGGGGTCCACCTCTCAAATAATACAACTTAGTGATTCAGACTGCAAAATCTTGCAATTTGGCAGAAGTCTACAAGTAAATCAAATTTTAGCTCCCTATCACTATTAGAAAAGAAGTTATGGGGCTTCAAAGATGCTACGAACTACATTGAGCGATTCACATTTGTCAAAAAGGGCCCGACACTCAAATTTCAAGATATTGACCTAAAACTTGGGATTCCTTCGTTTGGTAACCTAAGGTAAAGGTAAAACGTTTTCCTTTTTTTCTACTCGCACATCTAGGTTTCAAGCTTCGATGATGCTTTCAAGCAATTCCACAAGCCGCCTTCGCGGATAAGCAGCACAGTATGTATAGTCATGACGTATGCATATTACTTTGAGCACGATCGCTACGACTGGCACCTTGACGTCAATAACAACCTGACGCGTTTCAACAACGAGCACGTGGAAGCCGGTTTCAAGGTGCCACCTGCCGAAACCTCTCCAGACCTTCACGTTACCGTACATCAGAAATACTACGACGAAAGTATTCGACGTAATGCGTTGAAGCAGGGCTACTGCGTGGCAAAGCGAGCTGTGGATAAAAAGCTGCCTAACGGATGCAGTGAATTCCACAACATCACAAACTTTCAACTTTTTGAGTTTGAAGTCACGAAAACATTGCACACTCATCATCTAGATACATGGTGTGGAACAACAGAGGGCAAGAAGCGATGCACTGAACTGATCGAGAAACACTACCAGAATGTCGCGAGGTATTACAGAAATGGATGGTATGACTTAGACTTGCATAACGTATTTGACATAGAGAAGGCAGCAGCAACAGTCGGTCACTCATGCCCACGCAATTTTGATTTTGCTTAAAGTTGATCAAGTTTAAAACATCGATTTCACCGCATATCGAGTTACCCAATTGATACAATAGCTGTGTAACCAGACTTTATTAGCAAATAAACGAACAAGACGTCACGAATAATATTTGGAAACTATAGAGATAGCTTTTAAGGCAGAAGCTCGTCAGCAACGCGCGCACGCCAAATTCGTGCCACGAAATACGCAGCTCCATGCCTTTGCCATGGAGCTGCGTATTTCGTCTTCGTGGCACGAATTTGGTGCGCGCATTGCTCAATTTAACGATTTTAGATATCAAAACGAACGATTTGACTCAAGATGTTACAGTTTCTAAGATGCGTTTGTTAAGTACTTTATGACCTGTCATAATGACAAAAGAATTGTTTGGAAAAAAATACGTTAAATTGAATAAAGGACTCGATGTGGATAAATTGTTGACAGAGACGAATGCCGAGGGAAATTATGAGGCTTTACGCCTTTCTTAATATTTATTCATAAACGGACCAAAGCGAGGCTATAGTTCCACCGAAAAGTAAACAAACCATTCAACGCACGCACAAAGCATGGCAGCTATCGATGTCAACGCAAGGGACCTTAGCTTAGCCTCAAGTTTTGTCGATTTATGGTCGACTCCAGGATTATATCAAAAGACAGACAGTCTGGCAAGGAATGCAGGTACTTCTCAGCGGCGTAGGTGCAAGATTTGGAAGGTAGGAATGCTGTAAAATGATGGTGTTTACATCCGCATAATCTGATGAAAAATCGTAACGAACGACATGTTTGCATATATGCCTACACTACACAGTACATGCAGACTCGTCATGCTCGTGTCGTGCCTTCATGGTAAAATGTTACTGAAATGCCTGCACTACATTTTCCTTTATTACGGCATATTAAAATCAACCACCATAACGTGAAATTCTGTTAAGAAATCGTAATATTAGCATGGAAATGTTAACAAATTTCGGAAAGAATTGGGAAGCTGATTATGGCTAATTCATACATGTGTGCATACTGTGCAAAACATGAAACATTTTTATGATCAACTTCCCAAATCTTGTCAAGGTGACGACCGTCCCAAGTTTGTTCTCTATATGTTTTGTTTGGGGGGAGGGGAGGGGGTAATTACTAAATGAATTTAGTAATTACATTTAAATGCCGTCTTAGGCAAATTCCTAACAAAAGCGATTCCTTTGCTTTTTTTTCAGAAAATGAGGAATAAGATTGACCTCCATCTACACGGGATTCTCATCAGTCCGTATACTTCCTGACTACTTGCGGGTTCTCCCGACAGAAGAGTGTGCAATCCTTTGTCTCCACGCTTTGGTCTTCTTTAAGTAAAATGTCCTGTTGCTACTTTGTGTCTGGGGCTTCCATATTTGATAAATGATGATAAAATTACAGCTACACAAGACTTTTTTCCTAAATGCCCTGCAGCTAGCTGTATGGACTTTGTGACTTATATTAATTGCAAAGGACAACCACACACAAAGCTGTGTTAAAGCCTTGCTTGACACATTCTATTTTGAGCATGTGATCAGCTACATGTAAGTACATGAACACTCCATGGTATAACATGGGGGCCTACTTGGCAGATGTACATGCTGTTGCAATTACGACAGTTATTTGATAATCATGAATGAACCTCCACTGTACATGTATTTAACATTTTTGTTGAAATTTTGAGCAAACGGTCCAAGGAGTGAATACATGTAGACACACTTTGTGTGCTCTTATGAAAGCTCCACTGTGCCCAATTTCACGGTGCTGCTTGGCATACTGATGTCATGAGATTAGCTAGTGGATCGATTTTGAAAGTTAATTTTTCTGAGCTATGAAGGTACATGTACATGTATATTCCTGCCTGAAGGCACAGGCTCGTCAGCAATGCACACGCGCCAAATTCGTGCCACGAAATACGCAGCTCCATAGCAAAGGCATGGAGCTGCGTATTTTGTGGCACAAATTTGGCGCGCGCGCATTGCTGACGAGCCTGTGCCTTTAAGCTTAAACAGCACCCATGGGGTCAAAGACTTGCGACGCGTCGCAAGTACCGGTATACCAAATTCATTGCATCTCGCAACAGGTTCAGCGAGTTGCGATGGATGTGGCTATATAGGCCTATCTGCAACGCGTCACAAATCTTTGTGATATCGACCCCTGCTCATGTATAGACAAGTGTACATGTGAACAAAATTTGACAGTTTGAGTCCACTTGGAAGCATGCATGCCTCCGACTACACAAAATAAATGCTACATTACAATTGAACTCTGACCTCCAAGTTTGTTTATTCTTTACAATTTACATGTATAGACTCTAGTCATCACTCATCAGTGCTTGGGACAATTATTTTTCTGTTAAAAAATTTGATTTGTGGAAAGACTGACGTGCCTGCATTAGCAACTAAGACAGCAAGCTGTATACTAATAATAACGTTAATTAATCTGCTTATCACAAGAAAATGTTCAGGCCCTATCTTTCAATCATTGCTTTCATTCATTAGGTTTAAAGACACGATTGATTGGTAAACTTTTAAAATGGTACGCACAGCATTACAGAACTAAAGGTGCCTTTTAAAATTTCACTCATTCATAATTCAAAAACCTTTAAAATACATGCTGCTTTGATGCATGATTTATTTTAATGGTATAGGCCTAGGCCTAAATAATTCATTTGCAAATTGTCAAAAAAAACCTGTAGTTGGCAATTTCTCGCACAAAGGTACCCGAAAGAATTGAGAAGTTGATCATGGCTTCAGAGTCGGACCTTGTGTGCAAAACATATGAGACACAGGCTGAACAAAATCTTAAATGTTTTCCACTTGAAATTTATTCCATCAAATCTGCACATTCCAATGCTAGATGGGTCATTTTAAAGAAAATAAATTCTTATCAACTTCTCAACTCTTACCAATGGTACAATTTTTATATGAAAAAGGAGAGAATTTACAAGTCAGACTTCTTCTACTGCCTCATAAATTGTTTGGCCAGTTCCGAACCGGGTTTCATATCGTCGTTGATTGCGATCTGGAGGAGACTATTCTGAAAAAAACTCTGACCCTACGAAGTGTAGCAACTTTCGCTGATTTTAAGCATACCGACATTTGGTGCAAAGCCGCTCGTAAATTGGGTGAATTTGCCAACGGAACATCGGAAGTCAGTTGGCGAGTTTCGAACCGATTTGCTAGTTCCGAATAGGGCGCCATCTCTGCGCCTGCCCAGACTACATGGAGATTTTTTCGCCCAACTTCATAGATAGGCCTACTACTAGATGTGAGCAAAAGCTGCACTATGAAGTGCTTAAAATGGGGGAAAAGAGGGCACCACCTACACCTGAAAACTTACTTTCACCTACTTTTGAAAAATCAAAAGCAGGTGAAAATGGAAATTTTTATCTGCTTGAAAGCACCATTTTTCCCTTTAATTCATCATTGTTGGATATTTGTTTGAAAACCTTTTTTTTTTCGAGGTCCAGCTCCAGAATTAAGCCTGGTCTTGTTCCGAGTGATACATGTAGCCTAGTACAAAACAGAATACTTGCAGGGTTTTAAAGAACTGTGGGGTACCGTGGCCGAGCGGTTTAGGTCATTGACTCGCAATCATAGGTGAAAACTTGGGGTTGCAGGTTCGAACCTCCCCACGGCTACGGTACCTGTGCCCTTGGGCAAGGCACTTAACCACACTTGCTCCATCCTTCGGAAGGGATGTAAAGCCGTTGGTCCAGTGCGTTAGGTATAATATGGAAACGCACTCTAAAGATCCCAGAGCATTCTTTCGTGAAGAGCAAGGGGGATCATCCCCGGTGTCTCTGGCCATTTCTAATTCTAATTCTTCATGGGTTTCCTCACGCTTGCGAGTGACAGTGCAATGAGCACTGTATATTTGCAATCACAAGGTTTTGAAATTATTTCAGATCATCAAACGAAAAAAACAAATGCAAAGAATATCCAGTATTCGTTTTGAAATTACAAAAATGTGCACTACATGTATGTACATAGGTCAAATAAAACAAATTGTGTAACTATTATAGAAAAGGTTGTCTAAAGTTGAAACTGTAAAAAGGCTGCTTTCTATTTAAACTAAAATTAACCTTTGCAAGTCAAGATCTTGTTAGCATAAAATTGGCCCCTGAAGTTAAGCAGAGTTTTGTGTTGACGATTTTTGTTTATTCTGTTGCAAATGGCTCACGGTTTGAGTTAATAGGGGTTCAGTGTGTTAAGCAAATTTGAGCCATTAAAATTAATTGAAGCTTGACACATTTTACAAAAAGCATGTAATTTTTAAATTATGAAATTATGTAACCAACTGCTTGGCATTACAAATAGAGTTTAACTTGAAAATACATGTAAATAAAATAAAAGAATCCTAAATGTATAAAGACTTACTAGATGTCAATATAAATGGCTTCTTTTTATTGTGTTCAAAAATTATACAGAGCAGAATTTTGTCTTCAAGATTTTATTGATCATTGAAAGATTTTTTATCATTTACAACTTTGCATTTAAAACAGGAGTTGTGAGCAAATTTGAGCCATCAAACTTGACTGAACCTTGTCTTTTTCACAAAAAATGAAAGGGGAAAGATTTTACTCATAAAAGTCCTGCAAGTTTTACTCTAAAAACAAAAATGTTAATTAAAATTAGAGTTTCCCATCACAATTAACTACACTGTTTAGCAGTACGCTGTAAAATCAGTGCACTAGACCTTCCTCCATGACTAGACATAGTCTTTATTGAAGTATAATCTTTCCACAGAGGGTGTGGTGTCACAGGCCTCGAAATTCATTTTCAAAAGGGCACAGCAATTTTCTTTTATAGTAAAGGGCACCTGAATGAGGAAATGGAAAATTTGTGTTAGAACTTTTTAAGGGCAACACAGCAAGCACAGGGCACCGATGGCAATTTGCCGAGGTGCTGTGGGTTATTTCAAGGCCGGGTGTCAGTGTGCAGTGCCACATTAACACTGCTGCTTATGTGGAATTGTGACACATGAAACAGCCGTAGATGCCCAATGCATTTACTGCGCAAAAATGCCAAACAACCCTCCAAGGAGAACTGCTGTTTTATGTAAGGTCAGCCCGCAGGCGCAGCGCAAGACAACGTTCATCTAAGCTACTCCCACGATTCCAAACTAGACAAACGACACTGCATCTTAACTTGCAAGTATTATAAATATTCACTGCTCCATAGTTTCCCATTTTTTTACTGAAACTTTGTGAATAATAATACTTACTTTGTATGTGTAAAACCCGTCTGTAGCCCCGCAACGTTTTGCGGTTTTGTGGGTTATCCTGTGACAAGCCCGCCTGTGCGCCAGATTTTTGATGGTCGTAAAATTAGATTGAGTTGAAAAATGTGGCCATATCGTTGACAGAATCGAAAAAACTCGGGACAAATTACATGATTAAAATGGTTAATGGTTGGTCTTCAAATGTATAGTATTTTAAGTGTTTGGTTTTAAAATTTGTTTTTATGCGCAACACTTAAACTTGAAATGATTCGTAACCGGCAATGATTCGAAACTGGGCAAACAACTGTACGAGATCGGCTGAAAAATGGCAAAGATTTTTTTCAAATATGAATCGTAATTTCTTCCTGCAAAATTTTTGTTTTTCAATCAGATATGCACTTACTGACGGCTAACATTAGTTTATTTTTCAACTTATCGTGATGTCCGACTTGTAAATTCTTACCCGTAATAAATCAACATGATCAACAGACATGACAGAGGGAGGAAAAAGAGTCATCGTCGCTGCATGGCCCAATTTCCGGACACGGTTCAAAATAATTTTTTTTAAATGTCCTTCGAAGATCTGTCCTTCGTCTCTCCTAATTCTGATGTGCCCCTGCTTCTGTCGGTCATTATCACTCAGAAATCTACAAAAGCAAACCTAAAAAGGTCCAAACGACGAACGTTTTACGCTGTCAACTTGGAGCACATCGGTACGTTCGTAGGCTTATCGCACGCATACAATCCGGCACTGAAATGAGTGGAACTATAGCCTCGCTTTGGTCCGTCATGAATAAATATTAAGAAAGGTGTATTAAAATGCCGTGAGATACTCGGGGTCGAGGACGTTTGTATAACTACTTGATTACTCTGCTAGTATTATTTGCATTGTCATGCTATCGACAAAGGCCTCCCAAATCTGCAAATCGCGCCATGGTAGTGGGTTGTTATGGCCGAGCGGTCTAGCGCGTCGAACTCGAGTTCCTGTACGTGCCAGTACTAGAAATATGGGTTCGATTCCGGGCCGTGCCGGGTCGTGGCATACTTGTGCTTTTGAGCAAGGCACTTGATCACAATTGTTCCGTCCTTCGGAAGGGATGTAAAGCCGTTGGTCCAGTGTTGTTACATGTAACGCACTTTAAAGATCCCAGAGAATTCTTTCGTGAAGAGCAAGGGGAGGAATTCCCCGGTGTCTCTGGCCGTTTCTAATTCAACTTAGAAGTTGATAGTTATTCGAATATCTGTTAATTGATCCCATTCCTGTAATTGGCGGTTCTTTCGCTGTTGGATGTAGTGAATAAATAAATAAATAAATATAAACAAATAAAACAAATAAATAAATGTTGGCATGACAACGATTTGAACCGCCGTGCCTTGAATTATGAATTAGTTTCACGCAAAGAGTTACATTATTAGTACCGCTGGAGAGTCTATCCGGGGGTTTTGTGTATGCGCGGCCGAACAATGGCGGCGCGTTAGAAGATTATTTTACGCGTCACTTCACTTTGCAGCATATTATGCGTATGTAGGAGTATTATTATACACATATGGACTGGCAATGAGGTCACTAGTGCACGTCTATGGGCCCCGAGGGACTGTGAGTGACCACAAGAGGGTCATATTTCCCGAGGCCGAAGGCCGAGGGAAATAGGACCCTCTTGTGGTCACTCACAGTCACGAGGGCACATAGACGTGCACTAGAGACCGAATTATGCCAGTCCGTATGTGTTTTATAACACGCCTCGGGCAAAAATACACACGTACAGATGAAATTCAATTTAATACATTAACAAGCAACCTCCAGAGGGCGCAGTAACCGGTCACTAGTTTTTGAGACTAGTGACCGGTCAGGAACACTAGCAGGGAAACACGCGCGCGTGAAGTCTTAACGCTCGCGCCCGAAACTTCATACGCGCGTCTAGTTCACGCTGGCGCAAATTTCATGCACTAGCCTAGATTAGTGAACCTCACGTGACTGCGTTTCAGCCAGTCAGGATTGAGAATCAGAAAGAGGCGTGTTATAAACACATACTCGCATAATTCAGTCCCTAGTGCACGTCTAGGTGCCCCTCGTGACTGTGAGTGACCACAAGAGTGTCCTATTTCAATGGCTCGTCAGCAAGGATTAGGTTTTTAAAGTGAGCCCTCTTGCTGATTCTCAATTCTCCATTCCTATTTTTAGCAGCAACTGAACTCTTGACCTGGGGCCAATTTCATAAAGCTGTTTAGCAGAAAAATTTGCTTAATCCAAAATTTCTTTGCTTTATAAAAATGGGTTTTCAGTCAAAATCTTATGTTGTGTATTTAATACAATTGACTGGTGTTCTGCTGTTCTTGCTAAAAACACAAGTTGACATACAATTTTGACCATTTACCCATTTTTATAGAGCAAACAAATTTTGGATTAAGCAAATGTTTCTGCTAAACAGTTTTATGAAATTGGCCCCAGGTCAAGAGTTCAGTTGCTGCTAAAAATAGGAATGGAGAATTGAAAATCAGCAAGAGGGCTCACTTAAAAAACCTAATCCTTGTACTGACGAGCCAGCCCCTTTAATGACAGTCGATTAAAATAAAGAAATAATAAAAGGCACTGTTGGCGCCATCCTGAGATCTCAGGGAATTTCCACTCTGCTAAGCGACGATCGGGAGTGCGTTAAAGGGTCACTGTTGCAAGAGGATGTGTTGGCGCGGGCGGTGAACGCTTGTAAAGCAAAGCCTTAATTGACAAAAGGCTAGCCAAATTACAGCATTATTTTAATTCGCGGCACTTGCGGTTATTAAATGTGTTCGAACTACCAGTGATCAAGTGATGTCAGTTTCTTTCAAAGACGGGAATACAAAATTTCGGGGCTCTAAATACATTTTTCTTAATCAGTAGATGTCTAGCTAGCTGTGGGCACTGACAAAGTTTATTGCGGTACTTTTAGGGCAACTAATTCTGCGTGGCGCCGACGCAATTTTTCCTCGTGAGTCAAACGATAGTCAGCGTTTATAAAGCCCCGCCCGGCAACAACCTTCGACCTGTGTCGAAATCACTCGCGAACATCGCGAACAATCCAAAAGTTTGTTGGCCAACGTATGCGGAAGTTGGCGGCGCACAATTCGTTCCACTCAAAAAGTTCGCCAACGTTGCCAACGTTTGCAAACGTTCGCGTGTTTGGAACGCAGCCCTGGGCTGCGTTCCAAACACGCGAACGTTTGCAAACGTTGGCAACGTTGGCCAACAATTCGAGTGGAACGTAATGTGCGCCGCCAATGTGCGCCGCCAACTTTTGAGTTGTTCGCCATGTTCGCTAGGCATTTCAAAATGGCACACGCGACATGAAAGACGACTGACGATGTTTTGCAAATTGGAAAATGACAAATAAATTGCACCTTTCGTGGTTTTCTCCTTATCGCTGGCGATACACAATCAATAGCAACGTGTCACATGTCTTCAAAAAATTGGAAGGCAGCGGAAAGCCACATTACAACGTCGGTACGATTGTTGTGACTGTGGGCGCCGCCATCTTGACAATGTATTTTGGCAAACAATCCATTCCACATGAGCAAACGTTGACGCCAACGTTAAAGGTACACACCGGCCTACTGTTTACATGATTTAGTGATATAGCAGCATTGACAATACTTTTTTGATGGTCGTTGCGAAAAAAACTATCATCCAAATATCCCGTAATTTACTAAAGAAGTGCAAAAATAACAAAAACGGTCATAAGACGGGTATATACGCTTTACCAGCCGTTGCAACTACGCGAGAGCCTCACGACTTTGTCACAAAGATTCGCTCTTCTCCTGCTCAGGATATCTCCAATTTTCTGCTCACGATTTCACTGGACAGCCCGGACGACCGAATAGGAATTTCCGTTTTCTTTTGAGGAGTTGGCATCATGTTTTTCTTCACGAACGTACGTGCACCGAAGCAACACGCCTACATGTGTGTGCACTCTGCAGGCTATTTGCCGTGCATGCTGCGCGGGGCAAATTTCTACACTCCACGGTAGCCTGCCGTAGCACGCGCTCCCCCCCGTTCTCCGGACTCTCGAAACAAACAATTATGTTCGAATTTTCATACTTGTGTTTAACTTTGTTTCATACCTGTATAAATAGTCTCTCTTTTGTCAATTACTTATAAATATTGGGGGAAAATCAGAGTTGAATTTGGTGCAGTTCTGCAGTAACAAACTTTTATACGGCTGGATATACAACTAACTCACAAGACCACGTGACTTTTCGGAACCAGAATTTGGTTCCGAAAAGTCACGTGACCTTGGATTTTTCAAAAGTGCTTAAAAACGGCTAAATTTGACGGCGTCTTTTCAGGATATATCTAATTTACTCTCGAATGCGCTTCAGAATAATGTATGGGTCTATTTCGAGCCCAAAATAGCCCAACAAAGAAGGTGTTTGGAACGCAGCCCCGGTGTAAGCATCTCGAACGTCCCTACTATTCGAGAGTGCGCGCTACTGCAAACTTTTGACCAATGACGTCGGGTTGCAATACGCGCGCATGCGCGCATAACATAATTTGTTAATGGCGGATCGACGAAGATAAACTTGCGTTCCTGTAATAAATATCACTCTTTTGTCAAGAATGCCACCATGAAAGTTGGATTTATTTTTATTTTAACCCTTGGTGTTCTTTTAGGTTTGATTCCGTTTCTGGATAGTTTGCATGGTAAGTTCTGAGTTGTTCTCGAACACCGCAAATAAGTCAGTGAGAAAACGTTTAGTGGGTGGCGATGTTCATGATGTTAATGGCGCCCCCTATGTTCAACCGCGGAGCTAGGTATCTGTCTCATCAGCGGCCAGCAGCGTCTGTCGAGTGCGGGAAAGTTAAATGGATCGATTTCTCTGCGTGAAAATAACAATTTTAGTATTTTTTAATCTTTCATAAACGAAGTATCACTGTACCGTAATCACGTTATATAGCATAGGCTAGTAATAAATGGCATTTTTGTCCTGACCTGCTGAGTGCTGACTGAATAACAACGTGCAGGGGATCAGCCGGGAGGGCTATTTTCACGGCGCCGTGTATTGAATGCTGCAATTTGGAAATAGGGATTGCAGCATCCATGGCTTTTGGGACCATTTGTGGGAAAGAAGTGAGTAGTTGACCATTGCTTTAGACTGGCTCGATGAGGCTGGCTGCAGACTGATGAATTCCAAGTGTTTCCTAAGATCATTCAATTTAACGTTTTCCATATTATTTTATAGGACCAAAACCAAGGGGCCTACAATTAATTTGCACTTGCTGATGAAATTACAGTGGTCAACTTGTCAATTTGGAACAAAATTCCATACTCATTTATAGCCAGTTACGTCTGCGTAGCATGACCTAAAAGTCTCAAGCATTTTCAAAGAAAAACTTGAAATTTTCTCCCTGCTAAAAAAAAAAAATATATCATTTTTTTCTTTCATGGCAGTAAATAGACTAGGCCTACTAAAGTGTGACATTAGTTGCACCCTGATAGATACCGGCGCATTACAAATATTCATTATTATTATTAAACATTCACTGGTAACCTGAAACGTCCATCGCTAAAGTGCAGGGAAACAGTATAACCTTGACAACACACAAAGGGTGACATTTTCACTTTAGTGCTCTATTATTTAAACTCGATACAAATGTGAACCAACGTCCGTGAGTTTGGGAAATTTGGATGTAGTAAAAAGCAACTTGACTCCACTGGGATTCGAACAGTGGACCTTCTGCTTAACGACGCCATACCAATCAGTGTTGGAGGTCTCGAGGCCGGCCTCGGCCTCGAGGCCGATTTTTATGGCCTCGGCCTTGGCCTCGGAGTGCAAGTGCCTCGGCCTCGGCCTCGGCGCCTTCCGGCCTCGTGAATCTGGTCGAGGCCGGCTCGAGGCCGCCCAATTTTCCCAACAATTAACATTGTGTTTTTGTATCAAATATTGTTTTTTTCCACCGTATCAAACTTTCGAGAAGCTGCAACATTGGGTTCCATCCCGGTGTTTTTATTCCTCCATTGTGAAACAAAATGAAATTTTAAGCCAGTAGATACATATGTAGATTACGAACGCACGTTCCGTTCGAATGAACTGGACCTGCATGGTTAAATATAGCACGTACAGAATTAACTGAGTTGCGTACTGCAGGAGTCGCTTCGAACAAAAACCGATATAGACTGGTCCATCACTCTGCCATGAACTGGGACATTACATTGTAGTGTTGCACATTACTCAGTCCACAATTCACAGGCAGCATCTTCTTGTTAGAGACGAGATTCCTGGTCCACCACTTGGCCATGAACGAGTGTAGGCTGCGTCCGAAATCAAAGGCTACGTCTTGAAATTACACACGAGACTATGGAAAATGATCGAGCCGGCTACCCAGCGCTTTGCATAGACTCGTGTGGAATTTTAAGACGAATATACGATAGCCCTTGATTTCGGACGCAGCCTTAAAAGACAGGAAACCAATCAATCAGTGCGTTCGAGATGCTTTACACCGTGTATTAAACGGGGGCTTTACATGGGGAAGCCCCCAGCAGCCGATTTCACGAAGAGTGCGCAGCTTGCGCAACTTTAGGAAAATGGCGCAAGTCCCATAGCTTGCGTGTTATCAACGCTAAATTGTTGCACCTATAATGCGGCGCGTGCATGCTCCCGTATCTTTCCCGACTCCCGTTTCCATGTGCGACCGACAATCAGACCTCGTTTTCACGCAAGATCTCGAATAATCAGATTCGGCTACAATGGCCATGAGGAGTTCAAAGCCGTTCAGCCGTTGACTTCAAAATAAACAAGTTACAATCCAACAAAATCTTGACCTTGTTTTGGGTGATTAATTTATTTTATTGTTTACATGTAATACCATTAGCCGGCCTCGGCCTTGGCCTCGGCCTCGGAGGTCGTGGCCTCGGCCTCGGGCTCGTGGCCTTGGCCTTGGCCTCGGCCTCGGCCTTGGAGGCCTCGGCCTCGGAGGTTGTGGCCTTGACTACAACACTGATACCAATAGACCGATCCAGTAAGCTCCGCCCATTTTGGAATTGACCAATCACAGCCTCAGGTTGAGGTAGCCAAAAATTAGATCGCCATTTTGGCTACCTGAGTCCTAAAATTTTTGTGCACAGAGCTACCGCGAAATGCAGCACAAGTGACGCAAAAACACCCTAAACATCATTTTTATCAGCGCAGATCGAGGACCCTAGCCGGTTTAAAACGGATTGTATAGGACTATCCAAACCTATACTTTTAATCCCTTCGTAAATGTGTCTTTGTGCATTCACTGCGTTCTAGATGTGTGTCGAGATGTTTTTTTTCGATCGCGCGCGTTACGCGTATTGCAGGCGTGTTGTACGTGCACGCACACGACCGGATACTTAAGTGCACATTTTGCTTTTGAGCGTGCAGTTTCTGTGTGCGTGTTTCAATACGCGCTGACCAGGGCGCGGGCGCGGACGCTGACACACGGACGCTGACACACAGACGCTGACACACGGCGCGGCCACGCGACTCTACTGCACACGTGCCTCACATGTGTGGCATGTTGCTAGGCAATTTCTAAATGCATGGGCGGAGCTTACTGGATCGGTCTATTGAGCTATGAAGCCAACTGGTGGTCTCGAATCGCGGTAGTGCAGTTCTTTTTCACTGATTGGGATTGGCTATCACGTGAGCTTAGCAAGCCCTACAGAGAGATAACCACCACTCCCAGAGATCAATTGAGATACGCCCCAAACCCCTGCCCGGCTTGCCGCAATTATCAAGTATGAATACCCAGGTATTATATAAATTATAGAAAGTTAATATTGCCATGCAAAACTAAAAAAGATAAAGTTTACAAAGGATTTGTTTTATTCATTAAAATGTAGTCGTACTTATAAGCAACTCTGTTAGTAATTTCCCACAGATCTTAATTCAGATGCAACATATGAAGGATGTTTTCGGGAAGACCCATCTAGCCGGGAATTTGTCGTATCCGGTGGCAACCATGACTTTAACGACATCAACCCAAAGCTCTGCAAGGCCTTGTGCAAGTCTATGGACTACCCTTATGCAGCGCTACAGCGGGGCTTCATGTGCTTGTGTGGCGAGGCGACTGGTACCCACAGCAACGGTTCCCAATATGGCTGCAATCAGAGATGCAACGGCAATCCGACCTATGTGTGTGGGGGGATGGACTACAGTAGTGTGTATAGCACTGCAACTTCAGTCAAGGGACTGTCCATTGTAGACCCAGGTATTGTTTCATCCTCCCCCTCCCTGCCTCCCTCAACCCGCCTCCCCCAACCCGCCTCCGCCTCCCCCACCCCTCTACCACCAATCACCCACCCCACCTCCCTCTCCTCCTACCCTTCCAACTGCCCCTTATGATCGAAGAGTTATGGGTTTGAGCACCACTCGTGCCAACGTGTTTGTGTCCGTGGTAGGTAGGACACCATATCAAATATCTTTGGGCAAAAAAAAACATATTCTTTCTTTTCTTCTTTTTTAAAGGCTACATTGAGGTATTCCAAGCAACAGCCTTAGAAACGACACTGGAATCCAATGCAGACAGTGCAGTATACAGCTTCAATTATGGTGATGCGACCGATATCGGTAGTTGGACTGCCCAACCGCAACCTCATGTCTTCTCTGAGGTGGGCGTGTACCTCGTCAAGGCATGGGCGGAGAATGATGCCTCGGGACCTATTGAGGCACGCAGGGAAGTCTATGTTGAGGCTCCTATATCTGGTGAGTGTTGTGAGTTACGTTTTGTATGGAGTAAAATGTGAAGTGAAAGTCTTATTTTTACATTTTGGTAAATTGCACTCGATGTGAAAGAAAAGGTAAGCAATTTATGGAAAAAAGTAAAAAGCATGCTAATTAGTGCAAATGGAAAAAAAGGCAGTGTATCGGTATTAAAAACTATTAAAAAAATAAAAGTATGGGTGGCTTTTCATAAATTGTACGCGTGCTTAAGACTGGCAAAGGACCTGGAAGCTGATAATAAGTTCTGCCACAATTCTTTTCATAAACACGAATTTGCTGACGAGCCTCTGCCTTTAAACCTGACCTTGTTTTTCATAACGTCAGGGCCTAGAATTAGACCATTGTAAGTGGAATAAAGTCTTAGACTGCTTTTAGTATGCCGTCTGTCCCTTGTTTCATACACAGGAATGAGTAATTCAATTTGTGATAATGTTTTTTTATTATTATTCTACTAGATCTGTGGACAGTTTGTGACCCCTTTGTTGAAGTTGGCTTCCCATTTGAGTGCACCGGCTATGTTGGACAGGGCACCAATATGGATGTCAGTTGGAACTTTGACGATGACACGCCAGGGGTGCAAATGAAAATTGCAGGTACCGTAAAATTCTGTAAAGTTTGACACAAATGTATTGTTAAAACAGAAATTGTATGCCTGTATGTAATGCAATAATGCATGAACTGTTGGATGAACTGTTGCTGGATGAGCATAGATTACCACAAAACAGCCATAAAGAAGTTAACCATAAAATAAGAGAATAATAATTGGGATTTGTACCTGATTCTCTACCAGCTGAGTTATGAGGCACAGTGGCATACTCCCTAAGGTTTTCCTTAAAACCCCAACACTTTTTTCCTGATTGCATGACCGAGCAAAGTAACAAACAGTACTCGGTATGGTTCTTGGTGGTATAGACCATTACCATGGAAACCTTTGTGTGTCTGCCATAGCTGGGACGCGGTCAGTGCATGAACTACATGCGTTATGTGATGATGCTTATTGTGTCGTCACTTCGAACAACTTGCGCGTTTGTTATAATGGTGAATTTACACTGAGACTTTCGCGCGCGCGTAATTGCGACGCGCGTCGCTTTGAGACAAAGCGATGTGAAGGGAATTTTGTGTGAAATGATGCACTGAAAATCAATTTATTAAAACACTTTCCGTCCAATATGTCGAAGCTAATTCAGTGATTTTCAGTGCATCGTTTCATTCAAAATTTCTCCACATCGCTTTTTCTCGAAGCGACGTGCGTGGCAAAGGCTCAATGTGAATTTGTGTGTGCAAAGAGCGCGTTGCACGTGTCATGGATGCGTGGTGTTGGATTTAACAACAACGTAAAAGGCACAGTCTATGCAATGAAAAAAGAGCGTCCAAGCAATGGCGGACCTGTGAGGGGAAGGCGTCCTGGGAAAGCTCTATAAACTGGGTACATGTGGGATAAAGAGTTTAGTTCATTACTGTATATTGTGTACAATCACTTTATCGGCTAAGTTCAGTTTGACAGATTGGTGTGACCCAACATACCCTGAATATTTTTAGTTGGTAGGGCATATTACTTAGTAATGTTTATAAATTGTAGGCTTGGATAGGTATCTTGTTCAGCTAAACCTTTCTTCAGTCAATTAATAACTTTTTGCATGTAACCTTTGCACTATAATGTCTGGCACCCTGAATTCTCAACTTCCAAATTAAGATGCAGTTTACTTACCATGCATGCTGTTGGTACATGGTGTAAGCCATTTTAATTGCCTAGCAACCAAGAGTCTGCCATTCCCTCCTACTGTGAACACGATATTGATTCTGTACTTCACACCTACTACATGTACTGTATACACCAATCTGAGAGCTGAAGTCCTCTTCTCTGTACGTCCGCCATAACTGGGGGCCATCCAGTGTCATGAACTGTGCGTTTTGTGTTGATGATAAGCTGTTACATCATGTTGTCACCTTGAAAAATTGTGCGGTTTATTGTAAGCTTGCGAAGCCTGTGTACGCGAAGGGGGCGCGTTGTATGCTGTTCGATTTAACAACAACACAGAGCGCCCAATTCATGGCAGTGGATGGCCCCCAGTAATGGCGGACATGCAGGGAATTAGGAATCCTTAGCAACCGAATTCGTCTAGATACCAGTCCCAAGACGCCTTGCCTCCATTCAACCGCCCCTAAATCACCAAGGCGTTGTTATTTTTCCTGTTATTTTGCTTCATTATTAAAGCTCTTTGCCTCATTATTTCAGATGCACAGCGTTTCTCAGTTGGTATACCAGTCCCAAGACGTCTTGCGTCCATTCAACCACCCTTAAACCACCAAGGCGTGTATCTACTGCCGGCTGTTGAATTCACTCAGGAGGGCAAGTTAGAAGCTTGGGAGGTGTTTGCTGTCAAGGAAGGTCAAATTAAGCTTCAGGTACGTAATAAGGGGGGAATTTCATAAGGTTTAGTGCAAAATGTATTTGTTTTAAAAAATGGGTTAGCAGTCAAAATTGTTTGTCAAATTGTGTATTTGGAAAAAGTTAGCAGAAATAATTTTAAAGTTGTTCTGAAGAGATAACTTAGGCCCAAAAAGGGTTACAAATAGTGTGACAACATGCCTTTCTAAAAACCCTGTGTACAAATTTCCAATATATGCTCATATAGAAAGGCATGTTGTCACACTATTTGTAACCCTTTTTGGGCCTAAGTTATCTCTTTAGAACAATTTAACTTATTTCTTTTATTTTGAGACCAGACAAAGGTATTTTCTGGAAAATATGGTCTGTGTTGCCAAAATGCCCCCTTTACTGTGGAAAGACTCATTTACTACTTACTTATTGACTGGTGAAAAAACATGAATTTAATAGTTTGTCGTTAATACCAACAGTTTGCACGAAGGCTGTGTGACTAATTTATCATGTGTGACTATTGCGTTCATTACGTTCATTACTTTGCCCAGTTGTGCTCCCATGCAACGCCGAGAGAAAAATTAGGTTCAAAAGGAAAAACCCGAGTATACCGTGCCTTATAGCTCAGCTGGTAGAGCGTCTGCCTGGTGAGTCAGAGGTCTCGGGTGCGAATCCCGATAAGGCCCTTATGAATTTTTCTCTCATCCCAAGTTTGGTTGTTTCATTTCAATGGTGATTAGGCACCATACTAGTTATTGCATAAATTAGCAGATTAATTTATCATGCTAATTTAATTTATAATTTTTTTTCTATTAAAGGTTTACAGGCCTTTGTGTGGCAAGAACGAGAAATACTGTCCATTCAACAGAACCTGTATCAGCAAGTTTTACCCATGTCCACCATTCACAGAGACAACTTGCCATAACAACACAGCCTTCTGCATTGAAACAGGGACTTGCCAACCATTTCAAACTACGTACTATTTTGCCGAGTCAAATTCAACCTACACCATTGCTCCATGCGAAAACCAAACATTGGCGAGTGCAAACGCAAGCTTGGCTGAAAATAATGGGACGAATGTCTCAGAAAATCCTGTGCAAATGTGTAACTACTCTGTGCCGTTTGTGAGAACGCCGCTGTATGATTTTGGAGCATGCTCTGTCGAGGATACGCAACGAGCAATGAGTCTCCCTTATCGTGTTGTTGGAGAAATGATAGTTTATCTCAAAGAGGGTTATAACATTTTCACTGTCAATGCATTAAATCGGGTTGCCGTTAAGCCCCATGACTGGATCGGTTTTGGGCCGTACCAACAGAAGTTCCCAGATTATTATCGCAAAGCAGCGTACCCACTCATTGGAGAGATCGGGCACTATCTGACAAACAACCAAACAGTTTTCTTCAAGGAGCAAGGGCTTTTGTTGCTGGAGAGAGAAATAAATCCAAACGAAATCCAGAAAATGAATATTGGGTTTTACGTTAGGGCTCACGTCTCAAAAACTACAGCTTCATGGGTCTCTCACAGCTACGACAGCTCAGGAATGTTTGAGATCAACGCAAGATATACCAACGCGCTCGGTAAGGATGTTACAGCACCCCCGCAGCGAATCGCGTCCCAATATCGCATACTCTCCATCCAGGGTCTCCACTTCACTCGCAACCTGGGAATCTATTACGCTTGTACAGACGAGGCATACCCAATGTATGCAGAAATCACCCAAGGCACGTACGTCCGATTCACATGGACTTTTTCCGATGGATCAGTTAACACGAGTCTCCCGTTTCTCAGAAACGGAATCCAAGATGGGCCACTGGTTACAACCATCGACAGTCAACGTTACCTATTTGCCGAGATAGGGAACTACACCACACATGTCAAAGCTTATAACAATGTGAGCTCCGCTGATGTCATTTTGTCTATTATATCCAGGTATAGAATCACAGGTCTGAATGGGACGGTTGTTTTATATTCCGGGGACAATACGACAAAAGAATGGAACGTGATTTTATCGGGCTGTTGGTTCAACTTAAGTTCCTTCATTCTATCGGGCAACGTGGTGCAATATCGTTGGGACCATGGGGACGAGACCTCTGAAGCATGGAGTTTTGACACCATCATCAAACATTTCTACCAAGACCCTGGGGTTTACACAGTCCTCATCCAAGCTGACAACATTGCCAGTACGCAAGACCACTCCTTCCAGTTGACCGCCGTTAAGCCCAATCACGTCCGAGCTCCCGAGTACACCACAAGTGATCTACCAACTCTCTTCTTCTGTGAAGTCACATGGCACTCCGGCGAAGGCCTCACATTCAACTGGGACTTTGGAGACGGCACTTATATCACTGTTGAAAATACAGGCATTGCGTGGCATAACTTCTCGACTTTCAACACTTACAAAGTTGAATGTGTGATCAGCAATTTCCCAGCTGTTTCTGATACCAAATCCATAATTGTTCAGGACCCAGTTGAAGGCGTAACGCTTCACAACAAAACAGAAGTACTAGCAACTGGCGATTTAATACGGTTCATCGTAACCTGGTCTACGGGAAATGACGTACATTTTGATTGGTATTTCGGTGACGGTGAAGAATCTTCCACAATTGTCCCAACAGCGGAGCACGTCTACTCCTCAATCGGATTCTACAACGTTACAGTTAACGTTTCTAACGTCGTGTCTTGGATGTTGTCCAACGTCGTCATCGTTGAACTCCAAGAGCGAATCACAAATGTCCAAATAATCACAAGTAATGACCTCATCCTCCACCCCGTTCTAGCAACCATAACTATATCCACTGGCAACAAAGTTTGGTACAGCTACGATTTCGGCGACATGTTCAACATCACCCAAATCCCCCACACAAGCTTTTCGCACCCATATAGCCTCCCAAATACCTACACGATCACCGTCACAGCGTACAATAACGTCAGTGAGGAAACCGCGACTACATCTGTTCAAATCGACGGCAGTATCGCAGAAGCTATTCTGTATCTGACAAGTCCACACATTCGTGCGGATGTCCTTGAAGCAAGATGTGTGGCTACCAATGGCAGCAGTGTGCAGTTGACGTTTGACTGGGGTGATGGTGAAGTCTCAGGCCCCTTCGGTGGAATCTTTGATGGACAAGGATCATACTATATAGGTAACTAAATTGAAGGGCCGTGTCAAGAAGAGGTTCTCAAAACTTTCTTCTAAACCATACTCCAAATCCAAAATGCCTAATTTTCACAATAATTACTACAAATTTATCGGAAACATGGGGTTTATGTGAATTCATAACCTCTGCATTGTGTAAAATTTGAAGGCCACACAAGTGTATGATCTTAAATGATTACTCTGCTCCAAAGCCCATAAAAAGAGGGGAACATTTTCCAGTGACATTTCACTGAGGCCAACTAGATGGGCACCATGGCTAACTTTGTTCTAAATATGTACTGATATAAAGTCTGATAAATAGTGTATATATGAAATGTACTGATATGTACTGATATGTACTGATATGTACTGATATAAATTCTGATAAATAGTGTATACATGAAATTTATGAGGATAGGGCATGCTGAATGTGTCTTGAAGGAAGGGGGGGGGGGGGTGCATCAGGGCCAACTCAGCAGGGCATGATGCCGTATGGCCTTAGTGGCCTCGGTTAATGTCCAGGGTCCTATTTCATAAAGCTCACTTAGAAACATTCCTAAAATAAACATTCTTAACTCATGTTTTTAAAGATAGGAAAAATTAGATTTTATTGTTCCTAAATCCACTTTAAGAATGTTTTTAACTTTTATGAAAAAGGACCCTGGCCTGATTTTGATAAACCAAAGATAAACCCCAAATGTGACCCGCTCTGCAAAAAAAGGTCTTAAGTCGCGCTGGCTAGTATTCTTTTTGCGACCATAAAAAGAAATCTGTGGCAAATCCACGCTCAATAAAATACCAAAACACAATGGAAATTCCTGGCGGTGCCCAGATACCGCCTGGAATGTCTGTGTTCCCCCTGATATGTCTGCGTTAAGCCTGGAATTTCTTTTGTATTTAGGTATTTTAATGAGCGTAGAAATGCCACAGATTTCTTTTTATGGTCGCAAAAAGAATACTAGCCAGCGCGACTTAAGACCCTTTTTTGCAGAGCGGGTCACAAATAAGCACAATCTCACAAGGAATGTGACTTTTTAACGTGATTAAATGACATTTTAAAAATTATTAGCTAAGAAACTTTAAATTTAAATCTGCTGGGATTTGAAATCAAGATTTGTTTAACTCTTTGTTTGAACATTCCAGGTACCCATACCTACGCCACCGAAGGGACATTCAACATAACATGCTTTGTCACCAATCCCTGGTCCAATGCGTTTGGATTCCATGAGGTCATTGTGCAGGAGGCCATACTTGATCTCATGTTTGAACCTGAAGTAGCAGTCAAAGGTATTTCAATTTTCAAAATATACATGTACCGAGATGCCAACATCTACGATTTAGGCATAGTTTGTGCAATTGTTTCAGCCAATGACGATCAGTATTGTGACATAATTCTAGAATGCATAGCTTCAAATGTGGGGTTTAAATAGGGCTTGGTGTAAGTTATAATTGTTTTTGTCCATTGCAATGTTGGCATCTCTGTATGTACCTGCATGTACTGCTTGTATGCATAGTTCCGAGTTTGCCTAGTTAGCCCCGCCCCCGTGGATATTGTTGCTATGGCTCACATGCTATCGTCAAAATGGCGACACACTACGCACAAAGCAATGGGACTTTCAACGGAAAGCACAGATTCATTGGAGAAAACTCAAAAGGCATTCATGTTTCAGGGTCGACAGTTGTCTTAGAACACACAGAGTAAAGGGCCAGTAAAACAGGATGTCATATCATGACATACGTGCTTTCGTACCTTTGAACAAAAATTCACCCGGATCATCGCATACAATACTGTACAAAATGTATGGGGCCGGCAGAACATATCGCGTGATCATGTTGTTGTGAGACAGTGCACTTTGACCTATGTCAGTGATATCTGCTAGCTCTGTTGTGATTGGTCGGCGGGTTCAGGTGATTGACAGGTCGGAACTATATATGGAGGAAACTTTTGCTTTTAATAAACTAAATGAAGCACGCTATGAAGTTTATCATAGTGTTTCGGGAAAGCACTGAGTATATAGTGCTAATATACGTCAGGTAAGGGCAAACCCTAATTAACATTCATTCTCCCTGACGTAAGCTAAATCAATTACTGACTAATTGCGATCCCCGTTGCTAACTGATTTGAACCGGCCATTTAACACCGGCTAGCTCGGTGGTCGAGTAGTTAAGAAGTCTGCCTTGTTTGCAGGAGGTCGTGGGTTCGAATCCCACCCGAGCACGCTGTAAAGTTTTTCATAGTGTCTCGGGAAAGCAGTGACACTAATATACGTCGGGTAAGGGCAAACCCTAATTAACATAAACTAAATAAGTTATAGGATTTAAACTGAAAACTAAACCCAAATTTGGAATGAGAGAAAAATCATGTATGGTCTTCATCTTGGTTTGAATCCGAGACTACTGATGCTCTGGGCAGATGATCCCGTTGAGCTACGAGGCACACTGGTATGCTCCCTCAGGTTTTTCCAAAGAACCCAACTCTTTTCAGCATGCATATTTCTATTGAGACCCTTTTACCGGGGGAAAAAAAGGAAAATTTGCTCAGTAGAAACAGGCCTCTTATATGAAATGTTTTGAAAGTAGCTCCGAGAAATTTTCCCGGCAATTTCTGTTCTTGAGGAAGCAAAATGTCAGTGAATTTATCCGGTAAATGCCAATAGAAACACATTGTTCTCCCCGAGTGTGCAAACGGGGGAAAACGGTAACCGCACAGTAACTGATCCAATGCCTGTGCTTGTGCTTGACCCCTGCATACGACTTTTATCCGACAAATCCACGAAGCGTATTGGAAGGCCAACAAGCTCGGCTATTTTCCGGATAGAGTAATTCAATAGAAACTAATTGGTGTTAAAGGCACAGGCTCGTCAGCAATGCGTGCGCGCCAATTGGTGCCACGAAATAGCAGCTCCATATCAAAGGCATGGAGCTGCGTATTTCATTGCACGAATTAGGCACGCGCGCATTGCTGACGAGCCTGTGTCTTTAACCACCACTTATTAATAAATTGGTTTTCTGGTAAACTGGTACACCGTTAAAATTACGGATGTCCAATAGAAACACACCCAATGTTGCAACACTATTTAAAACAGAAGCTGGTTTTGAATTGAATTTTAGAGAATATATTGTTTTTCTAATCATTTTTCCTCTCTTTCTTCCTTGAAGGTGAAATCTTTGAGTTTGTAGTGCCTCCCTTTGCTGGTGATAGCCGTGACGTCATGTTCTACTGGAACTACGATGATGGGTTTCAGTTTACGACTGATGCTTTTACTCATCAGTATGTCTTCCGAGATGCAGGTAAGAGGTCCACCAATTCTGCTCCAATAAACCATTGCTTGACTTGAGATCTTTTATTTGAACAAATTAAAATAATGAAATAACGAAATTAGACTGGTTTTAAATTTTAATGGGCACATAATTGCAAGTTTAAAATTCTTAAGGTTTTGCACAATATCTTCAAGACTTTTCTGAGACCTGTCCAAGATCTTTGCAAGGAAATCATCTAAATTTGATTATAGTGATAATAAGAGCTGACTACAATGTAGACTACTAAAGTGTGACATCAGATGCCAAGTTAACTGGGTCTAAACATTTGTTAGTAATCTGAAATATTTATTGCTAAAGCGCAGGGAAACAGCTCACTGGTTTTAGTATAGACCCAGTAACCTTTGCAACACTAAAAAAAGTTATGCTTGTACTTACATGTAAGTACTCTATTACATAGCACTTATTACCAAAGTTTTAAAGGGCTGTTACTATTATTATTGCTGCCATCAGGAAATCATCAGAACCATCTTGCTTCATTTAGGCGGACGGGCTGCTTGGCTGTAGCCAGTGTTGCGAGTCCTGGACTCGAGTCACAATTTTCGTGACTCGGACTCGACTCGAGTCACATTGAAAAATGACTGACTCGGACTCGAACATAGTGACTCGTGACTCACGAGTCACACATTTCAAACAAGAAAAAAGATCTATATTTGCCCGCTTAATGCATGAATACGTACACTGCCCCACCATGCCGGCAAGGAGCGCATGAATACGTCATCATTTCACATATTGTGTGAACGAAATGTAGCAGATTCAGTTTCATTAATTTGGCGGACTCGTGACTCGTGACTTGGACTCGGACTCGGACTCGAAGCTAATGACTCGAGCCTAGTGACTCGCGACTCGGGACTCGGACTCGAGGCTAGTGACTCGCGACTCGGACTCGGACTCGAGGCTAGTGACGGCCGACTCGGACTCGAGGCTAGTGACTCCCGACTCGGACTCGAGACTAGTGACTCGCGACTCGGACTCGATATTGGTGACTCAACTACAACACTGGCCGTAGCACACAACCTATCAGCACTTACATGTACACTACATTCCCTCAACAAATTAACTCTTTAATTACAGGGAAGGAATTTCACGAGGCCAATGAGGCAAAAAGACCACACCCTTTCTTGTTCCTGGTTTTGGGTTTGGTCATTTTTTCTGTCATGTCTATAAATATAGAAAAAGACAACATTATCAACATGTCAGGAGAAGACTGTGGGGCTGGATCAAGGGGAAATTTAGGCCATGGCCTCTGTGAAAATCCTATTCTGCATTGTCAATAGACTACTAAAGTGTGACGTCAGTTGCCATAGTTATTGGGTCTAAACATTCGCTGGTAATCTGAAACGTCCATTGGTAAAGTGTAGACCCAATAACCTTGGCAACACACAAAGAGTGACATTTTCACTTTAGTGGTCTATTGAGTTAACAACAAAATTGAGTTAAGCACCTTGCCTAGGGACACACATATTGGCCATGGTGGGACTCAAACCGACAATCTCTAGATTATAAGTACAAATTTATACCCACTGTTCAGGCAGCAAATTCATAAAAAATAAAAATTCATAAACGAATTACAAATATTCCACATTTTAAATTTAGGTCTGTATGTGGTGTCCGTACTAGCTGAAAACTTGGTGAGTGTGTTCTCTAAGACTCAGGATGTCTATGTTCAAGAGCATGTGGAAGGACTGAGGCTATTGGCTGAGGTGTACCCTGTCACACCATCACAATCGACTGTTATTGTATGGGAAATTACCTACGGGACTGAGGTGCTGTACACAGTGGATCTAGGTGAGTCTTACCTATTTGGTCGTTTGTGATAGTTTGAGATCTGTAGTTCAGAAGAAGGTCGAAAGCTTGAGGTTTCTGAGGAAGGTTAAACTTGTCAGTTTTGCACTGAGTTCTGCACATTTTGAGGTTAGAAAAAAAAAGGGTGACATTTTTGTCTGTCCACCGTTACATACGTAAATGAAAAATTTGTACACAAGCTTTTCAGAAATGTATGTTGTGGCAGCATTTTCTTACCTTTTGGTGCAAAAGTTATCTCCTGGGAACGGTACAAGGGAATTTCTTTAAGTTTGGGATAAACTGAAGATATCTGAAGGGAATTGTTGACTTATTTTTCAAATAGGCCCATTAGCGTGGAAAGACCCAATTGTTTGTGATGGCCTGCAGTGCTGACACAACAGTTGCAAAGTGGCCACCTGTTTATAGTGGCCAGTTTTTCCCGGTCTCGAGGGTGGCCACTATATAGACAAGTTTCACTGTAATAGTAACCATTCTTGATCTCCTTTCAGGGGATGGCACACAGCCAGTTGCCTTTGAACAAAGGAACGTCGGCAAGATGTGGTCTCTGGACTATGTCTACAGCACACCAGGGTCCTATGAAATCACCGTCACTGCCTCCAATAAACTGAACTCACTAAACGTGTCTACCATTGCCCATGTTGAGTATGCTATCCGAGGCATGAGGGCATACATAAGGGGAAATAAGACCACGCACACGGATCGGTCGTCATATATTATGATCGAGATCCAGCAAGGCACAAACGTGGAGTACACTTGCGACTATCACGATGGGTCTTTGCCGATCGTAACCAAAAAACAATATTGCAAGCACATGTTCATTGATTTGGGGTACCATCTTGTGACCGTGTCGGCCTCCAACCATTTAAGTCAAGCCTCCGTCCAAGCCAACGATACGTACTACGTCATGCTGCCCCCAATCCCGCATGAGATTAATGGTTTAGGTATCGGAGGGCCTACTGCGGCAATCCGCGGCGAGCCCGTCAGTTTCAGGTTGCAGCGTTATCGCGGCAATCGCTTCAACTGCACGTGGAATTTCGGGGACTACACAACCATCCTAGATTTGGATCAGCGGTACGTGTACATTCCCATAAACCACACATATGAGGTTATCGGTGAGTACAAGATACAGTTAAACTGCTCTAATGTTTACCATCCTCCGGTTTACGCTGCTGCGAAGGTGGTAGTACAGGTTCCACCGAGTGGTCCAAGTTTGACGAGCAGAAAAGTTGGTCAGTATGGTGTAGACCTGGGAGTGAATATCAGTATTGCATCCGGAACAGATGTAGAATCGTTTCTTACGTTCAACGGTGGAACTTTTGAAATTGATATGGACGGACTGACAGGTCAGGTAATCATACCTGGTGAATGGGTCAACGTATCTGGATGGCTCAACGTCATGATCACTGCTCAAAATCTCGTCCCACCAGTACTCACTCTGCAAGACAAAATCTATGTCGAGGCTAAAATCTCGGGCATGGAAGTGTGGGCGGAAAAACCCTATGTAGCCTTAGGCGAGGCAGTTACCCTTCATGCGTCGTTAGCAACTGGGACGAACGTCATCCTGGAATGGCATTTTGGAACAAACGTTGTCATCACGTCGCATTTCAATTCAACAAGTACCACCCTGCAAGATTCCAAGCAACACATCTACCCTTCTATTGGCCTGTATGCTGCTTTCGTCATAGCCTTCAATGAAATTGGGACCAAGTCACACACTCCTGTTTTGATAGCCGTTCAGGATAAAGTGTTGGGGTTTAGTGTGACAACGAACAGCCCTATGACATACCCAAACGGCAACATTTTGTTCAGTGTCTATTGGGACACTCGTATTCAAAAGCTACCCACAAATGCCAGTCTTAGTTTTGACTTCGGCGACGCAAGAAACCCTCCTGTCACAACCAAACTAGAAGGCCTCGATATCGTAAACTGGCTCCATTATGATCTCACCATCGGCAAAAATTGTGATGATCCTGAAGAGAAAAACTTGAATCCCCTTTGCTATGCTAACTTCACAAGTGCCTACATGTTAGGTGACAAAGTCGACATATTCACCGTTGTACAATCTTACACTCCCGGTACATACCAGGCTGTGGTTTCTGTCCACAATCTCGCCAGTGAGGAGGTTTTTGTTAAAACCGTTCAAACTGAAACCCCAATTGTCAATTGCAGCATAACAGCCTTCAATCTCGAGAGACGCGGAGTTAAGTTCGGCACCAAAGGTGGCGGACCCGACAAAAACTACTTCCCCGTTGAATACCCTGTCCATTTCACGGCCCACGTTAGTCAAGGTACAGGCATACTGTTTGTGTGGCGATTCGGCGATGGTGCTTTCGCTTCAAACCCCGATTCTCAGCATCAGTATCAAACCACAGGATCCTATGTCATTCGCCTGATTGCCATGAACGTATTTGGCGTCAAAGACTGTTATAAAACCATCCACGTACAAGAAAGTGTCATCGGATTATTTGCTGCACACTCGGGTCCTGTTTCTCGCTTCCAACAGCTCACACTTATCATATTTGCGGCTCAGGCAGGAACCCAAGCCTCGTTCTCCCTCCAAATCGACAATCAGACCACCATTTACAACCTAGACCCTCCTGTGTTGGACACCACTGCTATTACATCAGCTCTTAACATCATGAATCCAAACATATACCTCCCTTTCGATCCGTTTACTCATTCCGTCACAACTTACAATCTAACCTTCAATGCTTCAAGAGATTACAGAGCCACAATTACAGGAACCAACTACGCTTCTTCGCTCACAATCACGACCGTCCTTCCCGTAACCGAAGACCCCTGTAAGCTACCCACCGTCCTCATCCACGGTGGAAGCAAAAACATCTCAAGCCCCTGGCGAGTCAAGCGTAGCCAGCTAATTGTCCTAGTCTCAGAAATCACCCTTAACTGCCCATCTACTCCAAAAGCCATCTTTCGTTGGGACGCCTACGTCGTATCGTACTTCAACAATGAACCCCTTCCAGCCAATCAGCTCTTTAGCTATCCACTACCAACTCGCATCAAGACCGACGAAGCCGATCTCGTGATCCCACGCCGTGTCTTAGACTACAACACCTACTTAATTCAGCTAACAGTCACAATGGACAATACTGCCAAAGTCTTGAACACGAATCAGACCTACATAGAAGTCGTGCCGTCTGACCTTGTGATTAGCATCGTCGGTGGTAGTGTAGTAACGATAAGTGAAGACGACAGCATTTCATTGGACGCCTCCTGGTCATATGACCCCGACGACGTCCTTAATGAGACAAGTAGAAGTATTCTGCCACCAAGTTCTCATGATTTGATGTTCACCTGGTACTGCAGACTTCCCAATGAGATGTTCAGTTTTGAGGAGGGATTCCTTGCTCCAGGTTTAAATGGTAAATATGCAGTTTAAATGTAAATTTGGAATGCTGTGCTTGTGATGCTTATTGTGATGTTTGTTATGAACTTTGTTGCATTCAAGCTCGGTACTACTCCACTAGCAAAATGTTACATGTAGTAAACAAATCTTTCCCTGGGTAGTCTACCTTGCATGTTAGAATTATTATGTTAGCACTAAAGCAGAGATGCCAAATTGACGATTTAGGCGTAATTTATACAATTTTTTCCAGTCAATTACGATTAGTATTGTGATATACATGTATACCAAATGTGGGGTTTTAAAAGGGTTTAGGTGCTATTTAGAGAAATTTCTGGTGAAAGGCGGATGCCCCACGGTAAATTACTCTTTTTTGATTTTCAATTTCGGCATCTCTGTTAGGGTGTTGAATGCACTATATATCTTTCGGCTGCGCCTCAGGAGATAGTCCCAATCATCCAACACCTGTGGGTCATTAGTTTTCATTATATACCTCATGCGTAGATTCCTGCCATCTGATTGGTTAAAAGTGGGGCCATTGAATCGGCTAGACCTGGCGCGTATATTCCCACCGGGCATACCGGTAGTCATTTAGCTGGTTCCGGACGCGCGCATTTATTGTGTTAGCATAGCTGTGCACCACGTAAACATTCAGCAGGACGGTAATGGCGGAATCTCGTCTTGAAGATGATGAAGTCCTTAAGAAAATAAGAAAAGTGGCCTACAGTGAAAACTGTCAGATAAAATGTGCTACTAAAGTGCCAGGTGATTATGCTACAAATTTTTGCTGTAAATATACAACTTTTCTGCCGTAGACCAGCTTCCGTAATCGAAACTCGAAGGACCACCGTCATGACTTTATGATGTATCGTTACTTTTAACCAACCAGATGACACAAATCTACACATTCGGTATATAAAACAAATATTGACTGCTGTTTATTCGGGTCATGGTTAAGATTATAGACCCTCAGTGATCTCGAAGCCATGACTGTGCCCCTCGGCTTCCGCCTCGGGGCACAGTCATGGCTTCAAGATCACTTTGGGCCTATAATCTTAACCATGACCATCATTGCAGTCAATATTTGTATACTATTTCCCATCAAACCATGTTGTATTTGTCTAAATATGGTTTTTGATTTGAACTGTGATAAGACTTGCAATGCGAGTTCTGGTGACTGCATGAACTGCATCCACTGTGTAATTCCTTTGAAAGTTCAATGCTCTAAATTAAACCGCATGTTCTCATTACACCTTATTGCTTGAACCTGATTTTCCATACCTGTTGTCATGCTTCTACACCCACAGGATGCTTCGGTGACGGTCCTGATGTACCTGTCGCCACAGGAATCACATCCTACACTATCCCATTGAAGAACCTGACCAGCAGCAGTCAGTATGTCTTTGCTGTTGTAGGGAGTAAAGAGGGCAGATCATCCCAATACTTCATGCAGACGGTGAAAGTGATCCAGGGGAAAGCGCCCAAACTCAAAATAAGGTAGGAGTTACTGTGTTGAGAGGATTTTATAGTAAATTGTTTGTAGCAGTTGTGACATATCGCCTGATGATGCTGGGCACAATTCCATAGTTCTGTTCAGCACTAGGATTTCTATTAACTGAGCTAGCAAATTACATAGCAAAGCAAAATTTCAGTTAACTTCACTTAAAATGGAAACACGAGGAAAAGGTTGCTTAAAACCATATACAAGATATGCAATGTCCCAACATTTTTCATAATTTTTTTACCAGAAAAAACTTTACTCAAATGAAAGAGAGAAGTCCCACTGTCCAATGCAATGATTCTGCCTGAGATATCTTTTGTATAAGAAAATATAATAATTAAAGATAAATTTATTAAAATGTGTGCGCACACACTTTTTTATAAAGACGCTTTTATATTCACAAAACTAGGCCTCGATCTGACTAACATGGTATTATTATGGCTCCATTTTCTATGCATTATGGCCAAGGGGGAACAAGCCTTTATGACGGCAGGTTTGAAAAATTTTTTGAAAGCGTGAACACAGTTTTTTCATTTATACACTTATATGACTTATACACAGGTTGGTTTTTATCACACACATCCTCAATCACCCGTGTATGCAATTTTTCAATTATTGCGTAGGTCCAAACGATGTTAAGTGCAAGTAATTTTGCCCGTTTCATGACGCGGTATGCACTATATACTAAGTGTGTTTCTCGAGGACACGCTAAAACTCATAGCGTGCTCGGGTGGGACTCGAACCCACAACCTCCTGCATATCCCTTGAACTGTCGGCCTTTTGCGTGTTTCACATGGATAGCGTGTGGTCTAGTGGGTATGAAGCGGGACTCCCAATCAGAGGTTGGGGGTTCGAGCCCCACTTCGACCAACGTGTCTGTGTCCCTGGGCAAGGCACTTAATCCCAGTTGCCTCGTCAACCCAAGCGATGGGAAGCTGTTAAGGGGAATGCCACAATCTAACTGCTGATAGGGTTGTGCGCCTGACCAGCAGCCACCTAGTTGAAGCGAAATGGTTCTGGTGATTCCTTGATGGCAGCGGTAATAATGGTAACAGCGCCTTAAGCACCCTGCAGGGTGGATATGTGCGCTATACAAATCTAATCATTATTATTATTATACTTCCTATCACATGCACACTTAGAACTGTATCCAGATGACCAGACTAAATTTTTGTTGCTATGTAATGTGACCGGTGCACGTGGCAGGTGTGAAGTACAGAATCAATACCGTACGTGTTTACAGTAGAAGAGAATAGACTACTAAAGTGAAAACGTCACCCTTTGTGTGTTGCTATGGTTTTTGGGTCTAAACTAAAACCAGTGAACTGTTTCCCCGCGCTATACCAATGGACGTTTCAGATTACCAGCGAATGTTTAGACCCAATTACCATGGCAACCGACGTCACACTTTAGTAGACTATTGCATAAGGCAACCAGAGTGTTGGTTGCTAGGCAATGGTGTGCACCACGTAGCAACAACAGCATAGTATGTGGACTTTCCAAACTGCACCTCCATTTAAAGGTGAAGATTTTGGCGCGCCAGCCATAGTGCAAAGGTTATACGCAAAAGGCTAATTACAGTGTGCTTTTGTTGATTATCCCCAGATGCGTGCGTAACTGCCGCCATAAGATAAACCCCCAGAAGCAGCTAGCCTTAGCAGCGGAATGCACCAATTGTGGCAACCTGACTGATTGTTTGGTCTACACGTGGAATGTCTCTGGTCTTGATGGGTTTCAGATGGACAGAGATACTGTCACTGGCAAGTGGATTTTTGGAACCTTGATGAGCTTTAAAATGGTTTTTCTATATTTCACGTAAAATACTCACTATTGGACAATTTGGTGTTTCATTATACACCAATCCGGTAACTAAGGTCTCCTTCCCTCCACCATAGCTGGGGGGCTTCCACTGAATGAACTGTATGTTTTTGCTGTTGCTGAAGCTGCATTTTGTTTACTTCGAACAAGTTGCGCATCTTTGTAGGGTTGTGTGTACGCGAAGGCGGGCGCGTCGCATGCACGCGCGGAGGGGGGCGCTGGATGAGCGCTTTTCGTTCTAACAGCAACACAAAACGCACAACCCATGCATTGGACGCCCCCCAGCTATGGCGAATATACAGGGAAGTAGACTTTCGTTACCGGATTCGTCTATACAAAGTGTTACCATGATTCTGTCGGAGATAGTATTTCTGAGTGTGTGGTTGACATTGGAGAATTTGTTTATTATTTACACAATTCAGATTTAATTTGAAAAGAAAATTACACGATTTAGAAGTTGAAGATAAGAAGTCTAGTTTTTGAAAAATAAATATGGTTAGCAGTGATGAAATGTGATTTACCTTTCGTTGTGAAAACAAATGTTAATTAGGAATAGTTTTGCCCTTAGCCGACATAACTTTATTAGCACTGTATACTTAGTGAGAAAAACTTCATAGCGTGCTCAGGTCGTGGGTTCGAGTCCCACCCAAGCACGCTATGAAGTTTTTCTGAGTATACAGTGCTAATAAAGTTACGTCGGGTAAGGGCAAAAACAATCCCTAATCATAATTAATATGGTTAAACAGTCTAAGCCTTTTTTCCTTGGCACCTGCATTGTTAACCACCTAAAATAAGGTAACAGGCCCTGATGATATTACCTTTCAATATTACCTTGGTACTTGATTGACCACGTCACATTTGTTTTCACCACTGTTTGCTATGAGTGGGGTACCGTGGCCGAGTGGTTAGGGCCATCAACTCGCAATCATGGGTGAAAACTTGGGGTTGCGGGTTCGAATCCGGCTGCGGTACCTGTGCCCTTGGGCAAGGCACTTAACCACACTTGCTCGATCCTTCGGAAGGGATGTAAAGCTGTTGGTCCAGTGTGTGTTAGGTAGTGGTAACGCACTCTAAAGATCCCAGAGCATTCTTTCGTGAAGAGCAAGGGGATTCCCTGGTGTCTCTGGCCATTTCTAATTCTAATTCTTCATGGGTTTCCTGGCGCTTATGAGTGACAGTGCAATGAGCACTATTGAGGAATCCTTGGTATGAATACCAGAAATAAATAATAATAATAATAATAAAAACGAAATGCTTTACACACTTTGAAATATAAGGTGTCCAGTACATGTATTATAATCACTTCCCATTTCATTAGAGAAAAAGACATTTGCTGTTTCTTTGTTTGTCATTATGACATCCTATGCCTGTTTTTGTGACAGTAACGGCAAAAATGCTTCTGACGTACAATTACTAAACTAACCATTGATCAGCTTCTGTCATCAGTAAACAAATAGCTAATCATTGGTTGAACCAGTAATTACGTCAGAAACATGTTTCTGATTATGATTGCAAAAACAGCTCTGATCAGACAAGGTCCATATATCAAGAATGTAAAATAAAGAAAAACAGAGTTTGGACCCGAAATTGTACTTTAAAAAAAATGTATGTTTGTACTGGTCATGTTTTAAATATGGCCCGTTGTGTTGGATTTCATTTCTTTTTCAGGAGGAGTAGGCCCATTTCTTGTCATCAAACGCTCAATCTTTCTGCACCATCTTCACTCAGAGTTCTCTATAACACTCTCTGTGACGCACAGCAAATCTACAGTAGCAGGATACTCTGAATATCATTACATGATCGGTGGCGTCCCTTCCCAAGGAACCTGCAGTGTTTCACCTCACGAGGGCACGGCACTGAAAACAAAGTTTGTCATTACGTGTTCAGGTGAGTTTCCATTGACGGCTAGATACTTTATTAGCTAAGTTAGAAGGCATTATGGTAGTGCTTTCTAAGATTTTACTTAAAAACCATTTCAGATTTTCTCTTCGTGTTGCATCGATGTGCAACTGGACACATTTTTTGTAGTGTTATTTAGTCACCACGAAAAGTGAAAAAAAAAAAAATTTTAAATTGGACAAAAATTACATAGTCGTTGCTGAGATTCAACAACATTGAGCATTTTTATACTGCAGGCATCGGCATTATACTTGGGTTAATTGTCCCATCTTGTAAAATATATTCATAAATACCTTAGACAGTTTACGCATCCCTATTGGCTGAGAGCATGTCACGTGGCCAGTCTTAAAAGGACGATAAAGACTGGCTGGTCAGTCTTAAACACTTTCTTAATTTGCCTCGCCCGCGTCCTAGTCAGAACGTAGGGATCACGCGTATGCACACACAAACTGCACTCGCCTGAAAGCAAAATGTGCACTGACAAAAATAGGTATCCTGTAGTGTGCGTGCGCATACAACATGCCTGCATTACGCTTAACGTGCATGATTGAACAAAAACAACTCGACGCACAGCAGTTTGAACGAACACGATACTAAAGTACAATGCAAAACATGGCAAAACGGCAAGCTAATTTTGGTAAGTTTTACTGATTTACACAAAAAGGTATTTATGACTGGGATTAAAAGTGGGTTTGGCTAGTCTTAAACATACGTTTAAAACTGGCTAGGGGTCTGGACGAGTGATAATGGCCAGAGCCGCAGGCGAGGGCCATTATCACTCGTCCAGGCCCCTAGCTGGTTTTAAACGTATATTTTAAGACTGGCCAAACCCACTTTTATTCCCTAAGTAAAATCCTCTTTCCACAGGGTTTGATTCGGAAGAACGTCCTCTCCACTATGAGTACCTGTACAGCACAGGCAGCAACAATGATGACATCGCTAATCTAGCCGGTGGGGAATCCCCTGACGAGATTTTCACCTTGCTGTACTACAGCCCCGAGGGGGTAACGGGGCCTATGACACTGCCTGCTGGAAAAACCAATAGGGGCTACGTGGTAGAAGTGCACATTGAGGTTAGGGATTCACTGGGTGCCAGCGTGCACACACAGCTTCAGGTCAAGGTATGTCAGATCAGTCAATATGAGCGGGGAGTGGGGGCAATATACCAGTTACTAAAGCCCTGAGTGGGTAACGGGAGGGCCAATAGGGGTTACATGGTAGAGGTGCACATTGAGGTTAGGGATTCACTGGGTGCCAGCGTGCACACACAGCTTCAAGTCAAGGTATGTCAGATCAGTCAATATGAGCGGGGAGTGGGGGCAATATACCAGTTACTATGGCCCTGAGTGGGTAACGGGAGGGCCAATAGGGGTTACATGGTAGAGGTGCACATTGAGGTTAGGGATTCACTGGGTGCCAGTGTGCACACACGGCTTCAGTACAAGGTATGTCAGGTCAGTCAATATGAGCGGGGAGTGGGGGCAATATACCAGTTACTATGGCCCTGAGGGGGTGACATGAGGGCCAATAGGGGTTAAATGGTAGAGGTGTACATTGAGGTTAGGGATTCACTGGGTGCTAGCATGCACACACAGCTTCAGGTCAAGGTATGTCAGATCAGTCAGTATGAGCAGGGATCCGAGTGCCATGGGGGCAATATACCAGTTACTATAGCCCTGAGTGGGTAACGGGAGGGCCAAAAGGGGCTACATGGTAGAGGTGCACATTGAGGTTAGGTATTCACTGGGTGCTAGTGTGCACACACAGCTTCAGGTCAAGGTATGTCAGATATCAGTCAATATGAGCAGGGAGTGGGGGCAATATAATATACAAATATTGACTGCAATGAGGGGCATGGTTAAGATTATAGGCCCAAGGTGATCTCGAAGCCATGACTATGCCCCGAGGCGGAAGCCGAGGGGCATAGTCATGGCTTCGAGATCACCGAGGGCCTATAATCTTAACCATGACCCGAATAAACAGCAGTCAATATTTGTTTTATATACCGAATGTGTAGATTTTTGTCATCTGGTTGGTTAAAAGTAACGAGACATCATACAGTCATGACACTTGACAGTGGTCCTTCGCGTTTCGATTTCGGAAGCTGGTCTACGGCGGAAAAGTTGTATATTTACAGCAAACATTGTAGCATAATCACCTGGCACTTTAGTAGCACATTTCACCTGACACAGTTTTCACTGTAGGCCACTTCTCTTACTTTCTTAAGGACTTCATCATCTACGACAGACGACAAAATGACGTCGAGATTCCGCCATTACCGTCCTGATGAATGTTTACGTAAGCGCACAGCTGCATAGTTGGTGCACAGCTATAGATATGCTAACACATGTAATGCGCGCGTCCGGAACCCGCTAAATGACTATGCCCGGGGCATGGCAAAGACTATTGCCCGGTGGGCATATACGCGCCGGGTCTAGCCGATTCAATGCCCCCACTTTTAACCAATCAGATGACTGGAATCTACGCATGAGGTATATAACAGTTACTATAGCCCTGAGTGGGTAACGGGAGGGCCAAAAGGGGCTACATGGTAGAGGTGCACATTGAGGTTAGGTATTCACTGGGTGCTAGTGTGCACACACAGCTTCAGGTCAAGGTATATGCCAGATATCAGTCAATATGAGCGGGGAGTGGGGGCAATATAACAGTTACTATGGCCCTGAGTGGGTAACGGGAGGGCCAAAAGGGGCTACATGGTAGAGGTGCACATTGAGATTAGGGATTCACTGGGTGCTAGCATGCACACACAGCTTCAGGTCAAGGTATGTCAGATCAGTCAGTATGAGCAGGGAGTGCCATATGGGGGCAATATACCAGTTACTATAGCCCTGAGTGGGTAACGGGAGGGCCAAAATTAAGGTGCTACATGGTAGAGGTGCACATTGAGGTTAGGTATTCACTACGTGCCAGCGTGCGCACACAGCTTCAGGTCAATGTCAGATCAGTCAGTATATGAGCAGGGAGTGCCTTGGGGGCAATATACCAGTTACTATAGCCCTGAGTGGGTAACGGGATGGCCAAAAGGGGCTACATGGTAGAGGTGCACATTGAGGTTAGGGATTCACTGGGTGCTAGTGTGCACACACAGCTTCAGGGGTATGTCAGATCAGTCAATATTACCAGGGAGTGGGGGCAATATACCAGTTACTATGGCCCTGAGTGGGTAACGGGAGGGCCAATAGGGGTTAAATGGTAGAGGTGCACATTGAGGTTAGGAATTCACTGGGTGCTAGCATGCACACACAGCTTCAGGTCAAGGTATGTCAGATCAGTCAGTATGAGCAGGGAGTGCCATGGGGGCAATATCAGCTACTATAGCCCTGAGGGGGTGACATGAGGGCCAATAGGGGCTACATGGTAGAGGTGCACATTGAGGTTAGGAATTCACTGGGTGCCAGTGTGCACACACAGCTTCAGTACAAGGTATATGTCAGATCAGTCAATAAGAGCAGGGAGTGGGGGCAATATACCAGTTACTATAGCCCTAGACATGAGGGCCAATAGGGGCTACATGGTAGAGGTGCACATTGAGGTTAGGAATTCACTGGGTGCTAGTGTGCACACACAGCTTCAGGTCAAGGTATGTCAGATCAGTCAATATGAGCAGGGAGTGCCATGGGGGCAATATCAGCTACTATAGCCCTGAGGGGGTGACATGAGGGCCAATAGGGGCTACATGGTAGAGGTGCACATTGAGGTTAGGAATTCACTGGGTGCTAGTGTGCACACACAGCTTCAGGTCAAGGTATGTCAGATCAGTCAATATGAACAGGGAGTGGGGGCAATATACCAGCTACTATAGCCCTGAGGGGGTGACATGAGGGGCCAATAGGGGCTACATGGTAGAGGTGCACATTGAGGTTTAAAGGGATTCACTGGGTGCTAGTGTGCACACACAGCTTCAGGTCAAGGTATGTCAGATCAGTCAATATGAACAGGGAGTGGGGGCAATATACCAGTTACTATAGCCCTGAGGGGGTGACATGAGGGCCAATATAGGCGCTACATGGTAGAGGTGCACATTGAGGTTAGGGATTCACTGGGTGCTAGTGTGCACACACAGCTTCAGGTCAAGGTATGTCAGATCAGTCAATATGAACAGGGAGTGGGGGCAATATACCAGTTACTATAGCCCTGAGGGGGTGACATGAGGGCCAATAGGCGCTACATGGTAGAGGTGCACATTGAGGTTAGGAATTCACTGGGTGCTAGTGTGCACACACAGCTTCAGGTCAAGGTATGTCAGATCAGTCATGAAGCTTCTATCATTATCTGTATACACCCAGGTTCTGCCACCAGACATGAACCAGATGATCAGTGAAATGACCGCTATCCGACAGGGAAACACTAGTACCCTTGACCGATACCTAGAGACCGGCGACACGCAGTCTGCTAGCAAGCTGATCAACACCATTGCTTCAGTTCTCAATGACGACCAAGAGTTTGACACAAACAATACTATAAATGAGAAAAAGGAAGTGAGTACATGTATTTACAGAAACTGATGAGGTGCTATTTTAAATAAGGGCCCAATGTATCATTTGCAAGATGAATTTTTTATGGATTCCTGGAATAACGGCATATCTAAAACCTTTAAATTGCAGGCATAATTTTTATTTTATTAAAGTAGATGGTAAAAATGTGTGCACACACATTAACAAAAAACTTTAACTTTTTACTTTCTTTAATACGGAAAGTACTATCTACGCTATGCTGCTTCTAGATCTATTCCACAACATCCGATCATGGCATATCTGAAGCTAGTGTCTGCAGAATCGTGTATCGAGTCACTGAATTTATGGTTGTTTACGCGTTACTAAGCGATCGTCCTCGTCCAATAAATGTATTTATAATTAATACTCATCGCTATTGCGACGGCTTTAGTGAAATGCAAAATCCATCGCCATCGCAATAACGATGGAATTGAATTTAGCGATCATTCTAACGATGATCGCTAAACAGCGTGTTAGTGAAATCGACCCCAGGCCTTTATTTTCAGAATACTGCAAAGTACTGTCACAGTGGCTGTGGCTGATGGTCTGTTGCATTGTACTCGAGACTTATTTAATAGTGCGGTACCGTGGCTCAATACTCAGTCGTGGTACTTATGCCCTTGAGCAAAGCATTTTATCACAGTTGACTGGAAGGGATGTAAAGCCGTTGGTCCAGTGTGTTGCAATTTGTCCCACACTTAAAACATCCCAGAGCATTCTTTCGTGAAGAGCAAGGGGATTCCCCGGTGTCTCTGGCCATCGGGTGCCAATGATGCCTTCCACCTACCCCTTGGATGGAAGATTAGCTTCATCAAACCCATTATAATTTGCAGCACGTGTTAACATATTCATACATGGAATGTTAGCTATATAAATGCAATACTAATTTAACCTTGCTTGATTTCGGACAGCTGCGAGCCAAACTTGTAGAGAAATTAAGCCAACTCCGTGTGACAACTCTTGATGCTACTATACAAACCACAGCAGCCATTACTCGGGCAATAGCTAACCCTAATGAGGTGACTTCGTCTACTCAGGTGAGTTTAAAGCCCGCCGCACACCTTTGCGATTTACCGGCCCATCGGACACCGGATCATCGGATCCGGAAAAATCAAACCAGTTTGATTTGCTCCGGTCTATAGCATACGGTCAGACCGGCCTGAATTGTTTCAGCGCACACCTTTCCGGTATGTGATCCGGTAAATTGCAAAGGTGTGCGGCGGGCTTAAAGGAGCATGTCCAGATCACATTTTTGACTCGCCCCTTTTTTTCCCATGGGCTGCCAGACACCATTTTCTGCGATTGTTGAAGCGTTCACATTGTGGCTAGTCACAGCACTTTATTGGTCAAAGAAGTATTCCAACCTGCATGTACTGCCTGCACCAAGAGTGCGGCACCACTGAATGTTTTTTACACTTTGAGAGAAAAAAGGCGGAGGTTTTTTAGGCTGCTTTGATGACTGACAGTATTGCATCTTTATATAAAACACAGATGCTAGCAGCCGACTTTTACTTGGACATGGTTGATGTCTTGAAGGAAGAGTCCAGAGAAGGGACGAGTGTGGATGTCATCGCTGATGCATCTAGGTACTTCTACTCAGGTTGGTAACAGCCTTTAAGAAAGTTTTGTATCGCACACAGATTTTTAGAGAAAGCTGAGTTGCAACAATGATCAAATGAGGCAGAAGTATAGGCCAGAGGTGGATTGCAATAAGACTAGTCTATACCCTTAGCCAGCTAAGCGGGACTGCTGAGACCAGTCAATAATTATAGCCTGCTAGCGCTTGCACTATCATAGTCTTAACATTTTAGCTTGTGGCAAGCAGGTCATGATCAGTCTATGATTTTTAGATACAGCACTACTTGGAGTTATTGATATAAGACTCGGGGTGTTGCGAAGAGAACAATGAGAAGTCGAACTTGTTTTTGTTTTTGTACTTTTTATTTGGTTTATAATCCGACAGGGGCATCCAAGTTGTTAGAAGCTGCGTCAGCTGAGGTCCAAACCTTTTACAACACTCTGGAGAGTCATCCTGCCGAGTGGGATGCCTTCTGGCTAGCTGAAAGAGCGACCCTCAGTAATGTCGCCTACCCAGAGAGTGTGGCTTTGACACTTAGAAAAAGCACAGGTTGGTTATCTTATATTAAACATAATCCAATCTCTGGCACTGATAGTGGGGGGATGAAGATTTGGAGAGTCGGATGAAGTCGGAGCCACATGATAAAGTTAGAGCCACACTTGACAATGCTTGAAAGTCATTGGTGTATCTGTTTACTGTACCTTTACTTACATTTTCCTGTCGGGGGAAAGCTTATTAGGAGAGTCGTCCTGCCAACTCGGATTTCTTTTTATGGCTGGCTGAAGGAATCACTCTTAATAATTTAGCCTTTAAATCTTATTGACTGTTTGAACTCACACCCTATGGCCTAATTAGTAACTGAGTATTTGTGACGATGGTTTTCCTTTTTAGATACTGATGTAGATTTGAACGTTCCAGACATCGATTTGATCGAGCAAGAGCCTTGGGTTCCAGTACAGCTCAGACAGGTATGTATGCACTCGTTCATTCTCTAAGACGGCTTCCTGATTATTCGACTTCCCGATTATTTGACTACCCGATTACAAGTCAGTGGTAAGCACTATAGGTAGACAGCTTTATCAGTTTCCATTGACTTGTGTGTAATTTCAAGACGGTTCGGACACAGCTTTATTATTTTTTTGACATGACTTTTCAAGCATCTATGTACATGTAGTTGACACCTTTTAAGACCTTTTGAATAAAGTGATGATACAGAAAAAAAAGTGTATTTAACAATTTATTACCAAGGCTTAGGATGGACACATCATTAGTATTATACCATTGTTTTAATTAGGGATTAAAAGTAGGTTTGGCCAGTCTTAAACATACGTTTAAAACCAGCTAGGGTCCTAGGCACTGATAATGGCCCAATCTGCCAGGCGTGTAAATCGGTAAAACTCGCCAAAATTAGCTTGTTGTTTTGCCATGTTCTGTATGAATTCACTTTCTATCGCGTTTGTATGAACTGCTAGCTGTGGGTCGAGTAGTTCAATCGCGTGTTGTACGCGCACGCAGACGACCAGGTACTTGTCACAGTGCACAATTTGCTTTCGGGAGCGTGCAGTTTGTGTGTGCGTGTTCCATATGCACTGACCAGGACGCGGGCACGGCGGTGCGCCAGGCTCAAAAGTATTTAAGACTGATGACTGGGCATTTATCGCTCGTTTAAAACTGCCCACGTGATGTGATTTCAGCCAATAGGGATGCGTAAACTGTCTAAGGTGTTTATGAATAAATGTTTACGACCAATTTTGTTGGGAAGGTAAAGGTCATGCTTGTAATTACAAGCTGGAGTGCCCATCTCGCTTTCATTAGCGAGGGGGCCAGACTCCTCTTTCAAGTTTTCGGTGGGGGCTTCGCCACTCCTCCCACACAGCGAGTCTGTTTACCTTCCCAGCATGATGCTGGTACCCATTTTATATACACCTGCGTTGAGAGAGACAATTCATGACAAAGTGCCTTGCCCAAGAACACACGCACCATGGACGGAATTCGAACCCACACCCTGTGGATTTACCAAAGTCTTGGATTCAGCACGCTACACCACTCGGCCATGGTGCCCCATTTGTTGGGAAAAAGTCTTGAAAGGCATCAGCAAGACCTTTTCAAGACCTTTGACAGAAAATGGCCTCATAATGTAATATATCTGAATATGGAAATGTTCAAACTATGGAAATAACATTTGTGTGGATATTGGACAGCTCTTTTTTTTCTGCAGTCTCATGCAGGAAATGAGACTATTAGAAAGGTCTCGAAAAGCTGTCGGAAAGGTCTAAACTACATTCCTGTTTTCAATTTCGAGAGGTTTGCAAATTGCACATTTTTGCTGCATAATTTTCCTGTTGGCGGATTTCTTACCAATACATGTATTTCATTTGAACACTGATAAATAACAGGCAATCTGAAAAAAATCAAAATGTAAAAATAAAAATAAAATATATTTTTTAAGTATAATTGTCCGCTACATTTTCCTTACAGAGTCGTACTGTGACCCAAAAAGTCTTCAGCATCCTGCATGAAGTCTCCAACACCATCCTGGAGAGCGCAGTGCCTGGCGAACCCCCTATCACTATTCAGACTGGTCCCATGATGCTCATGCTCAGGAAAGAGAATCTCCGCGATACGGGGAACCGGTTTTATCAGATTGGGGATGGGACGTGGTTTAAGATTCCCCAAGAAACTGTGGAAGAGATTGCAGGAATGCATAGTGATGATAATGTGGGAACACAGGTGAGCATCATCAGGGGTCAATTTCATGGCGCTGCTAAGCACAAACATTTGCTTAGCACAGGATTTGTTTGCTTTATTTTGCAAAAATGGGTTGCTAGCCAAAATCGTAAGTGATGTGTATTGAAAGGTATTCTCCTACTCTTGCGAAGAACACAAGTTGGTGTATAATTTTGGCTTGTAATCCATTTTATAAAGCAAATAAATCCTGTGCTAATTGTTTTGCTTAGCAGAGCCATGAAATTGGCCCCTGGTCATAGATAAGAAGTCACAGATCACACCTTCCTCGATCCACCTGTAAAACTTTGCTGTGGAGGGAAGCATGAGTCATGTTCACCTATCATGTCACATGGGGTGTTATAGCCTAGTGATCTAGTTCATCAAACTCGAGTTCCTATATCAGATAGTTGAAATGTGGGCTGGAATCCTGGCAATGACAGGCTGTGGTACTTATGCCCTTTCGCAAGATGAGGGAGAAATTTTCAGTTTCAGACGGTGATGGAATACCCCAAAACCAAGGGACTGAAGAAAAAAAAGCAATCCACTAACTGGTTCCGGCGGGATTCGAACTAGGGCGAGGAAAGAAGCACTACAGCAACCTGATTCCTCTTGCTAACTGTATCACTGCCCTGACACTCACTATCATAATTCCAATGTTCTCATCATTGACCGTTGTCATATCAATTTTTCTTGTCTATGTGTGCCTTTTCAGGTTTTTAGTATCTCCCAGAACCCTTACTCCTGGCATCTTAGTGCTTATGATATCAAGACGTCCGTCATCGGCCTCGGCTTGCAAGATAAAAATGGTGAGATTTTAGAATGTTGATAGACTCTTGGCACCAGCGGCAATGTTTAAGGGCACATTTTTTAATTTAAATGATGCGTCATTCTATAAATTTGGGGTCCACTTTTTCTGTCCCCGTTACATCTGACATCTTGTAAAATGTTGTATTTTGTAAATTCAGGACATTCTTTAAATGCCTTCTATTTCAAAGAGTGATTACATAAAATACAATTCATAAAAATATGGTTTGAAGGCATTTTTAATGATACTTGTATGGCAAATAGCAGTATGTCGGGTGTAACGGGGACAGAAAAATGTCACACGTTGGACCCCAAATTTATAGAATGACCCACATGCGACAATGGAAGAACAAAGTGTCTACTGAGCTATGTGCAGGCCACAACGTCATGAAAACGGGGCAGGTCACTCTAGCCTTCATTTTATCCAAATTTCAAAGGGCACTGACGCCAACTGGAGGGTCACCACAGCCAACTTTTTTCCATATGTGTACTACATATAGTTTAGTATATGTGACCGGCTCCAGCAAAACCCAACACTTGTGATGAAAATTCAAAATTTAAGTTTTGGTATCAGCTTAGTGTGCATACAAAAAGGTATCTTTTAAAACATGTTTGAGGAAATTCTGATAATTTTTTGCGAAGTTATGACCAATTAAAGTATGACAGATCAGAAAAAGTAAAATGGAGCTATTGGTCTTTAAAGTTTGACAAACTAGTTGATTATTTAATTTTTTGTCAATAATATGAGGAATTTTGAGACAGTTCAAACAACAAAACAAATCTTGAATGTATCCCGATGTTGATTCTGCAAAATTTTCAAGTTGGTCCCAGAGGCCATTTTTTAAGGTTGTGGGCCCATATCACGTAATGGGAAATGCCGAGAAGCATCAGGTTTTGCCAGAGTCGGTCACATATAACAGCGTCTTGAAATTTAAAAGGATAGGGCATGCTCAACTTAGGGCCAACTCAGCAGGGCATAAGGCCATTGGCCTCAGTTAATGTCAAGGCCTAAAAATGGCTATCGTGCAGAGGGTCTATTGTAAGGGTCTATTAAATCGAAACTGAAGCAGAGATTAGTTTTGGTTGAAATGGGTGTCATTATCATTTTGTTTTTTGAGGAGCAACATTAATTACTGGAGTAAAATTCACAACTTGTATTACTTGTTTTATTTCAGGTGATGAGTTGATTGTTACCGATTTGTCCACCAAGATTGAGATGCTGATTCCACGAGGAGGCGACAGCGCCATCCAGTTTGACTCAATGACAGCCTCTTCGACTGAGCTCCTATACCTCCATTTTAACGTCACCGACACCCACAGCTCTCTACACATCGATATCCAGCTTGCTGATTCCAACTTGGGCACAGGTTCCACCTTGGGCACAAATTCCAACTTAGGCACAAATTCCAACTTTGGCACAGATTCCAACTCGGGAACAAACCCGCCCCTAGAAGCCTTTCTTCGTTACGGCTTCTACCCAACGCTAACGGAGTACGACCTACGCATGACCTTACCCATCCCTAAAACACAGATCTACTCCACGGCTTATAACGCGACGCAAAACGTCACCACGAACCCTCACACCTGGTTTATACCGGAGAACCAATTGTATGGCGTCGGGGCTTACTATCTGACCGTTAGACCGATTCCTAATTGGGATGACGATTCTAGGCAGTCGGACCAAGGAGTTGTCAATGCAACAAGTGAATTCCAAGTCGACATCAACGTCAAGATATACAACGCAAGATGCATGTACTGGTCCACTGTGTACGAGCAGTGGTTCCCACATGGATGTGAGGTAATCAAATGTAAATTCTTCCACTATGGCGCGCCACTCATAGGTGTACTTCTGGCCAGAAACATGCTGCCAGTAACTCATGTTTTAAACATTTAAAGAATTTGGCCTTCAATTAATTTGAAGTTATGATTTTATTTAAACTTGTTCTCTTTAGAAGTCCAGGTTCTCCCAGGACTTTGGATACATAACAATTTTATAACTTTTGATATCTCTGCAAATGTTCAAGTTCTTCTCAAAGTGCCTTATTAAGAGTTCCAGGCAGTCATTGACATCAGGGTCTCCCTTTAGGTTCTCTAGACCTCAAGTTCTTGGCCATATTTCAGGTCATCTGCAAATCTTCAAAACCCAAGATTCACCAGAAAATACCAGGTTCTCAAAGCTGTAAAACAATATGAAAATCACAAATGTCCCTCACAAATTTAGCTGTGAAAAAATTATGTTTCAATCTTGTCCAAACTTGACCCCTCTCTACCCCTCTCTACCCCTCAGGTTGGCTCATTATACCATCCAGCCTTCTCCCACTGTTTGTTTGATCGTCCCTTGCTTTTCTTTTAAAACCTCATTTATACTTTATGGTTTCAGTGAGTCTGTTGGTTTCTGCAGAATAAATAATATTTATCAGGTTTTCTCCTGAACAAACGCTCACATTAGTACCTTGTGTCATCTATGGAACCTTGGAGTCTCTTCAAAATCTCATGTTCTCCTTACCGATCCTTGAGTTCTTCTTATAACCTAAAAGTTTTCTTAGAATTTCATGAAAGGAACATGTGTCCCAGCACCTCTTCTTTAAACCCCCACCCTCTCCTCCCTGTTTTCACATATCACCCCCGGCCACCCCACTCAGGATGCCACTCCGTTCCCTGATTGTACTTTTCTAATCTTCCACAGTCCTTTTCTCCCACTCCCTTCTTTCCTGGAACTCCCAATCCTTGTTTCCTGCAGCCCCACAACTGCCCTTTGAGTTGGGTTTCCAATCAAACCCTTCCTTCTTCCTGAACGCTTCCTCCCAACATCGTTTTAATGTGCTCAGTGGCGACCAGTGAACGGAATCTATACCCATTTTGCCTTTGAGGAAGGGTCGGAACTGGGGTCTGAACATGGGACCACTAGTTTTACAGTGTGAAAAGTTCCCAACATCAGATTCTGTATGAACCTTGCATCACTGGTCGCATGTGAGAATTTTTAGGCGCCAATGCGACCATTTTAGTCGCACCGTACAGCGTTGCTAAAGTGTCATTCCCTCCACACCCTAGGTTGGTTCCCTAACCACTCCATCCTTCACCCACTGTCTGTGTGACCATCTCTCCTCCTTCGGTGGTAGTTTCTTCATACCTCCAAACCGTAAAGTCTTTGTGGCTGAAGAGCCAGAAGTCGTGCCTGTTGATATCCCCACATCCTTCATGGTCGTGTATATCGAGATTGGAGTTTTCGTAGTGCTTCTAGTTGCCCTGATCTGTGCTGGCTTAGCAGACAGGAGGTTTTCTAAAAAAGTGAGTAGATTTGTAGTTGCCAGAAAAACTATGGATGCTAGGATAGGGCGACAATTTGTGTGTAAAAAAGGTATATTAGGGCGACACGCTCAATAGGGCGACATTTTGGTGTCGCCCTAATAAATCTTTTTTTTAGGTCAAAAACCATTTTTTTAAAATCGAGAACCATTTTTATTAGGTCTAGAACCGTCTCTCTTAGGTCTGTAACCATCTTTGGAAGCTTTGGGTAGAAAAATAAGGTGTCATCATTTTGAGTGACTCTTGCCGAAATTTCGGTGGTCCCCGGGGAGAGTCTTCCCAAAATGTCGCCCTATTGCCGCATCCAGAGTTCTTACAATCTTTGGAATGATTATTTAAAGGCCAAGATGAAACTTTTATGGATTCGTGGAATAAGGGCATAACATATCTAAAGAATGTTGGTAAACTAGTCTGCAGACATTTCAACTATAGATGCGTCAATGCTTCAAAATCCTTTACATTTTTGTTTGCATTAAGTGAATGGTTAAATGTGTGTGTTCACACACATTGTTTTAAAAACCACCTTTAGTTATTAATTTCTTACAAAAAGTACTATCGTGGAAAGAAATAAACTCATGTTGTGTTTGTTACAGTTTGTTACACAGTAAGCTTTTTCTTGTCAACTCATGAAGTAATATTTGGAGTCATTGCAAATGATACAATGGGCCTTTTAAACAAATGTTTTTTTTTTTTCAGGTTCCAGCTGACAAACTAAATAATAGGCCACGCATGCTTTAGCCGAATGAACATTTTTGCAGCACAAACATTTAGCAGGGCAGCATCTTATACTTTCACTGTCAGATATCAATCATTGTAATAGTGATGTTTAAGATTTTTACTTCCCAAATTTGGTTAACCCAATAGCACTCACTAGTCTTCAGAGCTTTCTGGTAGTGTTGAATAATGTTCCTTGTCAAGGTCAATAACCAAAGTTATCCAATAGTAGCCACCCTTACTGAACACAAACTTGAATTTCACCGAGTTGAACATGAAAGAAATACAGGGCGGTTTTGGGCACACTTTGAGGAGAAAGCTGCAGGGCAGTTTTGAGCGACTTGAGGACTAATGAGTTATGAAGTTATTTATGTTTTAAAATTTACTTTGCAAAATTGTGATTAAAAATCTAAATTTAAAAGGGCGCCTTAAAATGTACCCCAAAAAGGAGACAAAAATATTTGTTTGTTTTGTATTTCAATTTATGTCGTCTCTTCTCTTTTTTTCCCTTAATAAGCTACCTGAGGACTTGTTGAGTGGAAAGTCCTGCTACGTCGTTACCTTTTTCACTGGAATGGATCTAAGTTCTGGAACAACAGCAACTGTAAGTATTAAAATTTACACTTCAAATAAGTCTTAGTTTGATTGCTCCACTCACAACAGTGAAGATGAGTTCAATGCCTCCTAATTCCTATATCAACGTCCCTACATAAGAAGAGTAACCCTTCCTAAGACGCTTCGCAGCGCTTTGTGAAATCGGCCCCAAGGACAATAATGTGCCATATAAGAACAAAACATTATGCATAATATTTTTTATCTTGTTCAAAGCCCCAATACAACATTTGTTATCCGGGGCATTTGCTCCAAAAATTTACATCACGAGTTGACAAGAAAAAAACATCTGACTAAGTGTTGATAGCAATATGGTAACATCACCACATGTAATTAAAATGGTCCTGAAGGTGTTTTGTAAAAATTGTCTGCAGACAACTTTTTACCATTCATTCAACACAAAAACAAAACCGTGCATGGATTTTTTAGGTTTTCTGAGGTATTACTGCATCTATGTGGCTAAAATTTCTACCAGGCAGTTTTTCAACATTATTCTTTAGTTATGTAATCATGTTGTTCTTGTTTTTTAAAGTTTTCCAATCATGTAATATGTCTTGAACAGGTGTTTCTGCGCCTACATGGCGCATCAGGTGACTCGGAACCTATTCAGATGAACAATCCACACAATACTTCCTTCAAAGGTTGCTGTGTAGACTCTTTCCTCGTGACACCAACGGTGGATGTAGGTGCCGTGGAAAGAATAACAGTGTGGCATGGTGGCCAAGGCTACAGTCCACAATGGTTGGTTGGATTTTACTCTGTCTTGTGGTGACAAGTCACATAATTTATCAGCAATAGGGAGGTTTCGCAAGGTGACGAATACGGATATGATAACGGTATCCGTTCACGTTGATGCGCACACTAGAGAGGTTTCGCACCATCACGGATACCGATACGGATACCGATACGGATACGTCATGACTTTATGCGCTTCTCTTGACGCGTAACCGTAGTACACATGTTTTCATACGCGTGAATAACGGTTATCGGCCTCCCGGATCCCGGATACGCGTAGCATAAAAACGGATACCGGTTATGCAGATTTTTCGCCTTTTCCATGATGGATTAATAAGTTGTAAGCATTTTGTTTCTTTTTTATGTATCTTCCGTGAATACAGATCGAATTTAATGAGTCATGCCCACGTGAAAGTGAGGAAAATCTTCTGAAAACAAAGCCAAGCGAAGAGCGGATTTAGCAGATAGTGTACACGTACATTCACACAGTGCGAAACCCAGTTCAGTGTGCACATCAGCGTGTACGGTTACCGTTATCATATCCGTATCTAGTAACCGTATCCGTCACCTTGCGAAACCTCCCTAATAACATTGTGAGGAAAAAAAATATATTCATGTAATTACATGGAGGCTTTGGTTGAAATCCGACTTTGGCTAACTTTTTTAACAAGAAATAATTTTGAAAAAACTGAAATCATACGATGACAGAAGTTTCTTATTTACAGCTCCAAAACTTTGGAATAAACTCCTCATTTCTCTCAGACAACAACATTCATTAAATTCACATCTCAGAATCTATCTTTCCAAAGGGCATTTTATTTGCACATAACTCCTAAAAGGTGCAACGCAGAAAGTAGCATGTGCTCTGTGAGGTTTTATAAAAATATTAGGGTGGTTTCATACTGATCTTTTTTCACGCATTAGTGCACGTAAATGCAACACGCTTCACTTCAGGAAAACTCGACACAAGGAGAATTTGGAATAAAACAATGGACCGAAAACAATAAAATCAACAACGATAAAATCAGAAAGCAGGGGTTTTTGTGATTCTGTGATTTTCACTTCATCGGTTCCGACCGAATTCCCTCCATACGTAACGTGTGAAAAATGTTGAGTGTTAATCCACCCAAATTGATAGTAGCTGTCTGTGCATTTGAAATTGATTTAGAGTTTTGCCCAGTCAGTTTGGAAACATTTATTTATTTATAATAAAAAAGAAATTTCTTGCACATTTTCCCTGTTTTGTTTCTCTAGGCATCTCAGCAGAGTGCTTGTACAAAACTACGAAACGGGACAGAAGTTCTACTTCCTGTGCAACCATGTCATAAAACATGCCAACGAGCCAGCCATCTTCAAGGCAGCAACTCCATTCCAACTTGCCCACCATCGACACCTATTCACAACCACGCCAAGCTACCAGCCCTTAATCAAACACCTCTCTGTTTGGAACACACTGACTAGACCTATAACATCCCACTTCACTCACATCCAACGAACAGCAGCCTGCTTTACGCCACTGTTTCTGTCCATGCTGCTTGTGACAGTCTTTAATGGTATTTTGGGACCAGATAAAGCCGGGCCAACAAATAGTGCTGCTACGTTAAGCTTGAACATGGACAATATTATGATCGGTGTGGAAGTCGGAGTAATCGTTCTTCCCGTTTACTACTTGCTTATTTTCATCTTTAACCTCACCAAACCTCGACTGACTTGCAAGAAACCGGATGAAGTATCAGAAACTCTTGAATTCTCAACAAAAGAGGCAAAGGACAGACCAAAGCCAGCAACCAAAGCAAGATCACTGGAAGAAATTAAAGTGGAGATTCCCGAAGGAAGAAATAATGAGATTCAAAATATCGGTGCTCTTTCAATGCAACGATCCGCAAAGAATCCTGAGGATGCGAAGTTTAGTTCTGCCGTCTCTGCTACAGTGAGCGTCCCAAGAGTTCTTTCTTCCACAAGTTGGTCATCGGATGAGGGTTGGTCGAATCCAAGTGAAAGCTTGCCTTATAACTTAAACCAAAATGCCATCTTGCCTTGGGATGATTTCCTTCAAGACAAATCGCTTGAAAAGAACTTGAACCAAAATGCTAATGCCTCAACGGAAAGTAGTGAAGAGAATTCAAGTCCAAAACCTTTAAAAGTTCCTTGCAAATTGAGCAGCGGACATTCCAGGTGGTCGTTATCAAGACACAACAGAAAAATCAGTCCCAGGGACACTCAAGGCAACACCGAGTCTGGACAAGAAGTCAATGTCCACAACTTTGATAGGGGAGGTGGAAACGGTCGACACGTGACAAAGAGTTTCAACCCAAATTGGAACCAAAATGCATTGATGGATGACGAGCCGTCAACTAGCGGAAGCAGAAAACCGCAACTTACAGAACTACAAGAAAGGTTCCATAAAAACAAGAAGCAAAGAGAAAGATCAGACCTGTCCAAGAATACCAAAGTCAACGTGGTTGAAGGTGCTTCTCAAGGAGATGAGAAGCGCTCTCTCCGAGGTAGATGCACAGATTATCTCGCTGAGCTGGGAGAAAGGAATGTGTTTCCTTGGTGGACTTCTATCGTCACAGGAAGTGTTCTTCTGTTGTTGATCCTTGGATCACTTGCCCTGACTGCTGTACTGTCCTTGGACTACAGTATCGAGAAGGCCATCAACTGGCTTGTTGCTGTTCTAATTGCCAACGTACAAGACTTGTTGCTTCTGCAACCCATAATAGCATTGCTGAATGCCATCTTCAGGTCGGTTTTCCTGAAACCAGACTGCTTAACCAGGGCCTCTGTTACATTTGAGGGAACGACCTCCAGTTTTCAAGAAAAGACAGCTTCCAAATCAGAAACCGCGACAATTTCAACAAAAGTTAAAACTGCCTGTTTTACGAAAAGTCACCAACTGAGAAGACTAGAAGTTTCTGTCAGCTTTAAGACCAGACTTCTAAAAGCCTTCAAGAAGTATATCGCTGCATGGCTATTTTTGGGACTTGTTGTCTACTTGGCACATGAAAGGCGAACCACAACTGAATTCCATATGGTTTCTGCCACAAGAAATATGTTCATAAATGGAGCTGAGAATGGGACGACATCCTTTTATCGGGTAAAATAAAAAATATTGTTTGAAAGTAATAGTGGGACAAGCTGTAGACCTTTTGCAACAGCAGCCATGTTTGTGCACAGATTTTCTTATTTAAATAATGTAACAATCGAAACACCTTAGTGCCTGCATGGGGACAATGCTTGGCCTCTAAGATGGCCACCATGTAAAACTTCTATGGAAATTGCATAATACTTTTGCCCTGCACAGACAATTTGTATCGAAGGAGGCATTCTGTGATATTTATTTAATTAAAAAGAGTTGATGGTTGCATCTTGTTTGGCTGTTACAAGTTTAGCAAGCATCAAAAAGTCGCACTATTTTTTAATGGTTAGTTTAATACGAGACAGCAAAATAATTATACCCAGCGTGATCAGCTGAGGGACAACTACACTCAATCCTGCCCTATGTGTTAACACACCAATCAACCAATCTTTTAGAATTTCTTTGAGAAAATGGGGACACAGTAGAAGGGGTACCCTCTTACATAATGCAGCAAACAAGTAAATAGAATGCTTTGTCGTGCAATCAAGCAAAATTGGTATGGGTCAAAATACATTTATTTCTTGCACCAAAGGTGCTACAGACTTTGTTGCGACATACTAAAAATTACTCAAAGTACTTTATCTTTAAAGTTGATTTTCTCATTTTGTTTGTTTTTAATGTGTTTGAATGATTGTAGCTTTTTCAACCAAAAAGATCGTATTCACATGGGGTTTTCACAGATATAGAGCTTGAAGTACACTAAAAATAAATGTGTACCAGTAAAAATCCCAAAACAGCACAGGGCCTACTTCAGACTGATTTTGCTTGATCACATCACATCACATCTGCTGCTCCTCTTGTTTCTTTGGTCAGGGGTAATTATTTCAGTATTTTTGTTGACATGACAGGTTCACCGAGCCGATCAGTTCTGGGAGTGGGCACAAGGGACACTTCTTCCTGGCCTGGAGCCAGTCATGAAAGCAGAGAGGAACTTTCGTCATCTAAAACTCCTTGGGACACCGATATTGAGGCAGCTCAGGGTAAACAAGACATTAGCAGGTATGAGCAAAGACATCTTTATTTAATACACATTCCTATTGTCAGGGCTGTGGTCGAGTCCACGCCGTCTGAGTCTAAAGGCGGATACACACTATCGCGGAAAAATCACACTTTCGCGCTGCGCTCACCGCATTGCATGAGCCCCCAATCGCCGATCTTTCCAAAATAGAAAATTCCAGTTCTGGTATCTTGGGGCTTCTCTGATACCTCATTGGCTGCGCGCTGGAAAGGTCAGCGCACCGCGGTCAAAGTTCAACAATTTTGAACTTTGACCCCGCTCAAAACGTTTTGCGCGTCGCGATAGGCCACGCACAAGCGGCAAACCAGTTTGTGTACAAACCAATGGCACAGTGTGATTTTTCCGCGATAGTGTGAACTCCCCTTAAGTCTGAGTCTGAGTCCTTGAGGCCGAGTCCAACATACATTCAAGTCCTCAGCAGGTCGAGTCCGAGTCCTTGTTTTATTACCGTCATAAGTGTTAGTGATCATACCTGTAATCGCAAGCAGCTCGTGAATTAGCTTTAGGCTGAGAAAACTATTTCTTTGGGAGGTGAAATATGATTGCTTATTTCACATTCTAAAAATTTCATTTTTATGGTCGAAATAATTTTGAGCCCCAATATAATTTATTAAAGGTTCAAGAAATAATTTCCGGTGCTCAACATTTCCCACTGGACTTGGGTGGACTCTGCCCAAATCTTCGAGTCTTTACCGCCTGGGTCTGAATCTGAGTCTTGACTGGCCGAGTCCTTGAAAATCGGGACTCTAGTAGCATTGCCTATTGGCAGAGAGCATGTCACATGGGCGGTCTTAAATGTTTGATAAAAGCTCAGCTTGTTTAAAACACTTTCTAGTCTGGCCCTAGTCAGTTTTAGCACATACAGGTTATGTGCGCGCACAGAAAAAAAAACCAACTATTGCACATGCTCCCTCTGTGTCATAGATTCCAACTCCAGTAGCTTGATCGTGCAGTCGGTGTGAGATTTATCTCGCTGTCTGTTCAGTACCACTGAGTTATCTCACTCACTGTCGCAAGATCAGTAATTTTCCAGGGAATCTGTTGCAAAATCTGGGAGGGTTGGCTGCTCTACAGTACTAAGAAACTAACAAATTTTCAAATACGACAGATTTTGAGCCAGTGTACACTATACCTTTTGAGAAGTGGCAATGTATATAATAAAGTACTTTTCAGCAGGGTCATTCAAAGCGACAAATTTATGTTATGCATGGGACATTCATTGGTTGATGCAAAAAGCATTAAGGCCCGTCTACACGAGCCAACATTTCTTGGCCAACAAGGTCCAACATGTGTCTGACGATGTCAGCCGACCAAAAGTCGGATGGTGTGGACGTCACTCCAGACAATGCCCAGCATCATCCAACAAGTTGATCCATGTTGGAACATGTTTCTATCGCCCGACTTTGTTGGAGAAATGGGCCTATAGCAGATTAGAACGCCTGTCACGTTATAGGCAGCAACCAACTGCAGTCGAGATATGTTGGAACATGTTGGTTCGCGTGGTCGAGCGCATCCATGTACCGGCCCAACAAGTTCCAACTTCATGTTGGTCCTTGTTGGTCAACAAATGTTGGCTCGTGTAGACGGGCCTTTACGCATGGGACATGTACATGTACAAAATGTATTTCTTAAACAACTATTCCAGAAATGCGGGTGCTCATAAGCTTAATTGGTAATGCACAATACACAAGATATTTCATGCAACATGTTAGATAACTGATAGTTATTGATGGGCAGCCTGTTAGAAGGCATGAATTCATGTTATTTTGAAATGTCCCAACTGCGTGTTCCTCTTTGGTTAGTCTCTTCCTTGTGTTCTCTTTGTCAGACACCTGTCGATCCACAATTCTGGAAGCACCTCCCTTGAATCCCAGCCCTTTGTGCACATCATCTTACTCACCTATTACAGAGGACACCTCACAATACCTTGGCTCATGGGAGCCAGCTAACCCTGGTGTATCCCCTGCACTCCAGCCAAAAGGTTATCGCTTCTACAGCGCGGAAGAGCTTCAAAGTGCCTCCTGGTCTGGTAAGTATGGTGTTTACCATGGAGGAGGCTATGCCGCTCAGTTGTCGGGCTATCCAGGAGCACTTCAGACCATCCAAGACCTGGAAGCCAGTGGGTGGATTGACGGTTACACCAGGGCAGTATTCGTAGAGTTCCTGCTCTTCAATGCCCAACTGAATCTAACCACTGTAGTGAGACTCGTTTCGGAGGTCCTGCCAACTGGATACCAGGACCCCACAGCTCTTGTCGGGGTAGTTAGTATCAAAGGAAATGGTGGCTGGTCTGGGATATTGTATCTTGGGTGTTTAGGGCTCCTGATTGCGTCCGTGTACGGCATGATGTTCACCGAAGCTCACTGCATGCTGAGGTGGGGCAGAACCTATTTCACATCTCTCAGACACTCGGTGGGCTTTTTGAATTTTCTCGCTTCCCTTCTCACTGCTGGTGTCCTAGCTTACGAGTGGACGCTCGGTGAACCAAAAATGTCCGACCCTCCTTTTGTAGAATTCGTAACCGCTTTGAAAATACGCAGCTATGCTACGACCGCACTTGCTCTCGTAGTCTTCACAGCTTTGATGAAAGTACTCTTCCAACTGAAATGTACTGAGAGGCTGGCGATACTTCTACATGCTGGCGAAGCATCATTCCTTCAGGTATTAAAGTCCTTGCCAGTTTTTGTAGCTGCCCTAATGGCATTTGTCTTCTCAGGTTGGACTCTCTACTGCGGTTACATCAAGAGTTTCCACAGTCTCACTGGAAGCGCCGTTGCACTCGTCAATATTTTCCTCGGAGGTTTGAAAGTTGAGTCAAACATGCAAAACACCATACCTTTCTACCTAATCACTTTCATCTCAATTCTTGGTTTTACTGTCCTACTAACATTCACTGTGGTCATTCTTCAGACGTACAAATCGGCTCACTTTCACAACATCATGGCTAGGTTCGTTCACACCGGGCACGTCACCAAGTATGTTCGTACGCTCAAGAGCCACTTACTCATCAAGAAAACTTACCGTAAAATGCAAGTGAGGAGGTACATCGTGCTGAGGCAGTCCCGGTGTTTGAGAAACCGGCAACCAGTGTTCGCACACACACTGGCCATGAGTAAGATTGAAGAACGTATGGACAGGCTGTTGCAGGGGACAAGGGAAGAGAATGAAGTACTATTCTCGGATCCGGAGAAGCTTGTCCAGGCAGTCATACGCGAGTACCAACTTCTCAAAGCTTGTAAATAAGCAAACTTAACTGGTTTAATCAATTAACTGGCTTGTATGATTGCTGTTCGGCTTGGTGCGTGAGCAACATTGCATATTGGGACAAAAATGTGAAAATCTTTCACAGAACTTCAAGTACACTTGGGGTCAAAAGTTTAGATACACTTTGACACAAAATATTATGCCGACATTTTCTGGTCTTCGCAACCCATGTGACTTAAATTTGTGGATGGTTAATCAATTAGGCCTACAGTGTCGTCTTCTCTTTTTATATTTGCCAAGGTATATGTAAACTGACTCTATTTAAAATTGTTTTTAATAAGTTTCTAGATATGAGATATGAAATCTTTTTTTTTACCTCTGGCATCATAGATATAAATATAATTGTTTTTCTTGCCCAACTATATCACTGTTGTCAATACACATTTAGGCCTATTATTACCGTGTACCCACAAATTACCGTTTTTCTCATTGTCTCTGACCTGTATACAATGGATAGAATGCACAACAGCAGCTTGTTATGCAATAATTGAAGCAACACGTCGGCCCATCTTACTAGCCTAGATTGGTCTCTGGGCTATAAAATTGCTTGTACATCATACATGTATTCCACTCAACACCGTGACATATACTCTAGTAAAAGTAATATAGCCAGTATAGGCAAGGCATTGTCTTGCCTGGAGTAAAATGACAGACGGTTGCTTCACTCATGGGAGTCACTTATGGTTGCAACCAAGTAAATAGGGCTCCCATAGGAACCAATGCTAAATACCAAATTTTCAAAAATCATTTTAAAATACTCGCAACTCTATCAGCGTCTGGAGACAACAACCAAAATACTCATTGAAATCTCATATTTTCAATTCTGTTCAATTTTATTGGGGTAATCCATCACTCTTATAACCTAATTTCCACATGAAACAAAGCTACCACTGCAAGAGTGAGAATTGCCATGTTGACCAGAGTCCATATTGGAAAAAGTTACATTCACTACTGGGAAAAATAGGGCACCTTTCACGAGCTACATACAGTTACTCCAAAATGTTTATATAGTTGGAAGAAAAAAATACCCCACATCACGATGATGGCCAGTTTCCCCACTAGACCACACTCGTTCAGCTAGCAAAAATAAAGGAGAATTTGAGGGCATACAAAATATTCATGAGCTGTTTATATTTCTTTGGGTGCACCCTTATCCAGTCCAGTGATCATTGCCTGTTTGTCATACTGCCCTCTCCTGTCAAGATTTGGAGCCTCATGCCCAGTTAGGGAGCGTACTGCCACTCAACTATTCATAAGGATATGCATGTACGTGTACGGTAAACTCTCGTTATAACACCCCCTGATATAAAGCTCTTCTCGATATAAAGCTCCCTTTTCTAAGTCACGGCCATTATTATCTGCATTGTGTATGCATTGGTTATAGCGCTCTCTAGATATAAAGCTCAAAGTATTTCGGTCCCTTGAAGAGCGCTATGTAGGCCTATTCCAGATTTGTAGCATCGACTATTCTTAAAAGAAACTTGCTTAGATTTTTTTCCAAAAAAATGGATTGCCCTCTAACCCAACAATCATATAAAATGCATCCATGGGAAGAAAACAGGAAATTTGAAATCTCCAATTTGGATGCGGAAGCAACAAGATTGGAGCTAACACTGCACTGCTTTGGAACCAGATAAATTGGTTTACAAAACATTCATTGGTATTTTTTGTGATATCCTTGATGGATTGAGAGAGCGACATTTCAGAATGGTAATGGAAAATGCGACCAATGATATGGTATCAAAATCTCAACACCCATGGGAAGAATGGGGATGGGAGTGGTTGGGGGGGGGGGGGGGGGGGGGGTTGGGTCAAAAATGTGATCTGGACACCGCCAAAGTTATGTGCTAAAAAATCAGCTAAGGTCACAAATTGTATTAATTTTTTTTTACTCTTTGGGAATAAATAAATAAATTTTAACGCGCATTTAGAAGAAGAAAACAAATTAAGTGCCAGTCAAAAAGGTTATGAAATATTAAATCAAGTCTTCAATGTAAATATTTTCAGGAAGTTTTTATATGCATTACTGTTTGAAATTGTAAATTGTAAGTACTTTGCCATTGTGAAATTGAACTTTTGAAAATGTTGTGTGCAGCATCTTGTTTAGAAATGCCATTTTGCCTGAATTTGCTTGTTGGTTTTTGTTGTACATGTATTTCGCAATGATGAATTAATGAATTGAAAACTACACAACCCATGTTACTGCTTTTTATATTAACTTCGTGAAATTTATCAGTTTTTATTAAAATAAGCTTGACCAATTAAATGGGTTGTGGTTTGTTTTGTTGTCCGATGACGCCGGGATTATTTTTGGCCAAAAAAATAAATAAATGCAATTCTTTTTTAAAGGCAAATGTGATTGGCCAAAAGTTAATAACCAGGTCAAGCACCACAAATACTGACTCTTGAGAGTCATTTCTGCATTCATTGTATGAATCTTCTCACCAAAAAGATCCGTACTTTGCAACACTCCGAGTCAACCACCCCTGCCAGAACGTGTTTACACGTCCTCCGCATACCTGCCAACTAGTACGATTTTATCGTATTTGTTACGATTTTCAACACTTTGAACACTTAAAAATCGTAACAATCGTAACGGTCGACTTGACCTGACTCTCCGCGCGCGCCGCATGTGTTGTGTACGTGAAAACGGTGCAGTAACAGGTCAACTTGACCGTTGTACCAACTCGACCGTTGCAAGTTTCACTACAGTACGATTTTTTTACTCGGCAATGTTGGCAGGTATGCCTCCGGTGTCAAGTGATATTTAAGTGCAGATCTCTTTAGTAGCTCTTTCAATAAGAAAACGCCTTGCCTTCTTTTGTCATAAAAATATTCCATCTCGGGCGGAATCATTGCATCAATTGGACAGTTTTCGAAACCATTTCTATCTTCCATTTGAGTAAGTTTGTTTTCCGGTTAATGGTTGATTAAAGTGTTGGCACATCGCATATCCTGTGTACGCCAACTACGTCGCCGTCTATCTTCAGTCTGATATGTTCCATCAAGGAAAAACCTTTTCCTCACATGCACGTAATCGTGTGTCTTCTGCCTGCACGTCATCGATTGCATGTTTATCGCTCGGTTTATCGCCAATATTGCCCAATTTCATTTCGTGATCTAAGCTCCTTTTTGGAGTCCGATCCAACTCCTTCCACCCCTGGGGAGTCCTATTAATAGTAAGATCCCAAAACAGTCCTTTTCGCAACCTCCAGACAGCCGCCTATCTTGTAATCTTAAATCTCATGCGTTTTCCTAATACCGTAACTTCTCTAAAAGCCAGGAGGGAAAGATCCGTCGATCACTTTTATGCGTCAGACATTTTCTGTTAGATCTTAACATTACTTCGACAGAAAAGGTCGTCTGACATTGAACGCACACGCACATGATAGCACTAGCAGCTGCAATCGTGGAATGCCCTTGTCTTTGTTTTGTTTTTGCGTTGGAATTCCTTGGCTTGTTTTGTTCACGGCACGTTTTCCAATCGCAAGCCTTATGGCAGTTGCGAGTCCTACCGTCTTCCGTTTGAAAGATCCACGTGTGAAGTTTCGAGGAGGCGGACTGGGTGTGGGCATGCTTTTTTTCGTTAGTTGCGTTTTTGCAGACTTGTCTTCAAAATGTACCATCTTCTGTCGCGTTTGAAGCTAAAATGCGGTATTGCACTTATTGCAGAGGATTGCACTCATTGCAGTTAATGTTGTTAGTCTGTTAATACATTCAAGAAAGTTGACGTGTGCATGGCAATGCCACTGTGCCTCGTAGCTCGGCTTATAGAGCATCTGTCTGGAGAGTCGGAAGTCTTGGAGAAAACCCGAGGAAGTAGGCCTATACCACTGTGCCTCATAGCTCAGCTGGTATATAGACCATTTGCCCGGTGTGTCAGAGCTAGGTCTTGTGGGGGAAACCTGTGGAGGTATACCATTGTGCCTCTTAGCTCAGTTGTGATAAATGTGTGTAAAACATGGGATTTATGCATGCAAATTCCATACCTACTTTGATAGGTTGCTCTTAACTACTACAAAGCTTGTCCGGGGCTTGTCCTACCTAGCAACAACTAAATGGATTCCAACCATATAAAATCGAATTTAAAGTAACTTTAGTTGAATACAATAACCCATCACTAGGCAATGTCACAAGAAACATCCATGAATTTTGATACATTACGAAAACGGTGTATTGTATGAAACTCGTTTACTTATTTCATTTTGAAGATTCCTTTTGTGTGTGTATGTACTTGTGGAACTCATTTTTCACAGGACTACTTGTTATTGAGTATGTGTCATATTAAGTACACTGCTCTTTCACCGTACGCCATTTGCTCAGCTTAATAACTTCTAGATTCCGGCAATCAGGAACCGACATTAATGATCCCCTGAACCTCTTGGCAAACTCCATCTCAAGTAGACACTCGAGTCAAAATCACACAGTTCTCCCCTGACACACGACACCGCAGTTTACTGGAAACAAGAAAAACAGTCCTTTGATGGCAGCGCGGACTCTGTGTAATTTAAGTTGGTGTCTTTGAAAGCTCCGCATCTCTGCAAACCTCGCTTGCGGTGATCAGAATTGTTGTCCGGGGTTTCCGTGTCTGGGTGGTTTCATGCCCGATTGAAACCGGGATCATACGGCGTCCAAGTCCCGCTCTTGCCGGTTGCTTAGTTCACGACGAAATACAAAGGGCCAATTTTTGTGACACTTCATTCGATGGCAAAGTCCGTGTAATTTGACTTCGATCTTTTTGCGCGTTGCTTCGAATTTGTCATCGTATCGTACAGGGACTGTGCATAAAATGTCTTCAGGCTGTATGCTCGATTTCACCGAGCGGCTGTGCGGGGTTTGTTTTGGTTTTCCAAAAATATTGCTTTTCAAAACAAATTGACGCTACATTAATGCATTTCATCTGTCTTTACACCATAAATGAGAAGTTTGTGCCATATCTTGGTCCTAAATTTGAACGTAACCCTTTCTACTACCAATTGATACAGGCCCGTTGTACCAATTGCCGATGATAGCCGCGTTATACAACTATGAATAATGTTATTATAATATACCCAAGATAAACTACTATATGCTTAACAAGTGCAACTCTTGCAAGCAATTCTACCCAATGCAAATCTGCAGGGTAAACAAATAAATGACAATATTGCAACGATGTCTTGTTTCTTTGTGTGTTTCTTGTGACTTGACGCAATAGACCCTTTGCTCGGGTGGCTATGACAGGGGGCAGTAACATTAGGGACCATTATAAATGGTATGCGTACGGGAAACGTATGCGGTTTGGAAAAATCGGGTGGTTGTATCACAATTTTGCGTGTTTATTCAAGAAATGAGCGCATGTGATGAGCATATTGATGTGAAATTCTCATTACTTGTGTTGTTTCAGATTAATACCCACGCAAAATCGTTATACAACCACCCGATTTTTCCGAGCCGCATACGTTTCCCGTACGCGTATCATTTCTAATGGTCCCTATTGTCACCGTGCGTCATGCGTCATGAGTAAGCACTGAATCTATTGTCGCATTATTTAAACAAGAAAATCTGCCGTCGGTGCTTTCGGGCGTGCAGTTTCTGTGTGCGAGTCACTATGAACATATAACAATGGAAATTTGGAACACACCATCATACTAACAATGGGGTTACAATAAACATGTACATGTTTTTGCTCATAGTGAGTGCGTGTTTCAATACGCGCTGACGCATGGCGCGGCCACGCGACTCTACTGCAAACGTGCCTCACATGTGGCGTGTTACTAGTCAATTTCTAAATGGGCGGAGCTTACTGGATCGGTCTATTGCACAGTCTTCTTTCAAGACATTTTTTTATTCTGGAGAACTCGCCGGGCCGCAGCTTATCCGCCTTCGGCGCGAACTCGACAGCCACCCTTCGACGCAAAGGGTCGTCCTCCGAAGGTGTCAACAGGAAAATATATTTTTTTGTAAATCAGTGGCGAGAAAGACCAAGTATCGATCACCCCAACGTCCTCTCCCCGTGTGGCGCTCTCGCCAATTGAATTACACCACTGTCAGTTAGTCACCATGCACGTTGCAAACTTGCGACCAGAGCAGAAATTTCACCCCATGCCTCGGGGATAGATGCGCGGAAATTGAAACACAGAGACCTCGGGGCAACTGCGCGCTAACCCATAAATCATAAATTTTATTATTGCATCCAGGTTTTCACAATCAAAATTCTCATTCGGGAGACGGCTGCGTGCGTCGTGTGGCCTTCTGGATCACGTTTCCCGTAGTGAGAGACGCATTATGGTTTAAATAGGGGGTTTAAACCGATCCAGTTTCAAATGGAACTCAATTACAAGAATGAGCAACACCCTTTCAAGTAATTCCATGCGATAATCGTAATTGTTCCTGATCAAAATTTCGCCAACAGATGAACCCAATATCTTTTGGTGTTTAAATGACTCAAAACCGTGCAAAATTGCATCAGACATTAAAGCTAACGACTTATGGGTAGATTTTAACCATTTAGAAGGTAATAGAAGTTTTCAGCGTTGGACGATAACCATTTTTGATGTGACGCTCCTGGTTAGAAGTAATATTTCGGCTTTCTTATTTCGGCTTCCTTTGGCTTCTTTCGGCTTCTTTCGACTATCTTCGGCCCTCACGCGGCCTCCATCGGATCAACATCGGCTTCGTTCGGCTCCATTGGCTTGTTTCGCATCCCTCTCCGCATGCTTCGGCTTACTCTCGGCATGCTTCGGCTCCTTCCCGGCTTGCTTCGGCTTATTCTCGGCATTCTTCGGCTCATTCTCGGCCGTGCTTCGGTTCCTTTCCGGCTTGCTTCGGCTCCTTTCCGGCTTGCTTCGGCTCCATTCTCGGCATGCTACGGTTCATTCTTGGCCTGCTTCGGTTCATTCTTGGCCTGCTTCGGTTCATTCTTGGCCTGCTTCGGTTCATTCTTGGTCTGCTTCGGTTCATTCTCGGCTTGCTTCGGCTTATTCTCGGCTTGCTTCGGCTTCTTCTCGGCTTGTTTTGTCATTTGCTTGGCTTGTTTTGTCATTTGCTTGGCTTATTCGATTCCATTCCATGGCGTTTCATACGAAATTTCTATCTCGTTTCAACAATAAATATTGGTGTTTGTAATACAATAGACAAGATTATAATAGTTTCCCGTTGGTATATACATGTACATGTACAGTTGAAGTCAGAAGTATAAATACATGTACACCACTACCATCATCACCCAAAATGGTAAACAGGACTACCCGAACCATTGCAAGGTGTACAAGCTATGTTTTTAAGTACTGCAAGCACGTGAGGAATTCAACAAAATCAAGACTTTAGTGAAGACTGTTACAAAAATGGTGTAAGCACACCAGTTTTAATAACACTTGGTTGCATACAGTTGCATTTAGACTTCAACTGTACGTAGAAGTAGGCCTATTTGTCCTCCAAAATTTGGCTAACCCATCAAATTTTGGCCAACCACTGGTTACGGCAGTGCCACAAAAGAAAGGTCTAAGAACTATCCTTGACGAGCTGTTTTCCGCATTAAAATATACACCTTTGGTTCACATTTGCATGCGAGCTCTTCGCAGTTTAAAAGAATGGGTCATTCAACATCAGTCTGCCAGCACTAAATTACCGCCCTCCATTGATTTCACGGCGTTGCAGTAAAAGTTCAAAACAGAAGAGCGAAATCAATACAATGAAGATTTGTTTTCATGTGGAGGACATCCCGAAAGACTCACAATCTATCAACTTTCGCCCTGATCGCTATATGAGCGTTTTAGCGCCAACAAATTTGGCACTTTGGGACCCAAAACACCTGGCTTCCGCCCGCAGCTGCTCGCCCGGCCAGGGCCGTTGTAGCTTCTCAGAAGAGCACGGAGCAAGAACGCAGTTCTGTCTCGAGAGATTTTTCTCAAAATGCATATGCGGCGTGAAATTAGGCCAATGAGTGTCTTGCTTTTGGTTAGGGAATACGGCTTGCAACTGACGCAGTTTTTGTAAACTTGTAGAGTCCGGTTCAAGCTGCAAGTAGCTGCAAGTCCCAAAAAGAAACACACATTTCTTAAAATATCAATTTTTGGATCAGAACAGGCACTGATGGACCAACTACTTTGGGATCGCTTTCAAGACTTCTGCTTCAGTGATCTCGTCAAGGTCCAAGTGGACTTGCTTGAACAAAGTGATTCCATGGAGGAAGTGATTTCCACAGCAATGAAATGTGACATTTCCTGTTTCTGTGAGAATACTGTAGATAAGGGCTTTCCGAAACCCATTTTGTTGGGTTTCACCCTGATTAAACCTGCATGGGATGAAATGACCTCTGGAGCCGCGCGTCTCCCAAACAGCCCTGGACGTGCATGAGGTCAGGGAAGCACGTCAGGCAGAGTGGCGCACCCTGCCTCAACGACTCTTCTTACAGAGGCCGGTGCAGTCAGCCTTGCCTCAAGAGGTGTTCATACACAATACTGACCGATAACATATGCTATTCTCTCTGTCTCCTCGATCTTTTGGCCAGAGTATAATTTGCGTTTCATTTTTGAATCGCATACAATCATAATGACTGGTATCGGCGTGTGCAAACGGCTATATGACTCATCTGGCAGAAAACTGCCGGTTCAGACGTATCTAGACAGAAAAAGTCAAAAACTGAAGCTGGATCAAGTGATTTCGAAAACGGCCTATATCATAATTCGCATGTGTTAGTCGGCATAAACTGGTACCTCTAAGGGCTCGCACCATTATCCGCCCAATTAACTTGGGTATACGGACATCATTAAAAAAAAATTGGAATTTTGTTCACAGAGTAGACAAAGACGTCCTGTTTCTTGGGAAATGACCCTTGGCATGTGGATAATTGCATGAAGGTTTCAATGTGAGTAACTATGATACAGTTGAAATGGCACGGTGCAGAATCTTGTGGATGCAAAAATACGATCCAATCTCCAATGTTGATGTAGCAGTGAAACACCTGGGGCGCGTTCAATAGCACAATACGTACGGCGGTATTGTGTATTTTCCTATACCTTCACCGTTGAAGGTATATATTGTCGGTATGCATACGTATTGCGCTATTGAACGCGCCTCTGGTGGTGTTCCCCGCTCGACGGTGTTATTCATCGTCATTAATACAGATCAATGTGTTAAAACTTACAGTTTTACACTTAAACACCTTTTTTCTGTTTTCTTACCATTGAGAGTATTGTGGGAGGTATTTTTGTTTATATATAATTGCCAAATTAGATCAAAATCCATTTTCGAGAAACAATTTCAACACTCCACTTTCTAAATAATGTATGTGAACGCTCGGAGTCCATCAAGCTAGTTTTGTGTAGCGCCCTCTAAGTGATAAAGCTATGCATACTATCCAAAAGGATGGCTTTAAAGATGGCGGACATGCCATTGCAGTTAATACGCTCCTGCTTTCCCAGAACAACTTGTAACAAAAATGTGAATCTATCTAAAACGATCGGGTTTCTTTTCAACCATCTGGGTTTGAACAGACAACGTTTTGTCTCTGTTTTTACTAAATGTTCCCATGAAACGGAAAGTACATTACCACTTTGTAAAATGTGCAACCGCGGAGTGAGATACGATCAGATAGTTCGATTCATCTATCAAAATTTGCGCCGGGAGAGTGCAGTGGCTGAAACGGCTGATGTATTAAAGGTCTCGATTGCCTTGTTATCAAAGACAAATCGCCGGTTTACCCTTTTTGTCAATATATTACGCCATTCATTCCATTCGTAACATGGTGCTATCGTGGATAAAGCTAAAACTAGTAAAAGGGACTCAACGGTGTTGTATGTGTTATGGATGACATCGTGTTCTTGTGGTTTCAGAATAGACTAGTTGCTTGATAGATTTGCATAAATCCTAGACTCCCGCCTTCACGCTATGACGCTCGCATGCGAGTGAGTGGCACCAGACTACCTGGCAAATCAGGCCGTTTCCAGGGGTGCAAGCTGGTCAATAGTAACCGGCGCGAAAGTCTCTGCGGTACCTGGAATACCTCGCACATTACTCTATGCATTTTAAAGCTGGACCATCCGAAACATGTAATCATCGTGAATTTTCGTTAAAATAACGAAATATAACGTGTTTTTAAAACTTGAAATCGATGTCAACTTTGAAAGCTGGAAAGTTTCCAAACTGCAATGATGCATTCAAGAAAGTAGAGAAACGATTTTGGGTTATGTGGCTGGTTTGAATTCGCTGATCAACATGTTCGATCAACATGGTCCAGCTTAGAAATACATACAGTAATGTGCAAGGTATTCCAGGTACCGAACGGCATGTGCCAGCGTGCACCGCCTAGAAACGGGGCCGATTTGCCAGATATAGTATGGTGCTTGAGTCACTTGTACGCGAGCGCCATATAGCGCGAAGGTGGGACTATAGCATCTATGTAAGTATAAGGCGTGATTCTAAATCTATCACGCAACTGGTCTCTTTTCCTACCTCCATGATTAGACCCAGACACGAAACATTCATGTGGGTTTTGATAATCGGTAAGATGTTTGGAGTTTCGTGTGGACACGCGTCGTTGTTAGTGGGACTGTCGTTGTTAACTTTACTTGCGAAGGTAGTGCCCGTCTGAACATGCCTACTATCACGTACTGTATATACATGGGTCTTTCAATAAGAAATGCAAAGAATGCGCGTCGTGCTTTTTCCCGATAGTCATGCGCGTTGTACATTTTCCCCCGATAGAAACAACGCGATACATTCAACCAATAGTATATATGTTTTACTCTCAAACTAAAACGATTGCACTTTTATGGTCGTTTGCAAATGATATTTTGCTGTTGTGTGACTCAAGTCGATGCAATAAATTGAATCATCCGTTTTAAGTGGCTAAAAGAGTAACGATATTGGGGAGAAAATGCTTCACAGATTCCTAGATATTACACACCATCTGATGATCAAATATGGATTAAGTGTTTCCTTTAACAATCACAAACCCGTCTCTAGACTATCTAACATTCAATCATCAACGTTAAGGAAAACAAAACAACCCACGAAATGTGACAAGGACGTTGTTAAAGCTCGGCCGCAACATTCCTCATACGGACGTAATTAAGATGGAAATAGAACCTGTCTGTGACACCCATGACTTAAAAAGAGAAAGAGGAAAAAAGGAGTAATTTGCTCAGTGTTCACCGAAGCGATGAGATATTACTTTAGAATGGTCCTCGGGGAGAAATTAAGAGGGTATTAGCCTGCGAAGCAAGTGACCTGTGAGGTGTTTAGCTAAAAGAAGAAGGTTGAGTGACGGTGATTTGGTCTATACTCCGGGCGATAGGAGCTAATTAGCCACCGGGATTCTTCGATACTTGCGGAGGGGGCTAACGGCGCGATGCCCCGTCTAGTGCATGCGTCGTTCGCACCTTGTTGATCGAGCTTCGCGAAGTCCGATTAAAAATAAATTATTTTGGCTACATTCAGGGATTTTACATTGAAATATAAATTTGAATTAAAAAAATCACAACCATGAAGCTATGAGTTTTTTTTTCTTCGTAAGAATTTAAGAAGCTCTGACGTCATGAAAACTTAATTCCCGCCTTTTAACAATTAATTATATGGTTGTCGATTGTCGTCTGCCAACATGCTTGCGTAATGCTTCAGGCCAAATAGAAGATTTTTCGTAATGCATGCAAATTCCATACATACTTTTCAAAACAAAATGTTGCTCAACAACCACAAAACTTGTGTAGGGGCTATAGCTTGTTCTACCTAGCATGCAATATGCAAAATGAATTCCAAATTTCCAACCATAGAATTCGAATTTAAAGTAACGGGTCAATTAAATAGCTCATCACTAGGCAAACATCAATGTATTTTGAGCATATTGATCCAGTCCGAATATTTTCCTTCTTTGGGCACACATCCATAGACAAGTTTAAGTCAAATGATGTTCCCCATAGCGTGTATGGTTTCATCTGGCGTATAGTAGGGTTGGGGAGCTGGAGAATATATCCTTTTCCCTTTACCAAGCATCCACGAAAATAAACATTTGAACATGTCGATGTCTTGAATGTAGCATTATTATCTGTAACCATATATTTTTGAAAATGATGGCAAAACCGATCATTGTGTTACCCTTAATTACTAAACGCCATATTTAAACTGCACCTCTCCAACATATTTTGTCTCTCTCCCTTCGGGATATGAACCTGAGACATCTGACACACCGGGCAGATGGTCTACTAGCTGAACTATAAGAGACAGTGGTATACTTCCTCAGGTTTCCCTAAGAATCAACATTTTCTCTCGGTGCTGCATTGTGGCGCAACTGGGCAAAGTAACGAACGCAATATTTGCTATGGTGGCTATTATCACAGTTGGGATGAAACGACCAAACTTGGGATGAGATAAAAAGTATATGAGCCTTATCTTGATTTGAACCTGAGACCTCTGACTCTCGGGGAAGATGCTTTACCGGCTTAGCTTTGAGGCACAGCGGTAGGCCTATATAACCCGTCAGGTTTTTCCCAAATACTGTGTTTTTTCCCCTCAATAAAAAAACGATAGCGCTATATCATGTTTTTAAACTTGCCTCAAATGCAATAATCCTGGAGCTTCCGGCCGCATTACCGGGGTAATATAACTCCGCAACCCCCAGGGCATCAAGCCGTCTCCGAGCCCCAAATCACCCCAACGCAAACACGAGCCAAATTCCGCTTCTTTTCAGAAACCCAAGAAACCGATAAATTAGACATAAACCAAAAAATCTCCCTCGATATTTAATGGCCGTGACGACCATTTATTTCCCCTCCCCGTGCGGCGGACCCGCACACGCCACAATACGCGCCCATCGATTGGATAGGATGTCACTGTTCAAGTTATTCATTTTTCGGCTTTTTTTTTTATGAAAACGGGCTCCCATCCAGTTTATTAATGGCCGGTTGGTATGTCACGCCTATTAGCGTTGCTAGTTTACGGAGTGCCAAGAAACCATGTGGAAAGATTGTTTGTTTTTATTTCATTGGGCAAATATAAAATATAGACACATAAATTTGAACAAGAGGAAGTAAACTGCTAGACTAGCCACCAGTCCAAGTACCCCACGAGCCAAGGAGGCCAACAGTTCTGGAAACAGGTACCATTCGGAGGTTCTATATTCCCTATTTTCAAGATCTAACAAAATGTTCACCCTCTTTGCGCCGCGAGTGTTAAAAATTTTACAGTAACGATGTGTTTTAATTTGTTTAATATTAACTATTTTGAATGTCCACTCAAGCGCTCATGGACTAATATCACACACATCACTTTCACCAAACCTTGCAGATATCCATTTGTTCTCGGATGGCAATCTATGGTAAAGTTCCCTGCCTAAGGGCACACACACACACACATGTATCTCCACACACACACACATTACGAACAGGTCAGAACTCTAACCCGCAACTTGCAGAATTAACCAAGTCTTGAGTTTGATACACTGAAACTATAAAAAAGAGGAAAAGAAAACGAGAAATGAAGAAAAACTTATCAGGGGAGAAAAACAAACACCGGAGAAGTCATTTCAGTTCAGGCAAGAAACCCCAAATTGAACCTCCCGCGAACGCATTGATTTAACTAAAGTGATCAAGTGATTTCCACCTGTCGCATCCACACTACGCCTCATAATAGTGACTTCATCATTTAAACCATTCTTCAGACGTCATCTAGAGTCCCTCTCATCAACCTATGAAACATTAAACCGTAAGCACCAGAAGGCAGAGTTACATAGACACGTCCGATTTCTTCCCGCAATTGCAACCCGGCCCACCGATTGCCGTGTTACGTTGCACAACGCCCCAGAGTCCCCGAACAACTTAAAATCAATTGCTTAATAACATCATCTCTCGTACGAAAACCATCTCTCTTTTCTTCGTCTTGATGTTTCCAACTATCACATGACAAAATTCTTCTTCAATTTCCCTTGTTTAGTTTGTCTTAAGAAGGTTCGATCGACTGCACGGAACCGCCTCGGGTGCACGAATTAAAAAATGACATCGTGTATTTAATGTTAACTTGTTTTGTCGAAGGCGTTGCGTTTCACCTGTAATGTTTATCCTGTACTTCAGTTGAAATTTGGTAACTTCCCTTGTAACACGATGCATGTTACCTCGGATGGGGCTGGGGATTTACTCGGACGGGAACTCGAGCCAACCGATTGTTTTTAAGAATTAAATTATAATAATGGAGCAATATTAAATTTTCTGAGGACATCTGCAGATCTAATTTTGTTGGGATTCATAGCAGAGAGGCCAATACAAGCCCACACCACGCGACCATGTAAGCATAAATCACGAGATTTTTCCGTGTGTGAGGGAACCACTTGACCAGAGTAAATTTAATAATAATAATAAACACAGTTCTTATATAGCGCATTTCAGATCCGACGGATCTATCAATGCGCTTTCTGCATTATTACCCTGGCCATTGGGCTCAGTAATATCATTCCTTAATCCTTCTCAGCTCCCTGGGGAGTATACAGCCCCGGCTGCCTATTGGCGCTCAACGGCTAATCAAACCATCAACTTTCGCTACCCTCACAGGTACCCATTTTGCTCCTGGGTGGAGAGAAGCAATGCGTGACAAAGTACCTTGCTCAAGGGTACACGCACCATGGATGGACCGGACTGGGATTCGAACCCACTACCTTTGGAACTAACCCAGGTTTTGTGGTGCAAGCGGCAGTTGTGAAGTACACAATCAATACTGTGTTCACCGTAGGATAGAAAGGCATAAAGCAACCAGACCGTTAGTTGCTAGGTAATGACGTGCACCACGTAGCAACAACAGCATAGTATGTGACTTTTAAACTGCACTTCTACTTGTAAGTAAATAATTCAGGGTGCCAGCCGTAATGCAAATGTTACACACAAAAGGCTAATTACAAAAACCCGACTGCATAATGTTAGTTAATATTAGATTCAGCAATGAAACATTTGGCCACACAGGGGAATAAAACTAAAACTTAATATCGAATCTCGATATTCATTTAAACTGTCTTTGATCAAATAGGCCTACTTCTTGGCCAATACAAATAAAAAATCTAATAAGATTGAGTACATGGTCTTTGGTAAAATATTTGCCATCTTTGCTACTTGTCTGTTGGCGGGGATCAGAGTACATTTCTCCCAAACGGACAATAATGTGCTTACATCAGACAATCATTCTATGTGCATGAACATAGTTATGCTGTACTCTCTCTACCATGATGACGACAAAATTCGAGCTGTCTAGGTAGTTTAGCCTTGACATTAATACCGCGAGCCAGCAGACTGTTGTCCCGTCTGAATTGAGCTATCCCGGTTGTCAAATAACACAACTCCTGACCTTCAAGTTCCCGCCAAGACGAGATCTGAAAAATATGATTGAACAGGGATGGGAACGACTCGAGATGGTTCGGTGATGAAAACATCCTTGTTCATCTGCTCTGAAGAAGACTGATTGTTGAAATTTGTTGGAAGAACGTTGAACTTGCCCGATGTCACGACCAATTAAGTGTCAACATTTTGCGCTGATCCACAATCTCAGAGCGCGCCATTTATTCGCGCGGTTTTATTGGACCCGCCGATGGTTGACCGGGGTAGACTGTAGCGGCTCTGCCGAAATAAATGAAATAAACGCGGGGCCGTGCCCTTTTTAGTCTGTTAGTGACGTCTTGTCTAAATTTAGCGGGAACTGAACCGCCAGGAAATATGAAAATTTACGTTGATATGTTGCCATGGCAACCGTGTTAGTGCTTCCTGTTCAAAATGGTATCTTTATTCTTTGAAGACTTGATTTGTTTTGTTGTTTTTTTGTACGTTGTCCACAGGGGTAGGTGCAGTGTAGTCGGTGCTACTTTGTAGAGTTGTGGGCGGAACCAGACCGCGCTAATGACCTACTCACGTCACGTGAGTGCATGCATGATGGCGGACAGGCGTGTGCATATTTGGCCTCGCACTGTTGGTACCATATCTAACGCGTTGAATCCATCCTTTCGGTTGTACAAACAACATAGTGAGTGCTTGCTGTATCACCAGCGCATCTGATCTCTATCGCTGATTGGCTTCCCTGGATTTTCGGGGGAATATTGTCTCAAAACAAAGAAAAAGTTAAGCAACCACAGAACAAATATCCAAGATCTTTGTCAAAGTCTGGTCAAAAGCGTAAGAATCGATACCAACGTCAAAACAATCACACAGCAGAATCGAATAGGCCTACACAACTAATCGATGAAACTATACGGCGCGCTACGACATGAACAAACTAACGACAAAGGTCTTAGAGCCAAGACTAGGTGCAGAGGGTAAACAAAATAGTTCTTTGCAGTGATAAATCCGCACATGTGCATTATCACGGTAAAAATGCCCTGAGGATGAATTTACACTAAGCTTTTTCGCGCGCAAATGTGACGCGCGTTGCATCAGTTTGGGGGAGTTTGGAGTGAAATGAGGCACTGAAAATCACAGAATCGTAGAAACACCTTCCGCCCACTTGATGCTGTGATTTTCTGTGACTAATTTCATGATGCATCTGTAAGCATTTAATTCCAATCATAAACACCTGTTGCAATTGTGGAATGTATGCCTGCAGGATGGACATGATTATTAGCATTTGAATGCTCCATTTCTTGCAATTTTCTGTTACTGTACTTGCTATTGTTTAATGCGTGTAACCAGCCATGCATGATTGCTCACGCGTTAACTCCATATCATGCTGGTAGAGAACTATTGTGTGGTCATATTGATATACAATAATGTGCTTTTTATGAATTATTTTTAAAAATTATTTGAACTTTTACCAGTGTCCAAGAACTTCTTTTGCCGAGTGTATAACGACCCAGGGATATATACATGTAGCATGTCAGAAGATGGTATATAGGATGACACGTTACATGATAATCGCGGATACGAAGTCTAAATTACCACTCACGATTAATCGGGTTAATGTTAATACGGGCCTAGTCTTATCAACTCGTTAAGTATGACTTCGGGTCATTGTAAATGATGCAATGGGCATTTATAGGCCTATAGATGATCTGTTTTTGAGCAATTCTGGGAATAAAACTATTATAAATCAAAAGAAAGACATCAACAAACTCATCCGAAAACAAAATTCAGCTTTGTCAAATGTACCACGTTTTCCAAAAACATGAAAATCCCTATGCGTTTTGCCGGTCTTGGCGGGGTGTTTCAAAATAACTTATTCTTCGTTCTCAGATGCCGCGTACTCTGTGGCTCGCGTCATGCACTCTGTGGCTCGCGTCCACAGCGTCATACTGCGTACTGTGCGCGACCCATAGAGTTATATTTTTAGAAAATGCATCGCGTTGGAACAGCACACACGCAGTACACAGCGCCCATTTCAGAGCGCCCAGATGCGAACCAACTAAGTAAATCGTTTGCAAACGATCTAAATAATTTCATCTTCATGGATTATTTTCTGGTAAAATTATATCATCTCGGGCGGAAACATTTCATTTCATAGTAGCTACCAATTCAATCTTTACTTTGAGGAAGGTATTCCCTGTCAACTCGTTGATTAACTTTTGGGGTTATTGCAAATGATACAGTGGCCTTTAACCGACAAAAAAAATGAACATTTGTTAGTAAGAAATTATGACAAAAGTATTGCAGTTCCGTCGAGAAATTCTGAGAGATTATTTACGTCTAGTTGCTGCGATTATAGTCCAATGATCATGTACCATAGACTGTCTGTTGTAATTATGTGCACACCTCCATTCTCTAACCTATAAACAGATACATCGTACAAACAATCAGACACTACTATGGTATTGACAGCCTACGGGCGCCGTCTACCATTACCACGTGACACGCCCTCAACCAATAGAACTGGCTACATTTTGGAAGTGTGTTAACACATCGTGCGTAATCGATGCTTGATCTTATATGTGTTACACCAAACCCCGCAAGCCAAAGTTAACACTATATACGATTTCCCCAAGCAGTGCTTTTCTCTAATTTGCACACCGCAGGAATTTATTTGCACACATCTGACATTACATCGGATGTTTGCAGACATAAGGAGCCAAAACTGCGATCCAATTTCGTAAAGTGACCCGGAAAACCGCGCATAGTCTCCGCTATACTCGAAGGTCGAACCGCTAGATCGTGAATGCTGGATTCGCTAATTGTCTATATCATTGTATACACCTAGGCCTTCGATGCGGATGATTTGCAGTATGGAATAAAAAGAAATTTACCAATATAAGGTTGTGTTATTTCCGTACCAGGACACAAGAGAGTTTTTGACCGCACGGTTTGTTTTCATGTCTTTAGTCAAATTTGACTCAATTGCATTTCCCCTTTGGTTGAAATCAAAAGGATGTACATTCCCAAATAAAATTAGGTTTTCCTTTGCTTTCCGTTATTAAAAGTCCCTTTCGTGGTGGCACAGATTTTGTAACGACGTAATGGATCTGTAATGAAGTTAGCGTCTCTCAACCACGTTATAAGATGTACAAAACAAGAATTTGTCGTACGACCAACCTAATAACAGGATACATATTGTGTAAGTCTTCAGAACAATGCAGGTTAGGGGTGGATTGCAATTAAGAAAGTTAAACTACCTTAACTCTTAAAATACCTTAACTAAGACATCCTAGGTTGTTTCGTCTTGCAAAAAATATTTGTGTCCCATATCTTGTATCTTAAAGGAGCTTGTTCAGATTTTTCCAGAAATTGGATTTCGCTGTAACCTAACAATCATATAAAATACCTCCCCAAAATACTATCCAAGGGAAGAAAACAGGAAATTTACTATCTCCAATTTGGATGTGGAAGCAAAAAGGTTGGTGTAATCAACGGATAAATTGGTCTACCAAAATATCGGTGGTGTTTTGACGATATCCTTGAAATTATACGGTTTGAGAGCGCGAAATTTCAGAATGGTAATGAGAATAATATGACACATGATATGTTATCAAAATCTCAACACCCAAGGGAAAATGGGAAGCTCAAAAAGGTGATCTAGACACGCTCTTTTGAGACACGTGAAACTTAACACACCTAAATTTAGTTGTGATAAATGATGTGTCTTACATTAATACGATGGTTATAGACGTAATACAATCCACCTCTGATACCATCGACTTAACAGTTCTATTAAATCGTCTTAAGGAGACACTATGCCCGCCCGAGCCGAGTTAATAGTTTCATTAAGTCGTTTTGGTGGGAAACATTACCCCACCGATTTAATTTAAAATAGAGTTGGTGGGAAAGATATCCGCCAATGAATAATTATTAGGATGTCACTAACAAAGCTCCGCAGTTCATCACACCCAGTATGACAAAATTTGGCACCACCCCAAAACTGTAAGTGATAATTATTTCATTAAATCATAAAATTTTTATAATCGTTTATTTTCTATCTTCGGCTTTTATTGAACTTTTTTTCCAAGTTACGGTAATCTAAATTATTTGTTATGCTAATGTGAATATCCATAGGCCTATTCATAAGCAGAATTGAGATCGCAAAAATTTCCCATTGGGTTGTACGTGTTTTTGTTGTTATCAATGCATTTTATAAAAATGAATTGTGTGATGAAAAATGTTGAAAGACACCAGAAATACTTCATGGCCCAATATTTTTAACAGGGGTGTAAATAGTACGGTGTCTTAGTATGTTTTCTTGAAATCATGGACATAGGTTTTCATTGTTTTCTCAGATCGTAGATGTGATACTGAGCTCATCACCATTAAAACGAGATAATAAAACATGGATGAGAGACGCGAGCCTCATCGGGATTCGAACCGGAGACATATGACTCACCGGACATATGACTCTACCAGCAGTTTGTTTGTAATTTATAAATACCTTAGACAATAATGGCCATTCTGATTGGTCGAAAACACGTCACATTGGTAGTTTTGTACGAATGATAACCGCCACCGGAATTAAACACTTTTCAACAATTTTGAAAAGTAATTTCCCTAAATGGATGAAATTCAGAGGCTCAATATGCCGGGCATACACCGGGGCGTCCTAAAAATTGGCATTTCGTGCGTACGTACTGGATAACCCCAATGCATAGTTCCCAGATTGCCCAGATTGCCCAGTTAACCCCGCCCCTTAGATACTGTTGCTATGTGCTCACAAGCCATCGCAAAAAATGGCGACACAACGTACAAAGCAACAGGACTCGACATGGAAAGCATATATTCATTGGAGAAAACTCAAATGTATTTATGTTTTAGGGTCGACAGTTACCGTAGCACACACTGAGTAAATGGCTAGTAATGCAGGGATGCCATATATTCATAAAAATGCGCTTTCCTGCCTTTGAACAGCGAATCGCCCGACATTGAAACAAAAATTTCACCCGGATCACCGCATACAACACTGTACAAATTATGTGCAGAAAATCCCGCGATGTCGTTTGTAAGGAAATGCACTTTGACCTATGTGGGCGATGTCTGCTAGCTCTGTTGTGATTGGTTGGCGGGTTCGGCTTGATCGACAGGTCGGAACTATGCATTCTCTAACACAGTTCCAACTAATACAAAAATCACACCACAACTATACTTTAAACATCGCAACCTTTAAAAACTGCTAAACAACTTGTTCTCAAATGAAGATCTCTCATGAACCTGACAAGTGATTTATAATTAATTGGATAGAGACACAACGAACTCTAACATTCTTCAGGTGTGGGGGAACATGACATTTGACAGCTCCCTCACGACACCTGTGTGTCCCTTGAGTTCTTTCCCAAGGGAATTTTTTTACAAGCACCGAGAAATAAAGGTAATTCCTCCTCAAGAAAATTTTAGGCAGAAAAACCCAAGCACACCTACGCGTAACACCACACAACGCAATCCGTTGTTATGTTACAAATCACTGCGCGCCGGGACTACCTTTTCGCACTCGCATTGGCGAATCGATATATGACGTCATTCTTTCGACTTGATACATAACACATTTTTGGTACATGATTTGAATGCCAAGCCGCGACATACGCGTAACAATTATTCTTTGAAAGTAAACAAGTGGGCTGAAATGCTATATTAGGCTATTTGTACGTCGACACGAGGAAACATGAACCCACCGCTGACTAGAGACTACACACATCGTCGCCTCTTTATGTCCGTATAATAAGCATTTGTTTTGCCTCAATATACACATGTTACGTAATCGGTAACCTTTAGCTGCAAAGCACATTAAAGATAGATTGCAGGATTGGAAAACGATTACAAACGTTATTTTTATGCGTGATTGAGGATGTGTATGATAAAAACCAACCTGTGTACAAGTTGGCTCATGCAGTGCCCCATCTGCGTTCCGAGAAAACAATGAAATACCGTGTCCATGCTTTAACAAGATTGTGCGAAGCAGTCACATTGGAGAGGTTTCGCAAGCGCACGGATACGGATAGCGTGATGGATACGGATAGCGCGATGGATACGTCACAGGTTGTGACGCCATACACATCTCACTATCTGCTACGCGTTTGTACGGCACGGATATCGAGCTCGCTATGCGTAATTTCGGATTTCTAGTGTATTTCCCTCATTGTTCGTTGCGTTTACGTAGCCAGGTTGAAAAGAGTATGAATTATGAATGTCTATAAACGTTTTGTGCATTTCAAAGCTTTGGATTAATAGTGAAATTAGTATCAAAGCCGTGTGCAGGGTAGTTTTCCCCGCTGTCAGAAATAGACGCATTTTAGCTAACCCGCTGTAGTTTTGGAGTTGCGGAACCACAGAAATGCCACTAACGGTTACGGATATAGCTAAACGTATGCGTACGCGTATCCGTCTATTTACGAACCGCCCTATTGTCACCATGCGTCATGCACGAGTAGGCACTTTGTGAATCACATCACTTAAATATGAAACCTGCCCCCCTGTCATGGCCGCCAATGCGAAGGGTCTATTTAGGGTCTGGTTCCCTGGCTCTACAACATGGAAAATGGAGCCATAATTCCACGGTAGTCAGGGCCTACTTTTGTTCAAACAAGGGCGCCCTTGTAAAAAGTGTTTTTAAAAAATCGTTTTAAATTATTGTTTTCTTGTACAAGAACACCATCTCATTAGAATAATGCATTTCACTGAGCAGTTGCTACCACTCCTGTTTTCCACTTGAATAAGGTTTTCCCGTCAACTTCTTGATTAAGGTTTTGTGTCGTTACCAATCTTGTAGACGGCCATTAAATTACTTCATGCAACCAAATGACACCATATACACCACGTCTTGTGATTATAAATGAAGAGAAAATAAATTGATAGTTTAAGGTGTTAAACGCGAAATCAAAATCCTTGCTCAATATCCGACATGACCTTTACCACACCGAAAGGGGTTGCTGTAAAATGCGACAAGACATTGACCAATGGCCGTCCACCCGGATGGGCCTAGAACTTTGCGGTAGCATACACGCAACCTACGCACTGCACGCGTCTTACATATGAGCTATTTTCGCAGGTGGTGACATTCAGAAATGAAAATAGGAGCCGGATTTTATTGAACATTTAAAAAGGGTACACATTCTGAAACCGTCTGCAGTGGCTTTCCGATTTGTGAGCAGAACAGTCAAGTATAAAACGGCACACTGTTAAGTGAAATCGCAATATCGCCGCTGTTACATACACAAGGCAGGCAATTAAACACAACTGCTTGGGCTATCTTTAGTGCAACAAAAAAAGGGGGAAAAACGCAGTCGTGTTAGCGTGGGACGAGTCACATCTGTCTAAGACACGGCACCGGACGGACACGCGTGTTGCAACACCTCGCCGTACTCGAGCACAATAAACCGTCTTTTCGCTACATCCGGCGGGCTTGCTTTTCAGTCGATACCGGTGCACTCCTTCACACCTACCGCCAACTTCGCTCGATTTTTCCCTGACAAGATTCCAGCTTTCTAGCCTTGGCTTTACTGAGCGTAAGGAACCATCACCGGTAAAAGGCAACGTTGTATCAGTTTACTGGCTGGTGTCTATACGAAGACAAAGGACATTTTCCGGGTTTTAAAGTCGTCATCAGCATGGGTATAAACGTTTGTGTGGTGATCTTACTTCTGACAGCCCTTGCAACTGTCGTTTATTGTGCAAATGGTGAGTAATGTTTCTTTTTAATAATACAAAAAAAAGCCATTCGTGTGGTTTTGTGAAGTACCGTGGCCTAGTGGTTTAGGTCGTTTAGATCAATCGCAACAGCTGGGTGAAACTTGGTGTTGCGGGTTCGATACCCGGTCATGGTACCTGTGCCCTTGAGCAAGGCACTCAACCACAATTGCTACCACCCTTCGGAAGGGATGTAATTTAAAAGCCGTTGGTCTAGTGTGTTGTGTAACGCACTTAAACATCCCAGAGCATTCTTTCGTGAAGCGTAAGGGTGTTATCCGGTGTCTCTGGCTGGCCGTCGGCTTCCAATGGCGCCACCCACCTATGTATATCGATGTTTCGGTGGAACACACCTGTAAGCTTTGTGCAATTCAGCCTACGGGCTGCAAATTGAAGTTTATTAAGTAAAAAACAAATGGAAATTTAAAACCAGCTGCGTGCTTAGACGTCAGTACATCGTGAACACGTTCTACAAGCCATGCTATAGAAATGGCATGTTTGGTATGATTGTTTTCTTGGGGACACTGCAGTAGCAAATGTGTAAGTATTTTACATTTCCACTTTATAATTACAAGCTCACGCTGACAATGTTATTGTTTGAAGTAACCCAAACGATAATGGCTCTATACCGTCTGGTACCCTGACACTCCCACATATAATTGTGCGTTTGTAAACAAACATGACGTCATTATCAATTATGGTTTCTTTTGCCCTACACCCGACGTGACTTGATTAGTACAGTATGAAGTATGCAGGAGGTCGTGGGTTCGAGTCCCGCCCAAGCACGCTATGAAGTTTTGCTCATAGTGTCTCATATCGGGGAAGCACTGATCATACAATGCTAATCAAGTCACGTCGAGTAGGCCGGGCAAAACAACCCCTAATTGATATTCATTCTTTCCGACGCACGCCAAATTATATTCTCTCATGACGTCATTATGTTATAGGTTTATTGGGTGTTAAAAAAAAAGTCAGGTTTTTAAAATGATGCCAAGTTTACTATACGTTATGGCCGAGCGGTCTAGTGCGTCGAACTTAAGTTCCTGTGCTAGTACTAGAATGTAGGTTCGATTCCGGGCCGTGACGAGTTGTGGCACATGTGCCCTTGAGCAAGGCACTCAACCACACTTGCTCCCATTCCTGTAATTGGCGGTCCCTCCGCTGTTGGATGTGGTATGTAAATATAAAATACACTAGCACGGTTCTTTCGCGCTCTTTTATTTGCTCTTAAAGTGCATGTTGCGCACCTCCAGAAAGCTCACAAAAGGTGACAAGAATGAAGATCAGGAATAGTGCAGCAATTTCTCCCCCAGTGTAAACTGATCCAAGTTTTGGACTTAATTTTTACTGGTTTCGACAGCCCCAAGTTATGCAAATCCGCAAGCTTTTCACCCCATCGGGCATGCATTATCGGTACGCGCGCGGATTTGAGCGCGCGCTCCGTGCCTCATGCACTGTTCCGTTTGGTGAATCGCATTCCCGCGCACCGGTGTCCCTCCCGTGGATTTCGCGTCAATTTGTTTGCTTTGATAGCGCGCCTCGACATGATCCAGAGCTAACACCGATTCATCTTCATTTCGTTTTCCCGCGCAAGGCACTGCACTTCTAAATTGGTTTAAATTACCGCACATCTGCGGAACTATACGCAATCGGATAGCCACAACAAAACGTAGAATACTTCTAGTTCATAATTTTGTGAGTTAGAGAAAATGGATCTTTTAAATTTGTACAATTTCCACAAAGTTCATGCTTTTCAAATAAGTTGTTAATTTCATTTTAGGTGTAGACACAACAATAACGAAATGAAAATTATATTAAAGGGATGCATGGCTTAGTGTTCTTTCCCCGGCTTTCTTTTATAGCATCCCGGTGTTCTTGCAGTCCCTATACCTGACTGTGTGGGTTTTCCCTGGAGATTTCTCTGGGGTTTTTCCACCCACTTCTAAAGCTGCATCTCTTTCTTTGTCATCTCAAGTTGATAATTAAAGAAAGAGACTCGTCAATGCGTGAGGCCAAATTCGTGCCGCGAAATACGCAACTCCATAACAAAGGCATGGAGCTGCGTATTTCGTGGCACGAATTTGGCCTCATGCGCGCATTGGCGAGCCCGTGCCTTTAGCCTAAAAGTAACGTTAAAGACTGTATAGTATTAGAATGACTACAACGGCCACAGAATTCAGAGAACATTTGGCGGGAAAATTGTCTTCATTTAATATGGATTTTTAATAGGCTGTTTTGCTTTCGACAGTCCACTACAAAACCACTATAATATTCTGCTTGCAGTATTTTCTCGTCTGTCTGGTTCAGACGAAAACGCATATATTCGCCGCCAAAATACAAACTCCATCGAAATGGATTTATGTTGCAATTTACGAAAATTGATTTGTTTTAATTTCCCGCCTAGTCCCCGCTGTGCTTTGAAATATAGTCATTATTTATGAGAATGAATATTTCCTGATGATAAGTGCCTCAAGCGATGAGCTTTCTTTAACCGCCAAATACTTTATCATGATCCGGGAAAATAGCCATTTATAGCATTCTGGAAAAACCGCCAGAAAAAAACTTTATCTTTCTACATTTGTAAAATGTTTCCTTGTACGTTGGGCCTATACGGCCGTCTCTGCGTAGCATACGCATTGGTGTTGCGAAATAAATTGATGCCAATTATGGAAAAGCTGTTTTCAAAGCAAGGTTATTCCCGTCCCAAGAGTCTATCCCTGTTGGGAAATTAAATATCCCAATTTGCATTTCGTATGCATTAAACACCCTGACATAACCTGAGTTGTTTTATACGCGGAACGGCCTTACAAAGTGATAATCACGTGGTTTATGTATTATTAGAGGGCTTTTGGTAAATACCAGCGTGCGAAATTTCTGACGTCTTCAATTACATGTTTTTTAAAAGGACGGTAACATTCTTTTGTTGGTTTTTACACCTGGCGAAATTAATTTAAAATTGAATGTTTCTCGTTAATATAAGTGACGAAAAGAGCCCCTAATGAGAAGCATCATTTTTCAGTGATGGAAACAGCGCCTGATGGAAGTGCGCAACTTGTGTGCGTATACCCAAAGTAGCGAATGCCTCTATTGGCGACAGAACACACTCACAAAAACTGAATTTTTTTTTAAACCGTTAAATTAGAACAAAATATGACACTGTTCCTGCTGAAATTTCAACTATACTGAAAGTATTACAAATTTATGTTTTCTTTTCGGAAATTATGTTCCTGGCCCAAAATTGTACTTAATGTATTGACATTTATAAACAATCTTACTCAAAGTAATTGTAACAAGCATCGCGTAGGAGATTGGTGGTTTTAAATTGAGTAAGTACACCCTTTTTTAGCATTCACCTTACGCAAATATTCCAGACATTATCTATGAAAGGTTTTTGCATCTAGCTAACATTTCTGCAGGCAAGTTTACCAATTCTTCTTTATATATGTAATGCTGTTGTTTCAACAATCTATTTCGAAGTTTCATCTGCAATACGTTTCGTCTGCAATTGGCAATAATTTGACAATTTCTTTGTTTCCCTGGTTACAGATCGGCCTGTACGAAGAGGATGTGATCATCGGTGTCTCATGAGGACTCTCACAGGCGGACGTAAGTTATCAATTACTCATTGAAAAAAAATTCAGGCTAGATTCGAACCACGGATCTCTGCAAATATAGTAAACATTCAGTGAACATGAATCATAATTCGAAGGCAGTCAAAGTCTTGTACGAGAAAGGCACCCGTCGAAAAACATAATTATATTTTAAATTTAAAGGCCCAATACATCATTTGCGATGACCTAGAATTTTACTTCATGAGTTGAAAACCCGACTAAAAATGTTGATAGCAATGGTAACAAACATGATAGCAATGGTATCTTTGTGAGAGAAATTGCAAACTGATGATGCTTTAAATATCGTTCGTAAGCGATGTTTATTTTATTTTACCATTCACTCAACACAAAAACTATGCGTGGATTTTTAAGATTTTCTGATATACTGCATTTATGTGGCTGAAATTTCTACAAGGCAGATTATCAACATTATTCTTTAGTTATGTAATGTTGTTGTTCCTTGATTTCATCTCCAAATGATATAATGGGCCTTTAAATATGTGGCATAATCATTTCTAATATTTCTTCATGTGATCCGTCAAAGGGGCTCCGTGTCGACCCGGTACTATCGCGGCGAATGTGCCAAATTGGTCCCGTAGCGAGTTGTGTGATTTTATAACCTTTAGCAGAAGGTTAAGGGCGGGTTCCCACTGCACTATTTTCATCCGTCAGACGTACGTAAAATCGACGTACGTCGTCTCCGGTCCGTAAGTTTTTGGTCCCGTTTTCAATGTGTACCGTCTAAAGATCAGCTTCATGTACGTACGTCGAGTAGAAAAAAAATCAACGTCTCCGAAGGTTTCATACGTCAAATTGACGGATGACGGAAGAGTTGATCCGAAGTCTACTTGTCCGTCGGATTTTCATCCGTCGCGTCCGTTGTACGTACAACAGTGCAATCAAAATGGCTGAAATCGACGGATGAAACAACACGTGGCGCTGTGACGTACGGTGAATTACCTGCGCGCACGCGCATTTTGTTCAATTCCCTACGTGGTTGGGTGCGTCTAGTGTGAACCGCTGGTGAGAACGGACAGCTCCTGGAACAAATTCAACTCATCCTTTTTGACGTATGGCAACGCGACGGACGGACGGATGTAACGGATGAAAATAGTGCAGTGGGAACCCGTCCTATACAGGAACATGTCCAGATCACATTTTGTTGATCCCTCCCCCGTTTTCCCATGGGTGTTGTTTGTAGCATTTGTTATATTTTTTGTCATTACCATTCTAAAATTTTGCGCTCTCAATCCGTATATTTTCAAGGATATTGTAAAAAGCAGTGCAGTAATTATTACACCAACCTTCCTGCTTCCACATCCAAATTGGAGATTGCAAATTTCCTGTTTTCTTCCCATGGATACTTTTTTGGGGAGAGGTATGATTGTTAGGTTAAAACGAAATCCATTTTTTTCTGGAAAAATCTGAACACGATCCTTTATTATGTTTTGAGTACTGGATCAACTGGGGCTCCAAATTGTAAATTTTTTAAAATACAAAAGCCAATCATATATATTACCTTTAATATAATGTATAATAGTGGAGTAAATTATGACTTTCTATACTGATCTTTCCGTGTGCGTGATGTTGTTTCACACTCATCGAAACAATTATCGATAATATTGATTAATAGAAGTCATAAAAACGAACACGCAGAGGGCTAGGGCGGTACATGCATGCATGTTGCTCAAAATGAAATTAATTAGGTCACGAACCGGAAATAATGGATTGAGGTTTAACGAGTGCGCATTTGACACGTTCCGACTCATGCAATTTATCTAGAACACGATGATTTATTTATGTCAAAAAGTAGACTTGCCCTTTTGGTAAAATTGAATTCTACGGAGAAAAAAATGTTCTGAAATGAGGATAAATGGGTCATGTTTGTTCCGTTCTAGATCTGGGTTGAAATCTAGGGATTTGGCACCACGCTCGCGGAAATAGTGAAATGTGCTCTAGTTGTCTTGATTTACATAAACATCGTTTTGGGGTCATATTATTTTTCAGAACTTTATCCTGAAAATTTAAACTAGGCCTTTGTAATTTAATATATAGGCAATGAACAAGGATATGCATGACCCGCTCTGGAAAAGGGTATATAAGTCGCGCAGGCTATTGGTCGAGTTTTCGCGACCCGATATTATTAAGAAGAAATCCGCGGAATATCCACTATTAAAATGCGGTACCAAAACACAATGGACATTCCAGGCTGTATCTGGGGAATGCCAGGAATTTCCATTGTGTTTTTGTTTTGTAATGATTTCTACTTATGGTCTCGAAAACTAGACCTAGTCTGCGCGACTTTTTCCCAAAGCGGGTCACATATAATCTACGTAATTATATTTTACATGGTTGACTTTTGCAGTCTTTTTCTTAAATACATGGAGATGAGTTTGTGGGTTATTGCTATTATGTTAAAGACAGATTACATGATTGGAAAACTTTAAAAACAGAAACAACAGCGTTACATAACTAAAGAATAATGTTGATAAACTGCTTTGTATATAGACATTTTAGCCACATAGATGCAGTAACACTTCAGAAAACCTTAAAAATGCATGTATGGTTTTTGTGTTGAATGAATTGTAAAAATAAATCGTTTGCAAACGATTTTTGTTTTAAAAAACACCTTCAGTTGGCAATTTCTTCCACAGAGGTACAATTTTACACGTGAAAACAATCGTGTGGTGTTTGTTACCGCATTGCTATCAACACTTTTAGTCTGGTTTTTCTTGTCAACTCGTGAAGTAAAATTTTGGGCAACTGCAAATGATGTAATGTTGGGTTTTAATATCAGCAATGATCGTCATTGTGATAAGTGGATCGAATTGCCCCAAGCATCAGTTAGTCCAACTTGTTGTTCGTCTAAAAGATTGCTTCGTCATTATAAGCCGACGGGCCAAGGATCCCTCTAAAATCTCGTGGTTGATATAATATAATCGGTACTGGGCGATTCGGAAAGTGAATGAAATTTCGAACCTCCACCCACCGCCTGTTGTTTTATCGGATCGTGACCTCAAGGCTACATGGTTGCAGGGTGAACTCTCGAATAGGGTAACTGAGAATCGATTAGTTAATATCGATCCTAACTTTTGCCTCGGAGTCTTTCAAGTCCAGTTAATGTCTGATGTTGCGTCGTACGTAATCACTCACCTATACATAGGACAGCTGCATGGTTATACGAAAATTGAAGTGACGCGTCAACCATCATATTTTTTACTCCAGAAAAACAACAACAATGTTTTGCCTAAACTGCTGCCCGGTCCATCGCTTGCATGCCATTTTACACATGTACTCTGGTGAATGTAGTATAACCAGTCTAGGCAAGGCCGTGTCTTTCCGTAGTAAGATGGCGTTTATTAGTCCGTTTATATAGAGGTCAGTCCATCAATATCTAACCACTGTAAGTACAACGCAACCGTCCGCCATCTTAGTACGCCCAATACAGTGGGTGAGGTCACAATTATGTGTGTGTGTTACGTGTTAGTGTTAGTTTAACATCCGTTAACAGATCTGTTAACACGGCATTAATCTCGGCCTCTATAACTGAACGTCCAGGTTAACACCGTGTTAACAGATCTGTTAACACGGTGTTAACACCATGTTAATTCTCTGCACTGTACATAGGGCGAAATCACAACTCTGGGTTACGTGTTAGTGTAACAGATCTGTTAACTTAATCAGAATCGTGACCTCAGAACAAACACCGTGTTAACTCGGTGTTAACTCGATGTTAACATGATGTTTAAGACGTGTTAGTGTTACATCTCATGTTAGTTGAACACCTCATGTTACACATCGTGTTAGTGTGACAGATCTGTTAACAGATCTGTTAAGTTAATCGGAACGAAGTGGGTGGTGTTAATTTTGATTATTTTGGAACTTTAGTGATTCTCAATAAATTGAGTTTCATTTTTCAACACAACTTATAAATGTGTTGGATCTTGCATTCTACCCACAATTGAGACTTTTTGGGGGCTCCGTGAAGATTTTGAAAATTTCAATCACTTAGTGGTTAAGCTCTTGTAACACGGACAGGAGGTCACAATTCTGTGTTAGTGCTAGTGTTGAAAGTCGTGCAGAACCCTATACCCACTTGACATCTGTTACACTAACACTAACACAGTTTCCCGAGACGCCGTGTTAACGGATCTGTTAACAGATCTGTTACACTAACACTAACACGTAGCACAGAATTGCGCCCCCACTCACTGCAATTTGCGGTTCTGCGCACGATTTTCAACACACACTAACATGCCGTGTTAACACGCCGTGTTAACACGGCGTTTGTTCTGAGGTCACAATTCTGATAACTTAACTCTGAATTAAGATAACAGATCTGTAACACTAACACTAACACGTAACACACATAGAATTGTGACCCCACCCAATGCCTTGCCTAGACTGTTATACTATACCTTTACTTGTCTATCGTGTTTTATTTAAAGGGGAATTATACCCAAGGAACAAAAAACCTTGTGCTCAGCAAGTGCAACTCGTAAATTATTTTATTGCAAAGAACAAGAAATATTACCCACTAAAAAGCGAACACGAACTTCACAAAGAATGGCAATTTGAGCGATGCGTCGTACTATGGGCGCCGCCATTTTGTCCGAATACTGGGAAAAGAATTACGTCTTTGCGTACAAGCCCTTCGTGCATTCCTATGGCAATACACAAACAAGTTGTCCGCAAAAACGTCATTCTTTGCCTAGTATTCGGATAAAATGGCGGCGCCCTTACTGCGGGGCGTGGCTGTCATTGTCATTCTTTGTGAACTTCATATCCGCTTTTCAGTGGGTAATATTTATTGTTCTTTGTATTAAAAATAATTTACGAGTCGCACTTGTTGAGCACAAGGTCTTTTGTTTCTTGGGTATAATTCCCCTTTAAATGGAAGTGTGGCATTTTAGAGTTCATGTCCAGTTTGCCACAGAAGTATCACTATAATATTACCCTCAAACATCATTAGGATGGTCTATTTAATGTAATCACTCTGCGAGATAGAAGCCATCCTGACCGTACCAAAAACCCTATATTAGATGCAACGTTACGAAATGGCGGGGAAAACACCACTCATACTACCCGTTGCGCCCAAAGCGACAGCAACATGTAATCATCGGCATGACGTCTGTTTGCCTCCGTGTGTTTTTGAATTGTCTTTTGCTAGACCAAAACCATTCTGCTAGGCTGCCACTGGCATTCCCCATGTAAACAAACAACGGGGGCTTTTAAAGTTTTTTTTTTTTAAAAATAAAAACAGACTAGCACTGCTAGTTTTAGACCATGCAGAAGCAACAATATTCATGTATGTGGAACCATGTATTCACTTGATGAACATTGGTTGTATGTTATCTGAAAGCTTGTAGTTGTGTCTCCAGGCGATTACTGTACCTACAACTCAAAATTGTCAGATTGAAGTACAAGGCATGTCTCGTTTGGTAAAGTTGTGTGTATATGACAAACTCTACGGTGTCACTTAACGTCCGAGGCATTATTTACCAAGCACTTTGGCACTAATAGCACTGTTGTTTTATTGACAAAATTCACCCGCAGGTTTGGTTTCTTTGGATATTTTCCTGTGAGTTGACGCAATTGATAGACCCTTTGCTCGGGTGGCCATGGCGGGGGCAGTCACATTGTCACCGTGCGTCATGCACAAGTAGGCACTTTGTGGATCTATTGTCACATCGTTTAAATATGAAACCTTCCCCCATCATGGCCGCCGGTGCAAAGGGGCTATACAAAATGTATAGTGTCCTAAATACCGTATATATGTTGTAGGGTCATTTTGTAGAATTTCGTGACCATGCTGGACCATGTTCTTTTACTAATTTTCTCATGGATTTCGCATTCAAAACCATTTTATAGGATCAGGTACAAGACTTTAGGGTTTTCTTAGAAAAGGAAACCGAAATTAAAATGCAAATTACTCAGTAATTATTGAGGATTTTTGGGAAATGGCAACTATACTGTCTATTACATCACCATGTCCTCTTTCTTATGACACCAAGACATGAAAAATACCTTAATGGATGATCATCGACTGAGCACCGGTGAGAAATATTGTGCCTTTGTGTTTTTTTTAATGTACATTTATGTAAATTTTGCGAATGGACAGCAAATCTCGATGAAAACATACAAACCAATCTGAATATGAATCTGAAAAGTAACATATCCCTCAATTCATTTCTATTGATAGAAGCAAAATGTCCTTTCAGATTGTTCGAGATGAAAGCAATGTCTGGTATATGGTACCTATATAATCACCATTGAAATGAAACGGTCAAACTTGGGATGAGAGAAAAATCGTAAGGGCCTTATCGGGATTCGAACCCGAGACCTCTGACTTACCGGGCAGATGCTCTACCAGCTGAGCTATAAGGCACAGTGGTATACTCCCTCAGGTTTTCTCTAAGAACCCAATTTTTTAAAAGGCAATTAAGAACCCGATTTTTCCCTTCCAAGTTTGATGGTTGGAGATGTTAAAGTCTAAAAACATAGCCACGGATTTCTCGTAAACCATCCTACTGTGGAGGTACTCAATTTCTCCAACCACCGCTGTGGCATTTTACTATGTTGTATCACCATTGCAATCACGTGTTAGTCACGTGGAATAGCGCCTAAATCACGTATTATCTCCAATTTGATCGTGACCAAAACTCATACCGAAGCACGTTTTGGTGAGCATGATGGTCCAATATTGTCAATGTAATCAGCATTCATGTATCGTAAATCATATCGATTTCTAATGAAAGCAGATTCATTTGGGGAAAACTTTTCTTCGAAAATGACTGCTGTGTGTGGGCGACAAAATATTCCCTTGCACAGATGGTCTGTGCGCCTCTGCTTAAAGCTAATTTACATATCACGTGACATTTGTGGGGTGTTATGGCCGAGCGGTCTAGTGCGTCGAACTTAAGTTCCTGTGCTAGTACTAGAATGTAGGTTCGATTCCGGGCCGCGACGGGTTGTGGCACCTGTGCCCTTGAGCAAGGCACTCAACCACACTTGCTCCCATTCCTGTAATTGGCGGTCCCTCCGCTGTTGGATGTGGTATATAAATAAATAAGACATGTTTCCTACTCACAATCAACCAAATAGAGTCAACTACGAAAATAGTTCATTAAATTTTAAAAGATTTGAATTAATTATGTATAATTGTCTCTGTTTGCCGAAGTTAATAGTTTTGCAATGCGATATATATTTTTAATTAATTTTTCCCCCGTTTTTGTGGTACCAATTTTCAACAAAATACTATGGTGTTGTAATTGAACGGAACATTCTGTGGAAAATGCTCAATAACAAAAACCTAGTTGTCGCAACAAACAAAGAAACGCACACTGTCATCTGAAATTATATGAGATATTCGTAAAAACTATACGTAACACATGTCGGGCAGACCCAACAAGGTCACAAGCCTATAAACAATTGGTGCAGATGAAATTTACAATGCTTCACATAATTATTAAAGGTATACAATTTTGCTGCTTTGCAAAATATTGGCAATTGCAACAAAATGTTCCGAGTATATTTGCGTATATCCCTCAAATTTCGTACAAAAAAGACCTGTGTAATTTAACCCTCATTGCACATTAAGGTAAACTGAATAGAATGAATCATCGAGTGGGAAATTGATAATAAATAAAAGCCCGACTTGACGACATATAGCTGACCGTTTGTATGGCGATAGTGGAGTTTTAGGCCCAGATATTTAGGTCCATTTCACTTTTAATCAGTGTAGCGACGCTTGTTTAAAACGCGCGCGACTCTAATTTAGAGGCGTTGACAAGTTTTAGTTTCCGCTATTCTGATACAGCGCCGTATTTAGCGAAAATATCTAGCGAAAATATCTAGTAAATAAAACTATAAAGACGGACTAAATACCGTATTTTTAAGCACCATGCAACGTAAACCTTAATTACAAGTTGTGAATTTCCTGAGCCAAAACAAAACACAAATTGTGAAGGAACGAGTTGCAAGTTTATTGGAAATTTACAGAAATCAGACATGGTTGAAACCTTGTAAATCCTTCTTCGTCTTGTCCCTATTCAGACACCTGTGAGTTAGGGCGGTCGTGTTGGCGTAATGGTTCTTTTGGCCCCGCCTTTCACCTTTGGCATCCCGGGATCGATTCCGGGGCATGTATGTGGATTGAAATTCTTACTTGACCGCGTGCAGGAGATTTCATTGGGGGTTTTCTTCCCACCTTTAAAACTGTATCTCCTGCTTCATCTACATTTGATAATAAAGTCAAGTTAAATACCATAGTCTGTTATAATCATTATGGCATAAAAGGCATAGTTGCCGAAGATGCCATAAAATTAACTACAACTACAACAATTTGTGAGTTTAAAATTTGGAAAGAGTATATTTATAAAACGACGCCTTTGCTCATTTGCTCGAGCTTTTAATTTTTTACGCAATTTTGGCCCATAGGCCTACCCATTTTAAAAGGAAGTCCTATTTTTTGTATTTAATATATAAATGGCATCCCGTTAACAATAATAAAGTTGTTTTATAGCGCTTTATCACCAAAGTATCAAAGGCTGTTGACGTTATTACCACTGTCAGGAAATCATCAGAATCATCTCGCTTCATAGGTGGCTGCTTGGCCATAGGACACAACCCTATCAGCACTTATATTGTGCAGCATTCCCCCTAATAGTTCCCCAAGTATCACATGAATCTATGTGGTAATTGGGATTAAAGACATAGTACGCGTTATTTGTTAAACTGTTAAAAACGGCGTAATTTCCACTCGTAATTAAACGCATATGTTGAGAAAACTGCCTGGTCGAAATTGCAGCCACATAGATGCAGTATATACTTCAGAAAACCTGAAAATCCATGCATGTTTTTGTGTGCAATGAATGGTACAAACGTTGTCTGCAGACAACTTAAACAAAAACCACTTTCAGTTGGCAATTTGTCCCACAAAGGTACCATTATATACACGGAAAAAAATCATGCGGTTTTTGTTACCATCGCTATCAACACTTTTACTTTGGTAATTTTGGGTATCTGCAAATGATGTACTGGGGCTTTAAGTGTCTTGTCCAGAGACGCAAACACATTGGCAGTGTTGGAACTTAAACCCACGAACTCCAGATTGCGTTTCCAGCTTTATTACTCACTATAAAGACCACACGATACACCACACGCGCTTACGACGTTCTGACCCAAACGGTCTTTCTCGAAGGCAAAATAACATGACGGGTAAAAGAAATTGTCTATAGATAACTTTTTTAAAAAGCACCCTCAGTTGGCAATTTCTCCCACAATTGTACACGGGAAAAAATCATGTGGTGTTTGGTATATCATATTGCTATCAATACTTTTAGTCGTATTTTTGTTATTGTCAACCCGCGTATACCCAGCACGATATGCGGCAAAGGGACTCCCCCCTAACGCCCCTATACCTCAACACACTCTTCCCTTTTGTTAACACACCAACTCCCCCTAAAAACTGAAAGTAATTATTTTGAAAATCCTTGGATGTTCGAGACACAATGGGGGAACAATGGAGGCGGGGGAGGGGAGTACCCTCTGCCACATATCGTGCTGCATATGAACCCGCATAGTAAATGTTGTATTTTAAATCATGACCCGAAGTATATGTATCTAAAGTGACAGAGCCGAATCAAATTGCGTCACCGTTAAATTTTAACAATCTCATACGGGATGCTAGAAATATGTCTTCATTTTGAGGTCCGCAATCTGTCAGTGTATTACAGATTTATCTTTATGTGCTCCGTAACTCGACAGAAGCAATTTAATTTAACCTCGGCAATACTAATCTATCAATCGTAACTAATACCTAATCGATCAGAGCTCTACCTAATAAATCGATATCTTGATATTTATCTTGACATTGTACAAATACGTCCAACGGACTGACAATTAAGTTAGGTCTTATAAAATACGGCAGTCTGGTAATACCTGCATAAAGTGACCGCCCGTTTGCAGCTTTTGACCGCAAATTTAGTTTTTTCTTTCTTTCGAGAAATGCTCGTTTCTTATAGCGGATGTAGCACTGAAGGTTACGATGTGTGACTCGCGAATGGTGTTACGAACGCGCGAGAGTATTTCGAAAATGAAATGCCCCTTTCAGGGCAATTAGCCCTGTACGTGTTTCACATGACTAACGTCTGGTGTATTGACGTAGCCTATTTATGATGGACACTCTGTAACTACTTGACCAGACTAAATTTATGTTGCTATGTGGTGCACGCGGCAGATGTGAAGTACAGAATCAATACCGTGTTCACCATACAACAGAATGGCATGAAACAACCGGACTGTTGATTCCTAGTCAATGGCATGCACCACGTAGTAACAACAGCGTTGTCTGTGACTTTCTGAATTGTACCTCCATCCGAAAGTGAGGAATTCGGGGCGCCAGCCATTATGTAAATGTTACACGCAAAAGGCTCATAGACAACCGACGTATGACGTGTAATTGGCTCTTAACATCATGGCCGTCGGAAAAAGTACATTGCAAAAGCACAGGGACACGGTTGAGTGATTCTTTAGTGTAGAGCCATTGCCTAAGCAACTAACAAAAGATGACGTATTCACATCGGCAGTCTATTCCAAAAAGATAAAGACTTTGAGGGCTTGCAATGCTTCACATAATTATTACAAGTTTTTCGATTGCAAACACAACGTTCTTCAATCATCCTTTATGGATGACAATTGGCCTTTGCGTGTATTTTTGGTTGGCGCCCCGAAATCGTCACTTTTAAATGGAGGTGCAGCTTAGAAAGTCCCCATACTATTGTTGCTACGTGGTGCACGCCAATGCCTAGCAACCAACAATCTGGTTGCTTTATGCCATTCTCTCCTACGGTTAACACGGTATCGATGTTGTACTGCACACCTCCCGTCACATTGCACATCAACAAAAAATTAGTCTGGCTACCTGGATACTATTGTGTACATGTGAAAGGAAGGGAGTCGATTCACCAGACGCTAATCATATGAAACACGCAAAAGGCAATCTCCGAGTCAAGTTCAGCCACACTTTTAACGCAGTACGAAATATTAATACTAAATTGTTTGTAATAACAAAATTGTCCTCGGGACGACACTCGTTTGCGTTTCCGGCGATCGTGTCACGGCGTTCAACACGAGCGTGGACGTGCAAATAACGCACCGTAAACGGTTGCAGACGATCAAGTGCGGCCTATGCATCATTTTGGCGCGCAAAAATAAAAAAGGCGCTAAAACTGATATGTCTGACATTTTCCGGCTACAACTCGTCGGTACGCATTGATTACGTCCAGCTGTGATGGACTGATATTTAAGTGTTAGGAATGGTTCAAGCGAACTTTTGAGAATTTTACCTCACACCGAGACTAATGTTATATTTCATGGCAGATTGTCAGTTCCTGAGTTTATTTTTGGTGATTTGTTATATTTCGTATCTTTGGGTCAACCAAACTTGGGATGAGAGAAAAATCGTAAGGGCCTTATCGGGATTCGAACCTGATACCTCTGACCCACTAGGCAGATGCTCTACCAGCTGAGCTATAAGGCACAGTTTGTATAATACCTAAGGTATTCCCCATAGACCCAATTCTTCTCTCGGTGTTGCATGGTGGCGCAACTGGGCAAAGTAACGAACACAACATCTGGCATGGTGCCTGATCACCATTGAAATGAAACAACCAAACTTGGGATGAGAGAAAAATCGTAAGAGCCTTATCGGAATTCGAACCCGAGACCTCCGACCCACAAGACAGATGCTTATCTTTGGGTGTAACTGGAATCTTATTCATGTCAAACATATATATATTAAAATAACTACCAGGAGGCGTAAGATTAATTATTAGTAACCATACTTCCTGGTCATTTTTAGTATTAGCTTTTAAAATCAGCTGGGTGCAATAGTCAAATTTGACTAAAAATACTATTCAAATTTGACTAAAATGGTAACAGGGAATTTTCGTAATGTATTCAAATTTTATTCATTCATTAATAACAGAGGGTTTTGAGGGCTTGTCCGACCTAGCATAGCAACAACTAATGTATGCCAAATGAATTCCAACCATAGAAATCGGCCTATTCAACCAAAGAGAGAACGTCATATATTCTGAAATGTTGTGCACCTCGCGATAAGCTAAACACGACAGAAAGATGCAGCTTTATTAACACCCTGTGCAATTCACGCCATGACTGTTTTTCTGTCAAATGGCGCGGTTTAGCCAAAGTACAATCAACTGGCGAAAAGAAAACAACGTGTAACGCCATAGGAACGGGGAGCCTTTATCGTGCAGGTGATGCGCAAGGAAGCACGCCATCGCTTCAGATAATTAGAGACGGACAACTCGGGGCTACTTTGGCCTTTACAAACGAAGTGTGATGCAGATTCCTTCACTGCAATTAAAACAAAATATTCATTGTATTTCTTTGAATAGCTTTTGTTTGGATACAATTCAGTTTTCGAGTGCTGGCACTCAGGTCACTTCACTGAAATCCCTTATTTCAAAAACACTTCGCATGTTCGTTGGCTAGTAACAATTATCGGTTGCCAATTTCTTGTGCATTTACTTGTTAGAAGATTTTATGTAGGCATACTGTATGTGTTATCGAGAAGAGTTGACATTATTATATAAAATGAAGCTTTTGCGGATACCGTGCATTTCTGATACTGTGCAGCACAGAGGCCCAACCTGATGTGCGTCCACGCTGTGCGCAGCAAAGCACATACGTACGCGCGCGTCGTGCATCAAGTGAGTGCACTGTGCGTGTGCGCGTGAGTGCACTGTGCGTGTGCGCGTGAGTACAGTAACAAACAATACTGTACAAACAATACAGTACAAACAATACAGTAACACGAACATGTAGTTGTAAACGTTGGAAATGAACTAAAGTTTTCAGCACCAAACAGACAAAAATCTTGCGGAAATCTTTTAAAACAAAGAAGGTATAGGGAAGCTTCATTTTATATAAAAATAATAATATTGGATGTCTTTTCGGGTGATTTGAGAATATATCACCCTCAAAGACAGCCAATATTATATAATTATGGCATATATGACTTATCATACCCATAGCATTAAAGGCAAGGCTCGTCAGCAATGCGCGCGTGCCAAATTTCGTACCACGAAATAGGCAGCTCCATAGCAAAGTAAAATTGAGTCATTACAAATGATGCAGTGGCCTTTAATTGACCTTTAAACTGTTGTTTTTCCTTCCCCTTTATTAGCTATGTGAGTTTGGTAGCACAAGTTAAGGGCGCTTTTTTTTAGATTTATATTTATTTTAACAAAAACATGCCATTCAAATTAGCTGAAAATTTAGTCTCAGTGTTACCGTATCTATATTTTCGTATTATTCAACAGACTTGCATTAAAACCTTGTTGTTACATGTTGAAGAATTTACAATTCAAAGACACCGCCTTGCCCCTGTTGAAGTAGCATTTGACCGATTTCTAATTTGGAATTTGGAATTACAAATTCGAACAATAATATTTACCGCAGAGTGGAATTTCTTTTTCGGTCTTGATTTAAAGAAACGGATCTTGTTAAAAATGAGTCTATAATGTTATACAGGATTGAAGATGCAACGCGATTTCGTGCGTATGGTTCCCCAAGGGTTCGATAACGATCATAAATGGCTATGAAATATAAGTGGTTGATGAGAATCGCCTATAGGTGGACAAATAGTGAAGATTCTTTAAGAAATGTGAATCTTTTAATTAAAACCAGGGATATAAATGCATTGAGCTGCCGTCGGAAGCGGCTTGGTTATGCGATTTGTTGCCCCAGAAACAAATCAAAGGTCAATACCGGCGGTTGCTCCGGGCAGGGAAGACGGTTGGGGTAGAGGTGGTACGATAGACTTCAGCTGAGTGAGATTTGCACTTATATCTCGCCTTGTCGAAGCTAATTGTCTGAAATCATTGAGATGAAAGTTCAACAGTTACCTGGAGTAGATGGTAACAGGTTTATAGACCCTTTTCACGCAAAATAACGGTTCGATCGTGTCCCCTGAATCAGTCCTGTAGAAGGCAGACTGCTGATTTTAGAGGTGCCAGACTATATTTATGCTTTCAGGTCCTTGATCGTCTTAACAACGAGATTAGGAACGCATGCGTAGCTAGTGCATTTGCTAGCGTCATATTCCGTTTTATAGAACTGGTTTAGAAGGCACAATTGAACCATCTTTAAGCATAAGAAGGGTTTATCAAAGTCTGCATACAGAATAACAGGATTAACAAAAACTACTAGGAGTGAAGTACAGAATAAATGTCGTGTTCACCGTATAGGAGGAATGGCGTGAAGCAGCAAAACTGTTACGAGTGTTGGTTGCTAGCCAATAGCGTGCACCACGTAGCAACAACAGCGTAGAATGTGACTTTCTAAACTGCACGTACATTTGAAAGAGAAGAAGTCGGGGCACCAGTCATTGTGCGAAATGTTTCACGTAAAAGGCTAATTCAGTCGCGTACAGCCCACTTCATTCGTAAAATAGGCTAGATGACAGGACCCCCCCCCCCCCCCCCCCCCCCCATCCTCCCCCTCCCCCCTAGTGGATGTCTGCAAATTTTCCGACCGGTGCCCCCCGACAAAAGTACTTTATATAACGAGTCGACCCCCAATCTTCGTTGTGTATAATATTTGACCACTTGCCCTGTTCAAATATACATGTACTACATGTACTTTAACATAGCAAATTTTGGAATTACAAGACTTTACAAAGACAAAACTACTAGTTTGTATATTAACTGATACATATGTTGTAAAGTTGTTTTCGTAAAACAGACGTTTCTTCATAACCTTAAAGGGCCTGTGACATGCTAAACAACTTTGTGCCTAAGCTTTGCTTCATAATGACGGATTACTTGTTGAGCAAGACATACTATTGTTCGTTTGGATGTAAAATCAATAAAAGGTGGCATTTTTCAACTTTGAATATTTCATTGCAATAAATCACAGACAGAGGGCGCTGTTTTGAGTGCATCACATAAGGAAGACAGAAGGGAAAAGTTAAGAAAAAACATAAGACTACAAGTTGGACTTGTGGCAAATTGCTGCAGTTTCTACCCCCAGTTTTGTCATGGCTTACAGCAGGCAACATGTAAAACAAACTCAAACAGCCATGGATTACAAAAGTTTCAGGAAAATTGAGAAAAAAGTGGAATCTTTTGTGCACAGTTGAATGTGATTTTCTTGTGTTTGCCTCTTGTGACATCGTGACCTTGGTCATGAATATGCATATTTTTATTAGCATAAAAACTAAAAACCTTTGTTTTAACCCCCAAAGCAAGCTTCAAATAGGATTTTTATGACTTTAACTGAGTAGAGTGGTTTTAAAGCATAGATTTCATTAATAAAAATCCTAAATAAGGGGCCCTTTAATACCGCACGTTGCTCGGACACAAAGGTGGTAGGGTTTCGCGTAGGCGATGCGTGTTTGCTTATGGCATATACATGTACATGTATTTCCTTACGGTTTCCGCGACTTGGCATAAAGTTACCGGATGCAGTTTTGTTAAAATTAATTTTGTATGATAAATTCTTGATGAGCTTTGTGCACCGTTGGCGATAAGACAAACCAAGTCAAATCAAAACGGAAGCAAATATTTGCTAGTACCGAGACGGAAGGAAAAAAGTACTTTGTGGCTCTATATAGCGTACAACTCGCTCAACTGAGCATGCGTCCGAGGACCATGGTTTTTGCAAGGACACAGCTTTTTGCTGCATGCCACTGATATACCCAGCACGATATGTGGCAAAGGGACTCCCCTAACGCCCCTATACCTCAATACACTCTTACTTTTGTTTAACGTACCAACCTCCACCCCCTAAAAACTGAAAGTACACGAAAAAGTTGTACGCAAAAAATGTCGTTCTTTGCCCATTTCTCGGACAAAATGGCGGCGCCCACAGGACAAGGCATCGCTGCAAATGCATTCTTTGTGAAGTTCTTATCTAGTTTTCTTAGGGTCATATTTATTGTTCTTTGTATAACAACAGTCTGTGAATTGCACTCTTTTAGCACAATGTCTTTTGTTTCTAAGGTATATTTCTTTAAATAAAATGAGTGCATACATGCTCATTTTTTTACACAGAGAAAAAGGTAATGTTTGCATGTATTACCTTTGCTATCAACACTTTGGGTGAGGTTTTCTTGTCAACTCATAAAATAACATTTATTGTGGTCATTGCAGATGATGCAATGACCTTGAAGCTCATAATTGTTTTACCGAGGACACGCTTAGCAAGTGCGAGGACGTGGCAAATTGAACTAAATGCGTTCAGAAAGGTGTAATCAAGGTGGGAGGCGAAGCAACTGTGGCGTCCGTATATGGACTAATATTAATTGAAAGTCTGAAACAATAATCTCCTACGTCCTAACAATATTAATTTGAAAGTGTAACCTTTCTCATTATGGATGCTGCCCCGAACTTTTCACTTTTCAAATGGATATGCAGCTTAGAAAGTCACATACTATGCTGTTGTTGCAACGTGGTGCACGCCAGTGCCTAGCAAGTTAGCAGTCCGGTAGCTTTATGCCATTCTTCCCTACCGCAAGCACATTATTGATTATTGTACATCTGCTGCATACACCCGGTCACCAAGCCTTGTCCATAAGCAAGGTTGTGTTCAATTACCGTGCCGGCCGGTGATGGCCAAGCCGCGGAGAAAGGCCCGAGTATGAGCAAATCTCGGCGCGGTTGCGTACAGAATGAACAAGGCTGTGATTGAGCCTAGAATGTGTAATCTGGTTTCTAGACCAAGATATTCCGGTAACCAGCCTATTCGCTGTTGGCTGCAGTTCGCCGCGTTGGATCGCTGCATGCAACTGCGCCTGGATTTCCTTAAACAGCGGCTTGGCCATCTACGTTTCTCTTTCATAAATCTTCAAAAACAAACTGAATTGCCATTTTATATATCATTCAACCACACGAAGTCTCAACTCCTCTTGTGCCTATAGAACACGCCGTTTGCACGTAGCCGCTTGCACGTAGCCGTTCGTCTGTAAATAATGGCAAGGACAACCCCAAATTAGTTCACCCAGAAACAAACCTCTTCAGACATCATTTTATCCCAAATTATTGTGATAGAATCGATTTCACTGAATCAATTATATTATAGCCAAGGTCAGAAATTCCTAGGGCTCTGGCTTTCGTAATTTCATTCCGGTGAATGCCAAATAAATTTCAAGACCTGCCTAATTATTTTAATTTTCAGGTTGTTGGTTGACACATTTAGTTTCATGGTCAACATCTTTCAGATTTTTATATTAATTTTTATTTTTTTTATTTTTATTTATTTATTTTTTTTATTTTCAATCTTTGGGCAATATATAATTTTAAAAAACAATAACTCTAATCAAGACAAATGTTTATAAAAAACTGTCATCTAAAAGATGTGCCTGACCAAAAAATCGCGGACCGGAAATAATATTTTATTTGAATAATTCTTGGATAATCTGTCAAAGTGATATTTGTATACCTTCTTATACCTCAGCCTACAATATACACGTACAGGTAGTTTTTTTGCTGTCCAAGGCTACACTATAATTAGGTTTTGTTCACAGAGCGCACGTGCAGCTATACTTACGATGGAAGCTCACAATTGATAACACGTGACTTCCTCCTACTTTAAGGTCATGTAATTAGACGGCGGATGTTTCTTAAACGCTATATCGATTAAGCAGTATGTGATCATATTATCATCCTATGGCGTTTCGTGATCGAGATGCACAAATTGCGCAATGGAACATTTTGCGAGTCTGGAAACGTGTCAATAATACTCTTGTTAAACGAAAGCTCAAATTTCAACAACGGCTAAAAATGGCGTCTGTCCTTGTTATGGATACTTCCATGCGTAGCGTCTTAAGTTATTATTTTTCAGCTGTTTTATTCGCATTTTGTTTTTACATGATCACTTGAAAAATACGCTTAAAAAAAGAAACGCAATTTATGATCAAGCTGAAAGATCAAGGAGGCTGAGAAATGTAACATTGTATTGGCCAGTAACGTGTATAACACCTCTTGTGGCAAGCTAGCACCGGCCTCCCTCTGTAGGAGCCGCCGAGGCAGGGTGTGCCACTCTGCTTGAATTGTCTATCTGAGCTACTGCACTGGTTGTGCGATGGTTGTGCAGTGGTACAACTCAACCCACGCAGGTTCAGTCTTGTTGATAATCCAACAAAGTTGTGTTAACTGCAGGATTCTCCCAGAAAATATTTCAATACCGTGGGAATCACTTTGTTCAAACAAGTACTCTTGAACCTAGAGTAAATCACTGAAGCGGAACAGTCTTGAAAGCGATTCCAAAGTGATTGGTGTTTTGTTATCAATGTATTCAACAATCTTCTGTTCTGATAAAAAAAAAACTTTTATTTTAAGAAAGTTCCCTTTTTGTAATCGGGATATTGGTTGTTTGGTTTATTAACAAAACGTCGTTGCAGTAAAAATTGAATTGGAACATACTCCAAAATGCCATAAATTGTCAATAATACATTCAATTCCATCTAAAATCTTCACTTCACAAATCAGTAGAAAAAATGGTCTTAGTTTTACAACAGAAGTAAGTTATGTATAAATATTAAGTCAACTTCAAGCTTGAATTTATGCCTTTGGAAGACATTTAGTACGCGGATGGACTTACACGCATGGACGGTAACTTTGCACCCTCCATACCAAGTGCACAACCATAGATCGTTTCGAATAGCTGCCATCTTGTAGGGCAACTTTTGACATTTAAATTGGTCAACAATGTAAGCACAAAATGTGCAACCATGCATATCCTCACTGAACAAAGACATTTAAATTGGTTAACAATGTAAGCACAAAATGTGCAATCATGCATGTCCTCACAGAACAAAGAAACTGTCCTATAAGATGACAGCTTTTCGATACAGCCTACAGACGATGTGCTCTTTGTTTATATCTAAACCGCCTTCTGTTGAAAATCAGTCGTCGTTATGCGCACGCAACTGTTTTGCATAAATTTGGTTTGGTAATTTATGCAAAACACGATGCGTGCGTATAAAGCTACGATTTGGTACGATTACCAGAGACTGTCTACGATTACCAGAGACTCTACACAATCGTACCAAATCTTACCTAATCGTACCTAATTCGTGGCAAAAATCGCACAGTGGGAGGCCCGCTTAAAGGGCCCCTTATTTAGGATTTTTATCAATGAAATCTATGCTTTAAAACCACTGTACTCAGTTAAAGTCATAACAATCCTATTTGGCGCTTGCTTTGGGGGTTAAAACGAAGGTTTTTAGTTTTTATGCTAATGCAAATATGCATATTCATGACCAAGGTCACGATGTCACAAGAGGCACAGACAGGAAAATCACACTCAACTGTGCACAAACGATTCCACTTTTTTCTCAATTTTCCTGAAACTTTTGTAATCCATGGCTGTTTGAGTTTGATTTACATGTTGCCTGCTGTAAGCCATGACAAAACTGGGGGTAGAAACTGCAGCAATTTGCCACAAGTCCAACTTGAAGTCTTATGTTTTTTCTTAACTTTTCCCTTCTGTCTTCCTTATGTGATGCACTCAAAACAGCGCCCTCTGTCTGTGATTTATTGCAATGAAATCTTCAAATTTGCAAAAGGCCACCTTTTATTGATTTTACATCCAAACGATCAATAGTATGTCTTGCTGAACAAGTATTCTATCATTATGAAGCAAAGCTTAGGCACAAAGTTATTTAGGATGTCACAGGCCCTTTAACGTCGGGCATGTTTTGGTTTGCTGCGACTCCAGAGGGCACATCGTCTATAGGCAGGACCCATTCAAGTACTCGGAACCAAAGCAAAAGCTGAAGCCGTCCGTTGAAAAAGGCCTCACTTCAGCTGCCCAGGATACTCAAATTCACTTTGTTTGTCCAACAAATTTTTACGTAATTGCCAGACAAATTTTGGTTTCACCTCTGGCTAATTTGTGTGTCAAGTTCAGCGATTTGCGTAATTCGGTTTCTTATAAGGACATGGCTTTATTGTATCATGATTATGTGGGACTATAGTATAAGGACAAGTAGAGCTTGTTATTGAAGTAAAAGTTATTTTGTGCAGACACAAGGAGAGATTTTTCCCCTGTCATTTTAATAAGGTAAAACACAGATAATTGTGTGTGCTGTCAGGGTCGAGAACATTAAATAAAAATGGAAATTATTTCGGCTTTCGAGGTCACTACAGGATGAGTCTGGATGAGTCGAAAAGAAAGTTATTGAGATTAATTATTGTTTCTTTAAAAGAGAGTGTTCAGAAAACGGATTTCATTTTAACTTAACAATCATATAAAATGCTTCCCTAAAATACTATACATGGGTAATAAACACTTTCGAGAGCACTCTTTTGTGAAGAGTAAGGAGATCTTGCGGTGTCTCTGGCCGTTGGCTGCCAATGGCGCCACCCACCTATGTATCTCGATGTGTAGGTGGAAGACACTTAGTTTCATAAAATCCATTATCATGTGCATCGCACGTGAACATATCTATATAGAATCTGCGCAATACAAATCCAATAATTATTTATTATAAAAATATTAAGTTTACGAAAATGACCCTACTATATAGGCGATAGTTGAAAGGCTTACATTGCATTTCGTAACAAAGCCATGTGAATAAAATGAAACTCGCTTTCACCGATAACTCCGAGAGTTGACACAGCTTGTCTTACGGTAATTTCCACTACAAAACAGCCCACACAGGTCTCTTTCATTCTCTTCTCGTCATTATATTCCCCCAAAACTATAATTCCAACAAGATCTTGGGGGAACTCAGCCCATTTCGATTCACGAACCTTGGCGAGAAATGATACAATAACGGCCCCGTCAGGTCGCGGGAGAAACAACCGCGAAACACGGGCCTAATTGAAGGTCGCAGAATCTTCGGCCGGTGGACTCCTAATTATGTTAATCACAAACAAAAAGCAATTGATAATTGACTGCGTGTTTTCATGTTTCTTCGTTTTTTATTTGGACAGCTGGAGGGAAAAGAAAGAAGTCGGTCGACCCTAATCAAGACGGCTACCTTTGGAATCAGGTGGGTGAATTGAACCGGGAAAATCCAATCAAGTTTAGTTTGTTTGCGCGTTAATTACGCTGGTTTGCCTTTGTGACATTAATTTTTTCTTACACTTACTTTGCCAAGTTTTACACATCGTTTTGACGCTGTCACAGCACATCGTTAACTCGATAACAGCACAAAACGTAACTCGATAACGACCAAGGACACAAGGGATGACACTGCATTTCATGTTCTCTTGATCAGAATTTACAATGTATATGTAAATTATTTTGTATTTTGTTTTGAAAAATTAATCATTGCCCTATGTGTGGCATCAAACATAATAGTCATCTAGCTTTCCTTTAGCCCCACATCAGAACGCTTAATGATTGTTTTCATTATTGATTTACTAATTAATCATTCAAGGTCTTTTTTTAAAATTATTTTCAGACGTCCTATAAACATTTAGTTTGTAAAATAGATAATATTATGGACTTATACCAAGGTACCATCTCAGCTCCCTCATTTTGATTAGAAAGCATGCATGCCTATCAGGCGCTCAATGGCTAATCAAACACATCAACATTCGCTACCCTCTCAGATACCCGTTTCTACTCCTGTGTGGGGGAGAAGCAATGCGTGGCAAAGTACCTTGCTCAAGGGTACAAGGACCATGGATGGGCCGGACCGAGATTCGAACCCACTACCTTTGGGACTAGTTTTGAATACGATCCACTAGACCGCTCCGCTGCGGCTCTCCACAAATGTGTAATTCGTATTGTATAAGTATAATGAATGACTGATCTTTTGTGCATGGGAACAAACTGTACTACGAAATCAGATACGCCGATCTATATTTGATTATGTACTCATGAATGATGAATGGATACCGAATATATTGAACAGTATCAATAAATGATGGGCGTATTCGTGTAATTGAATACCGGCTTGCATAATTGACGTGACAAGTGTATGAGTAATGAACTCATTTGAATTAGAAACTACCGGACTTAAAGTGCATTAACATGACACATGACACTGTCAGGGGCGTTCGAGATGCTTACACCGTGTAACACCAACTTACACCGGAGGGTTCTTTTAGCCATCACGTGATACACGAGTCTGCCCCGGTAACAGCCACCACTACCCGAGCTCGCGGGCGGGTCTGTGGTGATGCTTGGTGTAATGACGGCACTAGTAACCGCGAGTAATAAAACATGGCGGACAGTTTGGAATCGCGACGTGAGTACAAAGAAAAACACAGATTTATGGACACAAAATAGGAGGGAATAGGGCTGTAAATACAGTTTGCTTAATCAGTAAATTTCTGTGGGCATTGACAAAGGTTATTGCGGTACTTTAGGGCAACTAATTTAGCGTGGCGCCGACTTTGTTTTTCATCGTGAGTCAAACGATAACAGTGTTTATAAAGCCCCGCCCGGCAACAACATTTGACCTGTGTTCCCAGAATTCAAAGCGAAACCCAGTGTCGTTAATTTTGCATCTTCTGGGGGCTTCTCCCGGTGTAAACCCCCCTGATATCAGTTTCCCGGAAGGCTGTTTTATCTTACCGTGTAACATACGACATGAATCATAATTATAAGATTTCAAAGTTGTGCGATTACGATTTTACGTTAAGCTGCCCTCGGGTCGACCTTGCGACGACACAGAACAGTCGGCTTTTTTTTAAAGGTTGAATTCATACTGAGTTTTTCGCGCGTCACTTTGAGAAAAACGATGTGGAGTGAATTTGGAATGAAATGACGCTCTGAAAACAACGGAATCAACTTGGGCAGAAAGTGTTTTTGTGATTCTGTGGTTTTCGGTGCGTCGCTTCACTCTATATTCCCTCTACACCATTTTTTTCTCAAAGCGACGCGCGTCGCATTTACGCGCGAAAAAGCTCAGTGAACCCGGTTTGGATTCTGTACTTCACGCCTACCGCGTGCACACTGCACCACATAGCAACAAAAATGTAGTCTGGTCATCTGGATACTAGCGTGTACACGTGAAAGGACGTACGTCGGTACATCAGACGCTGTTCATGATGGGAAACGCGCAAAGGCTATAATGAACAAACATTTTATGTGACTTTTTTACTGGATACCAATTTTCCCCGACGCAAGTCTAAATCAATGTCCTACTGGATACCAGTTTAATGTAAATTAGTGCATAACCTTTTCTCTTTAGTTGAACATCGGCCACAGTCTTTTTATTTTCAATTTTACCCTTTTCTTTTTCTTTCAGAAGGAGACGTCTCCAACGTATACAGCTGACGAAATGACGGAAGGTCAAAGGTCAACGTATGTTTTCAACGAAGTCGTGAAAAAACTTTCTCCAAAGTGGCAGGAGCGACTACTAGCGGTAGGTGAAATCGCATGTTTATAAATATTCATCACAAAAAAATAGCCCCGGCCCAAAGATGGATTAATGATAGTAGAGCGATTCAGGAAAGTTTACGCTCATCCATCTCACCCCAAATTAATTTTGGGGTACCGTAGCCGAATGATTAGGTCGTTGAATCGCAACACTCGGGTAGAAACTGTTGCGGGTTTGATACTCGGTCGTGATATCTATGCCCACTGTGTAACGCACCAGACTATTTTTGTTCATCAGGAATGAAAACAATGAAGAGCAAGCAATTGGCATTTTGCGTGTAACATTTGCAAAAAGGACTGGCGCCCAGAATTCTAAACTTTCAAATTGAGGTGCCAGTTTAGAAAGTCACATACTACGCTTTCGTTGCTACGTGGTGCACGCCATTGCCTAGGAATCAACAGTCCAGTTGCGTTATTCCATTCTCTCTTTCGGTGAACATGGTATTGATTCTGTACTTCACACCTGCCGCGTGCACTACATAGCAACAACAATAAGTGTGCATGTGAAAGGTACGTCAGTATACCAGACGAGCTTCATGCGAATCACGCAAAATGCTAATTGTGACCTAAAATTTTCTTTGTTGTAAGCAGAATGTCGTATTTACAGAGCCCTTACTACCGAGGTTCGATATATATGATTGGTACGTAGAAAGACATCTTTGATACTATTTTGTCTTATCAGATGTCTCTGTTCAGTGGGTCATTGTCCGAAACAAATGTCTATTCAAACGCACAGATGGCCCATGGCATAGATTAATCTTTTCACTGCTGTAATCCCTACTGTTCATTTTGACGCATACGCGCACCGTGGGAATTTTTTGTGAGCTATCTGATCTGTCCCCAGATATGTTATTAGGCGATGGGTGAAAAAGTTTTTTGTTTTTAAACAAAAAGTATTGAGTTCGGCAGTTTGTGCCCTTTGCTGATTTTCGTGAGAAAAACATAAGCTGGCCCACGTAGGCCTACACTCGTCGGCAAAGATCTGTGTCTATGTCTTTGAGGAATTAAAGGAACACGTTGCCTTCAGATTTCACGAAATCTCACGTTTGAGGGTGTTCCTTATACTTATTAAGAGTTGTTCTTGCAATAAAACACATTTAATGTGTTATAATTAGTGAATGGTAATTAAAAAAAACAAACACTGACCTCTGACCCCCACTACATGTCCCGCGAAATGTATACGTATTTCAGCCGTCAATACGATCGTCCGGGTAGTGGGCAAAATGCAGCTACGAACAGGAGTTAGGCTGGCGCCGTAGCCAGTGGTCAGGTAAACCTATCAGATGAACGCAAGGTACCATACCATTCTCCGCCTCCCGAGTCATGTGTGAAATGTAAACACACGGCTCTACACGTACACACACCGAATGGCTGTCAAAAAATGGATCGTCAAGAGAACACAGCAGACGCGTCAAAAAAGAAAAAACGAAAACCTCGCCAATCAGGGTAAGAATATTGTCATGGGACAAACCGATAGAAAGGACTTGGATGATTTATACCCAATGGTTATTGTAGACACGAATTAAAAAAACAGGCACATCACACGCAACGGAGGAAGGAAAAATAATTTCTTTCTCCAGGCTGGAAATAAGACTAATATAATTTCTCCGCCATTTATGGGAGTCAAGATTTTGACTCCCATAAATGGCGGAGCGTGCTGCTTCGAGAAATTACGCAAAATTGAAGCAGTTCTAAGGCACGTTTGTGTGGATCATTATATTCTACTTTTTAAACATCTTTCAGATCGTGCTCATTATACTTCAAACGCTTGTAATAGCCCAAAAACGCCCAATAAAGCGCAACCCGAAGGCAACGTGTTCCTTTAAACTTCACTTCAGTTCAGCAGTACAAAATGCCAATGTATTTCAATGAAACATTTAAATATTTTCAAATTTTCACATTTTGTTTAAAAATTTTACCAAAAGTGACCCTCATTAGAGAATTCACATTGATAATTTGACTTTGCGTCCTTTGAACAAAATGGCGGATTTTTGAGCCACGAAAGCAAATAAAGTTGATAAACCGACAAAATCGTCCAATTAGATTTATTCAAATGTCAACCTTTCCAGTACGCAGGCAATACACCTTCAAAACTGGTATCTCGTCTTACAGGACTATAGTTGCAATGTCCAAAAATTTCAATTTTGACCAAAATCTTACTCAAATGGAAGATGGAAATGATTTCAGTTGTTCAATGCAATGATTCAACCCGAGATGATAATCTTTTTCTGAGAGAACGATAATTAAGGATAAATTGATATTACTGCGTGTGCACACACATTTATACAAGACCACCCTCATGTGGACGAGACCAGGCCCCTGACTACCTTGGCATTATGGCTCCGCTTTTCGTGCAGTGAAGCCAGGGAACCAGCCTAATACGAATATGGCTTCGCACAATTTCTTGAAAGCATGGACACAGTTTATCATTGTTTTCTTGAAACGTAGATGAGGCACTTAGCTGACTTATGCGTATAGGTCGGTTTTTATCCTACACATCCTCAATCCCACTTGAAGATAACACCGTTTATAACAGTTTTCCAATCATGTAATCTGCCTTTATTTGGCTTGCTGGCACATATGGGCTTATATCATTTGCCATTATTGTCTCAGGCTGTGCATTGAAGAATCATATAACTCCCCTTGGAGGTTACATTTGATGGGAGAGAAGCACTTTGAAAAACATGTAACTCGACCAAAACAACTGTTGTCGAATATACGTGGTCGTGGCAGTTTGCCCGCAGATCCTTAAAGTATATCCTAGCTTATATACCGTGGTCTAGGACTGTCAAATGAGCAGAATCGGAGTGCTTAAAACACCCCAAGCAAACCTACAGAATGTATAAGATCTTTACTCGCAAACGCACGCCTAGGAGCCACCTTTCACCGTCCTTGTCGAAACCTCTTGTTACAATCATAAAAACTACGAGAAAAAAACTCTCTATTAGGCAGTGTCCGTTCGGCTAGAATGGATTTACCAATCTTTGACGACCGAAGCGCGTCAAGCGAGCGAACTATTGACAGATAAAAATAAATTTTGTATTCACATCACGGCTGCGCGGCCATATCGGTTTCAATTTTTTCCTCTTTGATTTCAAATTATCAACGTCTTGTCGTGCTATACAAGAAAGACAAGAAAATCAAGTCGTGTGATATTTTGTCTAAAAATCCGTGAGAGAAACAAATTAAACCGTCGAAAGTGAAAGCTTTTATCACATGTATTTAGGAAGAGGTTCCTATACGAAAATTGCACTTGTCATTTAAACAACAGTTGGTGTATTTTGGATATTAGTCGCTGTCGCCTGGAATAAAAGGTTCAATTCTACTGTGATGGTTTTAAGTATATTTAATTATGTGGTTTCGGGTGATATATTGTCAGGTTTGCTTGCTATAAAAGGTTTAGCGTCTTTGGATTTTGAATAAAAAGAACGTTTGTCATGTTTGATTTGGCTAAAATGTAATTTGACCTTAAGGTTCTTCCATAATTCATCGGGGTGTACTGTGCACTTTTAGGTCAAAGACTCACAAACTGCAGGTGGAAGGTTCAAAACCTCAGGTAGTGGGTTCAAAGTACTTTACAGTGTCCTGGTATACATTTTGAATGTACCTTAAAGGCCCAGTGGATCATTTGCAATGACCCCAAAAAGTAATCGACGAGTTTACAGGGGAAAAGTTCTGAAAGTAAAGATTGAATTAATAGCAACTATCCAATGAAATGTTTTCGCTCAAAATGATATAATTTTACCATAAATAATCCGTAAAGATGAAATTATTTAGATCGTTTGCAAACGATTTACTTATTTTTGGTTCGCATCTACGCGGTCCAAAATCCATGGGCGCGATGCATTTTCCAACGCGATGCATTTTTATGGATCACGCGTATGTGCGCCACAGAGTGCATGACGCAAGCCACATAGTACCCGATCAACTGAGAACGAATATTTGAAACACCCCACCAAGACCAGGAAAATGCATATGGATTTTTGTGGGTTTTTTAAACGTGGTACATTCGACAAAGCTGAAATTTCTTCGGATGAGTTTGTTGATGTCTTTCTTTTGATTTATAATGGTTTTATTCGCAGAATCGCTCAAAAACAGATCATCTACAGGCCTTTAAAAGGTACTTGACCAGATTACTTTTTTGACCCCCACTTATATATTTCACGGGTGTTGAGATGTTATTATCGTGTGTCATACTTTTTTCATTACCATACTGAAATTTAGCGCTCCTCTGTATATTTTCAAGAATATCGTTACAAAATCCACAAATGTTTGGTAAACTAATTTATCCAGTTACATAAGGCAGTGCAGTGATTACACCAATCTTTTTGCTTCCACGTCCAAATTTCCTGTGATTGTTAGGTTGGAACGAAATCCATTTTCTAAAGACAAAAAATCCTAACAGTTTAAGTTTAAAAAAAAAACAAAGCTTTCTCCTATATATAGATGTATGTTTAATATAGCCCTACTTGGAAACTTCCAACTGATATATGGTTTAAATTTTGCTAAAACGAAACATAGGTCGGCGCTTTTGAGAGACAAAATATACGGTTATATCGCAGCGGCACTTCGCGCGACCTGATCCATTCAACCGCGGTGTGATATTTGCCCCCGGGGTCGGGCAAGCGATCTCCCCTCCCCAGGGGAGACTTGAGACAAGCGTGACGTGCCGTCCACTTCTTGATTTCTCTGCACATGCCTTGCAGGAAAGAGAACAGCGTCGTTCGAAACAATTATAAGTTCTCCTCGTAAAAAAGAAATCCATCTTCATTTTCAACAATTGCTCTTGCAATGACGGCGAGACATTACTCTATCTAACAACGACAAAATGGCTCCATCGTTTCTCTGCTAAATTTATCTTAATTGCTACCCAGTGGGAAAATTCTGGGTTATATTACTTGACTTAAAAGTATACCCGGGGGACCTCCATTTCTCAATGCATTTCCCCGTCAACGAACGGTATGATACCAAATGGACCGCCAGTATATGAGTATAGATAGCTAGGTATATAAAGTAAAATAGTGACCCGTTTTGGCGAACCCGCCGTATAAGTCGCACGCGGCGATTTCGAGATATCGACCAAAGTATCAGAAAGTAATAATAATAATAAGATTTTAAAGGCGCATTTATCCGGAAAAACCAATCAAGGCGCCAACAATATAGACATGTGAAAATGTATAGTGAAACAAATGAGATTTAAGTTCCCGTTTGAAAGTGTCCAATGACGTTACTAGACAGAGTGTTGCTGGGAGTTTATGGGGCAGTACGCAGCTGATTGGTTGTAATTATGATGCTGTACCAATTTTCTTTTTACATAATGTTGTATGGCCTATTCTCTCGTTGCTGTGGTATTTTGGAAACCTTTTTACGCATAAGTACAAAATCTACAGTCTAATCGAATCATGTTTCTATTCTTCATGTTTACAGATTTGCAGATTAACACGGCTGTTCTACAGAGTTATTTTGGTGTAGGATTAAAAACCTTTGTGAATTTCGTCCACAAGAAATGTTACGTAAAATTAAAGACAGGTTATATGATTAAAAAATTATTTAAAACAGGAACAACATTACATAACCAAAAAATAATGTTGATAAACTGCCTTGTGGAAAATTCAGCCACGCATGGTTTTTGTGTATGAATGAATGGTAAAAAAAGTTGTCTGCAGGCATTTAAACAAAAACAAAAACCACCTTCAGTTGGCAATTTCTCCCACAAAGGTATAGGCCTACATCTATCATTTGACACGAAAAAAAATAATGTGGTGTTTGTTGCATTGCTATCGACACCTTTAGTCGTTTCTTTTCTTGTCAACTTGTGAAGTAAAATTTTGGGTAACTGCAAATGAAGTATTTAAACACCAGTACGCTATTAAATGAACCGCTTTTAACTGAACACGCTGAGTGTTCTGCTTTACATTTTAAGTGATCGAGTTTTGGCGCCGAAATGCCCTTGAAAATGCTTTACCGGTACACAATGCATAAAATTACTAATCTTAACCATCAGTTAAAATGACCTTTTGCATGCGTACGAAGAATTACATTTTATTCCTTCATCCTCCACCAAATCATTTTTACACGCTGCGTGGGGAAACCAAGACCTAAATGGCGGGGAAAAATTGGCGGGAAAATGTATAGAGATTTTTTACCACTGATTGATTTCACTACGATGTGAATGAAGCTTGAATCAATTCGTGCGTGAAACTGGTAAATGGCTCGCCATTGTACGCAATGGCAATGGATTGATTTTCACATGAAGGTTCAAGCAGTCCAATTATTTTGTTCTTTTGTTGAAAATAAGGTGGGCGGAACCTTTAGGGGAATTAAAATTCAAGGGAATTCAGCCGAGTCTGAAATGACAATTAGAAATTAAAAACACGAATGGCATTGGCACTTTCCATTAATAAGATTCACCCTAGTTTGTTGACACCAAACAGTCGTTGTGTAATAAATTATAGGTGTACAAAATTATTATTTTTAAATACCGTTTTTTGTATATAACCAGCGCTGAGCCAAATGTTTTTCGATAATTATCCCTCACAGGACCAAATAGAACACTTTCCGCGGTCTCTATTTCTCTCACAATTCTCAGAGTTGCAAGCCCACGAACCACACTCAACATCTATTTCTGTACCACATATTAGATTTTGGGCTCCAAAAATGTTTTATTCTCGGATTATTTGGGTGTGCAAATCTACCTATCATGAAAACATTAGTTACAACACACATTGAAAGCCATTGGATTATTTGGATTGGCTCAAAATTTCACTTCTTGAGTTGACAAAATACCTTACCCAAAGTGTCGATAGTAATGGTAAACATAGTGCCACTTAATTTTTTTGCTGTCCGAAATGGTAACCTTTCAGTTGGAAAATAACAACTAAAGGTGTTATTTATATAGGGCGCAATTTGATTTGGCTATATATTGGAAATAAATAACTGCATTTTTTACTTTGCACTTTTATATTTCATTTCTAATTCTGTCTCTGTAATATAATTACAACATGTTGATCAATTTTTTTACAATGTTTAAAAAAGTAATAATTCCTAAATAAAATTCCGCCCTCTTCTTTCGTTCCGCCATACTTCTAAAAGGCTAATCGGATGCCTCGGTGCAAATTTGTCCGGTATTTGGGTTTCTTTTTTCAACTTGTTGGAAATTACATTTTGCTTGACAATTTCCGAGGTAAATCCTTTTGGCGCACAGCTAAAAACGGCGCATCGAATTTGTCTGATACCATGCCATTGCATAAACGGCGACGTAATGATAGCTAAAGGGAGTTACACTTTTCAGAACCAATTTTGCATGAGTATCGGCTAATCTGCATAGAAATTGGACCCATTTTCTTTTCCGGAAACTGACCGAGTTCCGATGGTTTCTATACTTAGGTCTGGAAGTTTGTTTCTGTTTTTGCATTTGACACGATTGGCTGTACAATGCCCGAAGCATATGAAAATCTTGCAGACATTTTATTTATTTATTTATTTATTTATTTAACCTCATCCAACAGCAAGTAAATCGCCACCTACAGGATAGGTAAATGATTAATTAAGTCTACATAAAGATTTGCTCACGGAGCCTTACGACTTGGTGTTCAACGCGGGAAAATCGCGGCTAAAGCGGGCACTCTCCCTATAACATTTCATCTGTTGCTAAAAACTAATGTTCGTTACTTTGCTCCATGCACACAAACAAAAAGTTGGGGTCTTTGGGAAAACCTGAAGGAGTATACCACTGTGCTACATGGCTCAGCTGGTAGAGTATATACGTACCCGGAGAGTCAGAGGTCTCGGGTTATAATCCCAATGAGGACCATTATGACTGTTCTTTAATCAATGTTTGGTTCATTTCAGTGGTGATTATGTAGGCATCATACCAGATATTGTGTTCTGTGCGTATTAAATGAAAACCAAAATCAAATTTCGGAAAGCGCCGAAATTGGCAATTTGTCCCACAAAGGTACCATGTTACACGGAAAATCGTAACATTCTGGGTCACTGCTAATAAATGGGGCTTTAACAAGACATAGGAGCATGTTTTAGAAATGACAATGTTCTTGATCCTCTGTGTGAACAGTCTCTGGTCTCTGATTTAATTCAGATTTAATTCACAATCCCCGCTCCCCAGAAGTAACCGTCTGAGCGACCTTCGCCCCGGGCCGTCAGATCATCAGTCCCCCAATTATCCACCTGGGGAATCGCTTGGTAAACTCTGAATAATTTAGATTGAATATGATCCCTGTTTTGGTTGCGCGTACTCGGTAAACATGTAAAGCACAGTAGCTTAGCAATTAATCAAATACACGCTGATGAGTGGGCATTGGCTTCGCATTTCCTGTTAAAAGGTGTGTAAGCATTAGCATTCCTGGTAAATTCCATTCCCGCTTATCAAATGTGACATGCCTAAATGTTTAAGAGAATAGCGTGTATCACGAACAATTTGCCGTATATAACCCTTAGTGACTTTGGACATGTGTGAATGCATAGTTCCGATTTTGCCCAGTTAACCCCGCCCCTTGGATATTGTTGCTATGGCTCAAACGCTATCGTCAAAATGGCGACACACAACGCACAAAGCAATGGGACTTTCAACGGAAAGCACAGATTCATTGGAGAAAACCCAAAGGTATTCATGTTTCAGGGTCGACAGTTATCTTAGAACACACCGAGTAAAGGGCCAGTAATACAGGAATGTCATATCATGACATACGTGCTTTCGTACCTTTGAACAACGAAACGACCGGCCTTGAAACAAAAAATTCACCCGGATCATCGCATACAACACTGTACAAATTATATGGGGCAGAACATCGCGTGATGTTGTTGTGAGGCAGTGCACTTTGACCTATGTGCTGATATCTGCTAGCTCTGTTGTGATTGGTCGGTGGGTTCGGTTGATTGGCAGGTCGGAACTATGCATTATATAGTTTTGTCTTGAAATTATACAGTTACGGCTTGAAATTATACTTAAATCTGCGGAAAGTGCACAAACTGTATATACCTGGCGTCTACCATTGACTCGTGGGTAATTAGCCTTTTGCGTGAAACCATTACACTATGGCTGGCGCCTTGAATTGTTCACATTCAAACGGAGGTGCAGTTTAGAAAGTCACATACTACGCTGTTGTTGCTATGTGGTGCAATCATCGAATCATCAGTCGGGCTGCCTGCTTTATGCCTACGGCGAACACAGTATTAATTTTGTATTTCACACCTGCCGCGTGCACCATTTAGCAACAAACACTCAGTGAGGTCAAGTGGATACTAAGTGTGCATTGTGAGAGGATTGCGTCAATGCACACAGCGCTATTCATGTGAAACACGCAAAATGCTAATTTGAAGTATTCGCCATGGTGGTTTTTGATTAGCTTTCACAGGTTGAGGCGTGTTCAACCTTGTTTCCATGGTCTCCCTGACTGATCACCTCCCTGACGGACCATTTTGACATTTCTTTTGTCACGTTTCTATTTTCCTTCGGTAACGCTTAATTTGTATAGACACAGGCCTAGGTCACAGTTAAGCAAAAAGCGGTCAAATCACTTCTACACAATTCTATAGACCGTATCAAATAGCTGCCATCTTGTAGGGTCTATATAAATACCACGTTGCAATTGTTGTGACAAAAATGGCAGTCCTTTGCGAAGTTCTCTCAATACATGTATTTTCCCATGGGACGAGCGTTATAAATATGAAACAGTGGTTGGACGTAAATCTACATACAATTACACTTTGATTACACTTTAATGACACGATTTGAAATCGGCCTATGTATGATAATTTTCCGCAAAAGAGCATAATCGACCGCAGGTACTAATGAAGGCCGCACGAAACGGCGCGTGTAACAGCGTGTGCAAGGACAAGGTAAATGCATGCAGCTTGAGCGCTGTAAATACATGTACAGAAATGACCTCTGCTGCCACCAAGCGGCGACGATTGTTTCATTGTCTGGCAGAAGTATATGAAGGCACGTGTGTACCGCACACTGTGTAGGGGCGTGTATGCGATTGGGTTTGTATATACATGTAGTCCATTTGTACTCGGTCGTGTAGGTTTTCTTCCTACTCCTAAATTCTGCACCTCCTTCTTCGTCGTCTCAAGTTTGTAAATAAAGTAAAGTTGATGGCAGGGCCTTAGTTTCCAAAGATACCGTAAAAACTGACAACAACACAGTTTAGGCTGTCGTCCTTTCTTTATCTTCCACGAAGACTACACATGTACATAGATTTCCAATAGCATGTTATTGGAAATGATAGTTTTTGTCTTTCAATAATAAGTTGAGAATTGCTTAACTCTGATATTAATTTTAATTCATTTTTGCAGTACCGAAACCGAGGATTATTCTCTTTGCATTGTAGTTCTTCAGCCTGAAGAAACCTATAAAGAAAAAGACAATGAAGGAATTTTCGGTTTTAGAGGTGGGAGGAAAACCCGACACGCATAGGGGAAACAATGAGTCAAGCAGGGGCTTAACATTAACCAACTTTTTGCAAAATTTTCTATACTCGGTTTGGTATATAATTTTTTCAGATTATTTATCAAAATGGAATTTAAAAAGTGTTTGAAATCAACGTATGAGGAAATATTGTAAAAAGAACTCCAGTAAAAAATAAAAATACAGAAACGATTCTGGAGGTTGTGCAGAAGCCAACGAAATATGTCATAATTATAATGCAAAAAGACGTATTATAGATTTGGCTGCTGAGGAGATGGGCTCTCCACTATACTATCTATCTATTTCAACTTTCTTTCTGATAGATACCTTCATGGCATCTCCTGCTTCTTTTATATTTGACCTGGTTCCTGCAATTACGGTATTCCAACTACTTCCCGCCACCTACAGCTCTTTGGAACTCCTATAGCGTCTGATATTTGTTCCCGGCCCAATGATCTTTCCCGTTTCAGGCAGAAATTCAACGGGTCCTTTCAGCTAGGCCTACACCGTTTCGCCAGTTTCCTTGGTTTCCCCTTTTCCTTGTTTCGTCCGTTTTGTAGCCTCTTATTCTGAGAGAATTCTATGTCGTTTGAGGCCAAATTGCACAAATAAATCTGAACAGTTTTCCCCGTAATTTCTTAGCCGGGACGAAAACCCACAGTTCTCCTGACCTCCAAAGCCATGACGTGTAGGTACTGAACTAAGCCGATCGTAAAGCAAATATTTGCCCTGTTAGTTTAAGAACGTGACAGTTTCGCCAACGGTTAGAAGACTCCACACCTTACCGCGTGAAGCGATACCTTCTCCATTCCCCTCCCCGTCCCTGCTCGTGTACCCCCGGGCGGATTCCCCTCACAAATTACATCAAGAATTGACACCTTTTCCCGGATTTAGGGAAAGGGGGACGACGTCTGATGGCGAAACCCTCGGTCCAATCTCCGATGTTTGTATTTGGTATACCGTGGTACCGCGGTGATGCTAGCTCAGCAAACAATACCCTCGGGCACACAAAATCCGGGATATAAGGGTTTCTTTTAAGAAAATTCCTTCTAGTTTTCTCTAAAAATGCTGAATTTTCATTTAGCGTGTTGAATTGCCAAGAGGCACTGATTCCATTAGCCCGTATCCTTCAGATAGGTAAAGCAAGCAAAAGCCAGGCTGTGGTAAAATTGGAAGAAAACAGCACGCAAAAACACAACTCCAAATAGGCCTATATTATGCGGAAAGTACTACCAAAAATGACTAAATATTGAATCTTAGATGGTTACTTAAAGTTGCATTGCCCGTGTTTCGGTGAAAGGATTTAAAAAATGAATTTACACAAGCGAACGAATTTAGAAAGCTTACGTGTCTCTGTAACGAAAAATATCAAAAACTTAAATTTCCGACGTCGGGAATTGGAGATACAAGCCTTTTTCTTGAAACGTGCTTCACATGTTGTACATGTGCGCGTACGCTCATATGTACATAGTATGTGTACAATGTACCCATGTACGCGCACATGTACATTTACGTCATAACCCTGTCGATTAAATGACCTGCCAGCCTTTTAATCATTTCTTGTTTTTAATCGACTGGCATTAATCCTTGACGGATTTTTACGTTCTTGGTACCAAATGAAAGCTGATAACTTTTTCTATTCTAGAAAAATACCTATTTAACTTTTAAAAAAAAATTGTACGCCCAAATCCGCCCAAACACGGGCAGTGCAACTTTAACTGTTACAAAGGGCGTTATTTCCACTCGTGATTCAAAGCTTTTGTTGATAAAACTGTCATGTAGAAATGTTAGCCACACAGGTGCAGTAATACTTCAGAAAACCTGAAAAATCAATTCATGGCTTTTGTGTTGAGTTGAATGGTAAAAAAAGTCTTTTGCAAAAGACATTTTTAGAAAACCACCTTTCTCACACAAAATACCATTTTTGACAGAAATAAATTCATGTGGTGTTTTTTTGTCAACTCATAAAAAAATGGGGTCACTGCAAATGATGAACTCTACCTTTAACTGAGATCCCTTTGGCTCCAGGGGACATGATCACTCTATAACAAATATCTGCTTTGTCGACACTCATAAAAATCTCATATTTAAAGCGGCAATCAGTTTTGTCTACAATTTACAAAAAAATAACTCTTTGCATTCAAGTTGGTTTTGTATATAATGGTCTACAGAAACGCCGAGGTCCAAACAGTTTTATTTCTATGTCAACCCCAAACCCCATTTCTGAAAAAGTATGGGGCCGCCTTTGTCCAAAAAAACGCCATGTTTGGGGCATTGGTTGTGGTTTCTTACCTCCGTGTTTTGCTTAAAATTTACGCGATGCTAATATTGTGAAGATATCCACCCTTAATTACGGAAATTGTGGCGGTTCATTGAACATTATTTCGTGTAATTTTACAGCAATGGTCGCCAAAATGCTTTTTTATCAATACATGCACAGACATTTCTCCGTGTATAAGCTGAAAAGTGTCAATTTTGAAGCTGAAAAGTACCTCTTGTCCTAAGACAAAAATCTAAAGCTAGCAAGCCCTTAGGACACAAGGGTGTGAGGTAGGGCCGGAGCCAACCAAATCAAACAATACACGGAAACAAATTCTTGACTTCAACTCCAGGGGACGAGCAACGCGTCACCGCGTCTCGCTCGTAGCACGCACCCGGAGATTGTTGCGTTTCGCCCCGGGCGGTGACTGACAAGCACCTGCTGATGTAGTTCTCTTTCCGTAACTTTCTCGACCTACATTGTGCAGTCCAGTGGCAGTGACTTCATGTGTCATCCGTTTCCCTGCTCACACCTTTTTGACCGGTTTATAAGAAGTAGTAGCTGACAGCAGGTTTATGTATTTTCATCTTTAGGCAAAGAGCAAAGTTATGTCACTTTTAATTTGGGAATAATACAGATTTACATGTATACTGTTTTGTACAGGATTTGCAATGTCCAAACAATTTAATTATTATTATTATTATTATTATTTCTTTCTGGTATTCATACCAAGGATTCCTCAATAGTGCTCATTGCACTGTCACTCGTAAGCGTGAGGAAACCCATGAAGAATTAGAATTAGAAATGGCCAGAGACACCGGGGAATCCCCTTGCTCTTTACGAAAGAATGCTCTGGGATTTTTAGAGTGCGTTACCAATTACCTAACACACTGGACCAACGGCTTTACATCCCTTCCGAAGGATGGAGCAAGTGTGGTTGGGTGCCTTGCCCAAAGGGCACAGGTACCGCAGCCGGATTCGAACCCGCAACCCCAATTGCGAGTCAATGGCCCTAACCACTCGGCCACGGTACCCCACAACCATTTAACTGGGAAAATACTCAAATGGAAGTAAAAACTGTCCAGCGCACGAGATGATTATATTTTTATGAGAAAACAATAATTGAAGAGGAATCTTTAGAGGCGTTTCGAGATGCTTACACCGTGTAACAGGGGGTTTACACCGGGGGAAACCCCCATGCAAAACGAACACGGGTCAAAGGTTGTTCCTGGGTGGGGCTTTATAAACGCTGATATCGTTTGACTTACGATGAAAAACAAAGCCGGCGCCACGCAATAAACTTTGTCAATGCCCACAGACATCTACTGATTAAGCAAAAAGTATTTACAGCCCCATTCTCTCCTGTTTTGTGTCATAAATCTGTATTATTCTTCGTACTCAAGTCGCGATTCCAAACTGTCCGCGATGTTATTACTAGGTGACGTCATTACACTGGCTTTCCACTAGAGACCCGCTCGCGAGCTCGGGCAGTGGTGGCTGCCACCGGGCAGACTCGTGTATCACGTGATGGCTAAAAGAACGCTCCGGTGCAAGTTGGTGTTACACGGTGTGAGCATCTCGAACGCCCCTTACATAAGTGTTTGTGCGCACGCATTTTTTTTTTACAAGGGCGCCCTCGCATAAACAAAACTAAGCCTCTGGCTATACTGCGGTATTATAGACCGTATCAAATAGCTGCCATCTTGTAGGGAAACATTTCTTGTTGAAATTTGTCAACAACGTAAGCACAAAGTGCGCAAACATGCATGTCCTTTCCGAACAAAGAAACTGCCCTACAAGATGGCAGCTATTCGATACGGTCTATAGTTCCGTTTTCTGTGTGTAGTGGCTCCGTTTTCCGTACAGTATAGGTAGGGAATTATCATAAATAAGACGGTGGCTTCTCACAATCTCTTGAAAGTATGGACACAGTTTTTCATTGTTTTCTTGGAACGTATGAGGTACTGAGCTCAGTGAGCTGACTTATATACAGGTTGGTTACCATACAAATCTTCAACCACACATGGAGATAACGCCGTTTGTAACAGTTTTCAAATACAGTGTACTGTAATCTATCCTTTAATCATATCACAAATCAACCACTACTGTTTAGTTTAGGTGACCAATTGTGTTTACCTGAGGCTTTATACAGACAACCTCGTGCAATCTCAACCAATCTTACCTAATTGTGGGAATTTCGTAGCAAACGTCGCACATTGGTAGGCCAAGCCGTTCATTTATTAGATGTGGATCAGTTCATGCGCACTCACGCCCGGGATAATCTGTCCAGTCTGGCGCGCTAGGCCTACTACCAAAAGATTGCGAGATTCAAAAAACGGGGGAGTGACTATACAGGCCTTCATGGAGTTTCCCTGCGTAAACCGAACTGTTTCACTTGTTATAAATAGCTAAGTATGGTCGCTGCACTTACTGGTTATTTAAAGCCAGTGGACAGGATTTGCAATGTCTCAAAGTGATAATCGACTACTTGACTGGAAATCCTTACTCATAGAAGATCGGGATGTTCTAACTGTCTAAAGTGTAAAGTTCAAGCTACTATCTTATAGTGGATGGCATAAATGGCTATAGACCGTATCAGGGGGGGGGGGGGGGGGGGGGTGGTTCCTCGGTCTCACATCGAGCACCAAAATGGCAATGAACGTCACGGCCGGCTCATTACGGTAATGTTGTATTCGCATTACGTCAGATTACAGTCTCAAGCTAAACCGAATTCGCAGTCATAACGAATATAGACACGTGCAGACGCCATGCAGGTGGCATGCTAAGCCTGTTAAATTAAAAATCCACAACAACTTGCTTAGAAATTCCCCACTCTTCCGCTTGTGTTATAACGCCATGTATTGACAGTTTAATAACTATTTCATCACATTACGTTCGTCTCAAAGAGTTTTCTTCGGTCAAGATTACGATCATGATAACGGAAGCACCTGCCCTGACTCCTCCCCGTCACTCCCAATCACACTTTCCCGCCAAATGACATCTTTTCCCGCTAAAACGCATTCATCTTTCATATCCTACACTTCCTACGCATATAGTTACCACGGATACTCTGATACAATGTAACTCACTTTCACAAAGACTACGCAATGCGCATTGCATTGATTCCGCTTTGTAGACACCGCGGATTGCCACTTTTTTTAACAACAGATGTTGCTATTTTCGAGTTTGTCTGACTCATATCATTTCTGTTATTGAAAAATTTCAAATTAACACTGCAGAAAGTCTGGTTTCCGATGTTTTTTTTCCTTCTTCCAAATTTTATCTCAAAAGAAAGCATCGAGATCCTCGTTTTCGAGGGTTGTGTTCTGTAACACACTTAAAGGCTGCGTTCGGGCGTACAGTTATGGCTACTCCGGAGTAATGCGTGCGCATTGCATTCGGGTCACATTACGCGAACGGCAAGTCCGCAGTCTGCATGCGCGAATGGTCATCAGTCAATATGGCCGTCTCTTGCCATGACTACACAAAATACGCTGTTTCACTGCTCATAAGAAACTGAAGAAAATACAGACCGTGAAAAGCTTTGATGCCGTCTAAAACAAACCTTAGTGAGTTGTTGTTTCAGTTATCCAGTTGACACGTAGAGCAAATTCACCAAAAATCCCACCCATATTCTGCCATCTTCGTACAAATCACATGGCACTCGTCAGGAGTAAGAGCACACTCCCCATTTGTAGTGAGAGCATACTCTCATTGACCCGTGTGTCGTTAATCTTGCCGTTCGCGCGCAGGAGCATACGTACTCGTGTTAACACGAGTACACGCCCCAACGCAGCCAAAAGATCCCAGAGCATTCTTCCGTGAAGAGTCAGGGGATTCCCGGTGTCTCTGGCTCTCGGCTGCCAATGGCGCCACCCACTCTCGATGTTTAGGTGGAAGGCACTTGTAAGCTTCATGCAATTCAGCCTATGGGCTGCGAATTAAAGTTCATTAAACCAATTAAATTAATAAGAACAATTAAAACAAATTGAAATTCCTCAATACGTTGAATTGGATATTTAAGCAATGTCCCAGAATTTTAATCCACTTCTTGACCGAAAAAGTCTTACTTAAATGGAAAATAGAAGTGGTTCCAACTATCCAATGCAAAGATTCGGCCCGAAAAGGTTTTTTTTTTTTAGAAACGATAACAGACTGCCGAAGTGAATACGTCATCCTTTGTTGGTTGCCTATAGGCAATTGGCTCTAAACTAAAGAATCGTCGAACCGTGTCCCTGTGCTTTGCAATGGTACCTGTGCAATTGCCATGGCAATTGAAAATGAATTAATGTAAATGCATGCATTTTTATAATGGGGCCTTTATGTGAACGATATACAACCTTGGAAAACATTATTGAACCACCTATGTCTTGAATTATTCATAAAAATCGATCCTCTTCGGCAGCAACCCGACTTATGTTTATGATGTTTGATCTATAGACAATGGTCATGGCCTCAGGAGGCTTAAATAGCATCAAATATTGCTATAAGACATTCCTTAATAAATTGTTATGCCCTTTTTGTTTTGGTCAGGTTGTAGGTGGTCCAATAAAAAAAAATTCAAGGCTGTACTAGGTACTATACCGTGGTATTATGGTTCTGTTTTTCGTGCAGTATGGCCTGGAAACCAGTCTAAATAGAACGTTGGCATCACAGAATTTCTGGAAAGTATGGACACAGTTTTTCATTGTTTTCTCTGAACGTACATGGTATGTTACTGAGCTGACTTAAGCCGTCCGTACACCTTGCGTTTCGTCCGTGATCCGATCACGATAGCGCATGCTGTGCAGTCACAACACAAGGTGTACGGGTTTTGCGATGCAATCGCATAATTTCAAGCATGCTCGAAATTTGGCGTGTCTGTGCAATCGCAACGGAGTCGGAACGCAAGGTGTACGACCGGCTTTATACACGGGTTGGTTTTTATAATAATAATAATAATAATAATAATACAAGCATTTGTAAAGCGCCATCTATCTATGTAAACATATTCCGAGGCGCTGTCCAGAACTCTACAGATAATTAATATACATGTACATGCATGTATGTATACTTGAAACAAAACCAGCAATCTAATTATAAGTTGAGTTAAACAGGAATGTTTTAAGAAGGCATTTGAAGGTATGTAAAGATTGACAGCTACGAATTTCCTGAGGCAAAGAGTTCCATAGAGTGGGCGCCGTAACTGAGAAGGCATGGTCCCTATACGATGTTCTAGTTCTTGGTGTCACAAGAAGACGTTTGTCAGATGACCTTAGGTGGCGATTAGGGGAATACTGGGTGAAGAGATCCTGCAGATATGTTGGTGCGCTGTCATTGAGGGCTTTCCAGGTAAGTAGGATTATTTTGAAGGCAACTCTCTGTTTGACTGGAAGCCAGTGAAGATTTCTCAGGACTGGAGTAATGTGGTCAAATTTCCGTGTTCGGGATAAGACACGAGCCGCAGTGTTTTGAACATGTTGAAGTTTGCACATGAGAGTGTTGGTGATTCCAAACAGAAGTGAGTTGCCATTATCCAACCTTGATGTCACGAGAGCATGGATAAGGATGGCAGCCGACTCATCAGTCAGGATTCGGCGGATGCTGTTGATGTTTCTAATATGGTAGTATGACGTTTGGCAAACTTTCTTGACATGCGATTCCATTGACATCGTGCTGTCAAACATGATGCCAAGATTACGTGCAGTCGTAGAACGTTGAATATTAGAAGTCCCAATTTGCATCTGGTTGCACATCATAAGTGCAATTTGCATCCAATTTGCATCGTACACATCCTAAGTCACACGTGGGGATAACGCCGCTTGTAACAGCTTCTCATGAAAATACATGTATAGGCACATTTTTAGTAGTACGGTATAGTATCTGTAAAAGGTGACTACTCAAAGTTGGCCCGGTTTACTGTAGATATTTTATATCAATAGTCTCTTTGTGCAGTTTGAAACGATTGTATCGTTTTGCCCTAACATTTTATTGTTTGAAGAGAGCGCGCATGCTGTCATTCACGCCAATTTATTTAGATAAATGCACCCATCGGACGCTTTCATTTCAGACGCGAGTGCTCTCAAACACTTGACCCCGATTTCTCGAGTTTCAGGTTTTCGCCCTTCCACTAAAAAAACCGTAATCCTGATAAGATTATCTTTATTCTAAAGGAGGAAAAATCGAGAAATTGTATCCAATCGTTAAACTGCTTGATTCTAAACTAGCTCAATTCGACTGAGTTGGCAAGGCGAAGATTAATGGCTCTGAACGCCTTGCAAACACACGTGCTCTCGAATGATTTATAAAAAATGTATATTTTCAGTGCATTTTCAGTCTTTCAGAAATGATCGTCGGCTTGAAGTATGTTTCTTTGTGTCTGCACTATATGGATAATTACCGCTGTAGTGATATTATAAAATACTTTGTTCCTTGTGAAAAGAGTGTCTAGTAAGCTAGTTACGTCGCATCTTAATCGCTGGTTCAAGCCTTTAAAATACCCAGACTTTGCACTTTCAGGGGTAATGGACATAATATTTCTTGGTCGTACTGGAAATAAGTATTTTTGTGAAATTCACCCTGTTTTTTTTGGTTGTACTTGCAGTATAAATTCAATTAATCTTTTGCGTGTAACATCTGCATAATGGCTGGCGCTCCGAATTCTTTACTTTCAAATGGAGGTGCAGTTTAGAAAGTCACATACTATGCTTTTGTTGCTACGTTGTGTACGCCATTGCCTAGCAACCAACAGTCTGGTTGCTTTATGCCATTCTGTCCTACGTTGAACACGGTATTGATTCTGTACTTCACACATGCATCACGTAGCAACAAAAAATAGTTATGATGCTAAATGTGGAAGAAATGTGAAACACGCAAAAGGCAAATTATACTGAAACATCAAAACATTTATTAAATTTTAACCTTGTTAATTATTTCAGTGATCGAAAGCTATTTAAAAAAAAATTGTTTAGCAGAGACAAAATGCGTAGATGTTTGCTTGCTGATAGTGATTTCTGTTCACAATGTGATATCTTGAATACATGTAATATAATTATTCAAGATTTTTAAATCTTGGTGGCAGCAAACAAACCTGTCTTTTCCCATTGGCTACGTCATATTGAGCATGCGCACTTTAGCGTGAGGTAAACAATGGAAAATTACTGGTTTGTTTGCTGCCCCACCCGTTTCAACTGATATGAAGTCTCCCATTGTGCTGTTGGCTGTCTTTGTGCGTGTGACCCGGTGATCTGCTGCATTCAGCAGGTTGTGGGTTCAAATCCAGGCCGTGCCATGGTGTGTGTGCCCTTAGGCAAGGCACTTTGACATAAATCGTCTCTCCCCACCTGGAAGCAAATATGTATATACTGTACCTGTGACTGGGTTGTAACGAGTTTCCCTCTTCTCGAGTCACAGGTCAAGTCAAGTCAAGCTGCCTTCGAGTCCCAAGTCAAGCAAAACTGCCTTCGAGTCCCAAGTCAAGACAAGTCGGACATACTGGTCAAGCTGGGTCAAGTCATATAGTCACGACAGTAAATTTGTTCAAGCTAATTTCAAAATAAGTCTAAACGCAGAAACTCACATTCATGTTGCTCTGGCCAAGGTTTCTTTAGTGCTGAAATACAATTTGGTCACCAAAATGACAAACAAATGCATAAGATATTCATCTATTTTATTTTTGGCAAACTCAAGTCAAAAAGTCTCAAGTCAAGTCAAGTCAGTGAAAATCGGGACTCGAGTCGACTCGAGTCCGAGTCTCGAGTCATTACAACACTGCCTGTGAGGGTAACGAAGGTGTTATGTGTTTGATTAGCTCATGAGATCCCAACAAGTAGCCGGGGCTGCATGCTCGCCAGGGAGATGAGAAGGTTTAACAGAATGATATAATTAAACCCAGTGACCAGGGATATTAAGTAATTCGCAATGAGACTTTGGTCACTTAAAAGGGAATCTAGCTAATATTAAAATTATTTATTTCTTTATATCCCAACAGGTGTTAAAGGGCGCCCTCAGCGAAAATAACGGAGTGGAGGTCGACGACGAGGACATCGGCGAGACATTTGGCCTTTGAGGGACTCCATAGACAGTGACGTCACCCGCTCTTTCTTATGACAATAAGCAAATTGGTTTTTAAAATTGGAACATCCCAACGCATACGACCAAATATCGAGTGCTATAAGATTTTAAACTTGACAAAATTGAAATTGTCCGACAGAGTACTATACTTCAAAGTAAAAAAAATAAATCAGTTTTTCCCTTTGGGCATTTGAGAGCTAACAAGCACCAGTTATCCTTAGAAAGTCCATCAGAAATACACTATACTCACAATAGGTTAGGGATATTGTGTGAGTGTACGCAGATATATTATTGAGGGTATGCATTCCGCAATAATTATTTTGTATATGATTATACACACCTTGTCATAGAAATAGGTAAAAACAGTAATTTGAAGAAGAAAAAAAATCCAAAATTGAAAACACCAATATTCCTAACTTATTGTGCGTAGTATAAGAAATACACATTTTAATATACTTTAGGGCTAGTGCATGCAAGATTACTCCGTACCTTCTTTTTTTGTTCACCATTTTATTAAATTTTTTTGCATTTGTGTCCCAAATGATACTCGAATGTCTTTTTGCATTAATTAAAATGTATGATACGTATTTTGCTTGTATTCGTAGACTCCCAAAATAAATGTTTACAAAGAATGCATTAGCCTTAATTATCAGTAGTATATAGGCATTGTTCTAAATACAAGGATGTAGCCTTTTTGCACGGCAGCCATCTTAGCGGCATCGGTAATGAGCAGGCACCATGCCCTTTAAATAAGAACTGCCCACCAATATGGCCGCCAGTGCAAAGGGTCTATGAACCATATTGAAAAGACAACCCCACGACTGAAACTGTGCAACATTATATTATAATATTGAACCCGTAGCTACAATGAAATAAGTATTTAAAATTTTAACTGTGAACCAATTTTTGAGAGTTCGGCGTTTATGTATATATCTAAAGAATAATATTTATGTAAATATCTGTTGGTTCGGAGACAAACGTAAATCAATTGCGCCTTAAAGTATTTTGAGATGATGTAGCTTGAGTTACCGCCGTTTTTTGTTTTATTTAAAGGCCATTGCATCATTTGCACTGATCAAAATTGTATCGCATGAGGTGACAAGAAAAACCATATTAAAAGTGTTTATAGCAATGGTAACAATAGTACTTTTGTGGGAGAAATTATACCAACTGAGAGTGGTTTCTTTACCATTCACTCAACACAAACTCCATGCATGATCTTTTGAAGGTTTTCCGTTGTTGCTGTTGTTGTTAATTTATGGCATCTTCGGCAACTAAGCCCTTTATACTTTATTATCAACTTGAAATGACGAAGAAGGAATTGCAGTTTTAGAAGTGGGAGAAAAAAACCCTGAGAAATCCCCGGGGGAAACCCACGCGGTCAAGTAGGGACTGTAAACCCAATCCACATACAAGCCCCGGATTTGAACCCGGGAAGCCAGAAGTGAAATGCGAGGAAAGAACCACTACGCCAACCCGCCCGCCTTGAAGGTTTTCTAGAGTATCATTGCATCTAAACTCGTCAAAAAAAGTTCGGAAAGTCAAGTTTGACTGACGATTTCTCTCTTGTTACTAAATAATTTTCCTTGAATTTGATATCATCGGAAAGCCCTGTTATTCCTCTTTACGATGATGTGTCATTTGTTATGATTAAGCAATTGGGGGATGTGCAGCACAGTTGAATACGGTGGTGGGTGTAAAGTGAAATGTCACAAAATGCATTGCTATTGTCAAAAAGTGCATTGACACATTCCCATCCTCCAAGCAAAAGGGGAATGACAATAGCAGTGAATTTTGTGACATTTCACTTTCCACCCACCCCTGTATTCCGCTATACTGCACATCCCCCAATTGATTAATCATAACAAATGACACATCACTATAAAGAGGAATAACAGGGCTTTCCAATGATACCAAATTCAAGGGAAATGAGAGAAATCGTCAGTCAAACGTGACTTTCTGAACTTTTTTTGACGAGTTTATGTAGCTGAACATTCTTCTTTCGATTATAATGCTGTTGTTCAGGAGTTCGTAAAACATTTCATCTCCAAATGATATAATGTCATTTTAAAAGGTCATACAGCTATTTGACGCATTGCTGTTTACATTTAGTTACCCATTGCACGATGTCCTCCCATTTATAGAATAATAATGAAACTATTAGTCACTTTGTTCAAGTATAAACAATGTTGTGATAAAACATATGTTATAAAAAGTTTTAGCGTATAGCTTTGTAACAACAACAAAGAATCTGTAATTATGTTTTCCTTTATGCAGCAGAACACTTATGTTGCCTAACACTGTACGCTTCATGTAAGTCGCCATCTTTTGTAGTTCGGCGCTCGGACTTGAGAGGGCGTGAGTCAGGACACAACAGATTTTTACATACTTCGCGGCGTATGGAAGACGTGGAAACAAGGCATCAATCTTGACGTCATCCATGCAATCGTTGCATGGTTGACGTCATCATCCCTTTCAAAATTTCAAATATGGCGCAGCACATAGTTGCTAAAATTAATCAGTCGACAGACTAGTCTGTGTTTAGTACCCAGACTCTCACTTGAAAAGTGATCAAAACTGGCCGGCCGGTGAGGAGAGTGATGTGGTCTCTTGTGTGAACGTGGAAGATTGAACGAATTGTGAATACATGTATCTAAAAAAGGGAAACATTTTACTTTAATACTTACACTTTTAACCTTATGCACAAACACCATGGACCTGGCTTTAAAAAATCCTGATTTTTGGTGGTTAATAGGCTGTATTACAATAAGGAAAATATAGTACAGGTATTAAAGTAAGATCTTATCAAAAGAGACTTTACGTTGTCAATATGGCAATAATTTACAAGTCGGCTATCACCATTTTCTTTAAAAACGGCTTGTCAGTCATCAGTAATTGATTGTAGATCTAATAGAATAACTTGTATTAGGCAAGGAAATGAAGAAATTGTCATTTCCCCCCTTCACTGATCTAAAAAGAATTAAGAGGCCGCAGTGCCATGTAACAACCCCAACATACATTTGGTATTACGTACATGGCCAACTGAAATGGAGTATACCGCCCTCAACATAATATTCAAATGGCGTGACAATAGATCCACAAAGTGCCTACTCATGCATGGCGCACGGTGACAATGTGACTGCCTCCTGTCATGGCCGCTCGGGCAAGGGATCTATTATAGCGACCATTACACTGCCTTCGAAGCACTAAAAATAGGCATCTGTAGACTACTAAAGTGTGACGTCAGTTGTCGGGGTAATTGGGTCTAAACATTTGCAGGTAATCTGAAACGTCCATTGCTGAAGCGGAGGGAACCAATAGACTGCCGAAGTGAGTACGTCATCTTTTGTTGGTTGCCTAGGCAATTGGATCTAAACTAAAAACCACTCAACCGTGTCCCAGTGCTTTTCCAATGGTACCTTTCCCGACGGCCATGATAGTTTAGATCCAATTGCCATGGCAACGCACGTCACACTTCGGCTGTCTATAGACTATGTAAGTCTCGCGGCAAAGGTCAAATCTGAGCTTCCGGGCATAACACGACTAAAACGCCTATTCCTATAACACGGGCGAGATTTTGTTTTTTGTATATAAATGTTTCTGTCCAATCTTAAGTATACAACCGACCCGAAAGTGATTCGGGTAACTAAAATGTTTTTTTTACAATATATAATACATGCATAATTATCTCTAAAAACGATAAAAATTTAGTAAAATTTCGTGACCTTAATAAATTTCTCTGCTAGCATATTCTTCATCCAATTTGGAATGGATGACCCAAGTGTGGATTCATGTGAAAATGAATGCTTCGAACTTGGGCACTCTAAAAAAAGGTCTGCAAGCTCTACTTTTGGTAGATGGCGTTTCGCCTATCGCTAGCGAGGTCTGTATGTACACTGTAGGCCTACGTACGTCGGCTGCTGTGCGTGTTGCATATCTTTTGCTGCATGTAGTTTACGATCTTCAAAGATTGACTTGTCAGCTCAGAAAAGATCGTGAATTTTACATTTCGATTGCTTATTTTTGATTATATACCCCACTTCATCAATTGGAATGCAAGATTTTATTTAGAGATACGCGTTTTGGGCCGTCTGAGTTTACAAAAACCTGCGTAAACAAAATAATCCAATAATTTCGCTCGCGACGTGCGTTGAAGAGATAGGGTCTTGTGCCCGGAAATAACAGTGGTCTCGCGCGGTCTCGTACGTTCGCGAGGTCAACTTACATAGTCTATTCAGTGTGGAGCCAGTAACCTAGGCAACACACAAATGGTGCCAATCGAAAAATGAAATGTGATAATGATAACATTTATAATATGGACTTATACCACGCATACCATCTCAGCTCCTTGGGGAGTATACAGCCCCGGATACCTTAGGCGCTCAACTGCTAATCAAACACATCAATATTCACTACCCTCTCTTGGGTGGAGAGAAGCAATTCGTGGCAAATTACCTTGCTCAAGAGTACACGCACCATGGTTGGGCCGGACCGGGAATCGAACGACCCTTTGGAACTAACCCGGTTTTGAATACGATCCACTGGACCGCTCAGCCACAGCACTCCGCGGAAAGAAAAGGTGTAGCATGGTTGTGTGCGTGTTGACTGCATGAGGGTGTGGCATGGCTTCTCGATAATGTGGGTGATCATGTATAACTGAGTGCAGCTTTAACCCTGCCGTGTCAGTTGCCATAGACCTTTTGCATCGGCGGCCATGACAGGGAGCAGTCACATTGCGACCGTGCGTCATGTACGAGTGGGCGCTTTGTGGATCTATTGCCACATCATTTAAATATGAAAATCCGTCGCTTATCATGGCCGCCGGTACAAGGGGTCTATTTGCTTCATTTCCCGCAATGTATCTGCTGTTGTATATCTGTATAGAATCCAGTGCATAGATATCAGTGATATCCGCCGAGATCGGTGGATGTTACATTGGGAACGGACTGATTTGTTTGCTGCCACCAAGAGTCGCACAAAGTTGTTTATAGTTATTCACTGGACTGTATGGAACAGCTGATGGATATGCGAGAATGGGATACCTTTGAGACGCTTGGTGGCAGCAAACTAACCGATAATTTTCCACTGTTTACGTCATATCGAGCATGCGCACTTTAGCTCAAAAATGACGGTAGACACGATTGGACCGTTCAAACGCGTGAAATGGTATATAATTGCGGATGGTGGCTATTGCGCATCCAGTGAAAAGATTCGATATTATATGTAAAAGGTCACTGCGAACTCCCAGAGACACTCATGGGGTTTGCTAGTGGGTATATGACGTCGAGTTCCCTTAACAAATCATACGGTCTTTCACACTACTGGTGGTAAAAACAATTTCCGGTATTAACCTCTTATTTTCTAACCAGATGTCTGAAAGGATGGACGCAGTTTGTTTTATTGTTTTCTCAGAACATAGATGACGGTACTGAGCTGACTTATACACAGGTTAATTTAAACAAGTGAAAAAACGACTATTTATCCTATTCATGTGTAAAGGCAGTCCCAATAAATCTTCGGATCTATTACGGTTTGTACGCGCTGAATTTGTATTTGTGTTTTGGTGTTTGAAATTAAAGACCTAATGTATCATTTGCAGTATACTAGGCTAAGATCTTATAGTTATGTTACTCAAAATGGTCAATTGTACCAAAAACCCTATGAAGTTATTAGAAGTAGTACGGTTGGTATTTTTTTTAAAAAGAAAACAGCAATTAGCCGGTTGTGTAATACCAGCACTGTGGCTGAGACCCTGAATTCTTCACATTAATATCGAGGTTCAGTTTAGAAGGTCACACACTACGCTGTTGTTGCTACGTGGTGCACGCCAAAGCCTTGCAATCAACAGTCTGCTTGCATTTTGCCAATCTCTGTACTTCACGCCTGCTGTGGCAGTGGCAGATTTGGCTTTTGGTGGGGTTGTGGCTCCTACTGTGTGCCGAAAACACGCCCTGCTATAGACCGTATCGAATAGACTACTAAAGTGTGACGTCGGTTGCCATGGTTTTTGGGTCTAAACATTCGCTGGTAATCTGAAACGTCCATTGGTATAGCGCAGGGAAACAGTTCACTGGTTTTAGTGTAGACCCAAAAACCATGGCAACACACAAAGGGTGACGTTTTCACTTTAGTAGTCTATAGCCGCCATTTCGTTGGGCAGTTTCTTTGTTCCTTGAGGATATGCATGGTTGCACATATTGTGCTTCCATTGTTGAACGGTTTAAGTAACAAAAGGTGCCCCACGAAATGGCGGCTATTCGATACGGTATATAGGTGGTCCGGGAAAATTTGAAATTTAGCACTGGTGCTTTCTCATGCAATCTAAGGTACATTGCGGGCTTTGTTTAGGTTTCGAGATGGGGCTCCCCCAACCCCCAAAACCTCAACAAACACATTCTTCTCTTTTGTTAACGCACCATATTCCTAAAAACTGAAAGGAATTCCTTAGAAATTCCTTGGTTGTTTGAGACACAATGGGGGTTTATACCCTTTGCCACATACCGTGCTGCATATGTCTGGACTGGTTATACTACAATTTTTTCCTCGCCAAGTAGCTTCAAGCTTTCAGCCCGGCTTTAAAGTTGCCGTTTAAGTCTACAATACTTTAAAAGTATTGTCTCTGCGTAAATCTAGATCAGAGTAATTAGTGTCGACGATCGCTCCCTCGGTGGAAATAAAGCTCTTGTGTGCAACCTGAGGATTTTGACTTCATAATGCAGCCGAAGTACCGATTACAGACATTGAATCCATCCGCCATTGTGTGCAAACCCTATGGAGAGCAAGGATTTAAAAATGCCAGGCCGATTAACTTCACCCCTGAAGCACCGCCTGTGGTAAAGCCCACAACACCCGGTAAGTGTATTCGATACGAATTCTACTGAGAATTTTGAAAGTTTTTCGTTAACATAAATGTCTTTTACAAATTCACGAGATGGCTTTTAAGATTTGGCGCTGCTCTGGGCGTTGGAATATCAAATTTGAAGGTGAATTATTCAGAGGGTTCGACGATGTAATCTCCCGTGACTCGAGTGCATTAAAGTGGAGGCGCGGTGGTCTAGATAGTAGTTCAAGTTCATTTCAGGAAATGGTGATGGGACATTTAAAGAGGGAAGAGTTGAGAAATTGATCAGATTTGTTTTCTTAAAATGACTCACCAAGCATCAGTAAATGCAGATTTGGTAGAAAAACCTAAATGTAGGAGCGAGATTAAAGATTTTCTTAACAATTTGTCCCGACATTTCATAGGTTTTCTACACAACGTCTGAAGCCATGATCAAATACTCAATTCTTTCCAAACGGAGCCATAATATACCATATATATATGTAGTCAGAAGCCTGATTTTTTTTCATTTCACAAGAGGGAGCTTGTATATCAGTTGTGTGCACACGTATTTAAACAAATTCATTTTTAATTATCGTTTTCTTACAAAATGATATAATTTCGGAGAATCGTTGCATTTTGACAGTTGGAACCACTTCTTCCATATAGACCTTATGCACGGCGGCCATGATAGAGGGCATTCACATTGTCACAGTGCGTCATGCACGAGTAGGCACTTTGTGGGTCTATTGCCCTCTGTCATGACCGCCATGCATAAGGTCTATAAGTAAGATTTCGGTCAAGTTCTTGATAACAATTTCGGGACATTGCAAATTCTGTAAGCTCGTGTATTCCTTCGTGCATTACTATGGCAAGGCACGAAAATGCTGTACGCAAAATTTGGGTCCATAGGGAAAACCTGAGGGAGTATACCAAATGTGCCTTATGTTATAGCTCAGCTGGTAGAGCATCTGCCCGATGAGTCAGAGGTCTCGGGTTCGAATCCCGATAAGGCCCTTAAGATGTTTCTCCCATCACAAGTTTGGTCGTTTCATTTCAATGGTAATTAGGCACCATACCAGATGTTACGTTCGTTACTTTGCCCAGTTGCGCTATCGTGCAACACCGAAAGAAAAAAATGGGTCCATAGGGAAAACCTGAGGGAGTATACAAACTGTACCTTATAGCTCGGCTTGTAGAGCATCTGCCTGGTGAGTCAGAGGTCTCGGATTCGAATCCCGATAAGGCCCTTTCGGTTTTCCTCTCATCCCAAGTTTGGTTGTACGCAAAATTGTAATTCTTCAAGTATTTTGGGACAAAATGGCGGCGCCCAAGGCATCGCTGCAATTGCCATTCTTTGTGCAGTTTTTCAGTGGGATAAATGTCTTGTTCTTTGTATTTATACAGCAAGATACGGGTTGCACTTATTTAACCCAGTGTCTATTAATTTTCTTGGGTATACTTCTCCTTTAAGTGTAAAGACATTTCCGCAATTCACAAGGTCTCGAAAGTGTTTTGACCATGTACTTCCACAAATAGGCCTACATCAAGATGGTAGATAGGAAATCTGGTACATTTTATGCAGCGAACGTCCTGTAATTGCTTTATTTGGCGGGAAGTTTTAAAGGCCAGGTGTATCAGAAATTATGCAAATTGAGATGTAGCTTATTTTATCAGTCAGTAACGTGTGTGAAGGCTGACTGCAGTATCCTTCGTAAGAGCCGCTGAGACAGGGTGTGCTCTAGTACTTCTTGTGCTGTTTTTCAGACGCGAGGCTTCAAAGGTTATCTCATCCGGTTTGATCGGGTTCAGTTTAAATCCAAAGAAAATGGGGTTTCTGTAGGAGCTCTTAACTACAGGATTCTCCCAGAAACAGGAAATGTTACATTTCGTTGCTGTGAGAATCATTTTATGGACCTGGACAAAATCACTAAAGCGGAAAAGGCTTGAAAACGATCAGTGTCTTTTTTATCCACAAGATCACTGTATCCATGCACAAACTTGTTTTGATCAATACTTTTTATTAAAACCCCGTTACCTCATTTGCAGTGACCCAAATGTTTACGTCATGAGTCGACAAGAAAAACCCAACTAAAAGGGTCGATAGCAATGGTAATAAACACCACATGTTTTTCCGTTTAAAATGGTACCTTTGTGGGAGACATTGTCAACTGAAGGTGCTTTTAAAAAATTGTTCGTACACGATTTTATTTTGTTTACCATTTAACCAACATTTTCAAAAATTATGCATGGATTTTTAAGGTTTAAAGCAGTTTATCAATATTAACTTTTTAGTTCCTGTAATTCGTAGAAAGGTTTCATCTGCAAATGATATAATGGGCCTCCAACTTTTAGGTTGAAATAACCAATTATTTTGTGAATTTTTGACCCTAATTCCGTGTCACAAAGTAATCAACACTGGCGAACCTCATATAGCAAATGAAAGAGTTTAATGACATTGAGAGAGAGAAAAATTAATGAAATGCACAAATCTCATGACAGATAAACTTAAGAAATATAGCTCTCTTTTCCTTCGTGTACAAACCGAAGTCAGATTCCTATAAATGTTGTATAAGCAATCTCGTATGTTTATTATCGAAGAAACTACACAGTTTAGCCAGAGTCTTATAGACCGTATCGAACAACCGCCATTTTGTGGGCGGTTTCTTTGTTCCTTGAGGACATGCATGGTTGCACATATTGTTGAACGGTTTAAGTAACAAAAGGTGCCCCACGAAATGGCGGCTATTGAATACGGTCTATAGATCATCGGAGAGACTACACAATTTAGCCAGAGTCCTATAGATAGTTACAAAGTATGTTGGGTTTCGTTAATTTTCAACCAAACAAATCACCGCCAGTTTTAGGCAATTTTCTTCGCTGAACAACTTGAAACAATTTTAACACAACTTAAAACAATTAAAACAATCGTTTATAACAATTAAAACAATTAACACGGCGAACATTTAAATAATGGTTTCGGTCTTTCGGTTCAAATAATCACGCGTGGGACGGGAGTCAGACTTGTGGCATTCGAATCCGGCTGCGGTACCTGTGCCCTTGGACAAGGCACTCAACCACACTTGCTCCATCCTTCGGAAGGGATGTAAAGCCGTTGGTCCAGTGTGTTAGGTAATGGTAACGCACTCTAAAGATCCAGAGCATTCTTTCGTGAAGAGCAAGGGGATTCCCCGGTGTCTCTGGCCATTTCTATTTCTAATTCTAATTCTTCATGGGTTTCCTCACGCTTACGAGTGACAGTGCAATGAGCACTATTGAGGAATCCTTACCGGCCATTTAAAATGAAATTTCATTGTAAGCTTAAACATGTGGGTTTATTTTGTTCAAAAAATTTGTAAATCATGCTTAGGAGGCCGTCACTTTATCTGGTACTTACAGAAATGTTAATTTAAGTCAATATCATCATTATTATTTAATATTCATTAGTCAAACAAAATGAGGCAAGATTAAGTTTCTATAGCTGCGGGGAATGTTTTAAGTGTTTTTTAGTTTTTTAGTCAAGATCATCATAATTTCCCAAAATTCAATGGGTTGTTATTTAAATAAAGTTAATTCATTATAATGAACTGCATTCTGTTGTGCATCATTTGATACTTACGATTGGTAATGGGTTTGTGAGTTCATTGACACTTGCCTCGTGAAGGGCTTGCTATGGATTTTATTATGCAACGACTGCATTTCTTTTAAGATAGACATGTCACACAGTCTAAAATGTTCAAGAAAACAAGTTAAAACCTGTAGGATAATTATATATTGCAGTTTAAGTTTTAAAAAAACATACGGCCACTGAGAATCATTTTGGAAACTAGGTCGCCAAATCCAAGATGACCTCCAATAAGAAGCATTCGTGGAAATAAATGGCTAGAAGTCCAAAGATGATCTATCCGCATAAAAGTCCAAAGATTTTCGATATTTTTGAAACGTGAGGGATTTTTGACTGGCATCTTCGTGGTCCAGTTACTTATAAAAAGTGTATTGGTTATACACAATGTATAGGCTGATTCTAGTTCAGCCTCTGAGCCTTATATCAATTCCAGGGCCTTTTTCTCAAGCTCAGGCTCCGGCTCCATGTGGTTTACATGGAGCCGGAGACTGAGCCTGAGCCCAAGTCGAGATTTGGAAAAAGGCCCAAATTTGAGTAGTAGTGATTTAGTACTATATGTAGGCCTACGCCAAAACTAGTAAAAACGCGAAACGGTTAAAACGACCCTAAACAGTTATATTGATGAATGGGGTATACCATTCTCAGAAAACAAACATCTAGAACTATAATTTGAACAAAATTGGCGAATGAATTTATACGGGATAACAACAGGACAACTAAAGCTATGACTACAGGTAGCTCAGTTTGGAAAGCACTGGGCGTGGGTTCGAATCTCGCTTCATCCAAATTATCTGGCTCAGCTTAAACATTAATTAACCAAGTCTGTTATAAAAGAAACAAGAAATTCAGTACAATTTAGTAAACCGAAATTTTAGTAAAATCACAAGCAGGCCATACAGATCCGGCCAAAATCGCCGACTGATTAATACAGATCATAGAGTTAAATATGGTGAACTATATAGAGTGGACCTGCTATTCCAGTTGCGTATAGATACTGTGTTGATATCATAGAGTTAGATATAGAAAACTAGAGTGCGCACTCCCAACATAATGTGCCGATATGGACGCCGCCATTTTTGCTTAACGCTATGGGTGCACGGTGGGCAAAGGGGTGTTGCCCTCTTTGCACTCATAGCGTTAAGCAAACATGGCGCCGCCCACATCGGCACAGTCCACACACACGTGACTTGAATAGCCAGTACACACTCTAGTTTTCTATATCTAACTCTATGGTTGATATGGACGCCGCCATTTTTAATTGGCGCTATTGGTGTATATAGAGAGGGCAACACCGTGCCATTTTGTTCTTTTTTACCTCATAGCGTTAACGCCCATTATATCATTTGCAGTGACCTAACATTTTTCTTCAGGAATTGACCAGAAAACCTTACTCAAAGTGTTGACAGCAATGGTATTCAAACATTACAATTTTGTTTTGCCGAAAATGGTACGTTTCTGTAAGAAATTAAAGGCCATATAGATGATCTGTTTTTGAGCGATTCTGGGAAAAAACCATTAAAAATCATCCGAAGAAATTTCAGCTCTGTCAAAATAATGTATGTACATGTACCACGTCTTCTAAAAACATGCAAATCCATATGCTTTTTACCGGTCATGGCTGGGTGTTTCAAATATTCGTTCTCGGTCGGTCGGTCGCGTACTCTGTGGCTCGCGTCTACATGCGTGTGTGCGCGACCCACGCGATGCATTAAAAAAATGCATCGCGTGGGAACAGCATATACGCAGTACACAGCACACAGCGCCCATTTCGGACCGCCAAGATGAGAAGTAAATCGTTTGCAAACGATCTAAATAAGTATCATCTTCATGGACTATTTTCTGGTAAAATTATATCATCTCGGGCGGACACATTTTATTGGATAGTTTAGCTACCAGTTTAATCTTTACTTTGAGGAAGTTTTTCCCTGTCAATGCATAGTTCCGAGTTTGCCCAGTTAACCCCGCCCCCTTGGACATTGTTGCTATGGCTCACACGCTATCGTCAAAAATGGCGACAGACAACACACAAAGCAATGGGACTTTCAACGGAAAGCACAGATTCATTGAAGAAAACTCAAAGGTATTCATGTTTCAGGGTCAACAGTTATCTTAGAACACACTGAGTAAAGGGCCAGTAATACAGGGATGTCATATCATGAAATACGTGCTTTCGTACCTTTGAACAACGAAACGACCGGTCTTGAAACCAAAAATTCACCCGGATCGTCGCATACAACACTGTACAAATTGCATGGGGCCGGCAGAACATATCGCGTGATCATGTTGTTGTGAGCGTACAGTGCACTTTGACCTATGTTGGTGACATCTGCTAGCTCTGTTGTGATTGGTCGGCGGGTTCGGTTGATTGACAGGTCGGAACTATGCATTTGTTGATTAACTTTTGGGGTCATTGCAAATGATATACAGTGGGCCTTTCAAAGGTGGGTTCACTTATTTTTACCATTCGCTTGACACAAAAACCATGGATGCATTTTGAACATTTTCTGAACCACTGTTGTATCTGTAGGGGGAAATTTATGTATGTGAGCATATAATGTCGTTGTTCCAGGAAATCATAAAACAGTTTTATCTGCAAATGACACAATGGGCCTTTAATCCAAAATAGCGGCACTCATATGGGTGGTATACAACATGTGTTGAAAGTTCACAGTCACTCTAGTTTTTATATACATGTACTTCATGGTATAGTTACACAAAATTCCGTTAAAGCAGCGTTGTTATCGTAGTCTCTGTACCAGTCGTCTGCTTCCAGAGTTCCCAGCAATGCAGGTTCCTTGGCAGTTTTTCGTGAGTCGGGTCTGTGAGTCTGTCTGTGCATCTATTGATCTACCTCAATAATCCGAATTCGTGACGAAGAAGTGCAGAAGCTGTAAGGAAAACAGAAGAAAGGATTAAGCCCGATGACGTCATTGCTTGTTTACACGTGCGCTTTGCTGTGGGGCTACGAACCGTCTAGTGCTCAGGGCTCTCATAGAAAATGCACATGTAACAATTAGTGACGTCATGACACTCAGTCTTATTAGGGGCATGAAGAACAAACAAACAAACAAAGATAATAAGCACTCTTTCACTAACTTTTTCTTTAGCAATGGACGTTTTAGATTATCAGGGAATGTTTAGACCCAGTTACCCCGGCAAATGACGACATAACTTAGACGATGTCATGTTTTGCATAAATATGGTTTAGGAATGAGATCGCATGTCAAAATTGTCTTTGATTTATGTGACCTTTGGCATAATTACAAAATTTATGCAAAGCAAGATGCGCGCGCGAGCATTACAACAAATTTTCAATAAAGGGCGGTTTAGATATAAACAAAGAGCACATAATTTATACTCCATATAACAAAGCTTGCTAGGTACAATATTTGCGGTCCAATTTTCGACTGTCAGAAATTTTTGATTTATGTGACCTTTTGCATAAATTTTGTTTGGTAATTATGCCAAGCACGATGCGTGCGCGCACATTATGACAACTTTCGACTGTCAGAATTTTTTTTTGCAGTACCAAACATTTGTTGGAAATTTGTTTTCTATTTTGAAAGTAAAATTATCACCAGCAAAGATTCCTACTTAAAGTTAGTGCCAAAATGTACGAAAGATAAGCATATACAAATGTCATGTAGCCCGTAAGGTGCGAAACCTAGACTAATTCTGATTATTCAACCTCTGTTATTCAATCCGTTTGGGCTTATAAATTAGGCCTATGCCTGCAGAAAATGTACGAAAATGTCACATTTTCCATTGACGGGTGCATTAGTAGCACAGTGTGCCTAATCAATGCTTGAGAAGTCGAGTTGAAAGCAACATGAGTGACATTAAGGCCTACGCTTGAAATTGCGCAATGTTTAAAGATAGTATGCATGATTGGTAAACTGTTACAAATAGTTTTATTCCCCTATGTGATTGAAGATATTCATGATAAAAACCAACCTGAGCAAAAACCAGCTCCGTACGTCGTCTAACTTGTAAGAAAACGGTAAAAAAAGGGTTTACAGTCATTTCGCCCTGAACCACTTCGCCCTGAACCACGGCCTGTGGATGAAGTTGTTTTGGGCGAAATAGTGTGAGGACGAAGTGGTCCAGGCCGAAATGGTTTTTGGGCGAATTGAATTTACGTCTCGCGAGACGAAAAATAAATGTTTTGCTCATTTCTCAAAGACTATAGCACTTCAGACAAAACCATTTCAGGGGAAGTTTTCTACCGTCATCGTGTTCATATTGTGTAAGTTATATTGTGTAAGTTATTTCTGATTCTTCGAGATACCAATCATGTGTACTGCCTTTAAAGGCATTTTATATCATTTGGAAACTAAAAGTTTTTCAAACTCCAGGGCAACAGCATTAGACAACTAAAACAATGTCGATAAACTGCCTTGTAGAAATTTCAACCACGTAGATACTGCAATACTTCCGAAAACCTTAAAAATCTATGCATGGTTTTTGTGTTGAATGAATGGTGATTTTTAAGAAAACACATACAGTTGGAAATTTCTCCCACAAAAACACAATTGTTTTATATAGACTGAATACATTAGTGTCGTTGATGGTCATGTACGCTCGAACTCCTCTATCACCCCAGTTAAAATGCCCGTGCATTAGCCCTCATAGGGAACCTGCCACTTGTCTTTGACGTTGGCAACACAATAGACAGCCGAAGTGTTGCGTGTTCGCCATGGTAATTGGCTCTTAACATCATGGTCGTCGGAAAAAGTACCATTGCAAAAGCACAGGGACACGATTCAGTGATTTTTAGTGTAGAGCCATTGCCTAGGCAACAAACAAAGGACGACGTATTCACTTCGGCAGTCAATAGACCGTATCGAATAGCCGCCATTTCGTGGGGCAGTTCCTTTGTTCGTTGAGGACATGCATGGTTGCACATATTGTGCTTCCATTGTTGCACGGTTTAAGTAACAATCATCCTGAGATCTCAGGGAATTTCCACTCTGCAAAGCGACGTAACAATACCCTGAGGAAATACACGCAAATATGTGGAGCAAGCCGGCTGTTGTCTTGAGCCAACTCACGCCCGAGTCATTTTGATGTAATTTAATCAATTCGGTCATGTTATGCCGAAAAGAAACAATTTCTATACTTTCCAGAAATTGTATTGGGTTCCGTTCCTTATGACTGTCCCATTCCTACCAAACTTTCAAACGACGAACCATATTTACTCCGCAGTTGTTCACATTAATAACAGGGATGCATGCTGACGAATGTAATGGAACGGATTCCCCAGTATGCTTTTAGCAGCCAGTCGCCGACGCGGACAACGGCCAGCATTATCGAGTACATGTATCACATGCATGCACGGTGTTTACAATCTGCGCGCGTTACATTTGAATGCCTGCAATCGTGCTACAGTGCACTGCAAGCGTCCTGATTGGTCCAGCAGAGGCGACAAGATTTCTGTCGCTAGTCCCACCGCCAAATGGGGCCTTTTTCAACAGGGCCACTGTACGCAGGAGTTAGGGAGTGCGTTAAAGGGGCACTGTTGCAAGAGGATGAGTAACAATAGGTGCCCCACGAAATGGCGGCTATTTGATACGGTATATTAATAGAGTACTAAAGCGAAAACGTCGCCCTTTGTGTGTTGCCATGGTTATTGGGTCTACACTAAAACCAGTGAACTGTTTCCCTGCGCTTTGGACATTTCAGATTACCAGCGAAGGAGCGTCTTCAGATCATATCTTTGACCTCTATTTTCCCATTGGTGTTGAGATTTTGATACTATATTGTCATATTTTTTTCATTACCATTCTGAAATTTCGCGCTCTCAATCCGTACATTTTTAAGGATATCGTGAAAAAAACACCGATGTTTTGTAAACTAATTTATCCGGTTCCATAAAGCATTGCAGTGATTACACCAAACGTTTTGCTTCCACATCATAATTGGAGATTGCAAATTTCATATTTTATAGGTTAGACCAAAAATCTATTTTTTTTTTTTAATCTGGACAAGTTCCTTTAATGATGCCACATTGTTTACATTTGTGTATGATCCTAAGACAACTGCAAAATCAAGGTAATAGTAGGCTTATTTCAATTCGCCTAAGCTAAAGACATAACTAAGGGTCTCCAAATACAACATTCTAGCTGACTATAAACACGGCGCGGGGCGTCATATGATATAATATCTTCAGTACATGTACACCCTATGGTGTTAAAGACATATTACATAATTGGGAAACGTTTAAAAACAAAAACAACATTACATAGCCTAACTAAAGAATAATGTTGAGAAACTGCTTTGTAGAGATTTTTGCCACATAGATTTAAAAATCCATACTAATTTGTGTTGATTATATAGATAGAAAACAATTTCTGCAGAGATTTTTTAAAAGCACCTTCAGTTGGCAATTTCTCCCACAAAGTACCATTTTACACGAGAAAAATCATGTGGTGTTTGTTACCATTGATATCAACACTTTTTTCTTGTCAACTCGTGAAGTAACTTTTGGGTAAGTTCTGCAAATGTTGTATTGGGATTTTAAGCTTTTCACCAGAAAGGGGAGCCGACCCTGTGGAAGTTCGCAGGCTGAACAGATATCAACTTGAAAAATAATATTTTATTAATAAATGGAATAACGTGGTTTGGTTCAATGAACTCGCACCTTTCTGGTGAATAATTAAGAGGTCTTTGGTTCAAATCCCCGATGTATGTGCTCCTCTAATCCTAATCCGAAAAGCAGCGGCGCACAGTGCCTCAGAAGGTGAAAAAAACGGCAAAAACTAGATTTTCATCAAATACACATATTATACACCAAAATAGGGGTTTTGGGGGTCGAGAAACACATTTCCGGGGTCAAAATGGAGATTTTAACACTCTGATCGGCCTGCTACTGTAAAGCTAGGATATTTGATGGGTCAACTCTGTGGTCTGTGGCTTGTGACATATCAAAGAACAGGTTCTTTAACAGGCTAATCCATTTTCACGTTTATTATTCAAATAGAGCATTTTGAGTCATTTATGGTTCATTCTATATGTTTTACCATTTATGTAGCAAATTCAAATATTTCTTTCTCCTTGATTTATATCCTCTGATCTAATCGATTTACCACTAAGTTTCTCTCAATTTGAAAAAAATAAAAAGCAACAAAAAATATATTCTAGTTTTTTAACAAAATCAATACTTCAAAAAAATTTAAGGGTCAGGGGCTTCCCACATTGATTTTTGAACTTTTTGAAACTGATAGCTGCAATAACATGGTCAGATTGAATGAGAAGGTGGTGCATCTGGTTTTTCATCACATTAACCCTCGACATTTTGGCTGAATGGTTAAGTCTTGCTTTCCGGATTTTCTTGTTTTGGGCCTCCTGAGCTTCTTTAAAATAACTCAATCAAAACTTTAACAAAACATTATCTTGATAAATTTATTTCTAACAAAGATTTTGTTTTACTTTTTGGCTTCATATATATAAAATACCGGTAAGTCATTTTAGAACATAAATACTTAAATTTCAAATGTCTCTATCTCGTGAAGGAGCAGGAATGAGCAGCTGAATTTTGTTTTTTACAATAAGGATTCCCCTGGTGCAGATAATAGGATGGGATACCTTGTGACTAAAAAAACTATTTTTTTTTATTAAAACATTTTAAAAAGTGTTGAAAAAGGTTAAAAATGCTAAGTCAATTTTTTTTCAGATTTAATGTTAAATTTTAAATAGTTGGTTTTTTAATTTCAACTCTTAAGGCCAATAAATGACTTATCTTAATTTGGGCCTCCCAGGATTAAAAAAAAGGTTAACAAAATATGTCGCGAAAATTCGCGACATATTCGCGTATGTGGTTATTAGCATATTATAAAGCCTGGCATGGCCAAAAACCATTTTAAAACATGCCCAAAGTGTATATTTTCTGATTTTATATGTCCTAAGGCACTTATAAATGTAAAAAAAATGAGGCACAATAGAGCCTTTTGAGATTTTCCTTTTTTGTCGCTTTTTAGCCCTTTTGAGGCAATGTGCGGCGTAGCCGGGGGAGGGGTTGGGGGGGGGGGGGGGGGGGGTGCGTGCTGGGACACGGGACACGGGACACGGGAAAAGAACGAAATTAGAAAACGATACCTGTACTGTAATTACCATTATCTGCTGTATGCCCTGATTATACATACGTGGACATATGGCAAATTGAAAAAGAATTATTTCGGGGGTGGAAGGGGAAGAGGGCTAATAGAACCAATTCAGGGGACACGATTGAGCCGTTTAAATGCGTGAACAGGGTCTATACCATCACGCTCAATCAACTTGAAGCATTATAAAATTGAGAATATTGGAGAAACAACATTTTTTGCAATTGTGGGCGTGAATGTGGGCGAGAACAACACTTTAAAACTTGAAGAAACGCAACGTAAGTTTTCATATACAAAATTCAAACATCCTGCACGTTTGTGCTGTTATTTCACCAGAATGTCGTTTCCTATGAGGCTTTATCTGGACAGGTGCAACCTGTGATTTCATTACACTATTGCGCCATAAAAAGATTTGTGGAGGGTTTGAACGAACGTCATAACCTAAATGTTTGAACCATCTTGGGAAATTACGTTGCACGGCGTGCTTCTGGCATTCACACAATTTGAATAAATAGGGAAATTCTTTTTGTGGGTATCTGCGACGCAAAGACTTATTTTTGCATTTGCTACATCTCACTTAACCCTGCTGTACTGTCCTGATGTACTGCTTAAACCATCCTTTATTACTATTATATATAAATTAATCTTACTTTTTGGGGGAAAAATCATACTCCACAAGTTCCCCTTTCAGACAGAGGGGTGCACCTTTAAAGGTGGGTGCACCTTTAAGCCCGAGTAGAAGCTTGGCCCATTGTTTTCCAAGGTAAACCCAGACTGTTTGGCAGGCCCCATATATATTTGTATATGAAATAAATGCCATTCATTGCAGGGGCTCTTACTGCAGGTAATCAATCATCATGTCATTGTTCAAGGAAAATACCTCTGGTAGAACTTTGAATAAAGTATTGTTGAAAATGATACCTTGGTGCAATGATGCATGGATTTTTCTTCAATGCATTGAATGAATGGTAAAAAAAAAGGCAATTTTTTTAAAAAGCACTTTCAGTTGGCAATTTCTCCGACAAAGGTACCATTTTACACGGAAAAAAAATCAAGTGGTGTTTATCATTGCTATAAACACTTAGTCGTTTTCTTTTCTTGTCAAGTAAAATGTTGGTACATGTATAACAGCAAATGATGTATTGGGCCTTTTACATTACATTTCCAACATTTATTTATCTTCTCATTATGGCAGTTGTCACGCTTCTGGTGGACATACAATGTAGTAAATATATTAACAATCCTGTGATTAAGACAAAATCAAATTTAGACAGTGCAGAAGAGTTGGCAAAGCCTAAAAAGCATTTTTTGGGGGCAGCAGGTCCTTGGATCACAGTAAATTATACTTTTGTTGCTCCTTGCCTATTTTGTGTATTGCAGGAATGGCTAAATAAATAATAATAATAATAAGCTTGTGGCAGGTTTGCCAATGTAAAAAAAACACAACAGACAAAGAAAACAAGTAAACATCTATAAACATGAATGCACAGGTAATTATAATGAGGAAAAATTACATAAGGTTTGATTTGCTAGGATAATGTATAGTTCCGATTTTGCCCAGTTAACCCCGCCCCCTTGGATATTGTTGCTATGGCTCACACGCTATCGTCAAAATGGCGACACACAACGCACAAAGCAATGGGACTTTCAACGGAAAGCACAGATTCATTGGAGAAAACTCAAGGTATTCATGTTTCAGGGTCGACAGTTATCTTAGAACACACCGAGTAAAGGACCAGTAATACAGGGATGTCATATCATTAAATACGTGCTTTCGTACCTTTGAACAACGAAACGACCGGCCTTGAAACCAAAAATTCACCTGGAACATCGCATACAACACTGACAAATTGAATGGGGCAGAACATCGCGTGATGTTGTTGCAAACGTTGCACTTTGACCTATGTGGGTGATCTCTGCTAGCTCTGTTGTGATTGGTCGGCGGGTTCGGTTGATTGACAGGTCGGAACTATACATTGTGGCAAGGTACGTGTACTCTATTTATATAAAATATCGTTTTAGTTTATTTTTGAAAGCAATACAAGATTTTGTTTCCCTTAGAGACAGCGGTAGAGCGTAACTTACCGTCCTCGCAATCATTTTGTTTGCTATTCGGTCCCATGATCCTTTGCGAATATATATAACTGCGGCCATTGATTATTTATATCGTACTTAATGAACGCCACGGAGAGCCATTAAATCTTACAACAAAAAGCAAGAATTGCATCATACGCTCATTAGAAATTGATTGAGCACGGAAACTGTGCCATCTTTACATCAATTTGTGTCCGAAAAACCAGATAGGCCATTAATTGGAACATGCGAGAGTCTAACGGTGGAATATATTGGGAGCAGTTGTTAAAAAACCACCTTCAGTTGCTATTTTTTTCTACAAAGGTCCCTTTTTTTACACGGGAAAAAAATCATGTGGTGTTTATTACCATTGCTATCAACACTTTTTGTCAGATAGGCCTAGGCCTATCGGTCCATATTATACTGGAAAGGTGTGCGCTGAAACTTCGGGCCGGTCAGACGGTACACGAACGACCGGGCAAATCAAACTTGTTCGGTATTTCTGCATTCGATGGTCCAGTGTCCGGTAAATCGCAGAGGTGTGCGGTGGGCTTAATGGTGCATCCCACTAAATCGAGCTCCCATAGAAACGATGCTAATTGCCCAATATTCAAAAATCATTTAAAACTATACCATTTCAAATTCTCACAGCGTCTCAAGACAAAAAGCAAGACACTTATTGAAGTCTCATCTTTTCAATTCTGTTCAATTTTATGGGGTCGTCCATCACCTTTAGCCACTAATTTCCGCTTGAAATAAAGCCACCCCTGACAGAGTGAACATTGAGCAGCGTCCATTTTGTAGAAAGGCACATACGCTACTTGGCAAAATAGGGCCACTTTTACGAGCTAGATTGTCACTGGTGGTACACCTGCCATGGACTAGCATCCCATCTAGGGGTGCGCGGGGGGCAATGCACCTAGTCACTACATGACATAAACTAACAGCCTGTTGGGGAAATCCAACTAACTGCTGGGGTAAACCTGCGGTGGACTGGCATCCCATCCATGGGGGTAGCGATGCTCTATATAGTCACTCCATGCCATGGAAACTAACAACCTGTTGGGGAAACCCAACTAACTGCTGGGGGACTGGCATCCCATCCAGGGCCGGGAGTAGCAATGCTCCTAATCACTCCATGCTATGGAAACTGAGGATGAGTACTGACCTTATGAAGCGGCTATAGACTAAAAAGTTTGACGTCGGTTACCAGGGTAACTGGTTCTAAACAATCGCTGGTAATCTGAAACCTCTATTGGTAAAGTGCAGGGAAACGGTTCAGTGGTTTTAGCGTATAGAACCAGTAACCTTGGCTACACACAAAGGGGACGTTTTCGCTTCAGTACTCTAATAACTGACAGTCCACCATTGGTAAACCGCCATAGATATATCCACATTAAATATTTACCTAAGCGAATAAAAATACAGCAACGTTGAGTATAATAGCCATGAATAAGTAATCAGTTTTTAAAATATGGACAATTTGCCGGACTTGCATGCATTGTTACAGTTAATCTAATTACGTTGGCAACAAAGGTACACGGTCATGCGTATACATACGTACAAATTAGCCTTTTTCGTGTAACATTTTTGCATAATGGCCGACGCTCCGAATTCTTCACTTTCAAATAGAGGTGCAGTTTTAAAAGTCACATACTATGCCGTTGTTGCTACGTGGTGCACGCCTATGCCGAGCAACCAACAGTCTGGTTGATTTATGCCATTTTCTCCTACGGTGAACACGGTATTGATTCTGTACTTTACACTTTTCCCGTGCACCACGTAGAAATAAAGATTTAGTCTGGTCAAGTGGATACTAAGTGTGCATGTGAAATGAAGTACGACGGTACATCGACGTTATTCGTGCGAAACGCGCAAAAGGCAAAAATTGCAATGTACCCAAATTATGCTGCGCCCGAATTGTGGCTAGGGCTTGGAATTACACACGAGTCAATGGTAACCGCTAGATTAACGGCTTGCTCACTTTCCATAGACTCGTGCGTAAATCAAGCCGCAGCAGAAGAATTCCGACGAGCCATAGCCTTACCTTAAGAAGTTCGGCACGGCAGTCGTCGGGTATCATATTGTAGATGTCGTGTAATTTACATGTCGGTTCTCCGTAATTGTCTGAACGCTGATGGAAAGAACACAATGAATATTTTATTAAATGAGAATAATACCCAAGAAACAAAAGACAACACTGTGCTAAAAGTGAAACTCGTACGTTATTGTTATACAGAGAATATGACACGAACTTCAAAAAGAATGGCAATTGCAATTGTAGCAATACTTTATTGTATGGATGCCGCCATTTTTTTTGTCCGAAAACTGGGCAAACACGGCATTTTTGCGTGCTTCTATGGCAATAAATGAAAAGGTCGTACGCATCACTTTCTGATCTGAGATAAACTCGCCAAAGACTGCGATTCAATGACAGCCAAAGCGGAAAAAAATGCACCTTTTCCCCTGATGATTTGGAGATTACAATCGTAAACGCAGAATATGGGTTTCGGTGATAGGCGCCACAGGAAATTTCTGTGTGCGCATACCATATAATTGACTTGATCAAAAGGCAGGTGATGTTTGCAAAAGAACCGGGATGAGTAGAAAAGTTCTATAGGTGATCATATTTCAATCATCATGCGTGCCAGATCGCTCCATTTCACTTTTCGACCATCTTCTGAAATATCCGTAACCCTCTGCAAATGGACTGCCGCGCAAACAGAGCCCCGACGGGCGGGTAGCAACTAGCAAGAAAAAGTTTGGTCAGAATTTACCGTCTACGAGGCGTATATCCTAGCAACGAGCATGAGACGCGCTGCGCAACAAAGAGGCGCGAAAAATAGGGAAGCATCTAATCGGAGAGAACTTTGGCGCCGCTGGCGGGAGAGCGGAGGAGTGAGGTATCAAACTACACTTCCTCTTCGTCTGCAAGTCTCAAGGCATTTTATGCTAGAATGCACTTATATTTGCTTTAGATATTAAAAAAAGGCAAAAGGATACGTCTGTTTACCGACTTCTCTTTTTCTGCTGGCAGCTTATGGAGAAATTGAGCTTCATTTGATGGCTATACGGTTTCCACTCAAAATATATGGTTTCGTGGGGACAGATTGGATGATTGGGGAAACTTTTAAAACAACAGTATAGAACTAAATGATAATGTTGATAAACTGCCTGGTAGAAATTTAAGCCATATAGATGCAGTAATACTTCAGAAAACCTGAAAAATCCATGCATGTTTTTTTTGTGTTGAATGAATGGTAAAAAAACTGTCTGCAGACAACTTTTTTTAAAAAAGAAGCATTTTCTCCCACGAAGATACCATTAATGGAAAACAAATCATGTGGTGTTTGTTACCATGATTGCTGTTAAAACTGTTAGACTTTTTTTTCCTTGTCAGTTGGTGAAGTAAAATTTTGGGCAACTGCGAATGTTGTATTGGGTCTTGAAATTTGCGATATAAAACAATAAGGGCATAACATATCTAAAAAAGAATGTTCCAAAACTTTCATCTACATAGAAACATGAATGCTTCAGAAAACCTTTCAAATCCATGCATAGTTTCTGTGTTAGGTGAATGGTAAAAAAATGTATGTGCACACAATATTTTTTTTCAAAAACCATGCACCTTCAGTTGTTAATTTTTAAAAGAAAGTACCATCTTAGGCCCGCTTCAAACGTCGCGCTTATGCCATGTCGAATTAAATTCAACTTGGCACGACGTTGGAACGATGTTAGCACGGCAGTGGCTTCAAACGTCGAACTTAATTGCAAACTCCCAGTCGAGCTTAATACATCCAACATGGTGGATGAGTATTGTGCACGTCATGGACGTTGTACACGTGCGTTTTCCATTCTGCCCATTTGCCGTCGCCATATTTATTATTTTGATGCACTTGTTTGTTGGTTATTTCTTTACTCACATACGCGCTGCGAGCATGCGCATTCCTAGTTGTGAACAAACTTGCGACCCGACTTCGAATGGAATTAAATTCGACACGGCAAAGGCACGACGTTTGAAGCAGCGCCGTGCTAATGCCGCACTAAAATGAGTTAGCACGGCAGACCCTGTCGAGCTAAAATCTTCTGCCGTGTCGAACTCATTTTGCCGAGCCAAATGGCTTCAAACGTCGTGCTTGTGCCGTGTCGAATTTAAAAAATCAAGTTTAATTTAATTCGACACAGCATAAGCGCGACGTTTGAAGCGGGCCTTTAGACATAAATAAAAGTATGTGGTGTTTGATATTAACACGTTTAAGTTTTTTCTTCGAAATATAATTTTGGTTCATTGCAAAATGATGTAGACCCAATACATCATTTTGCAGTGACTCAAAATTTTATTTCGCGAGTTGACAAGATAAATCCCGACCACAAGTGTTGACAGTAATTGTAAAAACACCACACGATTTTCCCCGTGTAGAAATTGCCAAGCGAAGGTGCTCTTTTAAACAAATATCGTGTGCAAAAAAGAATTTCACCATTTATTCAACACAAAAAAACATGCATGGGTTTTAAAGGTTTTCTGAAGTATTACTGCATCTATCACTATGAGCAAAAACATGTACATGTTCATTGTAACCCCATTGTTAGTAACAATGGTGTGTGCCCAATTTCCATTGTTAGATGTTCATAGTGTATGTGGCTAAAATTTATACAAGGCAGTTTATCAACATTATTCTTTAGTTATGTAATGCTGTTGTTTCTAAAATTCGTCAAAAAGGTTTCATCTGCAAATGATATACTGCAAATGATCTACTCTCGCGCGGGAAACTTTTTTTTTCTTCCCAAAAATGAAAAAATAAAGGTTCCGTTTTGGGAATTGAACCTTGGCCAGCGGTCATTTTCAGTCAAAGTACAAACTTTTACTTTTATTATTTTTGTGCTGTTTTCTGTATGTCCTAGTCATTTTGCCTTAAAGACTTTGTTAGGATCGGAACATGAGGCCACTAATTATACAGTGTGATTCTACTACAGGTCCTGCTGATTGGTAATCGGTTTGTAACAGTTTTGTGTATTATTTTATCATTATTTTGTTTGGTTTGTGTAAAATTAAAAAAATCTATATTCTTTTAAGTTTACACTTATTTTGCCAGATTTGAAGGGTTGAGAGATCAAGTAGGCCTAATTGTATTTCCGAATTGTCTCAATAAAGGAAACATAGCCCTTTACCTTTTTATTTTCAACGACTAGGAGGGAATTTTGCGTACAATTCTTCTTTTTTTAAATCGTTGTTATGAACATAGCATTATTTAAAAAAATTAATATGATCAGGAACACAACTAAAATTCTCTTAAAATTCCATTCTTGCGGTAATGTTGCTTGAAACGGTCGCCTACAAAGTGCGTCCTTAATTTATTTATTTGTTTAGCAGCACAGACAGCTAATACCTCCAAAAGAGCGTGATGGATTGCAAATTAGCTCGTCTAAGCCCAAAGAAAAATGAACTACAGTGTACTGACCAAATACTCACCCAAATCGAATCAAGGTTGATGCCACTGTTTAACCTTTTTAGGAGAGAGGCTCGTTTTCCTGCTGGAAAAGAATTGAAATTTATTTACAGCGTTAAAGATTTTTTGTACCATTTCCGTTGACTTAAAATCTTATTTTACTCAGCTGCAAATAACAAGATGTGCGCTCAACTGTGAAGACTGCAATTGAGCTAAGACGTATTTTCCCAAGACGCTATGAGAAAAAAATCGTAGCGTGCTCGGGTGGATTTCGAACCCACGACTTCCTGCAAACAAGGCAGACGTCTTAATCACTCGACCACCGAGCTGGCCGGTTTTAAAGGCACAGGCTCGTCAGCAATGCGCGCGCGCGCCAAATTCGTGCCACGGATACGCAGCTCCATGCCTTTGCTATGGAGCTGCGTATTTCGTGGCACGAATTTGGCGCGCGCGCATTGCTTCGAGCATTCGCCTTTAAATGGCTGGTTCGAATCATAAGAATGGCTTTGTTTGTTACGATCAAAGCTGATGCACATTATAAACTCAAACAAAATGCCATCTTTTAAACAAAAAGTTGACGGAGAACAAAGTAATCTTGGCTCCGTTGTTACAAATATTCATTTGCATAAAGCGGCTTGTACAACTGAATTCAAGCCTTTTTTATGTTACGCTCGCGCATAGGCCTATATACGCAAATTCGCTAGTTTCCCTCCGTTCTTTGGATCATGAAACAAACCGTTGAGCCCGGTTGCAACGTGCGCGATTAATGCAGACTCTTTATACCGGCGGCCATGACAGAGGGCAGATTTTCATATATAGAATTAATGTGACAACAGATCTACAAAGTGCCTACTCGTGCATGACGTACTGCTGTGACAATGAGACTACCACCCCTTTCATGACCACCCGTATCTGGTTAAAAGATATTTATTCATTAAGAAATGTAGTTAGTTTTGTGTTTGCATGTTTTCAGATTGACTTTTGTTTGAATAAGCCTATGTAATTTTCAAATCGCTGAAGGTAAAAATCTTTGGTCTCACGTGACTTATGATTAATGTCCAAAAGCGTTCTAACTGTCACAATTGCAGCGCTTAAAAATAGACACGTTTCCAGTCCCTACGGTGAACTGTCGCTGGCGCGTACGTACACAAACGGAAATAATAGTTAGAACATCTTGCACAAAGATTACGCAAATGGGTAAATATTTATATCCAATGCAACGTCAAACGTTCTCAATGCACGAAGATGGCAAGGTGAGAATAATTAAGTGTCAATAGTCACGCATATCGGATTAGTGTAACTTCGAAAAGACTTGTATGAAAATAATCATTCACAAACAATAATGTTGGTTGTAGTGCCGGCTTGTTCAAATTTTTCTAGAAAATTGATTTCGCTCTAACCTAACAATGATATAAAATACCTTCCCGAAATACTATCCATGGGAAGAAAACAGGAAATTTGCAATCTTCAATTTGGATGTGGAAGCAAAAAGGTTTGTGTAATCACTGTACTGCTTTATGGAACTGATAAATAAGTTTACAAAACATTTGCGGTTTTTGACGATGTCCTTGAAAATATACGGATTAAAAGCGCGAAAATTCAGAACGGTAATGACCAATCATATGGTATTAAAATCTCAACACCCATGGGGAAAAATGGGGGAGGGGGGCTAAAAAATGTGCATCTGGACAGGCGCCTATAATTGGGCCTGTGTACACCTGAAACAGTGGAATGAACGCTTACCAGGTGGACCAGTCATATATTCCAAACACTGTTCTTGTGATACGTTGGGCCCACATTGCGAACCTGTAAGGTATACATTTTAAATAATAAAATTCAAATTAAGATATTAAAATGGTTTCCATACCGACGTAGCTTTATATATCAATTCTTTGGGGCTGCGAAAAAGGCATTTTTTTTTGTTATTATGATCAATTTCTCCTGAAACCAATGATTCTTCAAAAGTGAAAACGATTACAAAATTAATGCTCGGTTTTAGAGGTGAGAGAAAAACCCCTACACATGTATAGGGAAAAAACCACGGAATCAAAAAGGGACTGAGAACACAATCCACATACTGAGCCAGACAGGATTCGAACCCGGGCTTATATTCCATCGTACCTGATTTATCCCAGTATGAATAGTTACTGGATAATTCGAACCGGTCATTCAGCTTGCACAAGCTCAGTGGTCGAGTGGTTATAAAGAAGGCCGTTAAATACCATTTGCAGATGAAACCTTTTTTATACGAATTCCAGGAACAACAGCATTACATAACTAAAGAATATGTTGATACATTTTTGATAATCTTTTTGTGTTGAATGAATGGTAAAAAGTAGTTTGCAAACGGGTTGTTTTTTTTGGGGAAAAAAAAGAAGCACCTTCGGTTGGCAATTTCTTTAACAAAGTTACAATTTTACACAACAAAAGAATCAAGTGGTGTTTGTTTGGCCTACTATTGCTATCAACGCTTGTCAACCCATGAAATAAAATGTTGGGTCACTGCAAATAATGTAATGGGGCTTGAAAGCACCAGGGTGGCGGAGGTTGCCGGTTCGAGTCCAGCCGACTGTGCTACGAAGCAACCACTATTCAATGTTATTACTTTATCCCGGCAGAAACAAATATACAAACTAACAATGCAGCACAGTGAGTACAATGATAAGTATGATAAGAACAAACAACGAAATGGAAGATAAAGGGGAAAAAATCCATGCGTCATTTGATGAATAAATTGAATGAGAGAACAAAACAACATTTTTTAGATTATTTGAAGACATTTTAATCAAATCGAGTAGCCGAAGACGATGACAAACATGTTCATAAAGTCCAATCTTTGCGTTGTAATCCTTAGATAATGAAAATCGGAAGTACAAAGTCTTCGTTACAAAGTCCCCGGACGTACTGGGAAAGTCCCAGTCTGTTCCTCACAAAGTACGTTGTACCGCAAAGCAATTTCCGGGGATAATCTCATGTTTACAATAATACGGTACACGGAAACAAAACTTGAAGTAGACTAGGCACAACGCTAAAACAATAACGACATCAAATTATATACAGCAAATTTAACAGATGACAACGAAAATTATAAATTAACAAAACAAACACTTGACTAGTTAATGAATGAAATGAACATGTGACATCTTCAAACGTACCTGCGATAGTTGTGTCGTGTAACACTACCGATACCAGTAGCACCATCCAAAAAGATTTCGGCAACATCCTTCCTGAATTTGATTTTTAAAAATAAATAAAGTCCGTTTTGTCCGCTCCCTGTTTTAAGGCTACGGGTCAGCTAAGGAGAGCTTCGGATGAAATTTCAACAGGAAACAAAATGAAGGCACCAAAATGAAACGGACGAAGCGATTGTGCGGTGTACATGCGATGCGGTTGCCAGGTGGTTTGTCACTGTGGTTCTATGTTGGTGTGCGTTTTATAGCCGTGCGTAGTCACAATTCTGGCGCACCTTCAATAAAAAAATAAGATCAAAAAATGGGGGACGTTAAGTAAGAGTGGTCGACGTCACCCAACATCGACAAGCAAGAAGCAATACGCAGGGCAATTTTCAGTCATTGTGTTCTAGACACGATGCAATTACCACCTAATACTAACCAAATATTAGCTGCGCCGTAGCCACTTCGTTTACACGATCCAAATTAATGAGTTAAATGCGAAAACAGGTGAATTATAAATCTATTTCTATCTTTTTGTCTGTTTGTGGACTTAAGCGCCATTATAGGAAGGAAAACGGGCTTTGGAATTTTAGGTCAATTTTACGCCGCCCTAATTTTGGCTTCCCTCCCCCCAGTCGGGTGTACGGTTGCAGATTGGAACAGTTTCGGATTGTGCTTTTTTTTTACGAGGACAATTTTCGCGTGACATTGAAAAAGTACACATGCAATAATTTTTGTATAGGCCCTACTAAATTATGAATTAAATATTTGATATTAATCACTGAATAAAATTTACCAAAAAAAATAAAGTGTAAAGTAATCGTAGGGATTACATGTGGTACGAAACAAAATTCGTTTTGCCAAAAAAATAATAATAAAAAAAAAAAATTGTTTGAAATAATGCATAAAAACAATTAAGTAACGTGATCGTCTTAAAAATGTCTATAGAGTTGTTTACAAAAACAGTGCGAAAGCAGCGACAACGAAAGACGGCATTTAAAACAAAAGAAAAAAAGGAAAACCAATGGGATTTCTTAAAAATGTGGTCACCTGCAGCAAGTCCTTTGACTCTTTAGAAGCCGGCAGAACAGATAAACACCCGTAACGAAATGTTACTCGTATTCTTGGGTTTCACTTTCTTGACAACCGGTTCTTATCCGCCATTACTGTGTCCATAATATGGCACGCCAAAGCAAAAATTATTTTTAAAAATGTTGACGCATATTTTCGCAAATGTTGCGAAAAAAAATTGGGGGGCGGGGGGAAGGACATCCTCTTGCAACCTGTTGAAAAAGGCCCCATTTGGCGGTGGGACTAGCGACAGAAATCTTGTCGCCTCTGCTGGACCAATCAGGACGCTTGCAGTGCATTTGCAGCACGATTGCAGGAATTCAAATGTAACGCGCGCAGATTGTAAACACCGTGCATGCATGTGATACATGTACTCGGTAATGCTGGCCGTTGTCCGCGTCGGCGATTGGCTGCTATTTAAAGCATACTGGGGAATCCGTTCCATTACATTCGTCAGCATGCATCCCTGTTATTAATGTGAACAACTGCGGAGTAAATAAGGTTCGTCGTTTGAAAGTTTGGTAGGAATGGGACAGTCATAAAGGAACGGAACCCAATACAATTTCTGGAAAGTATAGAAATTGTTTCTTTTCGGCATAACATGACCGAATTGATTAAATTACATCAAAATGACTCGGGCGTGAGTTGGCTCAAGACAACAGCCGGCTCGCTCCACATATTTGCGTGTATTTCCTCGGGGTATTGTCACGTCGCTTTGCAGAGTAGAAATTCCCTGAGATCTCAGGATGGGGGAAGGATGGCGTGACTTTTAAATGTTGATAGACCAGCATACCGTGCTTTTGTTGGCAAGTTTTAAAAAAATGTTGAGACTTGTCTTTAAGGATTGATGAGGTAGAACTATCAGTGTTAAATTATTTCGCTTTGGCACGCCAAAGCGAAAATAATTCAACACTGACAATTTTACCATCAATCTTGAAAAACTTGTCTCAACATTTTTAAAAACTTGCCAACAAAAGCACGGTATGCCGGTTTCAAACAGTCATGCCAACCTTGTTTTTATCTTGCGCAACATTAGCGAAAAAAATGCGTCAACATTTTAAATAAATTATGTTCGCTTTGACGTGCCATAGTATGGACACAGTAATAGCGGATAGCAACCGGTTGTCAAGAAAGTGAAATCCAAGAATAGGAATTTTACAATTCTTGTTCGTAATCTGTTGGTTAAAGATATATTACAGGATTGGAAAACTGTTACAAATGGTATTATCTTCATGTGTGATTAAGGATGTGTATGATAAAAACAAACATGTGTAGGATAAGTCAGGTCACTAGTCAGTACCTCGTCTTCTAAGATCCGAGAAATCAATGAAAAACTGTGCCCATGCTTTCAAGAAATTTAGGCTGGTTCCCTAGCTATACTGCATAGAAAAGAGAGCCTTAATGGCACCTCGAAAAATAAAATCTTTTTTTTTAAATTGATATTTTTTTCTAGAAAAAAATAAAATGACCAGCGTTTAGTTATCGAACAATTACTGTCAATATTTCGAACTATTGGGGGTCTGCCAAAAATTCAAGTCGTAGACTTGCCCAAGTCTGACCTCCCGTGCTCGGTCTGCAGCGCACAGTGCGCCCTCCGGACCGGTGGCCTGTCCAATCTGTTCTCTTTATCGCCTCTGTCTCAGAAAGTCTTTCGATAGAGAAGAAAAGAGATATGACAGGCCACCAGTCCAGATAGCGCGCTGCACGCGCAGAACCACAGACCAATCACGGGAAGTCAGAACTGGGCAAGTCTTGGCAAGCGCAAAAACGGCCGTATCAAAACGGTTGTCGATGTTTAAAATACACAGTATGATTTTGTTCTCGTTAAAAATAAAGTAAATGCTTAAAAAATTCGTTCAGAGAAATAAATCAAATTTGCTGAGAACCACGGACTGTATATCTTTTTTTTAAAACCCCGTGTACTGATCTGTTTTTGAGCGATTCTGCGATTAAAACCATTAGAAATCAAAAGAAAGACATCAACAAACTCATCCGAAGAAATTTCAGCTTTGTCAAATGTACAACGTTTAAAAAAACCATGAAAATCCATATGCGTTTTCCTGGGGCGAGTTCAATAGCACAATACGTACGCCGGTATTGGGTATTTTCCTATACCTTCACAGTTGAAGGTATTGTTGGTATGCATACGTATTGCGCTCGCCCCTGGTCTTGGCGGGGTGTTTCAAATATTCGTTCTCAGTTGATCGGGTACTATCTGGCTTGCGTCATGCACTCTGTGGCGCACATCATATACTGCGTGTGCGCGCGATCCATAAAAATGCATCGCGTTGGAACACGCACAGTCTAGTCGCACACGCAGTACACAGCGCCCATGCATTTTGGACCGCGTAGATGCGAACCAAAAATAAGTAAATCGTTTGCAAACGATCTAAATAATTCCATCTTTACGGATTATTTTCTGGTAAAATTATATCATTTTGAGCGGAAACCTTTCATTGGGTAGGGCCTAATTCAATCTTTACTTTCAGAAAATTTTCCCCGTAAACTCGTCGATTACTTTTTTGGGTCATTGCAAATGATACACTGGGCCTTTAATACAAATTCATCTTCACTCGTCGTTTTCTTATTAAAAAAAATATCTTGGGCGGAATCAATGCATTGGACAGTCGGAACCACCTTTATCTTCCATTTGAGTAAGGTTTTTACGGTCACATGCTTAATTAAACATTTATATACATGTATATAGGTTTTAATCTGATGTTTCTGTAGGGATAATGCACTTCGAAAGATAAGGTGATTTAAATGTCCCGCATTGGTTAATGTGTAAGCTACGTTGTATGATCAAAGGAAAGTGGTATCTTTGTCCTTGGTTTTTTTTTAACTTGAAGCAATTCAAATCTGTCTGGTGAAGATAAGATGTGTTTTATCTTGGTCGTACAAGGCGGCACGTTTGAGTCAGGTGTTTTTCTGTTCCTAAATATAGTTTTACGCCAACAGGAGGTTTACGTAAATGGACCCATAGGTGGATTATTCGCACATCCCCGGGCGATTTTCTTAACACTCTCCGAGACTAATAAGAATTGCTTTTCGAGTTACATTAATCATCCTATACTTTCCCAGAAAGTGTCAGCGGCTTCGTTTAGCGCGGCTTCGTTTAGCGCGGCTGCGTAAATGAATGCAATTTGACAACGGTTACAATGAGTCACCACGGATAAAGGCGTTGAAATGCTTCTGAACGCGTCAAGCTGGCGTTCTAAATTAACAACTAATTTTGAAAATGATGTCCAGAACTATTTTCGGGTAAAGAATTGGTTTTGTGACACTTTTATGAGCTAAAAGGTCACTAATTGTGTCAGAAATAGACACTTTGCACCGGCGGTCGTGTTTAGGGCAGGGTGTCTTATTTAAAATGTGTGATAATATATTCACAAAGCGCCTATTATACTCTTGCATGATACGTGGTGACAATGTGACTGTCCGCTAATGGCCGCCGTTGTTGATCTCAACGTGAAATCTGCAAAGAAAAACAAAACGTAATCCTAAATTTGTGGAAAATTATCATGCTGAACGCCATTGTATGTAGTGTTAACATTCGCGGGTAGGGTGGAGATGTAGAAAGTTTACTTTAGCATATATCACTTTGTTCTTGGGTATAAATCTTTCAAAGAGTATTTTTAGCTATTATTGGTAATCGCGTGGTGCACATACCTAATCTCTATGAAAATTAAAGAATCAAATGCGAAATGAGAGAAAATCCATGGTCCTCATCGGGATTCGAACTACGGACTTCTGGCAAACCGGGCAGATACTCTACCAGTTGAGCTATGAGGCACAGTGGGATACTAAGAACTCAACCTTTCTTTCGGTGTTACACAAACTGGGAGTCTAATATCGTCATGGTATCCATAAACTAAAATGGGAGGAAATAAAACTCAATTCAATTTCTATATTTATAGAAATCATATTAAATTTTAATTGATTCAAATCATATGATCCTCAATCTGGAATCGAACTCGAGACTTTGACACATTGTATTCTTGGGTTTCACTTTCTTGACAACCGGTTGCTATCCGCCATTACTGTGTCCTTGGTATGGCACGCCAAAGCGAAAATAGTTCAACACTAATAATTTAACGTCAACCCTGAAAAACAAGTCAACAAAAAAGGTTGGCATGACTTTTAAATGTTGGTCTGTTTGAAACCGGCATACCACTGTGCTTTTGTTGTCCAGTTTTTAAAAATGTTGAGACTTGTTTTTCATGATTGATGGTACTCTCTAAATGTAAAAGAGTGAAAACCACTCTTTTAAGAGCCATATAAGGGACAGCTCGTTTTGGAGTGAATATTTTGCTCTTTTAGAGTGCTTTTTCACTCTAGAAGAGAGTTAAAACACTCTAAATGAGAGAAATATCCACTAAAAACAGTTCAATTATCACTCGAAAACGAGCTGTCCATTATATGGCTCTTGAAAGAGTGATTTTCACTCTTTTACATTTAGAGAGTAGAACTATCATGGTTTAATTATTTCCGCAACGAAATGTTCGTTATGAAGGCACAACGACGGTTGAGCAGTTCTTGTTTCATTTTTCTTATACAAATTCCAGGAACAACAGCACTACACAACCAACAAATATGTTGATAAACTGCCATGTGGAGAATTGCAGCCACATAGATGCAAATACTTAAAGGCAGTAGGCCTATACATGATTGGTATCTCGAAAATCAGAAATGTTCACAGATTTACGCCTAACTTACACAATATAAACATGATGACCGTAGAAAACTTCCCCTGAAATGGTTTTGTCTGAAGTGCTATAGTCTTTGAGAAATGAGCAAAACAATTATTTTTCGTCTCATGAGACGAAAATTCAATTCGCCCCAAAACCATTTCGCCCAAGTGCCATTTCGTCCCCAAACCACTTCGCCCGAGTGCCATTTCGCCCCAAATCACTTCGTCCAAACACTACATCGCCCAAATGCCACTTCGCCCCAAAACCACTTCGTGCACAGGCCGTGGTTCAGGGCGAAATGGTTCAGGGCGAAGTGGTTTTGGGGCGAAATGACTGCAAACCCTTGCAAAGTACGGATCTGGATTTTGCTCAGGTTGGTTTTAACCATGCATATCTTCAATCACACATGGGGCTAAAACTATTTGTAACAGTTTACCAATCATGTATACTATCTTTAAGAAAACCTTAAAATCCATACAAAACAACAATAGAGCAGTAAGGTTGCAACAACTTCTTGTTTAATTTTTGTTTATAGTGGCATCTGGGGAAATATCTATAGCTATCATATTAACGACAAAGGACATACATGTTTCGATTTTGTTTTCTTATTTGTTTTCTTACAGTAGACCTTTTGAAAAAGGTTACCGCACAAGATTATATTTCACGCACACTCCTTCACAACAGGTCCAAATAAAAGACGTTAGGGCAAAGCTGACGTCATCATATTGGCGAGAAAATGTGATAAGGACACATTGTCGTTTTATATGTCCAAAGAAAACATAAACACTGGAGAGAAACGGAACTCGTTCCCCGGACATTTTAGCTTTGGCCGGGGCCCAGCGGGCAGGAGCAGGTGATGCGACGAGTGTGCGTAGCCCAGGGCCAGGAAGCTGATTGGCTAGATTGGACGGGTGCGTAAGACCGTGAAACGAAGTTGTGTAAAGGTATGGGGCTGTATGAAATTGAGGGGTTAAAAAAAGTATTATACGCAAGGAAGTTTTGCTAGAAATTATTTCTGAGGAATTTCTGTACTACAGGTGTTTCTTTTGTTGCGATTTGGTGTTGTGGGTTTTTTGAAAGATACATGTAGACACAACTCACACAAGTAGGCATATGGCGTTCTTATTTTCCAGTAGCCTACGTCATGTCTATCATTTGTTAATGGATATATTTCTCAGTTATTAAATTTAAAAGACGAAACGTTTTGATTTGGTTATTATTACCCAAGATTGAAAATGACAACTGTGAAAATTTGCCAAGGCCTAGGACCTCTTTCAGAGCAGGAGTTGCTGTTGGCGTTGAGTGTCACTGTATATATGTAGTGCACGTATTTTGCTTTTTTCTTTAATTTATAAATAATGCCTTTATTTCTATACTAGACCCGCGTTGTGTCATTTGTGAGCCACTCCACAAAAAGTAGGCCCTTGCATAACAAAAATTAAAACGGAGCTAATGACTTAATCAGATAGAGTATAAGCTTCACAAAACTACAAACATTGTGTCAATCCTTCAAAAATTTACCAAGTTATGACCATTTCCGTGATGACCAAGAGCACAATTTTTTAAGAAGCGCTTTAGAGAAAAATGGCGTAGAAGGTTGTACTTCTGTTAAGGCATAAAGTCCTTAGCAACCATCCAAATTCTGACTCCAAGAGCCCTAAAGGAAAACATGTGTGGGTGGTGTTTCAGCAAGAATGAACAAGAATAGCAGTCCTCGATTTCGTACGCAATTCCTTTTTAATCCTCTTCGCACGGCCTACCCCACCACCCCACCCCCCACCCCCCCCCCCCCCCCCCCCCCAATTTCACATGTTGTAGGCATTTTAAATGCTGTTTTCTGGTAGTATTTATTTACTTAAACTTCTTTAGGTGATAGATTGATACTTAATAGGTGATCTCATGCAGAAATCCTGGTATCGATTAAAAAATGCCCTACTTGACATGCATGCATAAATTAGCCATTATCTCAGTTCTGGCCTGTGCGACAAGCGCCTACTTTCGGTGGAGCGGCTCACATTTTGCAGGCGAAACCTCTGCGGCAAATTCCTGGAACAACGGAATTACAGATTTAAAAAAATAGCCTGTAGACAGAAATGCAGCAGTATTTTAGAAAACCCGGAAGTCCATGCATGTTTTTGCGTTTATTAAGCGAATGATGGGAAAAACAAGTGCACACGATCCTTTTTAAACAGCCGTCACTTGTTAATTTCATGTAGAAAGGTACAATTTTGGACAGAAAACATAATTTCGTGTTTGTTAAATGCTTTCCACACTTTGACTCGGGTTTCTCGTGTTCCTCCCCGCGCGCCGTATCCGCCTCATACCAACAACATTCCCCCTGAAAGTGGCTCCATACCAGGTAAAATCGGCCCAAGCACAGACAATATACCTTTGAAATGAAACATTACTTGAATGAGATGAACTAGCAAACTCTCCATGCTGCGGCAGAGATCAACTTCATGTCTGACGCACGGGTCGTCTGTTCGCTGTACTCAAATTCACTGCCCTTTGGCGGGAAAATCCGTGCATGTGTACATCTTTACACAATTGACTCCATTCCTATTATACATGCCCTTTCTTTATTCCCTCCAATTCCGTTTCCTCGGGGACTTCCCGAACGAAACACAGTCAACTAACCATTCTTGCAAAAAATCCATACCCAATCGAAGCTCTGTTTGCCTCCGATATACCATTTCAGCCAAACCGAGTTAGTCTCGAAATGTAACCCCAGTACTTTGTTCGAGTTTTAGTTTTATTTTTGGTAAGACCAATTCGATTTGGCGTGACCTCAAACGTGTCGTGGAAAAATGTTGGCCGGTAAAATAAGGTATAGAGTTTCAATTCACACTGTATTATCATTTACACATGTAGATTGTAATGTTTCTAAACAATCAATAAAAAGATGAACTGAAAATAGAAAGATTTAATGTTTCAGGATGGAATAGCATTTGAAGAGAATAATTGTTGTGCCTTCATACTAGTCATTTTTAGTACATAAGAATATGTCTTTATATAAGTTTCACCAACTTTGTCCAAGAGGGTACGATTTTATAAGACATACGGGAAAATTGTCAATTTCGGATTTCGTCACTTTTGACTGGCCTCCTTCAATGTCAATACATCACTGGAGACGGTGGTGGAATGCATGTGCTGCAACCGAAAGCTACTGAAGAAATGCAGGATCACCTGTAATATTATTGCAAACAATATATATTGTTTCGCGCAACATCAAGAGGTGCAAAGGGACCTCTGACAGACAATTTCCTTGACAATGGAGGATGCCAAGGTGAAACTAGCAAATTCTTAAATTTAGGGTTTTTCGTACGGATTTTAAACCTCACCTTCTTAGACAAAATTGATGAAACTCACTCAATCAAATTTATCAATGTATAGAAACATATACGCATTTTAACAATTATGGAAAATCTTATTTTCGACCTTATGCATCGAGATTGTGCGAAAAGAATGTCGCTGAACGTTACATTTGTACACGCCATACCTTGATGTAGAATTCTCGTGTCCAATCGATGACGTCATTACAACATCGCCGGCACTTCAATGACGTCTTCAATTTACCTTGCACACTGCCTCTAATTTCACCGGTATCCAAACTGCAGTAACAACTTCGTAATTCGTAGGGTGACAGCGAAATGTCGCACAATAAAAGTCTGCCGTAGGTGTCATGCGAAAATCGCATTTGTAAAGACGCATCGCAACCTGACACCCAAGCCTATAGTCGTCCTCCAAAATCGCATTTTGGGGTCCAAATGTAAACGAATTTTTTTCCACAATTTTTGTTCACGGTAAATGGTAAATAATAATGCATATCTAATGCGTGATCATGCACATACAAAAAAAATCATAAGTACAAGAAAATTGGAAATTTGGGAAATAATTTGTTCGAGTTTTATTTGTTTGTGAGCAGTTCAATAAGTAGGCCTAGAGGTGGGCACTTTGCCTCAAATTCACAAAAAAGATGTCAAAAAACGCCTTTTTGTTTTACTTTTGATTCATGATTTTTCAGCTTCTAGACCATACATCCATGCACATTTGGTACCGTTGAGATCGTATTATATAGTTTATCGTTAATTTGACACTGTTGGTGCATGTTGCCTTACAAAAAGTCACGTGGTTTTAAAGTGGATTTTCTTACAATTTACTGTTTTTGTGTGAACGCATTTGATGGGAGTCAAGTTTCAGATGAGTGTAGAATCAATGCATGCCATACGCCAGTCATTCTGTACTATTAAGGGTAATCTAATGTATACAACTATTTGACTTGTTTGTCTCATGTAAATGACGATTTTAGTTGTGTTCTGTGGCTATGGGTCTTTTAGTGTAAAGATTGGTTACCGCCTCGAAGAAAACATTCTTTTAATTTAAGATATACTCAGAAGTATGATCAGTACGTGTGCTGTACAAAACAGTTTGCAAATAGTGCACTTCCGCAAATTGTCAACATTTTTAATTCTTGTAATTAATTTTTTTCCTGGTTTTCATGTTTTTTAATGTGTTCATCCTGATTCTTATGTTTTTATACTTAATTAGTTTTTAAGATCATAATAATTTAACCTGCATAATTCAGTTTTTGACTGCCAAGCATGTTTTAATAAACCATTATTGAATTGAATTGAATAGTTTCTCGAATGTTTAAAATGTTCTATTTTTCCACCTGTCCAGCCGAAACTCTTGCAATAATACATTAAATATTCACATGTGCTTGTCGCCCATTAGCCGAACTGAAAGGTTCAACTAACATATGAGCATTAACAACGGTGATTGCTTCAATTTCATTTTTTAAAAGGTACAGGTATTCCAAAGTCTTACAGGAATTCAAACTGTGTGGCAAAATGATGTTTAATACCAGAACTTCCATTTTCTTTGAAATTTGTACTGTGTTAACCATTGATATTTCCGTGAAAATGGCTCTAAAGACGACCACATGCACCCAAAATGGAGTGGAGTGGAGTGCTGTGGTGGGGCGGTCTATTGGATCGTATTCAAAACCTGGGTTAGTTCCAAAGGTAGTGGGTTCGAATCCCGGTCCGGCCCATCCATAGTGCTTGTACCCTTGAACAGGTTACTTTGCACCAAGGAGCAAAATGGGTACCTGAGAGGGTAGCGAAAGTTTATGTGTTTGAATAACCGTTGAGCGCATAAGGCATTATACATAATCCCCAGGGAGCTGAGATGCAATATGGATTGATTTAATGGAGCCCTCTAATCAAGGGTAACGACAGTGTAGTCGCCTTGATGGGGGTTATCCCCGATAAGTGCGCGGTATAAGTCCATATTATCATATCCAAAATACGAGAAAATTATCCCTCCAGGCACTACAGAGCCAATTAGATCATTTTGGTGGGTTTATTTCGAAGTAAAAAGAAATTGTAATAAATATAAAACAATTACTTTCCAAGCTGTTTAATATGTGCCTTTCTCATTCAGTGTTTCCCTCTTCCTGGAAGGTCGCATTTGCCGTTCAGGTTTTCAAGGGAGCTGGTGACCGATCTGATCCTACTAATTACCGTCCAATAAGTCTTCTCCCTGTAATAAGTAAGGTGTTTGAATGTCTTATCAACCGCCAGCAGTCATCTTGAGGACAACAAGCTACTGGCAGATTGTCAATATGGTTTTCGTCATTCTCGTTCAACAGCTAATCTAGTTTGTCTAATTACTGATAATTTCAACAGGGAATGCCAGAGGTGAGGCCCGTATGGTGTCTTTGGACATTTCTAAGGCCTTTGGCAGAGTCTGGCATAAAGGACTACTGCACACAAGCCCTAATCTTACGGTATTTCTGGTCAGATGATGTCTATAATCTCTGCTTTCCTCTCTCATCGAAAGATCAGGATAGTCCTTGATGGTCACTCTTCTCCTATACTTTATATCAACTCAGGAGTACCTCAGGGGTCTGTTCTTGGTCCAACCCCGTTTCCGATTTGCATAAATGATCTACCTGACAATGTTCTCTCTAGGTTTGCTATGTAGGCAAACCTCTCATAATTCTTCTTATGCTACTCGCAACGAGGTACAGTATTTGCTCAACCACGAATTGGACAACATTCTGCAGTGGGGAAGCGATTGGCTAGTGAGCTTCAATGCAAAGAAAACCAAACCTCTTTCAATTTCTCGTTCTAGAGATGTTCAATTTCCCACTGTACACATTACATTCCGGAAGTATGTGACTTGATACTTCTTGGGATTGACATCTATCCTATAATCATAGCTGGCAGATACATCACTGCCATCGCCATGAGAGTTGGCTGCCTTTATCGGGCTCGTAAACATCTCCCGCCCGATGCTATCCTGCACCTCTACAAGGAAACATTGCTCCCTTTAATGTATAATATAGCTAGAATATTTGGGCTGGAGCACCTGCAAGCCATCTACTGCTGGATAGGGTGCAGAGGCGAGTCGTCAACTTGCAAGGTGAGGATTTAGGCTCAACTATTCAATCTCTTTCTCATCGTAGGACAGTCTCTACTCTCTCTGTTTGTTTTACAGGCAACAGTAATGCGAGATTATCTGATCTGGTTCCTCCAGTAGGAGTACCAGATTTTCAGCACGCTCTCATCCATATACTCTTGCTGTCATTACTCATAAAACACAGACCTACGCAGGCATTTTTTTTCCCACGTGCTGTTTCTCTTTGAAAATTATTTGCCTCATACATGTTTTCCTTCCTCCTAAAATCTGTCCATTTTTAAAAAGAATGTAAACACATATCTACAGCGTCACTGATCTTTTTCTTTCTCTTTTTTCCTCTACCTTGACTGTCTTCACTGAGTAGCCCCCTATACGGCGATTGGCCTTTGGCCTTGTTTAGGGTAATATTTGCCTTTTTGTTTAAATTTAAAAACAAAATGAGTAAAGGTCAGCTCCGTATACTTCGTCTAACTTTGAAAAACAGTCAAAAATCTTTACAGTCACTTCGCCCAAAAACCACTTCGCACGAAGTGTTTTTTGGGCGAAGTGGTTCAGGGCAAAGTGGATCAGGGCAAAGTGGTACAGGGCGAAGTGAATTTTCGTCTCATGAGACGAAAGTTAATTGTCTTACTCATTTCTCAAAACCATTTTAGAGAAAGTTTACTACCGTCATCATGTTTATATTGTGTAAGTTATGTGCAAATCTGTGAACATTTCTGATTTTCGAGATTCCCAATAGTGAGCAGGGGCTTTAAACATTAGGTAGTCGAAATAGACACCATTTCACATTAATACATGTACTTGGATATTCAATCACGCGCGTCGGTGCCTCGTTGTTGTTGTCCACATACACGCCCCGAATTCGAACCCGGGACGCCAGAGGTGAAAGGCGAGGAAAGAACCACTACGCCAACCCGACCGCCCTGGTGCGTCGTTAAGCGTTTCACTCCAAAATCCGTATTAAATCGATGCACATCGCATTTAACCGCGAAAAGGTTCAATGTGAATCAACCCTATAGCGTTATTTTTTGTTACTGTAAACGTCTTCTAATTAAAGTTCTAATAATTTGCACGTTGTATAATATTATCTCAAATTCTGTTATTCAGCTCCGCAATTTTTTTATTTCCCGCAACAAAATTGCATTGGACAGATAATTCAACACCTATAGTCGATTAAGATGTCATCTTGGTAGCCAAGTCTGCACCTCATCCATCAGTTTTCGGTCTATAGGCTTTCCTGAAAACAAAAGACTATTTTATAATCGAAGTGTTTAGGCTCACACCTCCTCGCACGTAATTAAGCCACTGCAGTTCACCTCATTTGGTCAAATACCCAACGTGTGAAAAACATCGATAGGAAAAGTTATTAAAATTTGCTCTTTTTTTTCATTCCTTGGCGCCACAGCGTGATTTCACACTACGTAGATTTATTCATAGTCTTCCAATTAATCGGCACACTTGTAAACAACTGGTTTGCTTTTGAGTGAGGGACGATTCTGCATTGAAACGATTCTGCCTCCATGATTGTTTTGTATTTGTCTGCTCGCTGATTGGTCGAAGGGACTGAGTGCCAAAATGCCTGGATGCACATGCAAACAAACCTATCATTAAAAAAAACTTGGAGTGGAAAATTTGAATTTCGAGAAAATGGACCAATAGGTTCAGCTGGGTGGAAAAAAAAAATATATATATTTTTTATTTTTAGAAAATGATGCAAAAAATATGCGCGCGCACACATTTTGTTTACCACTTTGCTGCTTAACACAAAAACCGTGCATACATTTTAAAGGATTTCTAAATTCATGCAGGCTAGTTTATTAACATTCTTCCTTAGATATGCTATGCCTTTATATTCCAGGAATCCGTAACAATGTTTCATCTTGCAAATGATACATTGTGTCTTTAATTTCAAGAAATTGTGTCCTTTTAAAAATCATTAAATATGCATATGCACACAACAGCACAGTTGTACATCAGTATCCAATACAATTGTACTTCTAAAATATGTTCGCATCTTAAGTATCCATGTCTACTCCTATTTCCACACAATCAATTGAAACCACGATCTTTCGTAGTCTCCAAATGTGTACGTCGGTACAGATGTATTTATAAGAGTACATTTTCTGGAGGTCTTTGACCTTAAAGATAGTTGGGTTTGAGTGAGTCCATTTTCCCCTTTCGTTTTCTCAAACCGCAAACGTACAAATTTATTAACTTGTTGGGCGAAATGGACACATTAGGCCCAATAAGTTGGCATTTCCTGCTAAACATGGCCGATAATTGGCGCGAATCACATGGCTATGGCCCACGGGCTGTCTTTGTTCATTTCCCGCCTGAGGTTCCAACTGAGTGTACACGCCACGGGCCTAATGATACTCGGCTTTGCGGAGAGAATTTTCCCCCTCTTTTTCGTCTTTGATTTTGTGTTTAATATAGTGAGGGCAACCCTCGAGACTGACCGGAGTATTGACGTGATTGGCCTGTCGTTGCAAACTAATGTCAAAGTCAGAAACACGTGTTTAATTAGTGGCAGAACCACTACAGAAACAATTCAGGGAATAATACTTTAATTACAAGTAAGGAAGTGCAGCAACTAGAATCTAAACAAAAAATAAATAAATAAAATATTAAATGAGATAATAAGCTATACCTGTAGCTGACCAATTTAAAGATGTTTATATGTTTATATTTTTCAAGTTCCACAAAATGCATTTTGTTCTTAACTAACAATCATTATGTCATTTTTATTATGATATAGAATACCTCCCCGAAATCATGAAATAATGTCCATCGGAAGAAAAGACTGGTACTCACTGCCCTGCTTTATGGAACCCGATAACATTAGTTTACCGAACATCGGTCGTTTTTTGACGATATCTTTGAAAATATACGGATTGAGAACGCGAAATTTCAGAATGGTAATGAGAAAATGTGACACATGATCTGGTTAACATCTTTAATAGACTGCCGAAGTGAATACTTCATTTTTGTTTAGTTGCCTAGGCAATGGCTCTACACTACAAATCACTGAACCGTGTTCCTGTACTTTTGCAATGGTACTATACCATGGCAACTCACATCACACTTCGGCTGTCTATTTAATGTAATGGTCAGGTGCATCGTGATCAAGGTTCAACCAATTTAAACTTTCAGTGCAGACCAATGCGCATTGCGCGTCGATTACAACATTTGAAACTGGCAACATTTCATTGGCTGTTATACATGTACAAAACTAAATACCTGCAGCACTAGCCGAGAAGGGATTGACAAAGCTGAACTTTAATAGGCTACTTTCGACAAAACAATTTTCTAAATGCGATATGCGTTGTACATTCTGAAAAGGTAATCAGAAAAAGGCGGGAAAACGCGTGCACTTTGCACTAATGGAGTTTATAAGGAAATCGCTCCCATGAGATTGAAACGACAAAAATGAAGAACTTCCCATTCGTCAACAGACAATGTGTTACATGTAGTGAAAAGAAGAACGATTGATCGATGATATTGCGGTGCCTCGTTTACCATGCATGGTTTACCTGACTGTGGACTAAAAGTGACGGGACGTGTCTTTCTGTGAATGTAGCAAACATCTGCGATAGTCGAGATCATTGACCTACATCTACATGAATATACAAAGGGCGAATGCACAACAGCAGCTGCGGCTTTGCGAGAATTCGCCTTTTGCGTGTACATATGCAGCACGATATGTGGCAAACGGACTCCTCCCCTACCATTGTTCCCCTATTGTGTCTCAAACATCCAAGGAATTTCCAAGGAATTCCTTTCAGTTTTTAGGGGGGATTGGTGCGTTAACAAAAGGGAAGAGTGTGTTGAGGTATAGTGGCGTTAGGGGGAGTCCCTCTGCCACATATCGCGCTGGGTAATGCGTGTAGGCCTAACCTTTGCACTAATATATAAGGCTGGTACTTTTTTTTCTTCGCTTTCAAATGGAGGTGCAGTTTAGAAAGTCGCATAATTATTGTATACGTGGTGCACGACAATGCCTAGCAACCAACAATCTGGTTGCTTTATGCCATTCTCTCCTACGGTAAACACGGTATTGGTTCTGTACTTCACACCTGCCGCGTGAATCCGGTCACATGACAATGCTTTGCCCCGACTGCTCAGCAGCAGTAGTACCATAAAAGTGCTATGGTAACAACCACCATGTGATTTTCCCCTTGTAAAATGTTACTCTTATAGGGGTCTTTCTATAAATTAGGGGTCCAAAAGTGTGACATTTAGTGTCCCCCGTTACACCTGATATGTGTTATTTTTCGTACAAAAATCATTAAAATGGATTTTTAAAAATTTTGTATGAATTGTACTTTATGTACTCACTCTTTGAGATGGAAAGTATTTAAAGAATGTGTCCTGAATTTACAAAAACGAGATGTAAAATGTAACAGGGGACACCAACATTGGACCCCTAATTTATAGAAAGACCCATAGGCGAAATTGACAAATAAGAGGTTTTATTTGTAATGTCTGCAGACATTTTTTGTTACCATTCATTCAAGACAAAAAACATGCATGGATGTTTAAGGTTTATTATAGTATTACTGCATTTTTGTGGCAGAAATTTCTACAAGGCAGTTTATCAACATTATTCGTTCGTTATGTGATGCTGTTGTTCCTGTTCTTAAAAGTTTTCCAATCGTGTAATCTGTCTTTAACGCATGTTGGTGTGCCAATGTGGGCGTCGCCATGTTGAAATAGCGAGTTCGCACTCTAGTTTATCATATTCAACTGTATGATCCTTGTATTTCGTCGTCGCAGATTTGGCCACAGTTTGCCCTTTATTCTTCAAAGCGCCAAAAACCGCCCTGCAGCTTTCTCCTCAAAGTGCTCCAAACCGCCCTATATTTCTTCCATAGTCTTTTCAGTGAAATTTAAGTTTATGCTAACACATTCAATTGATAGGCATGTACTCATAGCTTGACTCATCCTCTTTCAAGTCTTGTGTTAAATGGTGGCTACTAACTTTGGTTATTGACCTTGACAAGGAACATTACTTAACATTACCAAAAAGCTCTTATATGAGGAGTAAAAAGACAGCGAGTGTCATTGTATTGTAATATACATTGCGTATAAAAAAAGGTAATCCAAGTTCAGAGGGTTAATACGCCAAGGTTATCTAGTTTGACCAATAAAGAGCAAATCTTCAGCTTTTCAATGATATCTTTAATATCCCATTGCAGTCACACATGACACATGGTTTGGATAATCGGTGCAGGTCAGGATAATCGGTGAATGTCTGATGGTAAGCCAGGTTTTCTTCTGAAATTACTGGAAGTAATTTAAGAAGGGTGTCTTATTACCTTGCCGTTATGCACCCACACCTTCAACATGTCCACCTTCCCTTTCGACGCAAAGCTTATACAGCGACGGAGCATGTCTCGCACTGCTCGTCTCACCATAGCCGGATCATTGCGTGAAGCATCCACTTCCTTTCGAATACGTCCTGCGGTTCGTCAAGATCACAGGGAGAAGTTGCAAAACACTTTGCTTTTTAAATGTCGATCCGAAATGAAATAATCATATGGCATAAGGTCACTGAAGATCTTGGCGACCGTGGTTGACGGCGACGAAACGTTCACCAAAGTGTTTCCTCAGACAATCTTGGATAGATAAGTCGATGTGCTGGTGCACCGATTATGTACCCAAACTTGGGAAATAACATTCAATAACAGTGTACTCAGCCATGTGTGACCGCAATGGGATATTAAAGATATCATTGGAAAGCTGAAGATTTTCCTCTTTATTGGTCAACCACGTATTAATTGTCAAACTAAATATATTAACCTTGGCGTATTAACCATCTGAACTTGGATTACCTTTTTTTATCAGAAATAAATCACCCACACCATCTCCAGATGCAGACTACACTTTTTATTATCAATTTTGTCAAAATAATGCTGTTTATCCGTTTTAACATCGGTTCTCGATCAAAAAGGGGGAAAAAGACAAGAAACTGTCAGTATCACATGAACTTTTAAGATCAGGCCTGGATATTTTAAATCACATTCCAGTATTATTTACCGGTTCTCGACATTGATCGTGTCCACTGAGTCAGCCGAGCGGACACTCCCCTGAGATACCCCCGGGGGGGCCACGGAGGGCCACAGGCGCACTCTGACCGCTTCGATCGGACCGTCTGACCCGGCCACTTTCCCCCATCGGCGGAACTCCTCGGTGGACGCTGCAAGATTGTGAACGTTTACTCGGACTTTCCGATAATGCGTGTTTGGATTGTCACTGTATCGTGTTCAAGGCCCTTGGAGATGTCAGAGTGTTTTAAGATGACAAGCGTCTTATTAAGAGAGGCGAGGGGGTTATTAAACAAGATCGATGACATTTTAGGGAAACTTTTTGTGGCTGAACATCCCAAGTGGGTTAGTGGAAAACATGTTTACTCGAAATTACTAACAGCGTTAGTTCAAGAGTTCTAGCAAATTTTGCATGGTCTTTATATTAAATATGCATTTCACCATTTTATCCATAAGAAGTCTTCGTTCAGAAACATTTGTTCGCAAGTTACACACTGTGCACAAACTGCGAAAACGCGCATTAAAGGCAATTATGAAGACAATTTGACAATTTTGATTCGCAGCGTGGCAACCGTAACAACCCTGTACTTTTAAGCTGTGACGTCATATTGAACATGCACTCTTTAGCCCCAAAATGACATAATGATTGAAACTGTTTGCTGCCACCACGCGTCGTAAGGGGATAAACTCTGATTAAAATCTTAGGCTGGATCCGAAATAGTGGCTTTGGCTGTTGCTATGCTGTTGCTATGGGCGGACAATGACAGTCCTTAGAAACAGCATAGCCACAGCCACAGCCACAGCCACTAGTTCGGATCCAGCCATAGTGGCAGGTTTTGTTCAATTAATGAATACGTTGAGTGTTGAAGAATGTTTCCGTTGCTTCCCTGGGGGTCAACCATAGAGTTAGATATAGAAAGCTGTACACTAGCTATTCAAGTCACGTTTGTTTATACTGTGCCGATTTGGGCGGCGCCATCTTTGCAACACCCCCTTTGCTCACCGTGCACCCATAGCGTTAAGCAAAAATGGCGGCGTCCATATCGGTACATCATGTATTGGGAGTGCGCACTCTAGTTTTCTATATCTAACTCTATACTCGATAGACTACTAAGGTGTGACGTCAGATAACTGGGTCTAAACATTCGATGGTAATCTGCAGCCGATTTCACGAAAAGGTGCGTAGCTTGCGCAACTTCTGAAAATGGCATAGGCCCCATATAGCTTGCGTGTAATTATTGCTGGAATGTTGCGCAACTTACGCAATAAAAAGTGCGTAAGGATTCGTGAAATCGGCTGCTGAAACGTTTGTTGCTAAAGCACATGGAAGCAGTTTGCTGGTTTTAGAAGTGTACATCCAGTAACCTTGGCAACACACAGAGGATTACGATTTCTAATAAGCTTTTTGCAGCAGACTATTTGACGTACCGAGATTCGATCTAGAATAAACCAGAATTTGTTGGCGTGGACATATTTTTTTGGCACAAAAATTAAAACAGGCACCTGTTGGAAATAAGACGAAAGCTGAGATAAGCTTTGTCTGCGCGTTATCCCCTAAGGGAATGTCACTTTACGCGTTGTAACCATGCATAGTAATTCCTTTTTTTCCCACAAATACTCCTCCCCCACCTCCACTTCCTCTTTCAACGTGAAATATTCATAGCGTCTGGGGAGTCATTTCTGAAACGGGCAGTTTTGGAAAGCGAAAAACCATTACTTTATGCCCGTTCTAATATCCGTGTCAACAATTAGTGCCAAAATGGTAAAACATCCCACTCAGTTTTAGATGAATTATTTATTGTTTTTTTTAGAGGCTTGCTTTTGTAAAACCACAGTGGCTTGGACACGTCAACAAACCCTCGAAGAGCCATCAATTTAATGGACGTTGTGAGGTAATTGATCTGATCCTGCTGTAGAGGTAAAAATAGAGCGTTAGCTTTTGTGGTCATCTTTAGGTAAAAACGTCGGAATTGGAGATTCACCGCTAGTGCTGTTGCACAAAAAAACACTGACATTTTCAAAGGTTTAACACTTTAGGTGAAGTTCATTTATGCTGGGGAAAAAGAGCAATAAGATCATGCGGTTCCTAATTATAGTCCCTTGATATAGAATTACGAAATTACCACAGCTCGCAGTCATGGGGAACGGCATCATGTTTACTCAGAAAGTGACTTGGAATTGGGACTCAAATATTTACCAAGAACATGAAAATACATTACAGTTGCTATTCTGTGTGCTGTTAAATTTCGTTTTTCAGAAAAATTAAGCCGCGTCTACATTTAGAGGCGATCGTTTTGGAAACAAAATGGCGTCAATGAATCTCTGAAAATTGTAATCAACTGTTTGACCAACAAACAAAATTAATCAATGGAATATGGTTCTAACTGTCCAATGCAATGATTTCGACCGAGATATCTTTTTTCATAAGAAAACGATAACTGTAGATTAATTTATATGCGTGCACATTGGTATGCACCAAGGGTGCCTTCATTTGAACGACATTTTTACTCGAAATGAGTTGACAAGAAAACCCTGACTAAAAGTGTAACAATTTTCAACACCACATGATTATTTCCCCGTGTACAATGTTACCTTTGTGGGAGAAATTGCCAATTGAAGGTGCTATATTTAAAAGGTAGAACACATAATTGGTAAACTGTTAAAATCGGCATTATTTTCACTTATGATTAGAAGCCTATGTTGATAAAACAGTCCTGTAGAAATTTCAGCCACATGGGTGCAGTGATACTTCTGAAAACTTTTAAAATCCATGCATGGTTTTTGTGTTGAGTTGAAAGGTAAAAAGTCTTTTGCAAAAGACTTTTTTAAAAATAAAAACCACCTGTTGTTAAGTTCTCACACAAAATACCATTTTTTACTGTTTGGTACCATTGTTTTTAACACTTTTAGCAAGGTTTTTCTTGTCAACTCGTGAAAAAATTGGGGTCACTGCAAATGATGTGTTCTACCTTCAATCGTTTGCAAAAAGTTTTACCATTCATTCAACACAAAAATCATCCATGAGTTTTAAGGTTTTCTGAAGTGTTACTGCATCTACATGTAAGCCTATCTGTTGTTACACCACGAAAGACGATGAAAAGACGCCACAGTTCCACTGCTTGGCTTTTCCCCCCGATGGATTAATCTGTTCTTTCTGGTTTAACAAAAATAGATTGCCTGGGGCATGAGGCTGCTCGCTAGTGCAGAGCGAATTTACCGAATTTAACCCAGCGGTCGGCTTAAATTGATTTCCCCAATTATTTCGGCAGAGTGAAAGAAAATCGCGGTAAGGCTTGTTTTTTTCACTGAAAACAGTCTTCAATTTTCTAAATGAAATTTGTAACGGTCTCCCTAGTTATCTGTCGTGGGCTAAAAAAGGGAAGGGGGTTCCCGTTGGGAGTTATTGACAAATGACCACATAATGTTCTAGGAACAATTGGATTTTTTCACTGCTAAAACGAATACTCACAGTATCATGTATATATACTATAGCTTAAAGGGCCCGAAATGGCCGGTCAATCGTTATTTCCACTCGTGATTAGAAAACCATGTTCATCACTTGATAAGACTGCCCTGTAGAAATTTCAGCCACATAGGTGCATAATACTTCTGAAAACCTGAAAAATCCATGCATGGTTTTTGTGTTGAGTTGAATGATAAAAAAAGTGTTTTGCAAAATATTTGTTTAGAAACCCACCTTCAATTGTTAATTTCTCACACAAAATACCATTTTGGACTGAAATAAAATCATGTGGTGTTTGGTACCATTGTTATTAACACTTTTAGTAACTTAAAGGTTTTTCTTGTCAACTCGTGAAAAAGATTTGGGGTCACTGGAAATTATGTGTTCCTGAAATTAGAATCAAATTTCAGGGCCTAGTTCAAAATAAATGTGAAGTTATGCACATACCAATTGATTTTGGATTCGATAGCAAAAGAAACAACTTTTTTTTCTCTTAAAATTTATTTTGAGGTGATTTATTTTTGTTCAGTGAAATCCTCCCCAAGAACAAATAATAAAGCCCATTCTTTAACGATCTTAACCCGGCGTTGCAGGTGTTGCAATGACGTGGATTTTGATTCCCTACACACCGTGTACTAGACGATAATAGGCCTACATCAATTTGTGGCCAATTTGTCCACGTGAACGCATCGATCTGCGCCCAGGTGCAACACTGGACGGAACTTGGGAAAAACACTGGGGAAATCTTGTTAGAAACACGGCCTTTTATCGCTTGAAAACGATCAGGTAGAAACAATCGACGCACATTTTTCGAGGAAGTTATTTTAGTAGACCAGAGTACTGCAGACCTCAGCAACAGCAACCGTTTAATAATATATTGTTTTTGTCAATGGTTACTGTTTAGATTTTTAAGTAACTTTGTGTTTAAACTTACATTGGTGGTAAATGTTAAATTAATGTACATGTATCTGGAGGTCTTGGCCTTACGAATTTAAAGCCCATATAGGCCTACATGTCCCAAAATTTAAATTAACAGTTTGACCGGAAAAACCTTAAATCTTACTCACAAGAAAGATAGAAGTGATTCCAACTGTCCAATGCAATGATTCTGTCCAACATGATACCTTTTTATGAGAAAACGATAATTGAAGATGAATTTATAGAAATGTGTGTACACACAGGCAGTCTACCGGTAGTCAACGTTGGCAATAAAGGTACAGAAAGTCCACAATTGCCCAATCCTTCGGAAGGGATATGAAGCCGTTGGTCCAGTGTGTTGTGTAACGCATTGAACATAATCTCATAACACTCTTTCCTGAAGAGTGAGGGCCGGGATTACCCGGTGTCTCTGGCCGTCGGCTGCCAATGGCGCCACCCACCTCAATGCATCTTGATGTTCAGGTGGAAGACGCTTGCAAGTTTAAGTTTAATTCAGCTCAGAGGCTGCGAATCGAAGTTCCATGTATAAATAAATGGCGTCATAAAAAAATTGTCTTAAATTTTCCTATGCCAAATCCCCAAACCAGCTCTAGTTGAAATGGACCTTTAGGTTTTCAGCTTGCCATTTCAAACTTTGATTGGCGAAGGAAGATACACTGGCGAGGCACGCGGACTGCTCATATTAAGACTTTTGAACAATCAAGCTCGTAACAGTGGCCCTATTTTGGCCATTAACATATGGGACGTTTTTTTCTTCAAAAATGGACGCTTCCAGTTTTTTTTTGCAAATCTTCACTTATTTGCAGGGAGAGGGATTTTTTAAAAGTGGAAATTAGTGAATAAAAGAGATGGACTCCCCCTATAAAACTTAACAGAATTAAAACGTTGAGACTTCAAGGAGTGTCTTGCTTTTTGTCCCGAGATGCTGTAAGGAGTCAAAGTATTTAAAAATGATTTTTGAATATTGGGCATTTTAGCATTGTTTCCAATGGGGCCTGATTTTCGTGGGGTGGAGAAGTGAACATGCATGAACCACATATAGCGCCACCAATAGTCACTTCTGGAGGTCAATAAACTTCGCGTCCCTGGTTACAAATTCCAATATGGCGGAAAGTGCGAATCGTGGAAATTCTAGAAGTGGTCCGGTAAATAACGGCAAAGTACATTGTAAAAGTATTTCATAATAAAGTATTGTTTGTTTACACAATAATAAAGTTTTCCCCATCCATCTGTGGTATAATTTTTCGTTTTGGTGTTTGCATGCATTAAACGTTTCAACTTAATCGATTGCCCTGTTTCCGGACATTATGATTAGGCCTACTGTACACTTAATGACTAATAGCCCAGGTTGGACGTCGTCTTCATTGCATTACGAGTGACGTCCAGGTTACAATGTCTCTAAACAGAGGGAATGAAACTTGCACATAATTTTGAGATATGGACCTATACCTTTTAATGGACATCGAATTTACATATCCTGGACCTTGTCCTTGACGTCTTCATTTACAGGAACTGAAGGTTTAAAAACCATGTAGGCCTACATCAAATTTGACGAAAATATGCTGGGATTTTAAGCACGAACTAACGTTAAATTCCAGGGAAAGCTGTCGGTATCATCAACTTTGGATAAGCATGCGCCACGCAATCTCAATTACGCGCTGACTTGCTAGGAAAGTCACGCGCGCATGTAATGTGCGAATGTGGTGAGAAAAAAAAACGCACTGCCGGTTATATACCTTATATGTTGCGATTTGTTTTCCACGAAAATATGTGACGGGCTCTATGAAAATGAGTCACAAGTCGCGCTGGCTAGTATTCTTTTTGCGATCATAAAAAGAAATCCGCGGCAAATCCACGCTCAATAAAATACCAAAACACAATGGAAATTCCTGGCGGTGCCCAGATACCGCCTGGAATGTATGTGTTCCCCCTGGAATGTCTGTGTTACGCCTGGAATTACTTTTGTGTTTAGGTATTTTAATGAGCGTAGAAATGCCACAAATTTTTTTGTATGGTCGCAAAAAGAATACTAGCCAGCGCGACTTGTGACTCATTTTCCTAGAGCCCGTCACATATAGCAAATTAGCGTGACTTTTCGCCATTTTCATCTGGATTACCGGTATGCAGTTTGGTGCTGTGTAGAGGATCTCTAAACAGGCAATCCCAGAGATTAGGACACATGGAACTTTGTTAGCACTTTATACCGGCTTCCAGCACAAGGTAGAAATATTGAATTTTTTCATTACAAAAGTTTTTGTCCTGTTTTTGGAACTTCATACCCTGGACTCCGTCCCCATATGTAGTATGCGGTACGGAGTCCAACCTGGGCTAGGCCTACACTCAACTCTCAAGACTGAAGTTAATGCACCAATTCCCCCCCCCCCCCCCCCCCCCCCCCCCCCCCCCCTTCAAACGTCATGCTTGTGCAGTGTCTAATTATATTCAACTTGATTTTTTTAATTCGACACGGCACAAGCACGATGTTTGAATCCATTTGGCTCTGCAAATTGAATTCGGCACGGCAGAAGAATGTAGCTCGACAGGGTCTGCCGTGCTAACCAGCTAACTCGCTAACTCAATTTAGTGCGGCACAATCGCGGCTCGGTTTTAAACGTCGTGCCTCTGCCGTGTCGAATTTAATTCCAGTTCGAAGTTGGTCCGCAATTTTGTTCGCAATTTTGTTCACAATTAGAAATGCGCATGCTCGCAGCACATATGTGAGCAAAGAAATAACCAACAAATAAGTGCATTATAATAATAAAATGGCGATGTACAATGGACAGAATGGAAAACACACTGTATGCACATGACTCGCCCAACATGTTAGTACCTTAGGTTACCGCATTTAAGTTCGACTTTTGTTTGTAATTTTAAAAGTTCGACGTTTGAAACCACCGCCGTGCTACTGTCGCGTTTAATTTTATTTTATTCGACGCGGCACAAGCGCGACATTTGAAACGGGCCTAAGTCTAAAAAGTACTGAGTCATCTACTAAGCTATGGTATCAAATGTATCAAGTTGTAATCAGGTCGGGAAAAAATACCTGTACTGTTTAAGTTTTATTCATTTAACTAACAACAGGGGATTAGGCCCGCTTCATCAAGTGGCCGGAGGACAGTAGGCACGTCAGGGGTCAACACAGGGTCGCAGCCTCCATCAAAGATGGCTGCAAAGGACCTCACAAGCCGAGAAGAAGAATACATGTAAGTCTTCAAGAAAGGCCTCAATATTATTAAAATAAGGTGCAGGGTGGTCCGGCTTTAATTTAGAATGTCTGAATTGTATAGGGCACCAGGGCCAACTGAAGGAGGGCACCATGGCCAACTTTGTTCCATGTGTACTGGTTAATTTTTTTAAATTGCATATATTTGGTCAGGCGGCTGAATGCGGAGTTGGAAGCTAAGACAGCTGGCCTCATTCAAGAAGCAGAGAGTGTTATGGTGAGTTGGACTTTAACCTATGTCTATGCTTGATCTCTTAGTGGATTCTTGTTTAAATTGGACAACAATTTAGCTGAAGCAATGACGGACGTTTCGTAGTTTATTGTCAACGCTATAATTCACCAAGATGGTGGTTAACTCATATTTGGTGGATGAACTTGCCTCGGGGCCGCCCAGGGGCTGCCCTGGGGTGACTCACCCCGAGTTCAACCCCGCGTTGATTCACACTTGTTCTTAATCTCTCCCCGGGGCGAACTCACCCCGGAGATCAGCACCTCGTCCCTCTCTTGAACAAGTGAGAACTCTCCCCTGTCCATTTTCCCACTACTGTTCTCGCCCCGGGGAAAGTGTCTCACCCCGGGGCCAAAATTTTCAACCTCGGTCCCGAGCAGGGTTGAACTCACCTAAGGAATGAACGATCTCGGGGGTGGCGCAGAGGTGACACTTGCAAGTGGGAATCGGGGCTTATTTTCACCCCAGGGTCTAGTGGAAAAAGGCTGTGTGACAGTTCACTCATGTGGTGTTTGTTACCAATGCCATCCATTACACAGATTTTTTCTTCTCAACTCATTAAATAAATCTTGGTGTCATTGCAAATGATATAATGGCCTTTAAGAATGCTACAATCGTTGTCCAAAATAAAATTAATTTTACTGATTAAATCAAAATCATCCTGATTTGATTGATTTCAGCGTGAGCAACAGGAGATTCTCAGCAGGTCCTTAAACCGTCTCTCATTCAGCGATGCCGTAGAACCAGTCAGGCCAACAGAACCATCACCAGCCTTCGACACCGAACCACCTCTTGTCTCCGATGACATCTCCAAAGTTAGTAGCTGCGCATGTGCATAGAGAGTTTTGGGTGGAATCACACTGAGCCGTTTGGCGTGCAAATTTTTTTTGTGCGTCGCTATGAGAATAAGAGGCGTGTTGGGAATTTGGAGTGAAACGACACTTTGAAAACCACAAAATTAACTTGGGCGGAAAGTGTTTTTGTCATTTTGTGATTTTCAGTGCGTGGTTTTACTCCAGTTTTCTTCGATACCACTTTTTCCCAAAGCGAATCCACACCATTCACATAGGAAGATTGCTTTGTTTAAAGATAGTATACATGATTGGTAAACTGTTACAAATAGTTTTATCCCCCTGTGTGATTGAAGATATGCATAACTAAAACCAACCTGAGCAAAAACCAGCTCCGTACTTCGTCTAACTTTTGAGAAAACAGTCAAAAAAGGGTTTGCAGTCATTTCGCCCCAAAACCACTTTGCCCTGAACCATTTCGCCCTGAACCACGGCCTGTGCACGAAGTGGTTTTAGGGCGAAGTGGCATTTGAGCGATGTAGTGTTTGGACAAAGTAATTTGGGGCGAAATAGCGCTTGGGCGAAATGGTTTTGGGGCGAATTGAATTTTCGTCTCATGAGATGAAAACTAATTGTTTTACTCATTTCTCAAAGACTATAGCACTTCAGACAAAACCATTTCAGGGGATGTTTTCTACGGTCATCATGTTTATATTGTGTAAGTTAGGCGTAAATCTGTGAACATTTTTGATTTTCGATATTACCAATGATGTATACTGCCTTTAACAAAGATTCAAGGAGGATTTGACAAAGAGAAAAATTTAGTTTGTAGAGAAACACCAATGTGCTTTATAGCTCAGCTAGTTGAGCATCTGACCACAGACACAGCGATCTCCGATTCGAATCCCAATATGCCATGCATGTACATGTATATGTTTTTTTGTTTATCCAATGTCTAACTTTGTGGTTTCGTTGAGTAAATCCAATCTGTGTGACATTCTTAAAACTACAGCCATCGTCCATTCCGTCCACAAACCTTGCATCAGTCAGAAGACTGCCCTCTAGAGGCCGACCATCATCAGGTAACGTCCGACCATCATCGGCGAATGCAAGACCTCAGTCAGCCAGCGCAAGGCCCTCGTCAACTGCAGTCCGGGCTGCAACCGCGAGTGGAAGAGTGACTTCAAAAGCTAAAACGAGGTAAGAATTGCAATTTTTGCCTTGACTTGTATTAAGGCCCATTGTATCATTTGCAATGACCCAATTTTGTTTTTTCATGAGTTGACAAGAAAAACCTTACTCAAAGTGTTGATAGCAATGGTAACAAACACCACATGAATTTATTTCCGTCCAAAATGGTATTTCATGCTGGAAATTGACAACTGAAGGTGGTTTTATAAATACACTGAACAAAAATATAAACGCTCCCATGTAAATTATTTATGTAACATGAAATGGGCGACCCTAAATGAGCTGATATCGTCTTATAATTGTACAAATTGGTTATTCTAACGGACAGTAATCTGTAGCATATTGAACAACAAAATGAATTTTTTGTGATTTAACATATTTTGCAACCCCTAAGGCTAGTAAAAGTTTCAAAGTGTCACATGGGGCGTTTATAATTTTGTTCAGTGTATACAGATTTTGCAACAGATTCTTCGGAAAATGACTAATTATGTGAGTCCTGATGACATGGATAAAAACCCTCCTGGATTGTCAATTAACAACCTTGGGGATTTTTTAGATGTGTTTGGAGTCATGGAATGAACCTGTTTTCCCAGATGTCCTCCCCAATATCCGGGAGGGGTGGCATCTCTGCTATAATAGGGGCGTTCGAGATGCTTACACCGGGTAACACCAACTTACACGGGAGCGTTCTTTTAGCCATCACGTGATACACGAGTCTGCCCCGGTGGCAGCCACCACTGCCCGAGCTCGCGGCTGGGTCTCTGGTGTAATGACGTCGTCTAGTAACCGCGAGTTGTAAAACATGGCGGACAGTTTGGAATCGCGACGTGAGTACGAAGAAAAACACATATTTATGACACAAAACAGGAGGGAATATGGCTGTAAATACGTTTTGCTTAATCAGTAGATGTCTGTGGGCATTGACAAAGTTTATTGCGTAGCGCCGGCTTCATTTTTCATCTCGAGTCAAACGATAACAGCGTTTATAAAGCTCCACCCGGCAACAACCTTTGACATGTGTTCCCAGAAACCCCGTGTCGTTCGTTTTGCATCTTCTGGAGGCTTCCCCAGGTGTAAACCCCGTGTTACCCGGTGTAAGCATCTCGAACGCCCCTAATGTTAACACCATGCCCCAAAACCAAGCTTTCAGCATGGGCCATACCCATTGTTGGGTTTAGTCAACAATGAGATTTCACAGAAATTGTTCAATCTGTTCAATATAGTTATTCTCCTAGAAATGATATTTTTACGAGAAAACAATTAAATATAAATTTATAGAAATGCGAGTGCACATGCAATTGTTTTACACAGACGCCCTCATCATATGACTACCGTGTTATTATGGCTCCGTTTTCCGTGCAGTATAGCCAGGGTACCAGCCTAAATAGGACGGTGGCTTCGCACAATTTCTTGAAAGCATGGGCACAGTTTTTCATTGTTTTTTTTCTTCAGAATTTGGATGAAGTACTGAGCTGACTCTCACACATCCTCAATCAAACATGGAGATAACACCATTTGTAACAGTTTTCCAATCCTGTAATCTATCTAATTTTAATTTTTCTGGAATCGATCACAGACCAAAATCCTCAGCCCCAACATTTGACGATGTAGCCATTCCTGATGAGGCGGGGCCACACCCACCGATGGGCGCGGTCAACGATTTTTCACTGGCTGACACCATCAATGCCATAGAGGGCAGGCTTGATGACGGCACGCTGCCCCCAGACACTCTTGATGACGTCATCCCACAAGCAGCTGAGGGGATGGGCTCTGGTAATATATTAAATTTCAGATTGCAATAAAATCGCCTTAGCCACCAGTCTAAATCCCAGTTCATACTTGCGCAAAAGGGTCTTTCTATAAATTAGGGGTCCAATGTTGGTGTCCCCGTTACATTTTACATCTTGTTTTTGTAAATTCAGGACACATTCTTTAAATACTTTCCATCTCAAAGAGTGAGTACATAAAGTACAATTCATACAAAATGGTTTAAAAGCCATTTTAATGATTTTTGTACGAAAAATAACACATATCAGGTGTAACGGGGGACACTAAATGTCACACTTTTGGACCCCTAATTTATAGAAAGACCCAAAAGCGAATGTAAATACAAAATCTGTCGTCGAACATTTCGTGGTAAACATTGGTGCTAGTTGAAACTAGTTCAACTTTTTGCAAATTTACTGCGTGAAAACTTCAATGTGATGTCAACTTTGCACTAGAGTTTGCTTTTGCGCGAAGTAAGAACCAAGCCTATCCAACCAAGCTAGCTATCCAACTTAGCCGGTTTTTAAGAGCTTGGTCACTGGTTTAGCCAATTGCAATAAACCAGTCACACACATTAATGGAAAGTGACGCAGCTGGAGCCCTACTACTATTGGCTCTTTCATAAGTTCAAACATGAAGGAAGTCTGTTTTCATATCTAACAAATGTTAACAGTTAAACATGTTTAATTTCTTTGAATTCAGAGGCCACTATTCGCTTCCTGAAGGCCAAGTTAAGAGTTATGCAAGAAGAGGTTGACAGACTGTCTCAAGAATACAACAAGAAGGTAATTTAACAATCAAACAATCATATGGGCATGCACCTTAAGGCAAGGCATTTTATCGTAAATGTTTCTCGTCCTGGAGTAAATGAGTACTCTCTGAAGGATATTAAGGTGTTGTTTGATTAGCGACCGAGTCAGCCCATGAGTGCTTAGCCAGCAGCCAGTGTAGTATACTCCCAAGAGAAGGCTTAAGGAATAATACAGTTGATCTCAAGGATGATGATCAATGTTATTAGTGCCCTATGAGCACCTTGTATGGTTGATATAGATATATGTGCACAATGTAAGACTCGAGCATTGTCATTATACAATGCACTCTGATTTTCAATTTTGTGATGCAAGCATTTGTTTGTGTTTTTTATTCAGGAAGAGCAGAATTCCAAGCTTGAAAATCATCTGAAAGAAGTTGAAGAGGACAGGTCACGCTTACAGCGCACTAACAGCACTCAGCAGACACAGATTGACAAGTACAAGAAGCTATCGGAGGACGCTAGGAGGAAGAATGATGGACTAGAGAGCCAGTTGGCTGGACTCAGGAAGGTAAGCACAAACAGCACTCGGCAAACACAGATTGACAAGTAGCTATCGGAGGATGCTGAGAGGAAGAATGATGGACTAGAGAGCCAGTTGGCTGGACTCAGGAAGGTAAGCACTAACAGCACTCAGCAGACACAGATTGACAAGTAGCTATCGGAGGATGCTAAGAGGAAGAATGATGGACTAGAGAGCCAGTTGGCTGGACTCAGGAAGGTAAGCACAAACAGCACTCGGCAGGCACAGATTGACAAGAAGCTATCGGAGGATGCTAAGAGGAAGAATGATGGACTAGAGAGCCAGTTGGCTGGACTCAGGAAGGTATGCACTAACAGCACTCAGCAGACACAGATTGACAAGAAGCTATCGAAGGATGCTAAGAGGAAGAATGATGGACTAGAGAGCCAGTTGGCTGGACTCAGGAAGGTATAAGCACTAACAGCACTCTGCAGACACAGATTGACAAGTAGCTATCGGAGGACGCTAGGAGGAAGAATGATGGACTAGAGAGCCAGTTGGCTGGACTCGGGAAGGTAAGCACTAACAGCACTCGGCAGAAACAGATTGGCAGAATGCTATCGGAGGACGCTAAGTGGAAGAATGATGGACTAGAGAGCCAGTTGGCTGGACTCGGGAAGGTAAGCACAAACAGCACTCAGCAGACACAGATTGACAAGGAGAAGAAGCTATCGGAGGATGCTAAGAGGAAGAATGGTGTAGTTTGAATAACTCGTTTTTAGACCCAGGATTGTGGTGGACTTAGGAAGACTATGATAGATTCGACAGCAGGGGTCGACATTACCAGTCGTTCTGTGGTATGGGGTTAAAAACGCTAGTCTGATGGGCGAGTGAAAACATTTCTGGACTGCTGGAAACATTTATTGATCACTGCTATTGTATCCAATCCGTGGCAAACATTTCATACTCAATGCAAAGAATTCCAGATCGCCATAAACAATTCGTGATCACTGCAGACATTTCTAGCTCACTGCATTTCTTTCTCTGATCTCTCAAGACATTCCCCAGTCATCTTACACAAAGTGCCAGAGAAATTAAATAATCCAGCATGGGATCAGAAAACAATCCCTTCGATACTGTATACATTCTAAAACCTCTAAATGGGTGTTGGAGAAGAAAAAGAAACATTTAGTTTCTCGCAGTGCCATTTTGAAAAGTACCAGGGGACCAATGAACTTTCAGCAGGACCAGTGGAGTTCTCTATAAACTGCTGGTCCTGCCTACCAGCATAAAATAGACTACTAAAGTGTGACGTCAGTTGCCATGGTAATTGGGTCTAAAAATCTGGGGCGGATTGCAATAAAGTCGACTTAGCCACTGGTCTAAGACCGGTCTTTTATAGCCGGCTATCCAACTTAGCCAGTCTCGGCTTAGTCACTGGTTTAGCCCATTGCAATAAGCCCGAGTCTAACTGAAGTACGGCTGGGCTAGCAGAAAAACACACATACCTTAATGGAAAGTGACATAGCCGGCTATACTTGCGTAATTTCAAGCCAAGCAAACGTCCTCACAAAGCCACTTGATGGCGCGTGCGCTTCTAAAGGATTTGCAAAGAAACTGACCCCAAAAGTTATCAAATAGCATGAAGGCACCAATGGGCATAATGTGCGTTCTGTCCACAAATTACAAGAAGCAGTGTTCGAAAATTACAGACCGAATATAGCCTGCTCGCCGTGGGCTTAAATTTTAAGACTGGTCTTACATTGAGACCACGATATTGCAAGCGGGCTATAAATATAGATCGGTCTTGGCAGACGTCGCGTTAGCCTGCTAAGCCTACAGACCGGTCTTAGACCGCATATTGCAATCCGCCCCTGGTAATCTGAAACGTTCACTGCTAAAGCGCAGGGAAGTTGTTCACTGGTTTCATTGTAGACCCAGTAACCTTGGCAAAATATTTTGCCATGTGAGAGTGCTGTTCAGCGACCAGCGTGCCTAGACAAGACGTGACCACTGGATCACCCTGCTTACCCTCCACCTGCCTCCCACCCCACCTACCCCACTCCAGCTTGATGGATTCGTAAAGGCTCGTGGGGACTTGTGATAGACTCGTCTAAAGCACTGGCTAATGACTACTCTTTTGTTTTCTTTCTTTAGGAAGTGGACTCTCTGAAGCGAAACCAGAAGCAATCTGCCGTTAGTCAAGGTGCTGTTGAAGTCCGGCTGAATCGAGCTCAAGAGGAAGCCGATAGGTACAAGGCAGAGCTACAGAAAGCTAGGACATCATCAAGGGTATGGACAGAGATTTACATCTACAGTCATGTTACTTAAAGATAGATTACATGATTGGAAATTTCAGGGAGAAGTGGTTCAGGGCGAAGTGGTTTTGGGGAGAAATGACTGCAAACTCTTTTTTGACTGTTTTCTCAAAAGTTAGACGAAGTACGGAGCTGGTTTTTGCTCAGGTTGGTTTTAATCATGCATATCTTCAATCACACAGGGGGATAAAACTATTTGTAACAGTTTACCAATTATGTATACTATCTTTAGGTCTTTGAATTGCTGAAAGTTCTCCGAATGTACTTAGCGAGAAATTGTAAAAGCCAAACTGGGGTGATTATTTTCAAACCAAGTGTAACTGAACTCAAGTTCTTAAAGGTTTGGTAAACTGTTAAAAACGGCATGCATGATTTCCACTGGTAATTGAAAACATAGGTCGAGAAAACTACCTTGTAGAAATTTCACCCACATAGATACAGTAATACTTCAGAAAACCTGAAAAGTCAATGCATGTTTTTAATGAATGGTGAAAAAGTTTATGCAGACAATTTGGTGCATCATCGGTCGTGCGTCGTTGAATTATTTGATATAAGACAGGGCCTGTGGGTTTTGCATCGTGGTTTGTCCACTCAACTGCACGTGTTACGTGTGTAAAGTAGGCACAGTACTAGTACATACATGTATTACATTTGCAAATTGGACATGGTCACATTGTTGGTGGTGCTTGCTACAATGTATTATGCATATGAGCTTCTAACATAGACACAGACACAATGACAGACATTGATAGAGCTGCCAGATTATAAGTTACCAATCACTTGAGAATAATGAATGCTTGAAATTTATGTAATTCGACAAATAATTTCATTTGGTGAAATATTGAATGTTCTATATTTATTGAGAAATAGCCATGAAATAGAACATTTCAGTCTGTCACTTCATATAATTAATTGTCTGTAGCCTCATATTGAGCTGTTGCGGACCTCACACTCGTGCATTTTCTGTGTTGTTTTGGGAGTCAAATAAAACCACGTCACAATGCAGTAAGCGTGTGTTGCGCTTTTTGAAACGCAGACACACAGAGAAACACAAATGAGATGCCTTTATTTTGACTTAATGTGTGCGGTCACGGTGGTCCGCACAAGCCCAATAATTGTACTATTGCACTCATAAACATTCATTAGTTGTGTAACAAGACATCACAGGCCCATTTACTGTCTATAGCATTATACTGTCTGTGATGGCACTCATCATAAAATGCTAAGCAAAACCTGTATATTTTATTGTTCTGTTAGGAATCCAATGATCAGGAAAGGAAGAAAGTTGACCAGCTCCTTGCCGAGAACCGACGTCTTGAGAAACAGAAGAATGAACTGATGAGTGGATTCAAGAAACAGATTAAACTCATCGATGTCCTCAAACGGCAGAAGGTAGTGCTCAGTTTGGATTTGCAGTAGTAACATTTAAAGACAACTTAGGTCAGCTTATGTCAATTTTAATTTGGAATTGGGCAAGCAATTGCCAATTCGTATTCATACAAGCCGATGCAAGTTATAAAGTGACGGATGTCCTCAAATGACAGAAGGTAGTGCTTAATGCATAGTTCCGACCTATTCAATCAAGCCGAACCCGCCGACCAATCACAACAGAGCTAGCAAACAGCGCCCACATAGGTCAAAGTGCATTACATCACATCACGCGATTTTCTGCCCATACAGTTTGTAGCCAGTGACCGGGTGAATTTTGGTTTCAATGTCGGGCGCGCGATTCGCTGTTCAAAGGTAAGAAAGCGCATTTTTATGAATATGTCATCCCTGCATTGCTAGCCCTTCGCTCAGTGTGTGCTACGGTAACTGTCGACCCTAAAACATAAATACCTTTGAGTTTTCTCCAATGAATCTGTGCTTTCCATGCCGAGTCCCGTTGCTTTGTACGTTGTGTCGCCATTTTTTTGCGATGGCTTGTGAGCACATAGCAACAGTATCTAAGGGGCGGGGTTAACTGGGCAATCTCGGAACTATGCATTTGGCTTGGCATGAGTAAAATTGTCAGATGACTTAACTTGTGCCAATCTGTAAGAATTGTTATAGGGAATAGACTGCTTTCTCGTGATGTCATGCCCTTATGCTATTTTGTGTGTAATTTTGACCCATGTGCCCTTTCCAGTTAGAAAAGCGTATTGGTTGCACGTGGCCATTTCTATTTCTTCATGGGTTTCCTCACGCTTGCGAGTGACAGTGCAGTGGGCACTTTTGAGGAATCCTTGGTATGAATACCAGAAAGAAATAATAATAATAATAGTAATAATAAAAACTATGAATTGTAGGATAGGGCGACAAATCGTGTGTAAAAAAGTATATTAGGGCGACGTGCTCAATAGGGCAACATTTTTGAGTTTAAAAATCATTTTTTTTAGGTCAAAAACCATTTTTTTTAAATCGACAACCATTTTTATTAGGTCTAGAACTGTGTCTCTTAGGTCTGTGACCATCTCTGGAAGCTTTGTCAAAAAGTGTATTGACACATTCCCATCTCTCAAGCAAAAGGGGAATGCACTGTATGACAATAGCAGTGAATTTTATTGAGGGTATGCAATCCACTTGAATGATTTTGTATATGATTAGATATTGTATCTGCATGACAGACACACCTTGTCACAGGTATAGGTGAAAACAGTCCAAAATTTAACCACACCAATATCCCTAACTTATGCTACTTCTTTTCTTCACAGATGCATATTGAGGCAGCTAAGATGCTTTCCTTCACAGAGGAAGAGTTTGTCAAAGCCTTGGAGTGGGGCAGCTGAGTTTCTTAGTGTTGGAGTCACAAAAAACAGAGATGCATTTTTCATTGCCAAGTACAGCAAAGTTGACGCAGAATTGTCTAATGCTGGTATTGCCAGACAGAACACTCGGGCCTTGCTTCTTTGTGACAGCTTTTAAGCCATTTTTGAGACGATAAGACGATATTGTGTGCATGGAGATATTACACACACACATTGAATATCTCCTTGACCAATTGACCACTCTCACGGACGGTCATTTTCCTTGGAAAAATCAGGTATGCGTATACACACATCATAGAAAATGTTCCAAATTGCGAGTGTGTGATGCTCAATATTTGTTCAAAATACAACGCAGCTGATGCGCGTCATAAACAATTTACGCTCAAGATCCTGATGCATGTGGCAATTTGTAGGAAGCGGCGTCATTTGAGAGAGATCCATTGTCACACAGAACAAGGCCCTGCTTCTTTATGATGGCTTTGAAGACATATGACACTCTTAAGACCATTCCAACTACTACTATTATAAGCCATTTTTGAGACGACAGTACGTATGTGTGGAGGTATTACAGTCAAACCTGCTATTAGGGCCTCCTTGATAAAGAGGCCACCTGTTTTTGGTCCCAAATGCCATTTGTATAATGCTTAAGCAACCTGGGTCTTTCCATGGTAAAGGGGGCATTTTGGCAACACAGACCATATTTTTGAGGAAATACCTTTGTCTGGTCTCAAAATAAAAGAAATAAGTTTAAGTTGTTCTAAAGAGATAACTTAGGCTCAAAAAAGGTTGTGCCAAGATGCCTTTCTAAAAACCCTGTGTACAAATTTCCAATATACACTCGTAACCAGGACTGACACTTGTGTTACATTTTGGGCCGTCCCGATTACGAGCGTATATTGGAATTTTGTACACAGGGTTTTAGAAAGGCATGATGTCACAGTTTTTTTTGTAACCCTTTTTGGGCTTAAGTTATCTTTTCAGAACAACTGAAACTTATCTCTTTAATTTTGAGACCAGACAACTTAGGTATTTTCTGGAAAATATGGTCTGTGTTGCCAAAATTCCCCCTTTACTGTGGAAAGACTAATCTCTATAAAGAAGCCACTTGGTAATATAGCGGCCAGTTTGTTTTACAATCCCGAGGGTGGCCACTACAGACAATACTGTTTAGGGAGTTTTAAATTGTCACATCAATTACACAGACTTGATGCAGTTTAGGGGCTCTAAAGGAAAACAATTTTGTTTGGTCTTCAACCTAATGCATAGTTCCGACCTGTCAATCAACCGAACCCGCCGACCAATCACAACAGAGCTAGCAGATATCACTGACATAGGTCAAAGTGCACTGTCTCACAACAACATGATCACGCGATATGTTCTGCCAGCCCCATACAATTTGTACAGTGTTGTATGCGATGATCCGGGTGAATTTTTGGTTTCAAGGCCGGTCGTTTCGTTGTTCAAAGGTACGAAAGCACGTATGTCATGATATGACATCCCTGTATTACTGGCCCTTTACTATGTGTGTTTTAAGATAACTGTCGACCCTGAAACATGAATGCCTTTGAGTTTTCTCCAATGAATCTGTGCTTTCCGTTGAAAGTCCCATTGCTTTGTGCGTTGCCTGTCGCCATTTTGACGATAGCGTGTGAGCCATAGCAACAATATCCACGGGGGCGGGGCTAACTAGGCAAACTCGGAACTATGCATTGAACCTACGTCTGATGAGCTAACCACTGTATCCTTACATCTCTAAACAGACCATGCAGAAGTGCAGAGCTGAAAAGGAGGCACTTAAAGCAGAGTGACACACCCTGCCGTAATGGCTCCTATGGAGGCTGGTGCAGTCAGCCTTGCCACAAAAGGTGTTCATATACATTACTGACTGATGTATAACTTGCATTTTTTTCTAAGGAGGGGGGGCGTTTCTTTGCTTTGCCCTGCCAGAACAAAAATGACATATATGGCTGGTCATTATCATGCTCATATTTTCATTTCATGAAGCTGTTTAGCAAAATATGTCTTAGCACAAACAAATTGTTCTTAGCAAAGACGCAAAAATGTCATGTCATTTGTATTGGCTCTGCTAATTTTTGCTTTGCACAGAAATTGGCTAAGCATTATTTTTTTGCTTATCAGCTGAGATTTCAGCTCATTGAAATTGGGCCCTGGTTGCAACTTGAAATCAACAATAAAAAAAGGGGGGGGGTGGTTGCTAGGCGGGGGCAATGAAACAGCACACATTTCGTTGGGCAGCTTCTTTATCGTTTCTTTTTCAAAAATTGTCCCAATAAGTGCACAATTTGCTTTTTCAAATTGATCTTTATGAGCTGGTCTTTAGCTAAATTGCAGAGGATTGGTTCATTAGGTACACGCGTACATGTAGGTGACCAATACCATATCAGATAGATCCACCCATAAATTCTACTGCAAGCTCCCCCCTCCCCCCAAAAAAGAGGGAAAAACGTAGTTGTTTTGGAACTTAAATTTACAGTATACATAAATGGATTTTACAATGCTGTGCTCAAAGAAGACCCATTAAAAACCGTTCATTTGCCAAACTGCACGGGTATTGTCATATGTTTACTTTTGTAACACAGTTAACACCACATTTCTGCCAATTCTCAAACGTTTCCATTGACATTTTCCGGCATTTTGCAGCAAAACATTTTCTTTAAAAACAACCACAGCTGGCACAACCGTACAACATGATGTTTTTGCAACATATATCTTACATCAAGTATTTTTTTTTCACACGGAAGGACAACTTTGTAACTTCCTGCAAACATTTTGGTTTGAAATCAAAAGCTGTAGTGGGTAATGGTCGCGTGCGTTTGAAAATTTTCACTTTCCATGCTAAACCAGTGTGTCTTTGTTATGTTGTGAATCAGACTAAATGACGAAAATGTGCGATAATGCCAACATGGTGTCACACTTGGAAAAAAATACTTTTCATGTGACGAAATATTTTTTTTCAATAACGGTATGCGTTTCTTGATTTATTAGACTTCAAAGATTTTTAAATCACCACCTGACAAGATTACACCCAAGCACAAAAATTAAAGCAAGTTTTGTGTATAATTTGATGACACTTCGTTACGTGACCAGCGTGCATGTGATGACGTCATCATCATTAATATACTTTATAAACTTCACATGCGCATATTCAGAAACATTTCAACCATTGAAACCATGGTCGAATGCCCAACCACATTGTCCTTATTTTTTAAATTCAAAATGCGGAAAGTAGAGGCTATGTTGCGAAAGAATTACTCTAAAAATACCTGTTCCTTTTTTTGATATAGGCCTACAGCCTTGAAAAAAATTATTAGACCACCTAGAAAAATATTCAGCATTAACCGGGCTTATGTTTATGATGTTTGGTCTTAGACAATAGTCATTAGCTCAGGAGGCTTACATGTACTTATTTTTGTTGTCAGGGTGTAGGTAGTCCAATAATTTTTTTCAAGGCTGTATAGTAGCTTTGATGATTTTTAAGTTTTACACATGAAGATGTCGGCATAACGTCAATCTTGTATGCACATCTTGGGGACAGAGTTAATAGTTGTACCAAGTTTCAAGTTGAATTCAATTTATTACATGTGCATATATACGATATTATAAACTCCTCAAAAAAAGTTCGGAAAGTCAAGTTTGACTGACGATTTCTCTCTTGTTGCAAAATAATTTTCCTTGAATTTTATATCATTGGAAAGCCCTGTTATTCCTCTTTACGATGATGTGTCATTTGTTATGATTAAGCAATTGGGGGATGTGCAGCACAGCTGAATACGGGGGCGGTGTATAGTCACAAAATGCATTGCTATTGTCAAAAAGTGCATTGACACATTCCCATCCTCCAAGCAAAAGGGAATGCACTGCATGACAATAGCAGTGAATTTTGTGACATTTCACTTTCCACCCACCCCTGTATTCCGCTTTACTGCACATCCCCCAATTGATTAATCATAATAAATGACACATCACTGTAAAGAGGAATAACGGGGCTTTCAAATGATACCAAATTCAAGGGAAATGATTTAGTAACAAGTGAGAAATCGTCAGTCAAACTTGACTTTCCGAACTTTTGTTCAGGAGTTTAGTTGTACCAAGTTTTAAGTTAAATTCAATTAATTACATGTGCATATATACGATATTATATTAGCTTAAACTTCATTATGATTTTAACGAATGAGGAAAAACTAGACGTAGGCCTATACAAACATTGTAATATCCCGGGAAAAACCCAGCACAGTCAAGTGGGGACCGAAAACCTAATCCATATGCACGTCCAGGAAACGAACCCGGAACGCCAGAGTTGAACTTGCGTGTATGGCCGAGAACGAAAATTATTATTCGGGGGTAAAAATATATTATAATCACCAAATGATTATCTAGTTTATGTCGTGTCTTGTTGGGAAGGTTTAGACATTAGATGCGCTTAAAACGCATTAACGTGAACGCGAAATAGCTCGAGTACTAGGTCATATCTTTAAGAGGTCTTAGAATTCATGTTCGAATTTTGGTCGCGGCAAAAGAGTTATCTTGCCACGAAAGTCACAAGTGTGGATTTTTGTTTTCGTTTGTTCTAAGATTTCCTCGACAACCAAGTGCTCAAAGCATTTCACGTTTGCGTTATACGTGCAGAAGTTTCAGCATCAAAGATGCACCACTGGTTTTTGTGTGAAGTGAATGAATTTTAAAAAAGTGTGTGCGCACACATTTGTTTTTCAATTCACCTTCAGTTGTTTATTTCTTCCAAAAAAGTATCGTCTTGGAAAGAAATAAACGTATATCGTGTTTGTTACCGTTGCCGTCATCATTTTGAGAAAGGTTTTTATGTGTCCGATCCGGGGTGCAATTTCACAAAGACTAGCGACGCGTCGCAAATACCGAATCCATCACAACTCGCCGATACGAACCCTCGGCCTATTATATGTAATTCATATTTTTGACCACCCCATGGGTGTTGAGATTTTGATACGAAATCGTTTGCCATATTATTCTCATTACCATTCTGAAATTTCGCGCACTCATGAATCCGTATTAGGATATCGTCAGAAACCACCAATGTTTTGTAAACTAATTTATCCGTTCCATAAAAAGTACAGTGATCACACCAACCTTTTTTGCTTGCACATGCATCCAAATTGGAGATTGCAAATTTTCTGTTTTCTTCCTAAGGATAATATTCTATTTTCTGAAAAAAAATCTGAACATCCTTTACTCTTCAACAAGTTATTGAATTTATATCTGAATAGACTACTAAAGTTGACGTCAGTTGCCATGGTAATTGGGTCTAAACATTAGCTGGTAATCTGAAACGCCCATTGGTATAGCGCAGGGAAACAGTTCACTGGTTTTAGTGTAGACCCAAAAACCATGGCAACACACAAAGGGTGACGTTTTCACTTTAGTAGTCTATGCTGGTAAGCTATAGTATGCAGAAATGTCAGCAACAAAGATGCATCAATGCTTCACTATGGAAACCTACAACATTTTGTGTGGGGTGAATGTCAAAGAAAAAGGTGTGTGCGCACACTTTTTAAAAAAATCGCCTTTGAGTTATTTTTAAAACAAATACCAGCTAGGACAGAAATAAACTCATGTCGCGTTTATTACCGTTGCTATCAACATTTTGAGTAAGCCTAAAAGGTTTTCTTGTCGACCCGTGAAGTAAAATTTTGGGTCAATGCAGATGATAACAGAGGCCTTGATATGGACGACCATACCCTGGATCTGGACGTGTGACCCAGAGGGATTTCGCGGACCCCAGTTTGAGATAAAATAGGTACATGATTATTGTTCAACTACACAACAATGGAATCATTATCCTATCTAGTCTAGTTATTAGTCTAGTACTATGCTCACTGCACCTCTTGGCAACTTGCCAGTATTTTTGTTGACACGTACATCATGTACTTGTTATAATTTTAATGAATGAATAAACTGGGGAATCAATGTCACATGCCCAGTATTTGCATGCATTCAGCTGTGCGGCAACGAGCTATTTATAGAGCAGTTTGCTGATTGGCTCGCTGTATCGACAGTACTTGACCTAAAATAGACTTCCCCGTAGTCCCTTCAGTACTATAAGTACGCGCATTTTGTTCAATTCCCTGGATGCGTCTAGTGAGTCGCTGGTGAGAACGGACAGCTCCTGGAACAAATTCAACTCATCCGCGTTCGGGCGTGTGGCAACGCGACGGACGGATGTAACGGATGAGTGGGAACCCGCCCTTAACACTAACATAGAATTGTGATCTCTGGTCCGTGTTACACGAGCTTAACCACTAAGTGATTGAAATGTGCAGAATCTTCACGGAGCCAAACAAAAAAGTCTCATTGTGCCCGGGTAGAATGCAAGACCAAAAATACATTTATAAGTTGTGCTGAAACTCCAGGACCTCAATAAAGTTATAAAATATTCAAAATTAACACCACCCACTCCATTTAGATTAACTTAAAGGAGTGTGACCAGATCACTTTTTTTTACCCATAACTCCCCGGGACTTACCTTATGGGTCATGAGATTTTTATATCATAACATCCGTTATATTTTTCTGATTACGAAACTGAAACTCCCGCGCTTCTAGGCCGCATATTTCCGAGGATATCGTCGAAAATCCACCGATTATTTGTAAACTAATTTTCCAGTATCAACGTTTATCTGCTGAAAGCCGACTCGATAGTTTTGTTCAATTTGTTACTGGAAATTGCGAATGTTTTCGGGTTTTTGGGACATGGGAGGTGTGTATGGGAGTTACTTGATAATATTGGTAAGTTACATCGAAAACTATTTTCCAGAAACTATGGTCACGCTCCTTTAACAGATCTGTTAACAGATCTAACACGATCTAAACTCATCTTGATCTTAGTTCAACAGGAGCTGTTGAACTGACATGAGATGTAACACTAACGCGTGCTAAACACCAAGCATCGAGTTAACACGTACATGTTTGTTCTGAGGTCACAATTCTGATTATAAGTTAACAGATATCTGTTACACTAACACGTAATACAGAATTGTAACTTCGCGCCCTGTGTACAGTGTAGAAAATTAACATTGTGTTAACAGATCTGTTAACACGGTGTTAACATGGACATTCAATTAGAGGTCGAGATTAATGCCGTATTAACAGATCTGTTGAACACTATATAACACGTAACACACAGAATTGTGACCTCACCCAATGGCCAAGTGTACTCAGTTATGGCAGCCGCATGCACATTTCGAGGGGGTGCAAATAAGTCGTCATGTACAGTCAGAAATTAGTGGCCTTTGCCAGTGTGCCAAAGCTGTTGAGACCGTGACATGCGAAATTTAGGCATTTCTTGACGGAGGTACAATACTGTGCATCATGCGCCCAGTTTAAATCGTCCCCTCCCCCCGCGCTGCGCTGCCCCATCCCTTAGGTAGGGGTTTGGTCACGTTTTTCATACTCCAGGGTGGGGATTTTGACCCTTGAAATAAAATGTCTGTGCATCTGATAGCGCATGTTTTGCACCCGCGTGGTTTTTTTTGCCCCAGGGGGTGGGGATTTTCTGACGCGAAAAGTGACACTCCCCACGTCTTTAGGTGGGGTAGCCCGGGTTGGGGAAACAACTGATAGGTGCATAATAATAGTGCAAAATGTTGGCAGAGTGAAAAAAACCGGGCAATTTCGGGTACATACAGCTTGCGCGAGACATAATTGGCATTTTACTGGGGGGATTTAGCACTAGCTCGTAATATTTAAAGTGAAAATGTCACAATTTGTGCGTTGCCAAGGTTACTGGATAAAGCCAGTTCCCCCAAAGTGCCTTCCAACCTCGTCCTCGATCCCCCGAGTTTCTTCCCCCTCCCCGGCCCCCAGCGGCCCTTGAAAAATTGCTGACGCAGGTAAAAAACGTAAGTTTGTGCACCGTTAATTGTTTAGATGATGGAGAAAGAAATCTGAAGCAATCCTAGAACTCCGCCCCCACCCCTGCCCTGGCCCCTCCTCCCCCACCCCTGCCCTGGCCCCTCCTCCCCGCCTCTGCCCCCTCTGCCTCCCGCGCGCGCCGCGCCCAGGCCGGAACCGGAACCTGGCCGACTAAGTTCAGCTTTTGCAAATCAGGATTTGTGCACCTGAGAAGCTAGAACAAGTCTATTTTATTTGCCCAGACACAACACTAGCTCATTAATAATTTATTTCAGTTCCTTGAACTTTTGCCCTCTGACCCATCAGCTGTTAGTCACGTGATCACGTTCATCACCAACAAAAACAGACCAACAAAATTCGCCAAGAATTTCGCGGCGGCGGTCGACAAATGACGGTAGAGCGGGCAGAATCGGATGATGAAATAATCTCAAAACAACATATTGACTGCCAAAAGTTCTCTTCGTAAGCGTCCAAAATCGTACTTTAAGTTGTAATTATGGGATAGAAGGTTTGGAAATGTGTCGTGTGTGAAAAAAAGGACTTCGTTGGAGCTTAGAAACGAAGCGAATGCAACATGAAATCTGCGTTGGGTAAGCTTTGCGCATACAAAACGAATTCTATAACCGAATTCCATGACCGTCTTTAATAAACGTGATTAAAAGGTGTATGGAGCTTATGGTTTTTGTCCAACAAACATCTGAAACGGGAAAGAATTCCGTTTACGGGTCGCCACGTATTCTCCTTATGAATTAATATAATAATAACCACAAAAAGTGTTAATATTTTGAAGGGAAGTGATTTTTTTAGGAGTGAAAAACATTCAACAATTTCCTTGTTGAAAATACTTTTTTGGCCCTGTTTCATAAAAGTAGATTTAGTATCGACCAGTGAACGGAATTCACACAGTTTTTCCATCAAATATCCACTTACCGATGCTTGATGAGTCGTTTTAAAGAAAACAATTTCTGGTCAACTTCTCAACTCTTGATCACCTCTTTAATATCTCTGAAGTCTGAATCTCTTTGCCAAGTTTGCGATAGTATTTTCCTGTTTCCCACCATGTATAATCTGAATACATTTATCGGTATTGTTTCCGTATACATTGAACAAAGATTTGAATGAAATTACCTCCTGGAATCAACAGATTATCAAATTTTCCCACTTGCACTTTTGTCGGAAATGTTGCATTTCGGAGATCAATTATAAAATTACTGCAAGGAGTAATGCACAAAATTACAGCGCGAGTGGTTCGTGCGTAGGTGCAACACTAGTAGTAGAGGGTGCTGCCTCCGTGCTGCAATAGTTAGCTTGTGCACTATTACCGAACGAAATTTTTAAAGAAGAATGTGATTTTTTTTTATAAAAACATAACATTTGCGACGAAAGTGCATGTGGGAATTATATCTTAGAATTACATTATCTGTTGATTCCAGGAGGTAATTTCCTTCCAATTTGTTTTCAGTATGGAAAAATACCCATTTATCAAACATCATCCATTTTCTTTTTCCTTTACTTTCTTTATAAATAATTTTTTCAAATTTGTCCAATATCAGCCATAATGCACAGGATCCGCTCTTAATTAAAAATTAAAGTAATTTTTAAAAAATATGGTAGGGGCCTAAAAATATATAGCAAAATTATAAAATATAAAGTCTTTACATCGTCTCACTCGATAACATTTTGTTGCTTAATGGATGTGGTGATGGGTGCTTTTTTGGTGGGGGTTGTTGGGAGAATGTTAAATCCTGCTGGCATGAAGTACATGTAGCTTGGAAAGCCCCAGTGCTATTAATTACGGTTGTTTTGTTTAGTTATGAGAAGACCTACAGTACTTGAAAATGAATAGCGCTGGGCTTTCCCAAGCTAAGCAGTGTTGTTGTAAATTTGTCATAATCCCTAAAAATAATCACTTATTCATACAAGTATATAAAGTGAAACAATAGACTGGTTCCTGCTCCACATATTCCACATACGACTGAATATGAGGACCGGCTACTGTCGTGTTTAAAATAGCACTTTAAGCATTACGTCATGCATTTATTTTTAGGAGCACATAACTGTTAATTTTCAAAGCGCGCTGCGCGCTATATGGCCTGAGTGTACAACAATTTGAAAGGTGTTATTCCATATTTGACCAATACAAATTTAATATATTAACCTTAAAATATTAAATATGCCCAAGGTTCTCCCCAGGTTGTTTGAAAATGTGTGGGGGCCCAACTGCGAAGCAACGGCGTGGGATCCGGTGCCCGCTTAAGGGCCCCGGGAAAATTTGTGAATTTACAAGCTTTCTGGGGCATTGCCCATTTTAATATACATGTAGGCTAGCATAAAAAGAAAATTCAAACCTTGTCTGCATCACCCAGTGAGCTCCATATTGTACATGTAGTTTTAACTGCTGTTGCAATCCCGTAACTATAGCCATTCATACGGTTACCGTAACTATAGCCACTGATAGCCACTGCGTAGTTTTAAATCCGTGGCATCACCATAAATACACACGCAGCGGCACGCGTACGTGCACGCGACGTCAATTCAAATTCTCGAAACAATGACGAATTGTACCCGACGATTAACGGTAACGACCGGACGTGCATTCGGGTAACTTCGGGAACCTTCGGAAAAAGGAGGAATTCCTCCTGTTTTAAAATGGCGGAATTGGCGGCTGCCGGACCTTAAATTCAGTCTAGTCAAAACATTTTTGGTCCGGGTACCAGACTAGTGAAACAAATGCTAATCAACAACAGACAACATCATTGGCCACAGAATCGGGACGTTCTATGGCAAGATAAGGGGGTTTTGAAAATAATTTAGTATAAGCTATGTACATGTGTACCGGTACATGTATATGACCATCACTTGAAATTTTGTGTACAATGCCTCAATGTTGCAACTGGCTGGAAAAAAAATCTTAAATATTTTGTTGCTAAAGTACCAGCCATACGGGGTATTGACCCCTTTCGAACATGTGCGAATACGCCATTTTGGGAGTGAATTACCGGTAATGCCGAGTCTCTCTCTCTGGTGGGCGTAACGTGGTTTAATTCACCAATGGGAGCCTTTAGTATAGCGCGTTATGCGTGCTATGGACACCTACAACGCGCACGCACACTGCTTCCACAATGACGCGGCATTTAATTATTTGACTCCCAAAATGACTTCATTGGAAAGGGGTCAATACATGTAGAGTGTGTAGGCCTGCATGTAGGCGAGACAAGAGATCTATAAAAATGATTGTACAATGTACACTGTTTTGAGGCCGACTGGTCCAGATGTGAGGAAATGAATGATTATTGAACAAGGACATGTCAGGGGGAAGGAAATGAGTAAAATGTAATTTAAGGTCGTTTCACACTATTAAGTCATTCGCTGGTACTTGTACGTGTATTGTGTACATTGAAAAAACAAATTACCTGTGTATCCGGGATATGTACCGGTACATTTAACTCGTGTACAATTCAGTTCTGCTTTGCATACTCGGTACATTTTGGACTTGTTATCGACGTGTAGGCCTAAGTTTGGCAGGTGCTAACGTCTGTTGTTTCACGCATCATGGTCAAAATTCGACAAATTTGAACTGGATCAGCACATTGCGCTTTGCGTTTCACGTCATGATGTGCCACGCACAAGCAGATAATAAGCTCCTGTGGAAACGAATGGCACAGATGCGTGCAAAACTGTTTTCTGCGATAATGTGAACCTGGCTTAATAGCGTATGTACATTGTGTACAGGCCAGGCAACGTGTGTCAGACCATGGTCAGACCACAATTGTATACTGTAAATAATTTGTCATATTATTTATTTAATCCTTTGTGCACTATTGTATTCAAATTTACTACTGGTACAGTCAGCTGCTTTCCATATGGAAAAACCCATGTGCAATCAATTGACACACTCAGCAGCACAATTGGTGACCCAAGCAGATCACATGCCTAACATGAAGCTGCCACAAGATACAGTTGTGGTGGTTAATACTGGGTGTTATGAAGGACTGTCAAGTTAATGAATATTTACGATTCTGTGGTGTGTAGTATAGGCCATGGTTCACCACCCAATCCTTTTCCTGTGGTGTCAACCTACAGATTGGCTATCATTTTGTAGCAGATGTTTATGAGAAGGAAACCACAGCTGGATGTGGTTTAATTATGACGTGCGTTTTCAGACAAGTTTGTCAAGCTACATTTGTACCATACATGTATCTTTATCAAACTATGGTTTTAATTTTTTTCTTCAATTTAAGTGGCCCCTTAAAGGCACAGGCTCGTCAGCAATGCGCGCGCCAAATTCGTGCCATGAAATACGCAGCTCCGTGTAGCAAAGGCATGGAGCTGCGTATTTCGTCGCACTAATTTGGCGCATGCGCATTGCTGACGAGCCTGTGCCTAAGTGGTAAGTCAATTCAAGGTAAATTTCTTGCAAAGTATGCAAGATTATGTACCAGACAAGAATTTGCAAGTGTTGGAATGGTTTTGGTTTTAAATCAAACAAAAGAAGCATTTTTTACTGATGACAATTATCAGTTCACCAAGTTCAGATACATACATGTATGCTAAAACGCTATTTGATTCCATTCATGCCCACGCTATATTTCCAAGTAGGCCTATATAATTTGCATGATTGTGGTGAGAACAAAAATGCAGGCTTCCTTTTCAGTTTTAATAATACAGTGTAAAAGGCTTCCAGCATAAGGTGGAACATCGTTTTTGCCCTGTTTTTGAAACCTTACATCCTGGACTTTGTCAGTTCTAACCTGGGCTAGTTTGCCACTGTAATTTTAAATAAAAATGTACAAATTTAATTAAATTCGCTTTCAATTAAGTTTTAAAATAATTGTTTTACATGTACATGTACATGCTGCTCAATTATAACTTAATTACAATTTCTGCTCTTTTCTATATCATGCTCTTTTTTATACGGATGAAAAAATAAGAGGGTGACTGCAGAGATGCCAACATTTACGATTTAGGCGTAGTTTGTACATTTGTTTCAGCCAATGACGATCGGTATTGTGACATAATTCTAGAATACATAGCTTCAAATGTGGGGTTTAAATGGGGTTTGGGTGTAAACATAAAATTGTGTGTCCAAATCTTGAACTTTGAGTTACTGTATGTATGCAGATGCAGTGGTTTGTCATTATACTAAATTATAATACAATTGCCACAGATATTTCTGATGAAATGAGGACAATTTTTAACCTCCAGCAACTACAAAAAAAAGAAAAAAAATATGTGTTAATCAAACGGTACATTATTTATAGGCCTGTGCATTTTCAAATAATTTACTACTCGAAAAATCGGTTTCATTTTCGATCGAATATTCGTTATTCGATGCGTGAAATTAATTGATTTTGGCACATCCAAACTCACAGCCCACATGAATACAGCAGCCTTTTTATTGCCGAATTTGCGCCCTCAAAAAATAATCGGTGCTCAAACTATAGACTTTATGTTGTAACCAGCTATATTCCTTTATTCATGTTTTAAGTTGCCATAGCAGTCTCTCGCCCGAAGAGGTTTTTACAGAAATTATCGTCGGCCCTTGTACACTGGACTCGTGGTTGGATGCAAATATAACATCAAAGCAGCCATTTCAGCAAAGGAAAATGGTTTTTCACTTCTTCCTAGCTGAAAGACATGCTTGGTTTGGAGTGGTAAAAGCACATACTGAATATTCAATTTGGTACAATGCTATTCGATTATTCGATGGACGACCGAATATTCGATTCGTTAGGCACAGCCTTAATTATTTATTGTTCATGAGTAGTATTTTGTTATTATTATAGGCTACCAAAGTCTGGCAATGGCTCTCTACGCTCAAATCACTGAACCGAGTCTCTGTGCTTTTTCAATGGATGCTTTAGTTGATGGATCATTGTTTAGAGCCAGTTACCATGACAACACCACGTCTCACCTTGGCTCCCAATCAATATTAATTCTTTCTGGTGCTGATCAACAAGAATTCCTGTGAAATGCCTGCTTCCACTTGAACAAAATAGTACCAAGAATTTAAGATCTAATGTTGGGACAGTTTTCCAAATTCCTAGGTGCCGTTCACAAAGATATAAAAGACTCAATAATACCGACATTGTAATAACCCTGTATGCAGCAATAGGGCGACAATTCGGGAAGCCTTTCCCCGGGGACCACCGAAATTTCGGGAAGAATCACTCGAATTGACACCAAATTTCTCTACCCAAAGCTTCCAAAAATGGTTACAGACCTAAAAGAGACGGTTCTAGACCTAATAAAAATGGTTCTCGATTTAAAAAAAATGGTTTTTGACCTAAACAAATGGTTTTTAATAATAATCTTAAAAATATTAGGGCGACACCAAATTGTCGCCCTATTGAGTGTGTCGCCCTAATATAGCTTTTTTTACACACAAATTGTCGCCTTATCCTAGCAAACAGAGTTTTTGGCAAGACTCTTAAGGTGATTATTGATGTGTATGTTTGATGTGATGTTTTTTGTTTTGATTTTTTTTATAGAGTTTTCAGAATAAAACAAAACCAAGTTGATTTTCGCCCAAGTTGATTTTCGCCCAAGTTTTCAGTGCTTCTTTTTACTCGAAATTCCCTCCACAGCGCTTTTTCTCAAAGTAACACGCATCAAATTTATGTGCGAAAAGGCTCAGTGTGAATCCAACCTTGGGCTGAGAAACAGTTGTGTGAAGAGAAGACGATGAAGGAATGCTTAGTATTTCAGATGTGGGAGGAAACCCTAGACCCTAGGCCCTATTCACGTAGGGTCAAGTGTATCAAAACCCATTGAATCGAGCAGGGACTTAAAAAATGTACGTACTTTACTACATGTACCTGCACTAGTAATTACATGTGTGCCCTTTCTTTACCAATTGTTGATGTGCGTGTTATGATAGGCCAACCATACTACCTGTACACGTATATACCGGTATATCTGCCTGTACATGATGCAAACAGCTGAGCCAAAGATAGCACACATGCATGCACAAATTTTAATCAGCTGGGTACTACATGTAAGTGTACATTGTACTGGTCAATGCACACAGATCAATATTAACGAAAAAACACACATACTTAATATGGACCCCCATTGTAAACTACATGTTGGCTACATGTACCATAGTGAGTGATACGACACTACATGTAGTTTTTTATTTTATAAAACAAATTTATAATGAATTTTAAACATTTGTGCAATTGGGCAATAATTTAATTCAGTGACACATTGTATGTTCTATTCCACTCAGCTTCACTTGGGCTTGAAATAGAACATGCATTCAATCTGTCACAGATTGAAACCGTGTCTGCACTGGACTTATTTTTTGGAAGGTTTTACCGAGAGGAAAATTTGAACACTGTCTGGACTTTTTTGACACAGGGAATTTTACCGAGACTGCAGGAGGGGTATTAACCAAGCTGTGCCATATTACGGTACGCGTTGTCGTGCTTTCTTTTGTCGTAAGGCACGACATTGACATGCTTAATATTATCTAGTATTATATACCTCATACATTGATTCTCGTTCACTGATTGGTTAAACGCAGATCACGCGACATAGATTAGTTCAACCATTTCAGTGGGCAACTGAAAAAAGTACTATTGTTTGACCTTTTGCGCAATAGGTCAAAGGATAGTACTTTCTAAAAGTACTATTTCATAGCGCGTACGCAATCGCGCGAGCGTGTGCCAGCGCGCGGGTGACGCGTTCGCGTGAAGCAACTAGCAGTGGTGTTCGCGTTCACGCGGACAATGTGCACTTTGGCTTGGCTCTCTGAAAACTGAATTATCACCTCGGGACGATAGTTTGCACCATCACCCTCATGAGCAGTCAATATTTGTATAATATTGCATTGGTACAGTACATGTTCGGTAGCAACAATCAAACTTCCGACTACATACATAATACTATACATGTGTGTTATGAGTTCAACCAAAAAGAGGAACAATGCACTGGAAGTTTGTAACATACTGCACTGCGAAACATGAAGCGCATATGTACCGGTATCCATGGTTTACTTTTGCAGCAAATGTCGTGCCCAGCCTGGATGTACAATACACGCTTTCCAGAACCACTTTTACCGACTCGATGTGTCCGCGCTGGACTTGTCGTCTCGGGAAAAGTTACCTGGTAATTTTTCCTGGGCAGCAGTTGGCAGGGCTGCCAACACTCACGCATTGAGCGTGAGACTCACGCATTTTACTTCATTCTCACGCTCTCACGCACGCTTGACATTTTCTCACGCTTAAAAAAATTACCCTCTAAAAAAATATATATATTAACGGCGATCGATCTTTGTAGGGCGCCCTCTGTTGACAGCTCCAACTAATCATGTGGTCGGGTGCTATTCTTTTCGCACAATCAGTATGGCTTCTCTGGAAGGGAGTAATCTTATTGAAATATATCACTTGATATCTATACAACTGATTCCGAGATCATATATTTTCCACAACTTACATGATTTAATTATTTTTAATTAAAACCAAGCATTTTATATATGAACATAATCCCGCCGTGAATATGGCCACTGATGCCGGCATGGCATTAAACTCCAAACTCACTCACTCACTCACTGGAAGGGAGTATATGGGTACCCAACTCATTTAGTCATCAATCCGAACAGAAGAAAGGTGAATGCCATCGTTCATGCATCGCGCGCTGGATCTATGGAGTTGGCATTTATTTTCATCACAAAAAATATTCCATTGTGCATTGCAAGGATCGCGGCATGGATTAATTGCAAGGGAAAAATTGAGGTGTAAGTGGACATCGTCGGAAAACTAGTGGGCAAACAAATTTGAGAAACAAAAAGAGTTGAGAAAAGTTTTTGTGTACAAAACTGGCTGAAAATAATTTTTGTAAAAGTCTAACAAAAAATAAATTCCTGTCAAATCTGCACTCACTGATATAAATTTAATAGTGAAAGACATTTTAGGCGAGAAAAGCTAATGGTCAACTGAATATCTCATTTCTTACCCATGACACTTTCACCTTCAAGAAGATTCACCTGAGCTGAAAAGGGAATTGGGTTTTGATGAATGAAAACTTTTGGGTTTGAGACTGAACTAATGGAACTAGAGGGATAATAATATCTACATTGTACAATAACATGTATGCCAGAGGCACTTTTATGCGGCAGATTGGACCATTTCTACCTAAAAAAATGCAAAAGCTCCGTATCGTGTGGGAAACCCCCCTCCCACACCCTCCATCCTTCCCTCGGTTGCGATTGTCCCTCGGCCCCGTGCACTCACTCACAAAATCTCACTCTGAACTTTGTCTCAATGTTGGCAGCCCTGAGTTGGCCAGGAAAAGTTACTGAGAGGAAAACATCTCAGGTTGTCTGCATTGTTTCTAAAATAGGAAAGATCCCATCATCTTGGTAAACTTTACTAAAAAGGTCAATTGCGGACAGGCCTTAAAGGAGTGTGACCAGATCACTTTTTTTTACCCATAACTCCCCGGGACTTACCTTATGGATCATGAGATTTTTATGTCATAACATCCGTTATATTTTTCTGATTACGAAACTAAAACTCCCGCGCTTCTAGGCCGCATATTTCTTAGGATATCGTCGAAAATCCACCGATTATTTGTAAACTAATTTTTCAGTATCAACGTTTATCCGCTGAAAGCATACTCGATAGTTTTGTTCAATTTTTTACTGGAAATTGCGAATGTTTTCGGGTTTTTGGGACATGGGAGGTGTGTATGGGAGTTACTTGATAATATTGGTAAGTTACATCGAAAACTATTTTCCAGAAACTCTGGTCACGCTCCTTTAAGAATGGATTTGGGAATTAGAAATGCTATTCCAGGGGCCCTTTATTCGCAAATAATGCCATACCGGTAATGCTTACGTGCAAGTACACACTACCGGTACGTACAGGGCATGTTGAGTACCGGTACATGAATCAACTACCAGTATGTTGTGTTCTGGCATGCCCAGGGTATGCAGACTGCTTTGCAATAACCTGGAAGGAACAAGCATTGATCTGTGTACACCTTCAATATGCGTTGACCTTGTTTACGGTACAGCACTGGTTTTTATTGTGCTGATGTAATTAATATTTGGTAAGGTCAATTTGATATGATTATGATGACATGTCCATTTATACAGTATGTATTGTAGATGTGAAATGAATGAGGTTAAACGTATGGCTTTTTAACAATACATAGTACATGTGGGTCTGTCCACAGTAATGGGGTACATTTCTGTAACATTCAAGATCTTAGGTCACAGTTCACTTCAAATGTCTTAATTTTATCTTTAAATTATCAAGCTAAACTAAGGAAATAACTTTTTCACCAAGGAGTAAGAAAAATAGTCCTACAACATACATTTCTGAAAACCTCGTGCACAAATTTTCCTATTACGCATGTAACAAAGACGGAAAAAAATGTCACAAAATTGTCTGTCCACGTTACATGCGTAATAGGAAAATTTGTACACAAGCTTTTCAAAAATTATGTTGTGGCAGCAATTTCTTACCTTTTTGGGCAAAAGTTATCTCCTGAGAACAAAACAAGGACATTTCTTTAATTCTGAGATAAACTAAAGACATCTGAAAGAAATTATTGACTTATTTTTCAAATGTACCCCATTACTGTGGACAGACCCATGTACAAGTAACAGCCTAGCCTTAATAATGACTGTTAATACCAGATTGTGCCTTTTTTTAACAGCAATCTTGTATTATCAGGAATAAAAACAGTGAATTAAGAACAATCATTTGGGAAGTGAAAATTATTTTTGTTATACATGTTAGTCCTGTCCGTATTGGAATTTTTTGGGAAAACTTACCAAGACGATGGATACTTTTCCCATTTTAAGTCCAATGCGAAAAGCCTAAGATGTTTTCCTCTCAGCAACTTTTCCTGAGTCTAGCGGTTACTTTTCCTGGCCAACTGCTGCCCAGGAAAATTGACCAGGAAACTTTTCCCGAGATAAGTCCAGTGCGGACACGGCGAGTCGGTAAAAGCGCTTTGGGCCATGAAGTTCAAACTGCGAAGGGACACTGCGCATGCTCTCCAACGGTCTCTGTAAAATTTTCCTGTGTCAAAAAGTCCAAATGCGGACAGCAGTAAAATTTAGCCATTTTTCATTTTACTATCGTCACGGTAAAACCCAATGCGGACACGGTTAAACACTCTAGGCAGATGTACATGTACATTGTACATGTTCCGGTAATGCCGAGTTTATGGCTTATAAACATGGCCTACATGCAGTGCTAAATTTGGTGCATTTTGGCAAATTTTGACAAACACCCAAAATGCTCCATTTTAATTTTTATAATCAAATTTTGTGTTTGCACCATGCACCAGTGATTCGCGAAATAGTTTTTTGAATGTGGTAAATCTAATTTGTTCTGCCTATTGGTGTACATGCGGTCTTTTGATTCCAAAGTGAAAAGTGCAAGTCAACTTCAGTCAAGGTGACTGAATTCACAATATTTTGCTTGATCAAAATCACTCTTCTGTTAAAAAGTAGATCTGACAAACTGAACCGTGTTATAAACAAGCCAGGCATTCTATCCTACACATACTGGTATGTGTGTACTAGTGTACGTGCACGACGTGAATAATTCATTTCTATTCAGTCGGTCAAGCATGTAACCAAAAGCCCTACAGATTATTGGAAGCTGTATTTGTTATACGTTCAGGTCTTACTGATGGACAGAAAGACATTTTTATTAAAACAATTTTTCCAGTAGTTTTCCCCTGCAGTTTTCATGGTATCCCACTATGGTAATTTTCCATCTACGTACAGTATGCCCAATAACACTTCTTCAGTATCACTGTAAGCATTTTCCAATTTGCAACTGAGTCATTCCGGGTTAAACTCATTCATCTCGGAGTTTAATGAAACTTGAGGCCTTTTCCCACTACACATGCTAGACCAAATCTCCGAGGTTGGCCCCCGACCCAAGGGTAAAAATACCAGTAAGCCCCGATTCCCACTTGAAATTCTCACCCCGAGCCCCCCCCCCCCCCCCCCCCCCCCCCCCCTCCCCCCACCTCCCCCCTCCCCCCACCTCCCCCCTCCCGCTCCCCCCCCCTCCCCCCGATATTGCTCTTTCCCCGGGGAGAGTTCTACCCTGAACAGGACCAGGGTTGAAAATTTTGGGCCTGGGCGAGACACTTTCCCGGGGCAAGAACGGTAGTGTGAAACGAGGCAGGGGCGAGTTCTCACTTGTTGAAGTAAGAGATGAGGTGACAATCTTTGTGGTGAGTCTGCCCCGAGTTTCAGAACAATATGCCCCTGCCCCCAAATTTTAAGATGCAGCATGCTACATGTATCTCATAACTGTGCAAAGGTCATGTATACCGGTACATGTAGCATGCCTAATTTCTACGTGTGTAACACTTCTAACAGGCGCTGTGAAATCGCACCTTGATTGTGTGTGAAGAGTACGTTTGTAGTTTCAGGAGACTGCATAATCAGTGCCATGATAAATGTACGGTTAATGGTGGAAAGCCGTGGCAGAGCGGTCTTGTGAATCGTATTCAAGACTTTGGTTGGTTCTAAAGGTTACGAGTTCGAATCCCCTTCTAGTCTGTCTATAGTATGTGTGTCTTTAAGCAAGGCACTTTGCTACACATTGCTTCTCTCCACCCAGTAGTAAATGGGTACCTGAGAGGGCAGTGAATGTTGATGTGTTTAATATTAGCCATTGACCGCATGACAGGCAACCAGGGCTGTATACCCAGACAGCTAAGATGGTGATAAGACCGTGCGACATTTGTTTATATCTAACGCGCCCTCTATTCAAATCGTGCCTGCCATTGTGCTTTGCAAAAATTTGCTTCGGAAATGGTGTTAAAGGTCACACAATTCAGAGCCCATCTGACAGGTGACGTAATTCTATATCTAAATTTATGTACAGCAAGAAGCGTGCGCACACTGAAAGCCACACCCCCAATGATGCCCGCCGTGACGTCAGAGTTACGGTAAAACCGTCTACATGTATAGGGAGTGATGTAATAGAGCCCTATGATCAGGGGTAATAATAATGTACAGTATACCGTACATGTATGCTTTTGCGGGTTTCTTGGATAAGTGCGTGATATAACTCCATATCATAGACCCTTTGCTCAGGTGGCCATGACAGTGCAGTCACATTGTCACCTTGCGTCGTGCACTAGAGTAGGCACCTGGTGGATCTATTGTCACATCATTTAAATATGAAAACCTGCTGCCTGTCATGGCCGCTGGTGCAAAGGGTCTATTAGTATTTTAGGCTAAATATGCTAGCTAAAATTACTTCAACATTCTCCATTTAATTTATAAACAGCTGAATATCATCAACAACCACAGCAGAGTATGATAGCAGGGGCGGGGCTTCTGACCCCATCAGGGCTAGGGCTACACGACATGGACTACGACAGTGACCCCCACCCCGAGCCTAGTGACCTATTCGTTGATTTGGGCATGCTCATTCTAGAGGGTCGGAAGCCGGACCGATCGGTCAAGGGACGTGTGGAAGGCGAACACTGCCCTCCTCTGTATCCCCACGAGATGAGACACAAATGTGACATGGAGAATAATACGAGGGTAGGTAGACACATCTATGAAATCCAAGTAATATTTGTTTTCGTGTCTTGTATGTATTTTGTTTGTGTAATAGCATTCCAGTAAAAATAGTCAATGAGTTTCCATGGCATTAGCATTTACTACAGTGTGATGATGCCGTGCTCCCAAATCTACACGGGTCCAAACTTAACCCAGATTCAGTGGTTTTTAACCAGGTCGAACTTCTCTACACTGGTCAAGTACAACCCAGAGATTTTTCATGGTGTGAAAAGGCCGTAATACATGTTAAGTGGAATGCAAGCGATTCGAGGAGCATTGTCTTCCATAGATGGTTGATTCTTTGATTCAATGCATAGTTCCGACCTGTCAATCAACCGAACCCGCCGACCAATCACAACAGAGCTAGCAGATGTCACCCACATAGGTCAAAGTGCACTGTACGCTCACAACAACATGATCACGCGATATGTTCTGCCGGCCCCATACAATTTGTACAGTGTTGTATGCGACGATCTGGGTGAATTTTTGGTTTCAAGGCCGGTCGTTTCGTTGTTCAAAGTTACGAAAGCTATATTTCGTGATGATATGATATCTCTGTATTAGTGGCCCTTTACTCAGTGTGTTCTAAGATAACTGTTGACCCTGAAACATGAATACCTTTGAGTTTTCTTCAATGAATCTATGCTTTCCGTTGAAAGTCCCATTGCTTTGTGCGTTGTGTGTCGCCATTTTTGACGATAGCGTGTGAGCCATAGCAACAATGTCCAAGGGGGCGGGGTTAACTGGGCAAAATCGGAACTACAGTGTATGAATTCTCGCATTCAATTCTCATTTTGTGTCATGCACAATTTGTGTTTGTTAAAAAGTATGATGGTCACTTGAGAGTACATGTACATGTACATGTATTCTGCTCAAAGGGATTTACTTCAATCCCCTCCTGACAATAGACTACTAAAGTGTGACGTCAGTTGTCATGGTAATTGGGTCTAAACATTCGCTGGTAATATGAATTGTTCATTGGTATAGCGCAGGGAAACAGTTCACTGGTTTTAGTGTAGACCCAAAAACCATGGCAACACACAAAGGGTGACGTTTTCACTTTAGTAGTCTATTTGTTTTCGATTGCGGGGGTATTTTTTGCCTGAGCCTCCTCCCCACTGTTTTATTGTCTGCATTGTGGCTTTCACTGGCTTAATCCACTGTAAAGTGGTGTTCCCATTGGACTAATTTTGGTAAAACTCCCGTGGTTGTGCGGGAGAGTAACAAAATTTAGTCCAATGGGGACGCACGGAGAATTAGCGTCCCTGTAAAGCTACCGCGACCACGATGTAAAACTTACAGGGTGAGAGAGGCCGCGGAAACTTTCCGCTCAGCCGCGGGAGTTTTACAGGGCCATCGAAAAGTCCAATGGGAACAGTTTCGCCCTATAAAATGAACACGACCCTGCAGTAAACTATGGGCCTGCACGGCAAAATTTTACTGCAAGGTCGCGGTAGCTTTCCGCATGGGCACTGAAAACAATTGCAAATTGGAACGCAAGGGAAGATTACACGAAGGAATGTTACCAAAGGTCGCGGTAACTTCCCGCGAGGCAGCGGAAAAGAAAGTCCAATGGGAACATGCCTTAAGTCTGTAAAATCACATACATGTACATGTCCATCACCAATCCAGTTACAAACTTGTAACAATATGGTAGATAAACGTGTAGAAAAGAATGCCTTTATGTACTATATAGGTGTACCGGTACCTCTGGTTCGATGACTCATGTAATGTAAACTTGTACATTTTATGCACATGATGCACATCAGGGTGGAGTTTGTTATTGTGTGGTTCTGCCATGTAACAAACCTACATTAATGACCTATATTTCAGTTTAGCTGCTAAAAATATATATTTTGCTGGTGGACACTTATTCATTGTCAGAAATTAGATTTTTTGTATTCATGCTTAGACATATTCTGGAATCTTGATTCAGCCAAATTTTCTTTGATCAGTTGAAATTACGTATCAATTAGATGCGAGTCTTTCCACAGTAAAGGGGGCATTTGGGCAACACACCATATTTTTCAGAAAATACCTTTGTCTGGTTTTAAAATAAAAGAAACTAGTTTCAGTTGTTCTGAAGAGATAACTTAGGCCCCAAAAGGGTTACAAATAGTGGGATGAGCTACATGTATTTGTAACGGTTTGCCAATCATGTACATGTATACTACAGTACCTTTAAAAAAAAAGAAAAAATATATGGGGGAAAATCATTGCATTGGACTGGAAATTGTTTCCAGTCAAATGGCTTATAAATTAAAATATTTGGAGATTGCAAACCCTGTACTAGCTTTTTAAGAACAGAAATTTTCAAAATCTGATTAAACTTGAGCTAAATTTAACACAACGAGCAAATTGTAAGGATCGAGTCAAATGTTTGACTTCTTATTCTGCCTCTTTTATTGACTGGCATTTTCATACTCGCAATGCATCAGACTTGTTGAAGATGTGCTATCCTCAATTGGTTTGCATTTATTTAATGCTGACAAGGGTGTTTTAGGAGAAAGACGATGCCCAAAGGCAACATCTTAGACCCTGTCCAAGTCGGATCAGGTTGGCAATCCAGCATTCTTGGCAACAGGCCCAAATGCTATCCATTCATATCACCTGCTTGCACTTTGGAGATTGTTACTATTTTTATCTCACCGTGGGCTCCTAATGTCATCTGGCTTTTGATTGCACCAGGGCCCCTCTGCACAGGAAACTCGATAATTCACTCAGTAAGGTAGTGCTTCTTAAAACGTGAAATGTTACATGTAACATTGTGTTTGAAGCTTGTACTGGTAAGCAGGGGCCAATTTCATAAAGCTGTTTAGCAGAAAAATTTGCTTAATCCAAAATTTGTTTGGATTAATATATAAAAATGGGTTTCAGTCAAAATCTGATGTGATTTGTATCGTAATGCATAGTTCCGAGATTGCCCAGTTAACCCCGCCCCTTAGATATTGTAGTTATGTGCTCACAAGCCATTGCAAAAAAATGGCGACACAACGTACAAAGCAACGGGACTCGGCATGGAAAGCACAGATTCATTGGAGAAAACTCAAAGGTATTTATGTTTTAGGGTCGACAGTTACCGTAGCACACACTGAGCGAAGTGCTAGTAATGCAGGGATGACATATATTCATAAAAATGCGCTTTCCTACCTTTGAACAGCGAACCGCCCGACATTGAAACCAAAATTCACCCGGTCACTGGCGCATACAACATACAAACTGTATGGGCAGAAAATCGCGTGATTGTGTAATGATTGCATCACTTTGACCTATGTGGGCGCTGTCTGCTAGCTCTGTTGTGATTGGTCGGCAGGTTCGGCTTGATTGACAGGCCGGAACTATGCAATGACTGATATTGTGCCATTCTTGCTAAAAACACAAGTTGACACGCAATTTTAACTATTAAATATCCCATTTTTATAAAGCAAGCAAATTTTGGATTAAGCAAAATGTTCTGCTAAACAACTTTATGAAATTGGCCCCAGGTGTATTCTTTCACATGCACACTTGGTATCCACTTGGCCAGACTAAATTTGTTGCTATGTGGTAAAGGTGAGCAGAATTACAGTGTTCACCGTATGAGAGAATGACATAAAGCAACAAGATTTTCAACAAGTTTTCTAGGCAATGGTGTGCTCCACATAGCAACAATAGCATTGTGTGTGACTTTCTTAAACTGCATCTCCATTTGAAAGTGATCAAGGGGCGCCGGCCATTATCCAAATGTTAGATGCAAAATGCTAATTAGCCATTGCTCGCATTGGCAAATAACCCATTAAGGCCGTCTCTACTGGATGATAACAGTAATCGGTAATCATGTTCATTAGAAACACGGCCATTGACTCATCCTGTGCTTTCAATGCTGTTGGCTCAGGAATTTCATGCATCTATCGCTCTTCATTTTTGTTCAGCAATGGTACGTATACAATTGCAAACCTCCCATACTGCTTACAGTCTGCCTTGTCACAGCACAGCTGATTTCCTAATGCTTGATTGATGCATCAGATCCCCTCAAGATTGAGTGCATGTACAGTACTGTACATGCCTGAGGAAGTCTCAATATATGGACAGGAATTCCCAAGGTTAATTTGACATGCTCAGATGTGTCACAGATTGCCAGGTCCTTATTTAAATTGATGTTGGAAGTCAACCTTTAACACCTGAATTACTAAGGAGACTTTAAAGAAATGCACACAGTGTACCAGTAGGCAGACAAACATACATGTTATGTATGGCTATGTATGTGGAATGTATTTTGCAGCCTTGAGCTGTCCACTGCAGTAAAGACACACCAAAATAACATGGCCCCCAAAGAATTTCCCTCATCATAAATTTGTTATTGCATTCTCACTGCTGTTCAAATATATTTTTGTTTTTACATGATGTATGGATTCACACAGAACCTTTTTCATGCATTATTGAGCGTATAACTTTGACGCATATTGTCTCAAGAAAAGACTACAAAATGGAGGGAATTTGGTGTGAACCGATAAACTGAAAATCACAGAATTACAAAAATGTTTGCTGATCAAGTTGATCCTGTGGTTTTCAATGTGTCATTTCACACTAAATTCTGTCAACACCACATTTTCTTGAGGCAACGCACATCTAATTTATACGGAGCCCGGGAGTTGACGAAGTGAAAATTGTTTTTATCTCGTTCCCACAAATTATCTCGTTTCCATGACTTATTATCTCGTGGCCGCGAGATAAGGCATGAGAATAAGAGAATAAAATAAGTCGTAGCCACGAGATAAGTAAAAATAATAATAATTATAGTCGTGGGAAGTAGATAGTACATACATGTAATGTATTTATGTAAGTCGTGGCCACGAGATAATAGGCTTACATGTATGTAAAGCCCGGTTCATACTTCATGCAACGAAAATTTTAACCGATGCAAATTTTAAAATGTTTTAATACAACACTAAGCAAAGATCACAAAGAGAGAGGTCAGACATTGCATTTCAGCACTCCAGTAATATGACGAATTATGTCAAGAATATATAGCCCGCCGCCTCAACATACTGTACCGGTACATCATGTATACATGTAGTTAAAATTTTTTGTTGAAGTTGAACAGCAGTCAACATGCGTTAACGGTACCAAATCCTCAAATTTGTACACAATTTTCCATAGGACCAAGGGGTTGAAATACTATTCCAAAAGGTCATTTAACTCAGCCAGCTTCAGACCATGTTCAAATCATGATGGGAATTAAAGAGTCTACGATCATTATATTTTTAGAGCTTTTACACCAAGATAAAAGAAAATTGTACGTGGGCTCCACAGTATACTGGTAGTTATCCCAATAACAAGTTGTACTTTGAGTCACACATATTCCCAGGTTAGCTGTTTGTGTCCAGGGAATTTAAGCAGCCTACGTTCTGTTCTCATGTACTCGCAGTCCTGAAACCATTCATTCTCCTTGACCTGACACTGACTCATGGGGTTTCTATCCTTGATTACTCAGGGAAATGAGCAGTTCGTTATGTCAGCAATTTGTCATGTTTCAGTGCAACCACAGGATTTTATATTTTTGTTTAAGGTGGTTTATGTGGTTTAGAATAATTTGATGAATGTTTCATTATGGGCAATTTGAAGGTGCATATTCTGTTAGAGAAAATCAGTACATGTGTAGTATATACTGTGTATATATGTACACATGCAGTTTACATGTATGACTAATTCTGTTTTTGGTTTCATGTCTACGTAATTCTGCAGCTTGAAATTATCTTGAGCTTTTATAGGATTTGATGATGCATAGTAACATCCTACAGAAGTCAACTCGGATAGAATTTAACATTTACATACATGTACATTTTCATTATTCTATTATACCATTAATGTACAGTATGTACATGTACAAATGTACTGTATGCATATGCGCAATTTTGACAAGATTGCAAAATTGGCTGCAGTTATGTCATTGTACAGTAACTGAAAGGGGACAAGTGCAGGCATGCTATGCGCAAAGGAATAAGGCAATGTTCAGACACAGTTCTAACGGTTGCTCACAGCCGAGGACCTGTTGTAAAATTAAAATGTACCGAGGAAAGTGTAGCATTAAAGTGCATTCATAAATCCCTATTGGCTGGAAGCACATCATGTGGGCAGTTTTAAACAGATAATATAGGCCCAGTCAGTCTTGAACACTTTTGAGCCTGGGTAGCAGCCGCACCTGCGCTCTGGTCAGCGGGTATGGAACACGCACATGCACACACAAACTGCACGCTCCCGAAAGCAAATTAACCTGGTCGTGTGTGTGCGCTTAAAACATGTTTGCATTACGCGTAACGCGGTTTCGACGTCCGAAACCGAGGGGTTTTTGGGACCCTACACACTTACTGAGAATGGCATTGCAATAATTTTTTTCAGGAATTACACTTCCATCAATGATGCTTACAGAATATGTTTAAAATCAAACAACTTGAATACGTGAAGCATTACAAGCCCTCAAAGTCTCTGAAGTGTAAATTTGAATTTTAGGAATTGCCCCTCTATTGGTTTTAAAACTTGTACCCAGTAAAGTACCCCAGTATCCATTTGAATCATGAACTAAAGATTTGTTTTTGGCTTCATTGTTTATTCATTATATGCAACCCCAATCCCATTTCTATCTTTGCAGTGCAAGCACCTGGAAGCAGCACACTCATACATCTGTTTCCTATGTTTAAACAACATCCCGATGTCCGTGGAGGTCCTACTCTACCCAGAATGCTGCTTGAATGATGAGGAAGGCATTGAAGTCAGTACCAGCGAGGACACCATGCAGGCATCGGACCAGAATGCCTCACATCTGCTTCTAGAGCAGTGGATTGTGCAGCTCTTGCCTAAAAGGTACAAACAGGCACAAGTACATGTGACCAGGGGCCAATGTCGTATTAAATCCTGTTCGCACTCGTGTTCTGATTAGGCCAAAAAGAAAGAAAAAAATATGTTTAAGCGTAAGTTGAAGTCTCCCAAAATGATGCGGTGACGCGGCTTTTTTTTCTTCGCCTTTTTGTTTTTGTGGATTCCAAGCAATAAAGACATATTTTTAATCGAAACACTCCACAGACAGTGCGTGACTTAGTAAATAAAAAACTTTGATGCGCAGGGTTAAAAGTGACGCACGCACTGACGATATATATTTTTGCTGTTTTTAAAGAAAAAAAAGCTTTGACGCGCAGGGTTAAAAGTAACGCGCTAACGCTTTTTTTTTCGCCTTAAGCAGTGCTCTTTCAAATTCATAACTCATTTTCTGCTTAAGCAACTAGCAAACCAAACCACATGCTAACCTACTGATTTTTTTGCTAACGGGATGCTTTTTTTATTCATCGCCATACTCTGCATAATCCGAGACATATTCAAACAGATACACAACTTTCAGACAGTTTATCTGTGGTAGTGACAGTCGTCCCAAAATGTACATTACCAATGATGGTATTTAAAATTGTTGACATTGACTAAAGCAAAGCAGACGATAACACGTTCAAACAAAACAGACGACAGCGTTGTGCGCGTACTCGCCTCGCGTGCTTAGAACAAGCTTTATGAAATAATCCAAAAATGTTATTTAAGCGTAACATGATTTATGAAATTGGCCTCTGGTACGTTGTAATTGGAATTAAGTAAAAATCTTGACAAAGTATTTGTTTAGATCAATCTTCAAATACTGCATTCGTTACTTTGCTCAGTAGCAGACCCTTGCAACACCGAGAGAAAAATTTAGTTCATAGGGAAAACCTGACGAAGTGTACCACTGTGCCTCATAGGTGGAGCATCTGCCCAGTGTGTTGGAGGTCTCAGGAAAAAACGTAGCTCAGCTGGTAGAGCATCTGCCCGGTGAGTCAGAGGTCTTGGGGAAAACCCGAGGAACTATACCACTGTGCCTCGTAGCTCAGCTGGTAGAGCATCTGCCCGGTGAGTCAGGGGTCTTTGGGAAAACCCAAGGAACTATACCACTGTGCCTCATAGCTCAGCTGGTAGAGCATCTGCCCGGTGAGTCAGAGGTCTTGGGGAAAACCGGAGGAACTATACCACTGTGCCTCGTAGCTCAGCTGGTGGAGCATCTGCCAGGAGTGTCGAAGGTCTTGGGTTCGGATCCTGATAATTTTCCTGATGATTTTTCTCTCATCCCATGTTTGATTAGATATGCAGTAATTCTTCGTTTTTCTAATTTTCTCTTCTTTTTTTAAGGTTTCCTGATGGCAATTGCCACAGCCACTTGCTCTTCCAGGCCGTTAGATCATTCCTGTATTTCTCCCAGATCAGTGCTTGGCTCAGCTCTACCCAGGGAAGACTACCAAGAAACATTGTCTACAGGTCAGATTTCTTACATGATCTAAACAAAACCAAACAAATTTTACTCTGACCGAAATATTGAGGAGGCTGAGAAATATAACATTTTATCAGTCAGTAACATGTATAACCATTTGGAAATTTATAAAACCCGGAGGTCGGAGGTGGTCGGAGTTACCCAAAAGTGCCCGGAGGTAGATTTGTTTTGCTAACGTGTAGTTGGTGTGTTGACGGTGGCTCCGGAGCTACGTTGTATTAAAATAACAAGCCGGAGGTACATGTAGGTTGTAGCATGTACTACGTACGGTTACAAAAAAATTCTACCTCCGGGTTACCTCCGACCTCCGGGTTTCAACCACACCCTAACCATTTTATGTGGCAAGGCTAACTGCACCATCTCTTGTAAGAGCCGCTGAGGCAGGGTGAGCCACTCTGCCTGATGTGCCTTTCTGAGCTCCTGCTCTTCTAGGGCTGTTTGGGAGACGCGTGGATCCAGAGGTCAGGTCATCCCATACAGGGTCATTTAGGTTGGAAACCCAATAAAATTGGTTTTCTGAGAGCCATTTAACTGCAGGATTCTCCCAGAAATTGTCACATTTTATTGCTGTGGGAATCGCTTTGTTTCAAACACGTCTACAAAATCATGGAAATTAAGTCGTGAAAGATATTCCCAAGTGATGGTCGATTAGTGCCTTGTTATCCACAAGTTCAATATTTATTTATTTATTTATTCCATTTATTTACCAAGGGTGTGCCAAAACAGTTTACAAGAACTGGTTTCCATAGGGGCCCTGCAAACACTCATAAAACAAATATATTATATTAAACAACTGAATCACAAACAAACTGGAATAAGATACTACAACATCAACATTCACAAAACATCAACACCCGCACAATTGGACAGAAATAATAGTTACAGAAGAACAACATCACAAGAAATATTATACATGCACGTGACACTGAAATTTACGCTAATTACGGGAGTTGCGAAAAACCCGCAAAAAAACTTTTTAAGGGGGAAAAAATGGGAAAATTCTCTTCCGGCTGCAAAATGAAAGTTTAATTTTATGGCAACCAAGTCATACGACTCCGTAAATTAGCATTTCTCCCTTGAAGTTGATCATGTGAATATTATGTATTCACATGAGTTTGTTTTTGCCCTACCCAATGTAACTTGATAAGCACTGTAAAACACTTTATAGCGTGCTCGGGTGGGACTTGAACCCACAACCTCCTGCATACTAGGCACTATAGGTAGACGTCTTAACCACTCGACCACTGAGCTGGCCAGTGTTGAGCAGCCGGTTCGAATCACTGTTTTGATCAAGATTCTATATTTTTAAGAACATGTTATTTGTTGTACCCATACATGGTTTCCTTATCAAATGATTTCTGTGCCTGTCATGAATGTCTGTAAAAGCTCTCAAAAGAGAACAATGGGTGTAGTTGCTGAAGGCTTTATTAAATGTATTCCTTAATTCTTTTGTTTCTTTTCTATTACAGAGTCTGTGCACCAGGAGAGTCCTTCTCAACCAGTTTTGCTTCCACTCCAGATGTCCACACTTTCCCCATCTTAAACTTGTCCAAATCATCCAGTCTACGGGTCACAGTAGCCTCACTACCTCGTCCTCAAAACATACCCATTCTTCCATGTTCCAATCTGGAACACACGCCCAAAGATCAGACTACCACGAGCAATGCTGACGAGGATGATGATAAGGAATATAAGTACGAGTACGTCGACCCACAAAGAGAACGGGATCAACGAAGCGGGGAAGAGTTGAAAGAGGAACGACGGAAACGACTTAGCGGAGGAATGTCGCCGCGTTCTGATAGCCAGACTAATCTATTTGCGGCACATAAGTTAAAAGTGTTGCTTCCTGATATGAAAGAGGTACCTCCTTCGCAGTCGGCGCACCACGTGCAGAGAGTAGCAAGACTGAGAGATTGTTCTCCGCAGCATGCACGCAGACTTTCCCTAAAGCCTTGTGGGAATCTTCAGTCACGGCCGCTATCGGGGGAATTCGAGGAAAAACAAAAATCCCACGCGGCCAAATTAAAACGGTTTGACGAAACCGACAAAGGCAAGCACACACCAACGTGTGAGTTGTACTACACCAGTGGCCAACCCAGCTTCTCCACTGTGGAATTAGAGAGAAGAATCCGAGAGTTGAAACTCGAGAAAATGGAGCGGAGTAGTTCGCCCGAGTGTGTGATATCAACTCCCCCGCCGTCGAGGGGCGAGTCAACTCCGAGACCCATCTGTGCGTGGAGAGACAGAACACCAAGTCTCGAGGATGACGACGGCATATTTTTCACGGCCAAGTCGTCTCTTGAAGACCGAAGTTTTGCCGTGCAGGATGTCCCGAGAACGTCTAACCGTGACGAGGACGACGTACCAAGCACAGAATTCGGTACGCCCCTCTCCACGGTTCCCTGGTTATCCTATCACAAATCGACTCACTTAGATGCAGGAAACCAGGCAAACCAGGGTCATATACATTCTGAAAATCAAGCCGAAAATGTCTATGTGGGTAATCAACCAAAACACGGTTTCGGTGCGGCCGATAATTTGTCGACGCCCAGCCAAAGTCAATCAAATATCAGCAATTTAGTTAACAAAATGCCCGAAATGCAATCCCAGCACTGCCACTCTTTCGAACCAGCAACCACAAATGCAGCACAGAGTGTCGGCAAATTATCCGGACCAATCGCGACCCCACGTGGCCAGTGGACGTTCGATAACACCCACGGATCTTACAGCCCCGTAAGTTGCCACAGCACACCCGGTGAAACACGTCGCGACCGAAGCCCAGCCAGACTTAGCCCAGGTTCCATCAGCCCTTTCTCAGGAAACACTACGTCGCCCACCTCCTCCCCCAGGAATGGACGACGACGGGGCTTTAGCCTGGACGGTTGTGATTTTCAGGCCGACATCCCCGCGCCATTCCGTAAACCAATGCAATATGACGGGGGCTTGGACGGTGGTAACTGTGCTCCCTCGCCTTTCACGCCGGTGTTTGGGAGAAGCAAGTCTTTGTTCAGGAGTGTGCTTGGAAAGGAAAATGCTTCTTGGGGAAAAGAGGTGAGTGCTTTTAAGCTGATCGACTTCAGAAACCTTTCTGGCATGCAAGAGGTACATGTTCGTATGGCAAGCTGCCCCAGTGGACATTTTGGCCCAATCAGAATAGACGAATCCGGTTTGCGCACTTCCGGGTTTGATAAGCAACTTCGTGTTAAGCAACTGAAGTGAAGTACATGTACATTTTTGGGCTAAAATAAGTTCCTTGGATCAAGTTAAAGCTGTTTCTTCTATTTTAAAAAAAGAAAGTAGTAATTTTGGGAAAATATCTCGATTGCCGAATGCGAAATGTAGGCTCTAGATTTTTTACACCGTGTGTATTGCTTTACAACATCCCTTAACCAGGATGTTATGTACATGTAGATTTTATACCGAGTGAAACTCCATGATATCTGACTTACTTGAACCCAATCTGTTGCAGGGCCAACCAGCCGACGGTATTGAAGCAACTACTCCCTCCACACTATCAGGGCTAAGGAGTGGTTTAGTGAGGAGATCACTAGACAGCTCCAATACGTACGTCTTCAATCCCAGTACGGGTCTGCCTATTAACTCCAGCCCGGTAAGTCTGGCTTTCGGGAGGTAAAACGGGTGTATTTTAATGATTATTGTAGACCATGAACAAGTTAAGATTTTTTTCCAGAAAATATATTTCGTTCTAACCTAAGAATCATGTAAAATACCTTCCCAAAATACTATCCATGAAAAAACCCAGAAAATCTCCAATTTGGATGTGGAAGCAAAAAGGTTGGTGTAATCACTGCCCTGAAATGTAATCGGATAAATTAGTTTACAAAACATTGGTGGTTTTTTGACAATGTCCTTGAAAATATATGGATTTCAATGATGGGTTTGGATGGAAACAATTTAGTGAGCCTTAGACCTCTGGCACTCTGGGTGCAAGCTGAACCAGTTGAGCCTCTGTCCAGTATGTAAGAGGTCTCAGGTTCGAATCTCAGTGAGGACTATGTAATTTCTCTCAACCTGTATATACCCTTTGCACCGGCAGCCATGACGGGGCAGCTTTTCATATTTAAATGATATGACAATAGATTCACGAAGTACCTACTCGTGCATGATGCATGTTAACAATGACTGCCCACTGCCATGGCCGCCCTTGTAAAGGGAAGGAGTACATGTATATAAATATTTGAAGTGTCCATTGTTTTGAGTGTGTAACTTGGATAAAAACTGAATTCATTGTTTACGTTTTTTAGGCGCCTCTACGGAAAGCCAAGACAGAACACGACTGTGCATCTCTCGTCAAACCAAGATCTCTTCTCAAGAGGTACCTGAATATTTTCATGGGTTTTTCCTCCTCAGTAGACCTACCGGCTTCCTGCTTTTTTAGAAGATTCCTAAAACAGTGCTGTGAAATTTGCCACATTCCACGGCTGCAGCCAACCTGGGGCCGATTTCACTAACACAATATTTTGCGATCATCGTTAGAATGATCGCTAAATTCAAATCCATCGTTATTGCGATGGCGATGGATTTTGCATTTCACTAAAGCCGTCGCAATAGCGATGAGTATTAATTATAAATACATTTATTGGACGAGGACGATCGCTTAGTAACGCGTAAACAACCAGAAATTCGGTGACTTGATGCACGATTCTGCAGCGCAGACAATATAGCGACAGATATGCCATGATGCTCGGATGTTGTGGAATAGAAGCATCCTGAGAGCTTAATACTTGAACGGTTGCATCTATTGCATGGCTCCTAAGAGTTGAAGGGCGGAGATGTGGCTCTAAAATGTCAATAATTCTCATGACACCATTTCGCGTAAACCGATAATATTTGTGCATCTTTTTGTCATTGTATGAATCCAAAGAATTTGTCCTGTCCCTGAAAACCCTCTCTCTCGGTAATGCTCTTGCGTCGTTTATGTACAACAACTGAAACGCCATTTCGAGACACACTGAAAATCACCAAACCTTCAAAATACTAAACAAATGGCGCAATATTGTATTTTAGCGATGAATGTTTCCATTTACGATGACAAATTAGTCGTCGCTAAATATTCATCGCTAAATAACAACTAGCGATGGCCAACGCCATCGCTAAGTTTTTGTGAAATCGCTCTTCGAAGTTGATCGCAAAGTTGCGATGGTTTTCGAGTTTAGCGATTGATTTGGGCATTAGCGATCATCGCAAAGCGTTAGTGAAATCGGCCCCTGGTTTCCACATCTTTCTAGGTGTATCTTACAGGCCATTGAGTTTTCTCATTTTCTCATCAGCTCTCCATCCTGTAATGATCTGGAGAACTCCAACACCCCTCTATCTCAGGCTACTAGGGTTTTTAGCACCAGCGCACCGGCGTCCACCAGCTGTCTTCTTGGGAATTTTGAGGTTGGTTTCAGTGATGAATTTCGGTTCGAATTTTAACGGGATACTTTGAAACGAATGATAACGGCAAACTAACTGGTCCTTTTCCATTGTTTACGTCCCGTTTGAGCTAAAGTATGCATGCTCAATATTGACGTAGACAATGGGAAAAGGACCGGTTTGTTTGCTGCCACGAAACGTCTCAAAAGTCTCCCATATAAGCTTGTCCATGATGTCAATTTGTTTCTCAAGCCCCATAGTTTTAAAAAGTGCAATTGTAATTAAATTCCTATTTTACTTCACGAGTTGACAAGAAAAACCTGACTAAAAGTGTTGATAGCAATGGTAACAATCACCATATAATTTGTTTCCGTGTAAAATGGTACATGTACCTTTTGTGGGAGAAATTGCCAACTAAAGGTGTTTTTTAAGGTTGTCTGCAGACAACTTTTTTTACCATTTATTCATACATGTTTTCTGAAGTACATACTGCATGTGGCTGAAATTTTTGCAAGGCAGTCTATCAACATTATTCTTAAGTTATGTAATGCTGTTCCTGTTTTTAAGTCATATTTTTCAATCATTTAATCTGTCTTTAACATAATTTGCTTTTTTGAAGCTTTATGCAAGGTTTAATGTACTTTACCATACCTCGTTTGTATTTGACCCAACCATTCGAAATGAGTCGGATGTCGCACAGTTTGGTTAAGTTTTTACAACCATAAGCAGAAATCGGTGGTGGATCCAGGCCCATTGAAATGCGAAAAAATAATGGATGTTTTGGGAAGTGCCTGGATACCGCCTGGAATTTTTGGGTACTGCTGCATATGTCAATTGTATTTTCCTATTTTAATGATCCAGGATCAGCTGCTGATTTTGGTTCTGGCCGCAAAAAACTCGGCCAAGACTGTGACATATTTATAAACGAGTCGCATATTCGTTAACTAGAGCTCTATTCTCACTGGTCTATTCACCACCTTAAGTTAAATGTTCTAAACCAGTCAGCCACAGACACATGGGCTGCGTACAGTTCTCGCTACTCCGGAGTATTGCGTCGGGTCACATTACACGAACGGCCATCAGTCAAGATGGCCGTCTCTTGCCATGACTACACAAAAAATGCTGTTTCACTGCTCACAAGAAACTGAAGAAAATACAGACAGTCAGTCGTGAGAACCTTTGATGCCATCTAAAAACAAACCTTAGTACCGTAGGTTGTTGTTTCAGTTATCCAGTTGACACGTTGAGCAAATTCACAAAAAAATTCCACCCATATCCGCCATCTTCGTACAAATCACATGGCACTCGTTGGAGCACACTCCCCATTTGTCAGGGAGTACAAAGAGCATACTCTATTTGACCCGATTGTCGTTAATCTTGCCGTTCGCGTGCGCAGGAGTATACTTGTGTTAACACGAGTACACGCCCGAATGCAGCCACGTAGTTCTACACAGTTAGAAACAATACATGTATGTAGACACAAATGTAGACTGTTTGAAGATAACCAAACTTGGTTGTTTTATTTCAATGGTGATTAGGCAAAACGAACAACTGTTTCTTTGTGCTTTTTGCATTTCCCAGGAGTCAGTATTAAATGGTAGGCTGGAGCCGTTAGGAACAATCGACGGTTTCACTGCTGAGATCGGAGCAAGCGGGTCTGTCTGTCCAAAACACGACGTTCTTCTACAGTGCGTCTAATACAAACTGTGTAACTGTTGTCCCTTTGTGTCTTTTTAAATTTCCCAGGAGTCCGTATTAAACGGTAGGCTGGAGCCGTTAGGAACAATCGACGGTTTCACTGCCGAGATCGGAGCAAGCGGGTCTTTCTGTCCAAAACACGTTGTGCTTCCTGTTACCACGTTCTTCTACAGTGTGTCTGATGATGATGCTCCTTCATCGTATTTTGTAAGTCTAAACACCGAACAAAGTAAAAGTTTGGAATATGTGACTTAAATTTAAGTTAATCATTTAGAGACGATACATTTTCCCTCTGGAATATAGAATTTCATTCAATTTGCCAAAGATTTGCCAAAAAAGTGGTAACTTGTTACTGATTGAAAAGAAATTATATTACAGGAACACACATTAGGGATGGGACGTTGAACCGGTTAACCGTTTAACCAAAAAAGAAAAACAAATTGAAAAACCGGTTTCAAATGCCGACCGTTTAAACAAAACCCAATTTTAAACGAAACCCAATTTTAAAGAATTTACAATAGTTTTCAGAGGGTTATTTGTAATGACTTCATGAAACTGAAATAAATTTACATGGGGTCGTAGTAAAATTTTGACCAGATAAAGGTTCAACGATTATTTTGGGGGCCTGGGGATATTGTGTACATTGCACATGCATCTATAAACACCAGCAACAATCTTATTTAATGTCGGCCGAACGGTTAACTGGTTAACTGACACTTGAAAGAATAAACCCTTTCACGGTTATCGACGCCATGTTGTTCACGGGGCAGTTCGAACACGCTTTGCTGTCTGCGCGGATCGTATACGAATGCATTGTTACATGTAGGTCACTGTGCATTAGTTACGATCTGCGCACGCACACAGCAACGCGTGTTCGAAGTGCCCCGTGAACAACATGGCGTCGATAACCGTGAAAGGGTTTATTGCAAACCGGTTTCTGAATTAACTGTAGATTTCCATCCCTAACACACATTGTCTGGTAATAAGACCAATAGTACATGTCTATGTGCCCAAGTTACTGTGAGTTACCACAATGTCCCAAAAAAAAAAAAACATTTAGTTTTCTAATTGAACTGAGCCCAATTTCTTTTATTTAGCACAAATTTGCTGTGCACAAAATTTACTGCTTTGCAAAAATGGGTCACCAGCCAAAAAGAAATATGACCCACTGAAAAGCAGATACGAACTTCTCTACGAATTGCTGTTGCAGCGATGCCCTATGGGCTCTGCCTTCATGGATTTATATGGCAAGCCAATACACGGTAGTTTCTTTTGCTTGTTTTTGCAGGGTTACATTAATCTAGAACACCTAGGAAGACGAGGCTACCATATACCAAAAACAGGCACCATCCAAGTGGTAAGTCATGTAAACTCTAATCCCGGATAGGGGCTTGGAAGTGAATAACTGTTGGCCCAGATGTGGGCCTGAATGGGAATATTAGCTCGAGGTGAATGCGAGGGCCATTATGTTCAGGTTGTCAACCACACATTCATTCCCATTCATAAATACCTTTTGTGCAAGTCGGCAATAATCCTCAATTTTTGGGTTTTTTTACCATTAACTTTGTTGTTCGGTGATTTTGCTTAGGGTGGATTCACACCGAGTCTTTTTGTGCGTACATTTGACGCACACCGTTTTTGAGAATAAGCAGTGTGAAGCGACGCAGTGAAAAATCACAAAAACACTATCTGCTCAAGTTGATTCTGAGGTTTCTAGTGCATCGTTTTACTCCAAATTAACTGAACACCGCTTTTACTCAAAGCAATGAGTGTCACATTTACACGCGAAAAGGCTGTGTGAGTCCACCCTAACAGTTTTCCTATCTACATGGTCATGCATACAGGTCTTGTTTCTCCCTCGGCCTCTGCATGTAAGTTTTTTTTTTCTTTGATTATACCAGGACGGCCTAAAATGTAACACAAGTGTCCGTCCCGGTTACGAGCGTATATTGGAAATTTGTACACAGGGTTTTTAGAAAGGCATGTTGTCACACTATTCGTAACCCTTTTTGGGCCTAAGTTATCTCTTCAGAACAACTTAAACTTATTTCTTATATTTTGAGACCAGACAAAGGTATTTCCTCGAAAATATGGTCTGTGTTGCCAAAATGCCCCCTTTACTGTGGAAAGACCCAAATACTATTGTATAAAATGAAGCTTTTCTGGTACTGTGCAGTAGAGATGTATTTAAACCAGGTGCACCAAAAGATGCATGTACGCATACATTATGCAGAACTTTGTCATTTTTTTTGCCAGACATTATTCAACCCCAACAAGACGGTAGTCAAGATGTTTGTAATGCGCTACAATCTAGCTGATATGCCAGCCAACTGCCAGACCTTTGCAAGACAACGCATCTTCTACATGCCCAGCAATGCACAGCTCACGGATGACTGTGAGAAAGAACTCAGATACCTTATACACATCAGGTAAGAACCAGACTCTTCCAGCTGAGCTACAACAGGCCTCAAATTTCGCAGTTTTTAGGGCAAGGCCACTTTGGCCTTGCATGAAGGCAAATTAGAAAGGGCACCGAGGCCACAAGGCGGGGCACTGAGGCCAACTTTAGTTTTGAAAAAGGGCCACAAGGCCACAAGGAAAAAAAACAATGAAAACAAATGTTTGTTTGGAGTCTGGTGGCAAAGTTTATACACAAAGGAATTGGGGCCGAGTTGGTTCGGGGCCAAGTTTGTACACAAAGGAATTGGGGCCGAGTTGGTTCGGGGCCGAGTTTGTACACAAAGGAATTGGGGCCGAGTTGGTCTGGGGCCGAGTTTGTACACAAAGGAATTGGGGCCGAGTTGGTCTGGGGCCGAGTTTGTACATAAGGCAATTGGGGCCGAGTTTGTCTGGGGCCGAGTTTGTACACAAGGCAATTGGGGCCAAGTTTGTTTGGACAAAACGTTTTCGCCACGCCACGCGGCGCCGGTAAAACTGGGCGGTATACTAGTACCCAGTACACATGTACATTGTACCTGACGAATACCAGTGAAAGCATAATGCAAATGCCGGCTCATGTACTTTTTTCCTTCCATGCGCTGGTACCCACCATAGACGATGTATGAGCTGTGTGGCTTATCAGTATGTACATGTACATGAACATGCATTGACGACCGACTGCGTGCCATAGTCGAGTCACGGGGAGCGCGCGCTAACGCTGTGCTCTCGCTTGTTCATGTTGATATGATGTTCGTTCAGTTTCTAGAAATTTTGGCAGAGTTTGTACGCGTACCGCGGTACACTTCGAGTGTCGTTTATCGCCCATTTTATCTTGATGCAAAAAATGGGCACGACGGCCATCGGTGAAAAAGGGCAGGGCATTTTTGGCCGTGAAAGGGCCAAATTTTTGAGGGGCATCAAGGTCAGTAAGAGGGGCATCGGCGGCCATGGCCGCCGTGAAATTTGAGCCCTGCTACAAGGCACAGTGGTATACTCCCTCCGGTTTTCCCCAAGACCTCTGACACACCAGGCAGATGCCCTACCAGCTGAGCTATGAGGCACAGTGGTATACTCTCTCAGGTTTTTCCCCCCAAGACCTCTGACACACTGGGCAGATGCTCTTACCAGCTGAGCTACAAGCCACATGAATGGAATTTTAAGTTGAACTTGATAACTGAGAAAACGACTCACTTTTAAAGGTTTGTTCGTGACGACAAAGATTCCACATCTGTCGCATCATAATTTCCATCTGTTTGTGTTGTATTGAGCATAAGTGATAAAACATCGTAATCATTGTAATCAACGACAATTTTGACTGCTCACCCGTTTCACACATAGGTAACTGTGGCCTCGCCGTTTGTGCGAAGTGACCTAAGCACAATGTGCATGCATTACTCTGGTATAGCAAAGAATAAAAGGCACAAATGTAGCCTTAAGGCCTCCCAGCAGGCCCAGAGCCTCTAAAAATAAATGTAATCAGTTTGACAAAGTTATCAGCTAGAAATGAGATGCCTCTCAAAGTAATCCATCAAATGGGAATTACAGAACCAAAAGTGTACTCAGTTTTATCAGTGGGAGGTTTTCTCAAGAAGAAAACTTCATTCTCCATTTGATTACTTCAGTCATTGCTGTAATCGATTTTGTGCCTATGTTTTTCCATAGGTTCCAGAGCTCCAAATCAGCAAAGATTTACATCCACACAGACATCCGCATGATTTTTGCACGACACAGCCCAGACCTGGAGTCTGCCCTCGGCACGTACGAACTGCGCTCCTTCACCGAAACACCAAAAAATCCACGATTCTCGCCAAAGAAGTGAAAACGGTTTGCTTTTTGTCTTATGCTAACAAATTTAATTTATTCAATCTTCATCCGTAATAGATTGTAGCCCCGCCTTCACATTTTTTAATCGACCAATAGCGGCTGCCCTTGGCTGATACAATTGCATGTTGCTATGCAAATTTTCTTGTGGGCGGGGCTTCATTGATTAGTCTAAACATGTAGGAGTGCAGTGCCAGTGGATGGATTTGTAAGGCTTATGAATAATTCATGAGCTTGTTATTTGTATGCACCTTTTTTTTTTGAACAACCTGCAGTATTTGTGATGTGTGTGTTTGATGTCATTGCGAACAGTGATGTCAATAGAAAATAGGAAATGAATTTCCAATTTTTGAGAATTTTTATTAACATGAACCCTATGTAAATGTCCATGATTTTTTGTGCCTGTCAGACCTTTAACTAATGTCATTAAAATGTGAATTCACTCATTGGATACTCATGGACAAGACCACGTTTTAAAGCGCGTCCATATTATCGTGGACAAATTGTTTTGTGCCATTCGTTTTCACATTGGCTGATTTTCTGCTTGTACACAGTATAGCCTATCAAGGTGCGCAACGCGCAGCGCTGAAAATGCAAATTTGTTGAACAGCCGTGATGCGCCAGACCTTTCCAAAGCGCAGCCAATAAGGTATTGGAGAAACTCTTGAGTCTTGCCAGAATGGAAATTTCACTCATGTGTTTTGTGATACTTTAACTTTTGAGGACCATACAATTTTTTTCTCATCCCACGTTTGGTAATTTAATTTTCATGTTGATTAGACACCATACCAAATATTGCGTGTTTCAACTTTGTTGAAATTCATTTAGATATGGTTGCTGGTTTTCAAATAATAGGGAGGTTTCGCACCGTCACGGATACCGATACGGATACGTCATGACTCTATGCGCTTCTCGTGACGCGTAACCGTAGTACACATGTTTTCATATGCGTGAATAACGGGTATCGGCCTCCATACGCGTAGCATAAGAACAGACACCGGTTATGCAGTTTTTTCGTGAAGGAATAAAAAGTTGTATGCATTTTGTTTCTTTGTGATGTATATTCCATGAATACCGATCAAATTTATTGAGTCATGCCCACGAGAAAGTGAGCAAAATCAGCTGAAAATAAAGCGAAACACAGAGCAGATTTAGCAGATCGTATTCACACAGTGCGAAACCTAGTTCAGTGTGCGCATCAACGTGAACGGTTACCGTTATCATATCTGTATTCGTAACCGTATTCGTCACCTTGCGAAACCTCCCTATAGTGTGGTTTCACACTACTACTTCGAGGTGCTCAGTTGTACCATAGACCTAGAAATCTTCCCACAATCGTGCAAAATCACGGTTGAAATAAAATTGTTGTGAGAAAACCAGACATGGCTCTACAGTACAGTCCGTCTGTAATTTTCAGATTAGGTCTGTGTTTTAGGTGCACCAACTAACAACCCTAATAACACCAAAGCTAATATTCTCCATGCATCTAAACATAATAAACAAATGCTCATGACAGCTTACTTAAGAATAAACCATGTTTAATATATTTTTTCTTCAATATTTTAATTTAGCGCTAGAACATAACATGGTCTTTAAGGTTGGAGTCTCTCACATAATGTGTAGAAAACCCATATATTTTATTTCTATTTATTTAAAATTTCCTTTGTTATATTTGCTGCACATGTTCAGTAAATAGACTTCATTATGATTTTTGTTCTTCTTTAATTTTAAACTTTTATTTGATTTCCTTTTATTTATTTCAACATTGGAAAAAAATTTATCCCATGGGGAATCTATTTTTTTCTGAAACAAATGCATGTTTTAAGTTTCATGAACGTCATAAACAAAGTTCCAATCAGACCTGTTCTTTCACTTTAATTTTAACTCGCCACTTTTTCTACATGTGTGTCTATGCCAAAAGTGACCGCGGTACTGCTGTAAACTTCCCCTGTGCAACCACCATTTGTGTAAATACCTCAAACATACCTGCCAACTAGTACGATTTTATCGTATTTGTTACGATTTAAAAGTGTTGAAAATCGTAACAATCGTAACGGTCGACTTGACCTGACTCTCCGCACGCGCCGCGTGTGTTGCAGTACCAGGTCAACTTGACCGTTGTACCAACTCGACCGTTGCAAGTTTCACTACAGTACGATTTTTTTACTCGGCAATGTTGGCAGGTATGCTCAAATTAACAAACATCTTCAGAAATTTTGGGTAAATTTTAATGATCATTTAGCACCCGAAATCATTTTGGCTATTTCCTGCTTTGACAAAAGGGAAATTACCCTATGAATACTTGGTTTCTCACATAAACCTAAAAGTTTAATTTTAAATTTGTTTTCCCCCATCCACGTATACATTTAACAGGCTGACTACATGAAACTGCCCCTATTAAATACCTTTTTCTAATTGTGATAGGAGTGAGTCACATTTTTATTATGCACTGAAGTTCAATTTTTTTTTTTTTTTTAATATTCGTGCAATAAGCTTTAATGGAAAAAGATACTTTTTGTGGAATTATCACTGAATGTTCTTGTTCACACTCAAATAATGGATTACATGTATGTGCAAACTAAACAAGGGGGAAAGACAAATAATACAAGTTGGATAGGCCTAAATTACTGTCACTATGTAGTCTTTGCACTAGTGGCCATATTAGCGGCAGGTTTTTTTTATTAAAATGACATTACTATAGATTAACAAAGGGTCGATATTACCGCTGGGTGAATAGCTCGATAAATCGATTAATCGTGAGTAGTAAACAGTACTCGTACTCGTGACTATCATTTTTAAACTACTTGATTAATCGCGGCGCCGCGAGTACCGTTACATACTCGCGATTAATCGCGATTATATGCAATATTGTTATACTGTAACAGGCCTGTTTCGCAGCCACTTAAAAGGCGAACTGTGTGCAAGTGACTTAGTCTATTTGTTGTTTATGCCGACTATTTCAATTCATTGTGTCCTTTGTGCTAGCCGAAAGTCCGACAAGCATGTTTTGAACCACAACGATCGAGTACAACGACTGCAGATCTCCGCATGTCATCTGCTGCGTACGCCATGGTTCAATGTACTGTTTCGTTGCACTACTCCTAGATTACTCGCAATTAATACATGCTATGTTACATATGTGACATACATGTAGCTACATGCACGGGTTGAAGGAGAATTATGGCAAACTTATGCCGTCTAATCGCGGAGCAAGACTGTTTGATTTTCATTACTCAAAGGTAATCGAGGTAGTTTTTTTAGGAGAGAATTACGAAATATAAATCCTTGCTGAAGTTCACCATTTATGCATTGTTTGAAACAGAATCGGGGCGGCACAGATTAGGCAAATTTCCGCTGTACAGTTGGTTACTTATACACACAAACGTGCATTTTGTTTTTTCATCCCTTTTGATACTTTGCCAACTACTCTCAATTAATTGATTACTAATTGCTGCAACTACTCGCTAGTAGCAAAATCCACTAGTCGCCCAGCGGTAGTCGATATGTACTGAAAAAATGCTCATGATTACAATCTGAGTAAATTCTGGTTTTTCTGTTGAAGTTTGATAAAGCTATGGTTTTAGGGTTGGTTACCATAATACTGCATGGTTATGCTGTTGAGAGTACATGTAAACATTTTATAGAGCTGCACCGGCGGCCATGACAGGAGGCAGGTTTTCTTATTTAAATGATGTAACAATAGAACCACAAAGCACCTACTCACGCATGACACACGGTGACAATGTGACTGCCCCCTGTCATGGCTGCCGTGCAAAGGCTCTATTGGTGCCCAAGAACTGATGAATGTCTGCAGGTACCTATGATGCTATGTTTCTACTCCCAAAAATCATCAAAGTGGAGTGCGGGGCTGTGTTTCACTAAAGCAAGTGTTGCCAACGCTTGCCACTGTTACAATGCTTTTGTGCACTCGTCTATGGAAATCACAGCACCAGTTGTTGGCGAATGTTGCAACCGCTTGCATAGTTCGTGTGTTTAGAATGCAGCCCAGGGCTTCATAAGCATTGGTTTCAACGGTTTTCTGCCAACATTTTTGTTGGGGTAGTTGGAATGAGTTTTTGCTGGAATGTTATGGAAGAGATTCTCTCTTAATTTGGGGTGAATTTGGTGTGGGCTTGTTGTGCAAACAGTATTTTAGATTGGAAGAGTTGGATTAAAAACTATCAAATTTAACTTGAAAATGGATATTTCTATTTATTTTTTAATTATGGTTATGTAATTATTGAATGGCAGTGTCCACTTTTATGGCTCCACTGCCCACATTTATGTTATAAAATAATTAAATTTATTCTAAAACACGCTGTATTTTGTACAGAATTGTAGTTGCCGGAATTTACTAAGAATAGTGCTGTATTTATTAGATGGGAAACTTGGAATCTTTAAGAAACAATTTTGTCAAATATTGCAGCATATCATTGCTCACTTTCTTTCTGAAGATAATTGGATAGTGCTCTTAAAAGCAATTTTCAAATTGCTTCACCGACAGTTTTCGTAACTGCTCCACCAAGCAATCACTTTGAAGGACAGTGATAATTAACGTGGTCCACTGATTGTGCGCACTTTAAGGCACATACTGGATCATTTTGTGAGGGCCCATCTACACAAGCAAACATTTGTCGGCCAGCAAGGACAAACATAAAGTTGGAACTTGTCATGCTTGTTGGGTGTTGCATGGATACGCTCGTCCACATGACCCAACGTGATCCAAAATATCTCGACTGCGGTTCGCTGCTGCCTTCACGCGACAGGCGTTCCATTTCATCCAACAAGCTCCAACAAAGTTGGGTGATAGCTGCATACCTGTAGTTCTGACATGTTCCAACATGTTGGACGTTGTCTGGAGTGGCATTCACACCATCCAACTTTCGGTTGGCCGGCATCGTCAGACAAATGTTGGCTCGTGTAGACGAGCATTTAGTCCTGGTTATTTTGGCCTGCACTGAACTTGTATTAGGGGCCAATTTCAGAAAGCTGTTTAGCAAACAAATCTGCTTGCTTTATAAAAATGGGTTGGCAGTGAAAATATTATGTGATGTGTATTATAATTAACTGCTAATTCTTGCGTTGACATACAATTTTGACTCTTAACCCATTTTTACCAGTTGAGTGGGTGACAAACATGTTTGTTGTGTTTGTAGGGGTGTAATTTATTAAAAGTACTCACATGAAACAACCAGGCAACATTTTAAAAAATAAATAAATTACATTCAATTTCAGTCTCCAAATGTGCACGTGTGTTGAAGGAGAAGGGTACCCAAGAAACAAAAGACCTTGTGCTCAAGAAGTACAACTCGTGAATTATTTTAATGCAAAGAAAAATAAATATTACCTACTGAAAACGGACACGAACTTCACAAAGAATCAAAATTTTAGCGATGCGTCGCACTATGGGCGCCGCCATTTTGTCCCAATATTGGGCAAAGAATGACATTTTCGCGTACAAGTCCTTCGTGCATTTCTATGGCAATACACGAAAACGTTGTCCGCAAAAACGTCATCCGTTAACCAGTATTAGGACAAAATGGCGGCGCCCATAGTGCGACGCATCGCTAAAATTTTGATTCTTTGTGAAGTTCGTGTCCGCTTTTCAGTAGGTAATTCTTTTTCTTTGCATTAAAATAATTTACGAGTTGTACTTCTTGAGCACAAGGTCTTTTGTTTCTTGGGTACCCTTCTCCTTTAATTGTTCACAATTTGGAGTAACCTCTGAACACACCGGAAACATCCTTGTATTTTGTGGTCAAATACATTTGTCACAGAATAAACAAATATTATCAATGTGTTATTGTATTGCACATTGACTCTAAACTTACCTACATTTTTTTCTTTCAATGTGCATGCTGTCTACCGTGTGAAAATAGTGTATTTATGTTAGAATAAAATAATATCAAAGACTTTAAATTTATCTGGAAAATTAAGAATAAAGTATGTATTTATTCATCTATAGATTGAAACAGATGTTCATTTTGTCCATTATTGTATGATTTCAGAGTCTTTAACATCTTTTATTAAAGGAAAACTGCGGCCACAGGACAATCGGCGTTTTTCTATTCAGCACTCCGCATCACACAATATTTTGTCATCCACTATTTTAACCGAGCCGTGAACCAGTTCTTTATTGCCCGGCAGATTTCTACTGACATGGCCGGAGAATATGTGACCAACTCTGGCAAAACCCGACGCTTCTTGGCATTTCCCATTATGTGATATGGGCCCACAACCTTAAAAAATGGCCTCTGGGACCAACTTGAAAATTTGGCAGAATCAACTTGAACATCGGGATACATTCAATATTTGTTTTGTTGTTTGAACTGTCTCAAAATTCCTCACATTATTGACAAAATTAAATAATCAACTAGTTTGTCAAACTTCAAAGACCAATAGCTCCATTTCACTTTTTCTAATCTGTCATACTTTAATTGGTCATAACTTCGCCAAAAATTATCAGAATTTCCTCAAACATGTTTTAAAAGATACCTTTTTGTATGCATACTAAGCTGATACCAAAACTTAAATTTTGAATTTTCATCACAAGTGTTGGGTTTTGCTGGAGCCGGTCACATATAATGCCGGGTGTCGGTACACATTTTGTATAATAATTGATTATTATATAAAATGAAGCTTTTGCGGATACCATGCCTTTCTGACACCGTGCTGTAGAGAGCCCCAGTCTGATTTGCATGCATGCATGATGCATATAGTACTGTATCAAAAATATGTACAGTAGCAACAAAGCGAATTCAGTTGTGAACGTTCCAAATGAAGTTTTCAACACCAAATGGACAAAAAAATTGCGGAAATCTTACAACACAAAGAAGGTAAGCTTCATTTTATAGAACAATAACATTGGATGTTATTTCGGGTGATATGAGAATGTATCATCACACTCGTCATGAAAATACCGAACTTGCCTTCGGCCGTTTGGTATTTTCATGACAAGTGCAGTATAAACTTCTATCATGAAAGTCATCCAATATATAATTACAGTTATAAACATAAAGTGGTTATTGTCCAACACTGAAAGCCAGCCAGCCAGTGAGTGATGAGCTGAGATTCTGAATCGGCCAGGACTTGATATAAAGTTTCCTGTTACCAAAAGACTTAACTTTATCAGGATACCACACTGACACTATGAACATCTAACAATGGAAATTGGGCACACACCATTGTTACTAACAATGGGGTCACAATGAACATGTACATGTTTTTGCTCATAGTGTGAGGGCAGCACAAGCCATATAACACCGTGTTTACACTTGAACCGGATACAGACCCAGCATTTTTATTGCGACCACAAAACTGAACATTTGTCGCGTTTACACTACACCTCGATCCGGCTTCAACACGCCTTCAGAAACCGCAAAAGTCACCATTAGTTGTAACTGCAGCGCATGCGTGAGTTGTTGGGTGTTGGGGGAACTGGTGCCAGATTGGTCAATTAAATCTACCACACGGCGGGCACTGCGCCAAGGACACTCAAATTGCTGAATCTGTATTCGGGTAGCGTTTACACTACAAGCGACCTTGACAATTGTGGGGTTCAACCCTACCCCAAAGGTGACTTGAAAAAGGCGAATCCGACCCGGGTGTGATCCGCCTTTTTCAATTCACCTTTTGCGTTTACACTTAGTGCCTACCCGGCTTGAACTCCCCTTTTTGGAAATTGCGGAGTTCGATTCGGCAAAGGCGAATTGAGTGTAAACGGGCCTAAACATGTATACAGTTCCACTAGATAAAACCCCATGGGCATTCCTGATTGCAATCCTTGAGCAGACTGTTTGCAGGTACGTAGTCTTCAGTCGGAGAAGAACTGCTCAGTTTCGCTGTCAAATTCCCTGCAGGCATAGCATTGCTTCTGTACAAGATAAATTAGGCTTTGGTAAGATTAAAGCCCTGACACATCATTTGCATTTTTAAAAACGTCTACAGACAACTTTTTTACCATTTATTCAACACACACACAAAAAATGCATGAATTTTTCAGGTTTTCTGAAATTCGCTGAAATTTTTACAAGGCAGTTTATCAACATTATTCTTTGGTTATGTAATGCTGTTCCTGTTTTTAAGTTTTTCAATCATGTAATGTGTCTTTATACTACCATGAATAATACTCACCGTAATATCTCGCCAGCACTGCTTACAGTAGATGAAGTCACATCCCTCCGTCGGACATTCCTGGAAATGTTTGTTTTCGTAGTCTTCACAGATGAGACATCTGCGTCGTCCTATCTTCAAGAATGCTAAGAAACCACACAAGCGGGGGTAGCTGTACCGCAGTGTAGCCAGAGTGCCTATTTTCTTTTGTGAAGGTAGGCAATTTGGATTATAATTTTTCGAAATTGCGTGGTTTTTTTGTTTTTTGTTTTTTGAACCGATCATGGTTTTTGAAATTTTTGACATTGACATTAAAGGCAGTATACATCATTGGTAATCTCGAAAATCAGAAATGTTCACAGATTTACGCCTAACTTACACAATTTAAACATGATGACCATAGAAAGCTTCCCCTGAAATGGTTTTGTCTGAAGTGCTATAGTCTTTGAGAAATGAGTAAAACAATTAGTTTTCGTCTCCTGAGACAAAAAATCAATTTGCCCCAAAACCATTTCGCCCAAGTGCCATTTCGCCCCAAACCACTTCGCCCAAATGCCACTTCGTGCACAGGCTGTGGTTCAGGGCGAAGTGGTTTTGGGGCGAAATGACTGCAAACCCTTTTTTGACTGTTTTCTCAAAAGTTAGACCAAGTACGGAGCTGGTTTTTGCTCAGGTTGGTTTTAATCATGCATATATCTTCAATCACACGGGGATAAAACTATTTGTAACAGTTTACCAATCATGTATACAATCTTTAAGCAAAGCAGATGATGAACGCATTCAAACAAAACACAGATGACAGCGCTGTGCGCACAATCTCCATGTATGGTTGGAATAACAAGCTTTGTAAATATGCACTTGCTTGAGCAAATTTTCATGCTGTGCTTAATTCAAAATTGTTGATTGAAGAAGCTTGTTCAGATTTTTCCAGAAAATGGATTTCGCTCTAACCTAACAACCATATAAAATACCTGTCCAAAATACTATCCGTGGGAAGACAACAGGAAAAGTTGCAATCCCTAATTTGGATGTGGAAGCAAAAAAGGTTGGTGTGATCACTGCACTGCTTTATGGAATAAATAGATTAGTTTACAAAACATCGGAAATTTTTTGATGATATCCTTGAAAATATACAGATTGAGAGTGCGAAATTTCAGAATGGTAATGAGAAAAATATGACACATAATATATCAAAATGGGAAATATGGGGGCTCAAAAATGAAGTAAGTTTAAAATAGCACAACCCGCCACCTGTACATGATATCAAGAATTTTTTCTTACGCTGCCCCCTGCTCTAAGCGTAACATGTTTTTAATGAAATTAACCCTTGATATTTCGGTCAGTATATAATTTGTATTTTTTTTGTTAAACGGCTGTATACTTGCAGGTATCATCAGTGGCCGCGGAACCTACCTCAAGTTTTCTCTCGCGGGCGAGTCGTCTGACTTCCAGCCGTACGTACTTAAGGAAACCGATCCTCTTCTTGAGCATCTCGTTGTAGAGGTACAAGATACGCTGTTTCTCCTTCTGCAGAAATTTCAGAATGGTAATGAGAAAAATATGACACATGATATGGTATCAAAATCTCAACACCCATGGGAAAAATAGGGGGTTTAAAAATGTGATCTGGACACGCTCCTTTAAATCAAAAATTAAGAAGGGAGAATTATACCTTGGGATAATAATAAGCACATATGACCCTCCTTAGTCGCATTCCGTAGGCTTGGAAATAGAGGAGAACAAAGATGGCTCCTAGCAGGCTGAATACCATGACCGATGTATCCTTGTTTGGTGGGTTTGGATGGGGTAGGCATACTGCAAGAGAGAAATGTTTATATATTGATCACGTTCACAGACGGCATCTTCGTAGGAAGAAATGCTACTGCGTATTAAACGCTATCAAGTACGCGCACGCACACGCTGTAATGTGTTCCAAACACGCGCGCGTGTTGCTCGAAATTTGTTTGAAATACGGCGCAGCCGATGCGCATCACACAAAAAATACGCTCAAAATTCTGATGCACGTGGTGATTTGTAAGTGACGTCATTTGAATGTGATCAATTGAGCTAAAACAATCAATTAGCTTTTTGCGTGTTTTGCCTGAATTGCATCTGGTGTACTGACGTACTTCTTTTTTACATGCACGCTTAGTATCCACTTGTCCAGACTAAATTTTTGTTGCTATGTGGTACACACAGCAGGTGTGAAGTACAGAACCAATACTGTGTTCAATGTAGGAGAGAATGGCATGAAGCAACCAGACAGTTGGTTGTTGGTAATGGCGTGCACCACATAGCAACAGCAGCATAGTAGGTGACTTTTAAACTGCACCTCAACTTGAAAGTGAAGAAGTTGGGGCACCAGCCATTGCTTGCGAATGACTCTTGACTAATTTGAGAGTGACTTAATTTTGAGACAGATTAGGAGAGTCCAGACTTACGTTTGTTTGTGGCCACCGTATCCACAGAATGGCTCTGGTCGAAGGCTGCCAGCACTTTTTTAAAGAGTTTTGCGATTATTCCATCTCCCATCACAACTATCCTCATAACATGCTCGCCTGTGCATAAATTAGAAAATGCTGCTAGAATCAAAATTTTCCTAGGGAAATCATCTATAAATGTTTGCAATCTCATAGTATCTTGGAGAATATCATTTGCATATAATTTTCCCACCCTAAATACCAAATCCTTTTAGCCACCTTACATGAGCTGAGGCCGGATTTCCATGCACATGAGAGTTAACTGAGAAATAAGATTTTTTACTAACTAACTGATAAATAATTGGTCAATCTTAGTGTTTTTATTAGCATTTACATTTTTAATCTGAATGTTTGTGTCTTTAGTGCTTTGAGACATTATTGGCGATTGTGCGCTCTATAAGATCTCATTATTTCTTGAGTTTAAAACTCCCACTTCAAAGACAGGAAAAACAGCATTACATAACAAATGTTGATAAACTGCCTTATAGAAATTTCAGCCACATAGATGCGGTAATACTTTAGAAAACCTGAAAAATCTTTGTGTATGAATAAATAGTAAAAAAGTTGTCTGCAGACAACTTTTTTAAAAAGCACCTTCAGTTGGCAATTTCTCCTTAAAAGGTACTATTTTACACAGGAAAAAATCATGTGGTGTTTGTTACCATCGCTATGAACACTTTTAGTCAGATTTTTCTTGTCAACACGTGGAGTAAAATTTTGGGTAACTGCAGATGATATAATTGGGCTTGAAAGGCACATAGGCTCGTCAGCAATGCGCACGCGCCAAATTCGTGCCACGAAATACGCAGCTCCATGCCTTTGCTATGAAGCTGCGTATTTCGTGGCACGAATTTTGTTCGTGCGCATTGCCGACGAGCCTGTGCCTTTAATTCTTGTGTTTACCACCAACCTTGTAATGTATAATCCACATGACTGTGTCTTTCAATCATGTCCAGCATTTCATACAACAGGTTATCGAAGAATATCAGAACAACTGCCACAATGACTTTAGTCAACAGCTTGGTCAAGCCGAGAATCTGGTTGGGGAAAAACGTTACATGACATCTGACAGGTAATGTATTTTAGCACTTATATCAAGCAAATTTTAATTTAGATAAGCCACCAATGGATTTCACTTGTGGTGTAGTATATGGGTAATTCCAAAAATTAGGGGTCCAAAACGTTTGGTGTCCCAGTTACGTACGACACCGTTTGCATCAAAAATCGCCACTAACCATCACAGATTCTCAGTAATAGACTGTGGCCTGCGATTATAGGGTATAGCACCAATTTCTTTGAATATTTTGTTTTGTGATTATTGAGAAAATATTTGAAATAAGAGGCCATAAAGGCTCATAATTTGTTACACTATATTGAATAGAAATTTGGTGTCCAGGATTAGCTGTAGAATGAGTTTGCATTAACCTCGGTGCCTTATCCACACACAAGCGTTAAATTTAAGTGCCATTTATGGAAATAAAAATAAATATTTTTTACTGGAAAACCACATTCAATCACTAAACACACTTGAAAATCTTTAAAAGCCTGTCACACTTTTGGACCCCTAATTTTGGGAATTGCCCATAATTTGAATTGGCAGTGTTCTAATTCATCCTAATTGCATCTTGTGTGGTGATCGGCATTGTATTGAAAAAGTGAATTCGTGTTTTGTCATTTATTTTAGCACTTTTAAATGCGGATGGAAAACAAAAATCTTGACAAAATTTGTAACCATAACAATTGAGATAAGCAGAAACAAAATGTAAGGGGTATTAATAAATTAGACACCTTTGGTGGGTTTCACAGATAAGGATGTGATATAAGTCCATTATTATGGGGAGCACGTGTGGTCTAGTGGGTACACAGCCGCGCTCGTAATCGGAGGGTTATGTGCCAACGTGTGGGTACTTGTGCCAACGTGTCTGTGTCTGTGGGCAAGACACTTGGTCTCAATTGCCTCGTCAACCCAAGCGACATCTGGGGAGCTGTTATGGGGAATGCCACAATCTAACTGCTGATAGAGTTGTGCGCCTTGGCCAGGCTGCCGGCCTAGTTGAAGTAAAATGATTCTGGTGATTTCCTGACGGCAGCGGTAATAATGGCAACAGCGCCACGATCTATATGGAATGGCGTTATATAAATTACTATCAATGCTAGAATAGGGCGACAAATCGTGTGTAAAAAAGGTATATTAGGGCGACCTGCTCAATAGGGCGACATTTTGGTGTCGCCCTAATATTTTTGAGTTTAAAATTAATTTTTTTAGGTCAAAAACCATTTTTTTTAGGTCGAGAACCATTTTTATTGGGACTGGAGCTGTTTCTCTTCGGTCTGGAAGCATCTCCGGAAGCTTTGGGTAAAAAAAAAAGGTGTCATTTTGAGTGACTCTTGCCGAAATTTCGGTGGTCCCCGGCGAGAGTCTTGCCGAAATGTCGCCCTATTGCGGCATTCAGAGTAGTTTAAAAACCTGCTATTATTATTATTATTATTATTATTATACCGTTCCTAAAACATTATTTTGACAAACCATTGACTTCTGCTCTTTTTTTCTTAGCTTCCAGTGTGTAGCTGCAATGATGTCATTCTTTTCGGCTTTCTTCTGAGGAAGGACTCTACTCTTTTTCTAGTGAGTGAGCAGACAGATGAAAATATAGAAGATTATTAGGCTACACAAGTTGAAGTTGGACATCTTCTTCTACAAGCTTGGTAAGTTCAGAAAAAGATAGAAATCGTCTGCGCTTTCATGAAGTGGCGAATTCGTAAAAAAAATTTGGGTATAATTTGGCTTTATTTTCTGCAATGAAAATGTAGTTTTATTTGCCAAATGTACCCTAAATGATACAATAATTTGTCAGGGGAATACGGGTATTCTTACTTGTTTCTTTCTCCTAGCGTCAATTTTCCTGAAGTATGACGTTATGTAGAAATTGTCAAACTTGACGTCTTTCAAGTACTTGGAGTTGTAACTGCTTGCACTGGCGTAAAATCAATGAAATAAAGTCGAATTAATCAGGTTTTAAAATGTATGTTTAAAACTGGCTAAGGGCATGCACACTGATAATGACCCTGACCAATTTTTTTTTATCGTCAAAAACATTGATTTTTGGTAAACAAATTTGTCCGGTTACATAAAGCAGTGCAGTGTTTAATAACGTTCTGCCAATGTATAGTCACAGGGGCGGTTGGTGAATTAAAATGTCAGCTTTGCCGCTGTCTCCCACGGTTGACGTGTAAATACCATATTTGAATTTGAACTTGATGGCTGTAGATGGCCTGTCAGTGCAGCAAATCTCGAAGTGTCGCAAAGTATGATCTTTTGGTGAGAAGATTCATGCAATGAATGTAGAAATTACTCTAAAGGCGGCCGTACACCTTGCGTTTCGTCCGTGATCCGATCAGGATAGCGCATGTTGTGCAGTCGCATCACATGGTGTACGGGTTTTGCGATGCGTTCCGATGGTGAGGTAGTCACGATTTTGTGTACAATTAGTCAGTCGCAAAGTACGCATGCTCGAAATTTGGCGTGTCTGTGCAATGGCAATGGAGTCAGAACGCAAGGTGTACGGCCGGCTTAAGAGTTAGTATTTGTTTTGCTTGGCCTGGTCTTAACTTTTGGCCAATCACATTTGCCTTTTTTTTTTTAAATTGGAGATCGCAAATTTTTGCTGTTTTCTTCACATGGATAGTATTTTTGGGAGGTATTTTATACGATTATCTGGAAAAATCTAAAGCTCCTTCAAGCTACGAAGGACAATTATCCACAAAGCATTGCTAACGTGACAGGATTTTTTTGCCATTTCTTTCTTTTTTATTTCTCCCTCTCTGACAATAATGACACAAATCTTTACCTTTTGAAGACGAGAATGAACGCAAACGACAGTAAAATCTTGGCCAGTGTGTAAACGGCCTGAAACCACTGCTTCCGTTTACGTATCTCATATTCCATCTGGGCTCGGAGCTCAGTAACAGATGTCCCATTTATAGTTAAAGGGTCCCATTTGGTCATCTAATAAAATGAGGGGAAACAGTTTCCACAGAAATTATTTGTAAATAAAATAGTCGAACCTCGTAAACAATATGCCATGAAATTGGCCCCTGTTCTGAAATTCAAACTAAAGCCCCTTTCACACATTCATTGATGAGACGCCAGATGATGCCGGATGGGTGGTCCTGCACCATCCGTGATGATTCCTGATGATCCTCGAGCACCGTATATAATTTTTCTCCCCGGATCTCTCGAAAGAAAGCAATCCGCATTGTGAAGCCACCAAAATGTCTGTCTGCACCATGTAAAGACCGGGAACGGATCGGGACCATCCGGGAGTTGAACTTTCTCCCCGGAGAGCTCGGAGAATGTCAGTCAGTAGTAGAATAATGAAGGGCTTCTAGAGTGTCATTTTATGCATTGTGAAGCTGCACAGACTAGAGGGGAAAGGCTGCCTTGGTCCTTGTAGGCACTGAGTGAATCCGTCTTCCTCTGTACGTTCCGCCTTCGGTCCCGCGCCACCTGCGCATAGACCGGGAACATCTCCGGCAATTAGGACCAGCTAGCGACCACGGTCTGCCGGGAAGAGACCCTATGGTTATCCATCTGCCCGCCGTGCTCAGGCTGGCATTGATGACATCACAGCATCCTGACACGCCGGATCACCCCGGACAGCCAAAATTTCTCGTCCGACCTCATCCGGCTTTTCATCTGTGAATGTGTGAAAGGGGCTTTAGAGCTACATCTGATTTGCATATTAATGTGGGGATCATGGACAAATATAACTTTTTGTTAATAGCTAAGAAAGATTGGGGAAAAAAATGAAAACAAAGCAAACCTTCCACTTTAGCGCGATGTCAAAGTTTGTATCCATTGAGTGAATTCCAGCCTGCAAGGTCAGGTACATATCCCCCAAGTCATCCGGTGGTGGAGGCACGTGGTTACAGGCGTAGTTAAACACTGCAAGCCAGGAAAACATTTGGTTGTATCACATTGTGTAAATGTCAGTCTGCCTTGTGGTTGGCAAATGTTGGCTAAAACCAGCTTTTTTGACGCCAGGATTATTTTTGGCAACAAATACATTTTTTTTTAAAAGGCAAATATGATTGGCAAAAATTTAAGACCAGGGGCCAATTTCATAGAGCTGCTTAAGCATGAAAAATTACTTAAGCATGAAAAACCTTGCTTGATAAAATGAGGTTACCATAACAAATTTCATGTGATTGTCATGGTAATGAAACAGTCCTCTGAAACTGGTCATACACTACTTCTATCACATGAGGATTTCACTGGTAACATACTCTACTAAGCAAGAGTATTTTTGTGCTTAAAGGGCCTATGACATGCTAAACAACATTTTGCCTAATCTTTGCTTCATATGATGGATTACTTGTTCAGCAAGACATGCTATTGTTCGTTTGGATGTAAAATCAATAAAAGGTAGCCTTTTTCAACTTTGAGGATTTCATTGCAATAAACCACAGACAGAGGGCGCTGTTTGGAGTGCATCACGTAAGGAAGACAGAAGGGAAAAGTTAAGAAAAAACATAAGACTTCAAGTTGGACTCGTGGCAAATTGCTGCAGTTTTCTCCCCCAGTTTCGTCATGGCTTACAACAGGAAACATGTAGAACAAACTCAAACAGTCATGGATTACAAAAGTTCCAGGACGTTTGAGAGAAAAAAGTGGAATCTTTTGTGCACAGTTGAATGTGATTTTCCTGTGTTTGCCTCTTGTGACATCATGACCTTGGTCATGAATATGCATGTATTACATTAGCATAAAAACCAAAAACCTTTGTTTTAACCCCCAAAACAAGCTCCAAATAGGATTTTCATGAATGTAATCGAGTATATTGGTTTAATAGCACAGATTTCATTTAAAAAATCCCAAATAAGGGGCCCTTTAAGCAGTTTTTTGTGCTTAAACATCTCTATGAAATTGGCCCCAGGTTAAGCACACAAACACTCATCTGTGTACACAGGGGTTTATGGGGTACTTGCATTGTTGTCCTATTTTCCCTTTTCTTTATAATTCCTCTGTGGGGTACCACTGTTCCTTTTGAATTCCTCTGTGGGGTACCACTGTTCCTTTTGAATTTCTTGATGGGGTACCATTGTTCCATTGTGTTTGGTACCCCACAAGTGTGTCCGTGTTAGACCACTGACTCTTGAGTCATTTCTACATTCACTGTATTAACATTCTAGCTCACACAACAAAAATCATACTTTGCAACAATCCGAGGCAGCCGCGGCACGGAGTGAAATTTTCTACACTACAGTCCGTCCACAGCTGTTCAAGTTCAAAACACGGCGTGTACAAATAAATGGTAGACAATGCGGATGTGTTTACACGTCAACCATGGAAGACAGTGGCAAAGCTGACGTTTGAACTCCTCAACCGTCCCTGTGACTATAGACAGTATCAAATAGCCACCATCTTGTGGAGCAGTTTCTTTGTATCCCTTTAGGACATGCATGCATGCATGGTTACACCTATTGTGATTACATTGTTGAACAGTTTTATAAGTAACAAAAGCTGCCCCACAAGATGGCAGCTATTTGATACAGTCCATACACTGCCAGAACGTGTGCGCTTGTTCTCCCAAACAATCGTGGACGTTTTAGGGAGGTCTAACAAAGAGAACAATATTGTCCGCGATTGGCAAGCGAGAGTAAGTAAAAATAGACTATGTCCAAACAAAAGAGGAACAAAGGGACGTCCGCACCTCTGTGTACACGTCCTCTGGCGTCAAGTGGTCAAATTTTCCCTCTGGAAATGCGGAATTTGTTTTTGTTATTCTGTGATTTTCAGTATGTTGTTTCACTCCAAATTCCCTCCACACTGAGATCAAAGAAACTCCATTTTTTTGCACACAGTAATCCAAGACTTATATACAATACACTTACAGCTGATGATATTGCACATGCTCGCAAATTTCAGTGGGAAACAAAAGAGTCTTCGAAGAAGTCCACCTACTTCGTCGAGGCACGCCTGATGCATGTCGTCACTATTCTCCTTGCAATTTTCGACTCCTTTTGTGAATAAATCTGCAAGAAAAAGCAAAGAAATCTGGGAAATGTTCATAGCGTTATTAGGATCAAACGAACGCATAATTCTGAGATTGCACAATTAACCCCGCCCACTTATTTACTGTTGCTGCACCTCGCAAGCCATCGCAAAAATGGCGACACACAACGCATGAAGCGTTTTTAGGGTCGACAATTTAGGGTCGACAATTATCTTAGTAAAGGACCAGTAAGACAGGGGATGTCATATTTTCATGAAATACACACTTTCTTACCTTTTAACAGCGAACTGTCCGTCATTGAAACAAAAATTCACTCGGATCACCGCATGCAAACTGTACGGCCGAGCACCGCTTACAAGCACTTTTTTTTTTTTGGTGAGCAAATGCACTATGACCTATGTGGATGCTGTCTGCGTAGCTCTGTTGTGATTGGTCATAAATAGTCCTGCGGGTTCAGCTTGATTGACAAGTCGAAACTATGCATTCCTTACCCTAGTGCCTTACATACCATAACACCTAACTGTCTGTCTGTACTTGTACAGGTCAACGAGTTCGTCGGTCGTTATCGGGTTGGAAAATTTGCGCTTTTTCCCTTCGGTTTCCTCGCTGCCCTGGACTTCATCCTCAAACTCCACAAATTCTCGCTGGATCTCTTTTGCCCCTCGCCTCACTTCTTCCTCATTTGCCTGTATTCAAGACAGATTACACGATTGGAAAACGTTTAAAAACAGCAGCATTATACAACTGAAGAACAATGTTGGTAAACTGCCTTGTAGAAATTTCAGCCACATAGATGCATGCAGTAATATGTATATACTTTTTTAAAAACCTGAAAATCCATGCATGGCTTTTGTGTTAAAGGAATGGTAAAAAAATTGTCTGCAGACAATTTTTTGTTAAAAAGCACCTTCAGTTGGCAATTGCTCCCACAAAGGTACTATTTTTCATGGGAAAAAATCAAGTGGTGTCTGTTACCATTGCTATCAACACTTTCTTGTCAACTCGTGAAGTACAATTTTGGGCAACTGCAAATAATGCATATTGGAGCTTTAAAACGGAATTATACCCAAGAAACAAAAGACCTTGTGTTCAACAAGTGCAACTTGTAAATTATTTTAATGCAAAGAACAAGAAATATTACTCACTGAAAAGCGAATACGAACTTCACAAAGAATGGCAATTTTAGTGATGCATCGCACTATATGGGCGCTGCCATTTTGTCCGAATACTGGGCAAAGTCTTTGCGTACAATTCCTTCGTGCATTCTAATGGCAATGCACGAAAAAGTTGTCTGCAAAAACGTCATTTTTTGCCCAGTATTCGGACAAAATGGCGACTCATGAACTAAAATTTTAATCACTTCATGCAATGGGTCTTTAATTATTCAGCGTAACAGAAAGTTCCCAATTCATACATGTTCTAGTAGTTACTGGTTTAAATACGTTCCATACTCTTTCAATTCAGTTGCCTGTAAAAAAAAAGTTGCTAAGGAAATAAGGCAAGGCAGAGATTTCATTTTTGAGGAAAATTGTAGGCCTAAAAACAGCAAACTGGCAAACATCAACTAGTTCAATATATGGCATTGTATGCTCAGTTTGGTGAGAAAGGCCATCTCTGATTGGCTGAGAAAAGTTGCAGGTTATTATCCTTGGCTCTGATTGGTCAATGAACAGGTGTGTTTACGGCATGGAACGAAAGAAGAATTAGAGTTTAGTTGGTTGTTGTCACAAAAGAAATTTTAAGCGACTTTACTGAGAAAGAAAATGAGTTTAAATGTCATAAAAGTTTTTGATGGAATTGACTTTATAAATAAAAATGTACTAACTTGTACTTTTTGATGGTTGCAAATCCTGTTATTCGAGAGAGTATAAAGAAAGTATGCATGGTGAAATACATGTACATGTATATACCTTGCTCAAGGGCAAGTCTCCAAATGTGTTCAGGCCAGTAGGGTGATTAGAGTGGCATTGCATTTATAACCTTACGATGGGCTGTATAAATGTACATATTTAACTTTGGTTTGTATGTGCCGAGCATTTTTATTTAGTATAGGCTCACAGAAAATTGCATGAATGGTTATTTAGTACATAAAGCCCCAATACATCATTTGCAGTTATCCAAAATTTTACTTCACGAGTTGACAAGAAAAACCTGACTAAAAGTATAACAAAAACCACATGATTTTTGTGTGTGTAAAATGGTACCTTTGTAGAAGAAATTTCCAACTGAAGGTGCTTTTTTAAAAGGTTGTCGGCAGACAGCTTTTTTACCATTCATTCATACCCAAAAACCATCATAACCATGCATGGATTTTTCAGGTTTTCATAGCTCTATGTGGCTGAAATCTCTACATGGCAGTTTATCAACATTATTCTTTAGTTATATGTATGTGATGTTGTTATTTCTGTTTTTTTTAAATTACAATCATGTAATCTGTCTTTAAAAACCAAGTTTCATTAAAAGGAACAGCTGAGTTTATATTTGTCCTCTTTTTGCATTTGTTACTTTTAGGACACCTTTTTGTAAAATATTTTACAGTTTATAAGAAGACTGTTTTGCAAAAAATGTTTTGTGGCAACAACCAACTCTTCTTCACACCTGGGCTGCGTTCCAAACACGCGAACATTGCAAACGTTTTCATCGTTCGCCAACAACCGGTACCCGGCTTTCCATAGACGAGTGCACAAAAGCATTGTAACCAGTGGCGAACGTTGCCAACGTTCGCGTGTTTGGAACGCAGCCCGGTAGTCCATAGTTTTTCTACTTTTAGGCACTGCTTTTTGGGTGAAAATTCTTTTAAAAAAAAAAAAACAATTGTTGTTACCTGTTCTGTCAGCTCTGCATCGCTAACCTGAATTCGGCCATTTTCTTGCCTGCTATGCCGGTCCATGATGTAAACACATTCACTGACCAATCAGAGGCAAGGATATTAACCTGAAACTTTTCTCAACCAATCAAAATACACGTTTTATTCTCTTAATAATTATATGCAACATTGTCCTGAAAGTGAATCTGGCTGTTTTCTTGCCTGCTGCTGTCTCGCGATGTAAACACATTCACTGACCAATCAGAGGCAGGGATATTAACCTGAAACTTTTTTTCAGCCAATCAAGATACAACTTTTATTCTCTTGATATATGGGACAGTCAGGGCCCCTTATTTAGGATTTTTATCAATGAAATCTATGCTTTAAAACCACTCTACTCAGTTAAAGTCATACAAATCCTATTTGGAGCTTGCTTTGGGGGTTAAAACAAAGGTTTTTAGTTTTTATGCTAATGAAAATATGCATATTCATGACCAAGGTCACTATGTCACAAGAGGCAGACACAGGAAAATCACATTCGACTGTGCACAAAAGATTCCACTTTTTTCTCAATTTTCCTGAAACTTTTGTAATCCATGGCTGTTTGAGTTTGTTTTACATGTTGCCTGCTGTAAGCCATGACAAAACTAGGGGTAGAAACTGCAGCAATTTGCCACAAGTCCAACTTGAAGTCTTATGTTTCTTCTTAACTTTCCCTTCTGTCTTCCTTATGTGATGCACTCAAAACAGCGCCCTCTGTCTGTGATTTATTGCAATGAAATCTTCAAAGTTGAAAAAGGCCACCTTTTATTGATTTTACATCCAAACGAACAATAGCATGTCTTGCTGAACAAGTAATCCGTCATTATAAAGCAAAGCTTAGGCACAAAGTTGTTTAGCATGTCACAGGCCCTAACAAATCCAATAGTACCTTGGCATCCTTGAATGCATCACTGTAGGGCTTGTTGAGCAGTAGATAAAGTTCCTTGCTGTGGTTGAACGTCAGCGAAGAAATACAGTCGATAGCTCGGGCCGACTCTTGAGCATTGATTCGGATGTTATCCACAGGACCTGCAGGCAAAATGCATGATATAACTAAAAATAAAAAATGTTGGTGTTTTGATGACACAATGCGAAGACAGCAATTTCGATTTTCAATTTCTAATTTTCTATTAGAATTATTACTTTAATAATTATTATATAATTCATAAAGCGCACATTCCACATGATCGATATGTTAACGTTAGCTGCACATAACGAGTTTTATGAAGCTAAAGTGTTTCTACCTGTAAATGTCGAGATATAGGTGGTGGGTGCACTTTGACTATTAGCAGCCAACGGCAGAGACACCTGACTCGTCACGAAAGATCAAGAGTGCTCTGTATCGCATCCTCTTGCAACAGTGCCCCTTTAACGCACTCCCTAATTCCTGCGTACAGTGGCCCTGTTGGAAAAGGCCCCATTTGGCGGTGGGACTAGCGACAGAAATCTTGTCGCCTCTGTTGGACCAATCAGGACGCTTGGCAGTGCATTGCAGCATGATTGCAGGCATTCAAATATAACGCGCGCAGATTGTAAACACCGTGCATGCATGTGATACATGTACTCGGTAATGCTGGCCGTTGTCCGCGTCGACGATTGGCTGCTATTTAAAGCATACTGGGGAATCCGTTCCATTACATTCGTCAGCATGCATCCCTGTTATTAATTTGAAAAACTGCGGAGTAAATTAAGATCGTCGTTTGAAAGTTTGGTAGGAATGGGACAGTAATAAGGAACGGAACCCAATACAATTTCTGGAAAGTATAGAAATCGTTTCTTTTCGGCATAACATGACCGAATTGATTAAATTACATCAAAATGACTCGGGCGTGAGTTGGCTCAAGACGACAGCCGGCTCATCACTCCACAAATTTGCGGGTGTTTCCTCAGGGTATTGTTACGTCGCTTTGCAGAGTGGAAATTCCCTGATATCTCAGGATGTCTGTATCGTGGCGTACAACTAGGGGCATCGTACATCGCAAATATCTTTACAAATATTTGTCATGTCGCAAATTTTGTCGCAAGTGCATTTATTTGCAAATATCTTTGCAGATATTTACGATGCCGCATATTTTGTCACTTGCAAATTTTTGCGATGTCGTATATTTCTTCGCAAATATCTTTGCAAATATTTGCGATGTCATACATTTCTGTTGAATACTTTATTGTATTTTTACTTGGCATGCCTAAGTGTAGGTTTCTTTTGTGCATGGTTTTTGTTTTTGTTCGTTTTTTTTTAAGCTAGAGGGCTTCAAAGCCAGTTTCTCATCTTCTCCTGGCGACGTGCATTAGGTAGACACTCTAGCTTCTTACCAAAACGTCCCACTCATATGCAACAAAGTGTGTGACAAAATGTACGGCATCGCAAAATATTTGCAAACATATTTGCAAAGAAATGTACGACATCGTAAATATTTGCAAAGATCTTTGGTATGTAATCTCCTTGAATGCCTACATAGCTCTGTGATATGTTAAGATCACACGAAGGCAAGGCTAACGTTAGGCTATTGTTAAATCGCAGGCGCGGATCCAGAGGGGGAGTTTTGGGGGTCAATTTAATGCATTTTGTGCGTCATCGGCACTCGCACTGGAAAAACCCCTCTCTGGTAAAAATTCTGGATCCGCCCCTGAATCGTCTATATTCGTCTTGCTTTTTTCTCTCTTCGTGACAGTGGGAGCCAGGTATTACCGGCAAGGAGCAAGACGAAAACGAGGGATACCAGAAACGTTCTGCCGTGACGACCGAAGAAGACTGGAATGACCAGGATCATGATGCAGCGCAGCTGACGAGACAGGGCGAACCCCACTGCGATGAGTAAGGTCACACCCGCGCCGAATAACTCCCGTTCTTCCACCGATATAGCACTGATGTGGCTTATAACACCGAAGTAGAGCCCTGGAGAAATACAGTTCAATACTCTGTTAAAACGTTTATGACCGATGGCAACTATTCCTAAATGTCAATTTCACCTATTGGTAACCCGAAATCGAGGATCAGGACGACATGCTTGAGTGCCTCTCTATTTGTGAACTGCCCAAGTTGACCTCTCTGCTGAAAATAGAAACAAATCTTCATAACAGAGTTTACAGAATTGGTGTTAGTATTCAAAGAAGTATAATTTCTCCGTTTTGCTTTTATTTCAAATGTTCTCCAAAAAAAAGATACATGAATTGTATAGACTATTTCCCTGAAAGTTTGTTTTACTGCCAGTTTGTAATTCAGACGGTATCAGGAACAACTTGGCAAATTTACTTGCATAAATCCCGGTTCATACTTCACGCGAAAGCGAACGCGAATCTGACGTAAATCTGACGTCAAACATTTCGCGGCGAACATCCGCGGAAGTACAAATTATAGTTCAACTTTCAGCAAATTTGTGGCGCGAAAACTTCGCTGCATGTGACGTCAAATTTTCGTTCGCATGATTAGCTTTCGTGTAAAGTATGAACCGGGCTTAGGCCTAATACTTCAGAATAAAACTTGGCCTATAATACTTCACGCGAATTGTGAAAGCGAAGCGAATTATTTTAACGTCATTCCGCGAGGAATGTTCGTACTATTAAACGAACTTTTTAGCGAATTTGCCACGCAAAATTCGCTTCGCTTTCGCAATTCCGGTGATATTACTATCAGCCAGGTTTTCGAAAAGTATACGTGGTGTCAGAATGTTGTCCCTTCCGTGGTAAGGCCGGCGAAAACGAACGGGAATCTGACGTAAGTCTGACGTCAAATATTTCGCGTCGAAAATTCGCACAAGTTAACTTTCTGCAGCGGCACAAAACGTCGCTCGGCTGTACGTCAAATACCCCGTTCTCACTAGAGAAATCGCTTCGTTCGACAATGATTCAACGTACGATGATTCGACGAAGAGTTTTCCTAATGTGAACGCACTGCGCCTCTTCATTCGACGATAATTAGAATCGCTTCATTCGACGAAGACATCGCTTTATTCGACGAAGGCATCGCTTCATTCGATGAAGCAAATTTGTAATGAGAACGCTCCCTTCGTTCGACGAAGCAATTTGGCAGGGATATTTGCATATTTACTCTAAGGCTGTTTGCTGTGCTGAATTATATTAATATTCTGAGATCTTAGAACAGATTGAAAACAAAAACAAACGTCTGTGACTTTCGTGGCAAGAGAATCCTTGCTGTGACCAAGATTCGAACCTGTATTCTAAAGCCGGCCATACACCTTGCATTTCGTCTGTGATCCGATCACGATAGCGCATGTTGTGCAGTCGTATCACAAGGTGTACGGGTTTGCGATGCGTCCCGATGGCGATGTCGTCACGATTTTGTGTACGTGTCCGTCGCAACGCAATCGCAGAATTTGGCGTGTCTGTACTGCAATCGCAACGGAGTCGGAACGCAAGGTGCACGGCCGGCTTAAGGCATCCGTATAATGTGACCAATGGTGAAAACATTTCGCGTTCACATTCGCGTTTTACCTCAAGACACCTTTAACGCATACTTTTTAAATTTTGAAAGCGCTGATGATTTAAGACGGTCCAGGCTCGGTGTAATGTGCAAATCCTGCAAAGATTTGTGGTCATACATGCACTTTTGTTGTTGGTTGTCCGCCTGATGTCATCCCAGAGGTTAAGATTGCAGTCGGAAGATTCTATATATAGCTGGTCATTCCATGCGCTGAATCTCGTTGTCTTCCAGATATTGGGTGGTGACTTGAGTACGGTGAGGTGTTGCATTTTTATCTCAAATGGGTGCTAGATACGGTAACACATGCGGTTGCAACATCTCGTCAACACGAATGAAAACACTTGTTTGCTGAATTTGCAGTGTATTTTAGGCGAACTTAAATCAGCAACCCATTCGAATTTCGATAAACAAAATGCGCAAAAGATGTGTTGAGGTGATTGGAAAAGACGACGGATACTCATTATTGAACAGTTCTTGCAGATACTAGATAAGCACAAATGTCACTTTTCTTTTCAGTGGGCTACTTAAATGAAGTTAAGACAGAGTAATAATGACCAAAAAACAATTAATACTTCTTCTATGTGTATGTAAATATGAACATTCTGATAAAAGTGCTATTTTTGTTCTTGCGCACAATTTCATAAAATGCATGATTTTATGGCGAAAACAACCACTCATTAGTACGTGAGAACTCTGTGCACTCATCACTTTTTGAATGACAATAATCAGGAAAGTAAATTATGTTTTGAGTTACGTCAAAAAGTATCAGACGGGAACTTACTTTTTTTGTTGGACGTATAGCTTCATTCGACGAAGAGATTCTTCATTCGACGAAGCAAATTTGTAATGTGAACGCTCTCTTCGTTCGACGAAGCGATTTTACACAACGATCTGGGGCGTCGCACAGCTTATTCGATCTTCGTTAGTACTCGCCTAGTACGAACGGTGCCGTTCTTCATTCGATTTCGTTCGATCTTCGTTAAGTGAGATGTGAACGCATGCTTCATTAACTAACGATGATTAGCTAATCTTCATCGAACGAAGCGATTTCTCTAGTGATAACGGGGTCAAATTCGCGTTCGCCCTTTACCGTGTAACTCTATACGACGATTATTTGGTAACTCTATAAAAGGCCAACTAGGGCAGGCACGTTTTAAATTGTGTCCATTAGCCTATTCGCCATAATACTCACCAACACCAAGGAGTCCTCCGAACAGAAATCCCAACACGGTTTTGACGATCGTATAGTGGGATTCGTCGCCCCAGAAAACTTGGTACACACACGGACAACACCTTTGCAAACGCTGCTTCACCGCTAAATGTAGAAAGCAGTATGCAAATTGATTATTTGCTATATACAGAGTGGATAAAAAAACCCGAAACCGAGATATTATTGCTAATTGTGACTGAAGTAGGCCACGTATGAATGAACGGGAGATAACATCTGTTAGGGTGGAATCTCCTCCTTAAAATGACACCCTAAACATGTCATTATGTTTCCGGTTGACTAAGCAGTTATCAATGTTATGCAAGGGTCTAGTTTGGGATTTGCGCCACTTTCTTCAATGGCGTCCAGTCATGGCCTTAACCATGGCATGGCCTGTTTGGACGATAAAGTATCCATTGGCTATAAACCTAAGATGCCTCTGAAGATCGCCAGAAAGCAGTTGATGTCTTACGAGCCACAATTCTGTAAGGGTACCACCGAACAATTGTGTTGAACATGGTTGGTGCATGCCAGTCCCGGCTAAACCATTTTGTCTATGACTGCTGCGTTCTCCTGCTGCATGCAGGGATTGTTGAATTGCATTAATGTTCTCGGATTATGTCATTATGTTTCCGGTTGACTAAGCAGTTATCAATGTTATGCAAGGGTCTAGTTTGGGATTTGCGCCACTTTCTTCAATGGCGTCCAGTCATGGCCTGAACCATGGCATGGCCTGTTTGGACGATTAAAGTATCCATTGGCTAAACCTAAGATGCCTCTGAAGATCGCCAGAAAGCAGTTGATGTCTTACGAGCCACAATTCTGTAAGGGTACCACCGAACAATTGTGTTGAACATGGTTAGGGCCAGTCCCAGCTAAACCATTTTGTCTATGACTGCTGCGTTCTCCCTGCATGCATGCAGGGATTGTTGAATTGCATTAATGTTCTCGGGTTACCGACCAGTTCTCCTTCGCCCAGACCTTGGACTCAACAAAAACTCGCTGCATTCCCATGTAGGACTGAATGTTCTGTTTAAGCATGGAGGTAGGAAAAGAAAATGCAGGTTTTTCCCCACCAACATTTTTATCGACATGTTAATTTCCAAAGCGTCCTTGGCTACTGGATACTTGGTCCGGCGTCCAAACAAAGTGGCGCAAATCCATAACTAGACCCTTCCATAACATTGATCACTGCTCAGTCAACCGAAAACATCATGGCATGATCATGGTGTCATTTTAAAGAGGAGATTCCATCCTAACCGATGATATCTCCCGTTCATTCAGACGTGCCCTACTTCAGTTACAATTAGCAATAATATCTCGGTTTCGTTTTTTTTTAATCCACCCTGTATACAGTTCATACATTTGTGTATAGTTTTCTGGTAAGAAAATAGAGCCCGATCGATCGTTTCTCGAAGCTGCTTAATTTGCAATTTTATGTTTAGCGAAATTATTTTGCTATTATAAGGCCTAATTGCAATGTTTCATGCAGCCCCGTGAAAAATCTCAAATTTAAAGTCGTCAGCCGAGTTCACGAAAAGCATGAAATAATGGCAATATTAGGGAGGTTTAATGCAGTAACGCGAACGTGAACGCGGAATGCATTGAGCACTATAAGTCTCGGTCGCTACTTTGAAGAAATCTTAGAACAGACGAAAGCAAGACATCCACAAGTGTGACTTTCGTGCTTAGCAAGATAACTCTTTTGCCGTGACCAAAATCCGAACCTGGGGTCTGAGACCTCTACTCCTAAAGATATTTGCCCAGTGCTCAAGCCCTTTCGCGTTCACGTTCGCGTTTTACGTGCAGGTTTAGATGCACGTATAACGCGAACGTGAACGCGAAATTCTTTCAGCACCGGTCACCTCATGAGGAGGTCTTAGAACTCGGGCTCGAATCTTGGTCACATCAAAAGTTTTATCTCGCCACGAAAGTCAAAGATGTAGGTTTTTGTTTTCATATGTCCTAAGATATCCTCAGAATAATGACCAAGTGTTCAAAGCATTTCACGTTCGCGTTTTACGTGCATCTAAACCTCCCTAATAGATTACACGATAAAACGCAAACGTGAACGCGAAATGGCTTGAGCACTCGGGTTGTCAAGAAACCCAGGTTCAAATTTTGGTCACAGCAAAGAGTTCTCTCGCTACGACAGTCACGCATGTGGATTTTTGTCTGTTCTAAAGTAATTTCCTCAAGGTAATGACCTTTTACGTTCGCGTTTTACCACGTGCATCTAAACCTCTCTATAGACCATGTAGACCCTTTTCACGGGCGGCCATGATATTTTGGTTGCAGTTCCATTGTGTGCGTCATGCACGAGTAGCCTTTGTGGATTTATTGTCGCATCATTTATGGCCGCCCGTGCAAGCGCAAAGGTCTTGCGCAGCTACGCAATAAAAGTTGCGCAAGCGGGCTTATACGCAGATGCGTGTTTCATGAAATCGACTACATAATTACAAACGGGAACAATCCATTCTAGTTTCTAGGCCTAATTATCGTGGCGTATCGCAAAATTTTTAGCAAATATCTTTGCAAATATTTGCGATGTCGCACAATTTTTCGCAAAAATCTTAGAAAAATTGTGCGATATCGCAAATATTTGCAAACGTATATTTGCGATTTGCGATGTCCCTTGTACGCCACGATACCTACTCCACCATAAGCAGAACTATAGACTTTTAAAAATGTATAACATTTAACTAAAAACTAACATTTTACTTGAAGAGTTGACAAGAAAAACCCGACTAAAAGTGTCGATATAGCAATGGTAACAAACACAACATGATTTTTCCCGTGTAAAGTGGTATTCTTTGTGGGAGAAATTGCTAACTGCTATGCAAGAGCTTTCCTTTGGGTTTTCCTCCCATTTTTAAAACTGCATCTCGCTCTAACTTACCGGGCAAACCCGAATCACCCGAATCACCAACCAAGCAGCCCATGGTATCACAGGACGGTTGCTTCTCTCGTCACTCTGGTTGTTACATCAGAACATTTCTATTGTTTAGTTTAGGCTAACTAAATATTTAGCTTCGAATTTGAGTTTGCGTAACTTTCAAATTCGTGGTTTGTGTTTAAAGAGTGCGCGTATTTCAAACAAAGAATCTGACGCAGTGCTTGCGCCACGCGTACAGTACAGACGCACCGCGCAACGTGGACAAAAAGCCCCCCATATACATACGTACACTCTATGCTCAGCTCCTCGAGTCGGCCACGACCCTCAGCCGATATCACGAAACTCAAACCTTACGTAGGCCTACTATATTGCGTAAACCAAACGCAAAGTTTACGTTGTATATCTTTTAAAGGCACAGGCTCGTCAATTTGCGCGTGAGGCCGAATTTGTGCCACAAAATACGCAGCTCCATTCCCCTTTGCTAGGGAGCTGCGTATTTCGTGGCACGAATTTGGGGCCACGCGCGCATGACGAGCCTCTGCCTTAAGGCCTAATGCCAGAAGAAAATCAAATTTTTTTTTGAAAGAAATACTTGTTAAAAATTCATTATTTTAGTTCCGCCATACTTAGAAAAGGTTATTTGTTATACTGGTCCATCTTAGTTCATTCCAGCTCACTTAGGTCTACGGATTTGCGCCACAATTAAGGAGAAGGCGATCATGAATTAGCAACGGCCAGAGACTGGGGATTAGTGGGGAATCTCCTTGAAAGAATGCTCTGGCTCTTTAAAGTGTGTTACCTAACACACTGGACCAACGGCTTTACATCACTTCCGAAGGATGAAGCAATTAAGTTTTAGATGCCTTGCTCAAGGGCACAGGTAACCCACTGGACCGGGTATCGAAACCACAACCCCAGGTTTTGACCCGAGTATTGCGAGTCAGTGACCCACTCGGCCACCAGTAACTCCCCCTCTTAAAAACATTTAGGGTCAACCTATTTTGTTGTATTTCGTATTTTGGCACATCTTAAGCGGGCCTCCCACTGTGCGATTTTTGCCACGAATTAGCTACGATTGGGTACGATTGTGTGTAGAGTCTATAGGCAGTCTCCGATAATCGTACCAATTCGTAGGAAATTCGTGGCAAAAATCGCACAGTGAGAGGCCCACTGTGCGATTTTTCCTACGAATTGGTACGATTACCAGAGACTGTTTATAGACTCTACACACAATCGTACAAAATCGTAGCTAATCGTACCTAATTCGTAGCTAAAATCGCACAGTGGGAGGCCCGCTTTAGACGAGTCAGTTACGTGGCAAACGTGCTTTTGTCATAATTTCCATATAAAAATACATAGCTGGACATCATTTTAGTCGGCTAAGTGAAAGTTTGACCGTGACTCTTGTAGACTCAACAATATAATATTATAGTCCGTCACTGAAATCCTTGTTCTATTGACTTAGTTCCCACGTTTCACTGCAAGGCGTCTAATTATGTGATGACGCACATTCTATTTCAGTATCATAAAATTCTTGTATTATCATTTTCCCAATTTTTGTGGACAACTCCGTTTGTTTCGGTTTCATGCGTAATCATCTCTGTAGGGCGCCCTCTATAAGATTAAGAAATCGCAATAACTGGTACTACTCGCGAAGCCTCGTTTCTTTGCGTAGGTGACCTTTGAATCGGTTACCAGCGGAAAGGTCAAAAGCACGGAGACACCACCTCTCGTTCGACACGTCTGGACGGCTGTAAAAAGTTGGGGGAAAATGCGTTTATTTTCATTTTAAAGAAGTAAAAGTGGGTGCTTATGGTGGTTTTTACATCAGGGCATTGTCTAGATAATCCATAATTCTTAAATTGCCTTCAAAAGCCACAATTTGATGTTTTCTTCAGTTGTGAATGAGGCCGGCTAGGCCTACATTTCATGCTTTTCACGCCGGTCGATTTGTACATGCAGTAACGCACCATTTATGACATGATGACATGAGTAGGCGGGTCGAGGCTACAGTTACATTGACATTGTACGTGTGTTGTTTAGGAGCATTTCTGTAAATAAGAGTGCTGTACATGTAGCCTGCTTCCAGGTTGAACATTGAAAATGGCAGATGCTGACGTCTTGGACTCTGGCCTTGGGGAGTCAAATAAACTACCAAAATTGGAACATGAACGAGAACGCACAATTTCGGGCAATAGTGGTGAGTATCCAAGGGCAAGGGTGAGACGGTATGGTTGATCATGAATATTCATCTTTAAAATTTAACTTGTCGGGCATCAGGAAGTGCAGTTTCATAGAAAAACCCAAATTTAGGAGTGGAAAATTAAAGATTTTCCTAGAAAACACTAGAAAATTTCCAGCCAGTCTCATAAGTTTTGTGCACGCTTGAATTTCATGAAAAAATCTGCTAGACCACAGGGTTAGTAGCTTAAATCATTTACTAGACCGACGCAATTTTTACAAGACCAAAGCCACAAGCAACGTGGATTTACTGTTCGTTAGTTTGAAAATGTACTGGACCACTGGTCTAGTACGGTAGAGAAAGCACTAGACCGAGGCTTAAATTACTGGCCTCGGTCCACCGGTCCAGTGGGTATTTCGAGCCCTGGCTCAAAGCCAATAGTCAGCTACTTTTCGCACATGGGGTCGCAGTACGGAAAAAATACCGTACACGTTCGCCACTTTTTTTCAACTTTTTAAAACGATTTAATCTCTCTTTCTTTCTCTTTCCACCGCATCCCCTCTGACATCATTACTTAGGCTAGGCCTACCTAGGCCTACTTAGGCTAGACTAGGCCTACTCATTTACCACTGTTTCCATCAGCTCTGTGGGAACGAACGATCAGTAGTACAATCACACATTTTTATTATATCATGCATTCACGTGAGGTTTAAACCTGCATTACCAACTTACCTTCGATCCTAAGTCTATCGTCTTAACCACTAGACAAAGAGTGATCATGTTGCCAGTAATCGCTCCAAAGTTCCATAAAAATATACAAATTAAATAAATTGAGGTCATCATGAGGTCAGTGCATAAATTTTAATAATGTAATATCAAATGAGTGTAGTTTCAGCAAATTGAATATATGATATAGGCTACGTATTAATGTTTTATTCATAAGCCGTAACCTAGTGGATTCGCCCAAATTAAGAAAGGGGTATTTGGTGCAAATGATTGAAATAATCCCAACACTGAACCGGGCCACGTATCTCTGGCCCACCCATTACTGAAATGGAATAGCCCAGTGTCAAATTTAGCTGTTTACTATTCATCTTTTGTAATACGCATATCATACATGCGACCTGCTTTTTGTTCCCTTCCTTCTTGACGTGATCGCGTAAAAGAAGTGCTTCCTAAATATATCATCAAAGCTGATAGACTTGACTTCTGCCAAAGCACAAGTGTCTTGTAGGTACCGTAGGTACATTATAAATTTGTGTGTGAATGAAGGCATTATATCTTGGAACGTGAGTTATTCCACGGTAAAGGGGGCATTTTGGCAACACGGACCATATTTTCCAGAAAATACCTTTGTCTGGTCTCAAAATAAAAATAAAAGGTTTTTAGTTGTTCTTTTATTTTAAGACCAGACAAAGGTATTTCTTCGAAAATACGGTCTGTGTTGCCAAAATGCCCCATTTACTGTGGAAAGACCCATGTACACGTGTACATGTATGTAAAATTTAAATGAATTGATCATGATGTAAAAGTAGATGTGTGTAAAAATGTATGCCTGATCTTGATTGCATGTCGAAACCATTGTAGTCGTCTCAGCACATCTGCAGGTGTTGTAAATGTTTGTATGCATGCAATTTATACATCGCCTCCAGCTACATACGGTCTCTGCCACCGAATCAATGTATGTACACACAATGTATAATAGTGCCAACACAAAGAAATTTTTTCAAAAGCTCAATCCTATTTCCTGATTGGTTTTGGAAAGTCCTGAAAATAATGGAAATTCTCTTCCTTCCTCACTTGCAATAAAGTCATGCACTTTTTTTGAATTATGTTCTTTCTTTGCAGTAAAAACAGGCACATCCAAGTACAAAACGAGAGCAGCAACAATGGACGGAAGTGTAAGTTTAATTTTCAGAGTTTCCAACTTGGATTTTTCTGGCCAACTTTATTTGAAGTTAATTACATGTACATGTACAAGCCGCATCTTGGCAAAAAAGTTCAAATGGTCAAAAGGTAGAACACATGATTGGTATCTCGAAAGGTAGAACACATGATTGATATCTCGAAAATTAAAAATGTTCACAGATTTACACATAACTTACACAATATAAACATAATGACGGTAAAAAACTTCCCCTGAAATGGTTTTGTCTGAAGTGCTATAGTCTTTGAGAAATGAGTAAAAGTAACAATCAATTTTCGTCTCATGAGACTAAAATTCACTTCGGCCCAAAACCACTTCACCCCAAAACCACTTTGCCCTGGACCAATCCGCCCTAAACCACTTCGCCCTGAAATTGGTTTTTGGGCAAAATTCAAGTGGCCTTGCACACTGTACAAAATACATACACACATTGTTCTGTACATGCTCACTTAAAGCATGACCTTTGACTGCAACTTCTGGTGCCGTGCTCGAGATCAACTGAAGAATATGAACGCGGCTCTCTGAATCATTGCGGTTAACACTGACACATTCTTATCAGGGGATCAATCTTGATCCCGAGCTCGGGACCAGTGTAAACATGGCGCTGTATTTCAATGATTGTCTTTTTTTGTATTCCTGTTGCAGAGTCCATTGGGAGAGGGTCCTACCACACCCAGACAGAAGAAGATAGGTCACAGGCGTGTTGATATTCTTGGAGAAACCACATACAAAAAGGTAGGTGATTTCCCTTGACAGTGCTACCTATAAAAGTCCACTTTCAAATCAAGATGTTGCTTAACGGTACAGGGGCCAATTTCATAAAACATGTTACGCTTAATCAAAAATTTGGGTTAAGCATAGCAGGAATATTCGCTCAAGCAAGGGCATATTTCATAAAGCTTGTTGTTCTAAGTGCGCAAAGAGAGTGCGCGCTCAACGCTGTCGTCTGTTTTGTTCGAACGCGTTCATCGTCTGCTTTCATAAGTAAACGTCAAAATTTTCAAATACCATCATCGGTTATGTTTCCATTTTGGGAAGATTATCACTACCACAGAAGACCCTTGCCTGTTGCTGACTGGAATATTTCAACAACAGCTGAAAGTTGTGTATCTGTTGGAAAATGTGTCTCGAATTTTGCCGAGAATGGCGAAGAAAAAATATGGCGTCATGTTAGCAAAAAATCGGTAGGTTAGCATGCCGTTTGGTTTGCTAGTGCTTGAACAGTTTTATGAAATGGAGAGAGTGCTGCTTAATCAAAAATCGGGTGCTAACATGTTTTATGAAATTGGGCTCAGGGCATCCCAAATGCATTAACAAAAGGAAACCATAAATTAAAAAATACTTAACCACATCTCATGATGTGGTCAGCGATAGGGACCACGACATTTTAACGATAATCTACATATTTGTAGATTGTCTTTTAGCGTCAAGTAGTCCACTTTGGGTTTCCTGCAAGTCTCGAGACATCGCCTCCGATCCCACACAACTTAAAACAAACTTTTGCAGTCGGCACCACTCATTTGCTGCGTAAGAACGAGTGTTGCTGTACATGTATCTCAGTATCATTTTGAACAGCAGTGGTGCACCACCGAACTTTCAGAGGAACCAGTACAGTTCCTTATACATAGAGTGCACCTTCATCTCATATATAGACCCTTTGCACAGGCGACCATGACAGGGGGACGCCACATTGTCATTGTGCGTCATGCACTATTCGGCACTTTGTGGATCTATTGTTACATCATTTGCAAAGGGTCTATTGACCCCCTTCGAACACGTGCAAATACGCCATTTTGGGAGTCAAATACTGCTGAGTCATTGTGGAAACGATGTGCGTGTGTGCTGTGTGTGTCTCTGGTGGGCGTAACGCGGTTTAATTCACCAATGGAAGCCTTAGCATTGCGCGTTACGCACGCTATGGAAACACACAATGCGCACGCACATTTCTTCCCAGTGTGGGAATTTCACGGAGGCCATTGCCTCCGATGCCCCTGGTCTTGCCTTGGTGCCCTTTTGCAATACTCTCATAGACTTTTTGATTTTCCAATGGAAGTGCCCGTTCTAAACAAAAAAATTGCAGTGCCCCTTCAGTAACGAAATTCCTACCCTGGCTTCCACAACGACGCGGCATTTATTTGGCATGAGCTCAATACTCACATGTACCACTTGTCCTTTTGCCTTGTGGTATATGGGAGTGCAGACCAGGGGGTACCACTAAGGACATTTGCAGACATCTACTAGGGGGGTAGGTCCTGTCGTTATTTCAAGTCTGACTTCGTGTATAATGTACCAGTTATGCATAGGGTACTTCCCATAATTGGTGAAGTATACGCGATCTCAGACTTGAAATAAGTCTAAAAAAGATAGGATCTACCCCCAGTAGATGTCTGTAAATGTACTTACTGGTACCCCCCTGTGCAGACGCACTACATTATACAGTGTTCCGCTCGCAGTCATGGGATAATAAACATGCAATTTATTGTACTTTACATGTGCATAATGTGTATGTGCATGGAGTACAAATCGTGAATCGTCTGAAACCACTTAATTTCTTCAGTTCAACGATAACTTAATTTAATGTGCATGGACCTGAACCACTTAACATTACATGTATTATTAAGTTATCAATCAAAAGAAGTACTCCAGGGAAGGGGGTTTTGGATGGTTAAGTAGGCGAATTTTTTTTTCCTTGATAGATATGAAGTCATTTACATGTACCGTACATTTACATACACATGTACAAGGCATTGATTTTTCATAATTTATCATTCTGTGTACTAATTACAGGGAAACTACAGTGGCCACCCTCGGAATTATAAAAACTGTCCTAGGTGGCCACTTGATGAAGGTTGCATTAGTATTCTAGTCATTTGGGATACAAAAACGGGTGGCCACTATAAACAGGTGGCCTCTTTATCAAGGTTGCCTTAATAGAAAATTTGACTCCACTTAAAAGTTTTGTGTACAGGCATGGATTGACTTGTATATTTTGAATTTTGTCAATGACCTTTTTGGGTGATTAGGCACCATACCATATATTGTGTTCCTTTCTTTGCCCAGTTGCACTCCAATGCAACACCGAGAGAAAAATTGGGTCCATAGGGAAAACCTGAGAGAGTATAGACCTTTACCACGGTGCGTCCATCTTTGTTTTGTTCCCCATAGTACGTGTCAGGTACGATTAGTGCGTCTGCTTTAGCGCGTGTTATTGACCGTTGAGAATAACTGTCACCACTCTGGTGATCGCGCAACGCCTGTGCCATTGTGATGCACACAATGAACAGTTTCAAAATGGGACCAAACTATTTTTTCTGCAAGCCTCGCTTTGGTTATGTTTATTTTAATAGGAGGAAAAGGAAGATGGCCACACCATGATAAAGGTCTATACTGTACCTTATACATTGTAGCTCAGTTGGTAGAGTGTCTGCCCGGTGAGTCGGAGGTCTCGGATTCGAATCCCGATAAGGCCTTTGCGATTTTTCTCTCAATCCAAGTTTGGCCTTTTGTATACATGTACATATACATGACATATATGTACATGTACTTTTCAAGAGCAGACTTTTACGTACAGTATTGAACATTGATTGGACATGTACATTGTGTTTTAGTCCCTTTGTTAAAACTGAGAAAACGTCTACGGTTTGAATAGATGAACTCGCGCGTGCATGCGTGTTAAAAGTTCATACAGTTTACATAGAGGCCTACACAAATTATATTTGACATATGTTATCTAAGGTATTTCCCTAATAAAATGTAATACAACATATGTGCACGTACGGTAATGCCCAATTTTCTCTAAAATAGACTTAAAAAAGCATTTCTAAAAACACAGCAAAATCACCTTTGTTAATCAAAATACAATACATAATTTATGCTACAAGCACTTCCTTCTTTAGGATTTATGTTGTAAAGATGACAATGACATTTTATTAATGTACATGTATCTACCCGGTATAGAGTAGGTTTCTCAAGAGACGTGTTTGTCCTGTCTCGGAATCCATTTCAAATTAATGATTAAATGTGGGAACAGGTCTAGTACATACTACATGTACATGTACCATGTAACCTTATACAGTTTGTTTGTTGTGGGTGTGGGATTGATCGAGGAGTCGGTAGTACTGGTTAGTAATAATGTAAATGTTTATATAAAGCATGGTACTTAGGTAATGTTATTACCCCTGGTCATTGGGCTCTTAACCCTAACTCCCAGGGTGTATGTAAAATCGTATTGATTTTGGAGGATTGAGGAGTGTTTGGGTTAATAGTATTCCTTACGCTCCCAATCACCATTGAAATAAAACGACCAAACTTGGGATGAAAGAATTTGTTGTATCTTATCCCAAGTTTAGTTGCTCCCTGGGAAGTATGTATACAGCCCCAGCTGCCTGTTTGAAATACGCATCAAACACACAACACCTTTTCTTGGGGGCACCAGTTAAAATTTGCTGACTTCAAGACTGTTGTAAGTGTGACAATTTTGGTGGGGGAGGGGTCGTGGGTGGGGTGGTGGGGGTGTGTGCAGGAGAGGGGGCGTGCAAGCACTACCGTAGCAGGTCTGAAAGCAAATTTGTTTACTTGATACATGATTGAAAATTGTCAGGACATACATGTATACATGTATACCACAGATAGGCTGGACTCGAACCCACAGCCTGCAGAATTAACCAATATTTTGAGACCGTTATTTCCCATTTTCTTTCTGTTTTTATACATGTACACCCTCCTCTTAATCCTGTTTAGCTAAACTAACATGAAAAACAAGATTACAATGTATTTCCTTATCCAATATTACATCCTATGTGCCAAGAGTTTGTGTGGACCAAAATCATTAATGATATCCGTAGTCCTACATTTCAGGATACTCCCAGTTCTCGGGAATTAAATTTTGAGTAAACATTTAGTGGACCAAAGGGCGAGTGATTCAAAAGTTTTACAAGACCACAGCCAGGAAAATTACTTTGCTACTTAAAATGGGGATATTTAAAAGCACTAGAGAGTAGAGTGCTGGTTTAGTGCAACACACACAGCACTGTACCGTACATGTACATCTATAAGCCAACATTTAAATTACTTTATAGGCCTTTTCCCCCCACAAGACCAAATCTTGGGGCTGGCCCCGGAGTGGCATGGGGGCTGAAATTCTCACTCCCGCGTGACCCCCGAGATTGCCCTTTCAGGGCATGAGATTCCTTATTGAAAGGGCACTGTCATTTGTGTTTTTGGAGGATTTTTTTAAAGTTTAAAAATGCCACTTCCTTTGAAAAATGAAGAAGTCTATGGGAGAATTGCAAAAGGGCACCAAGGCCAAGATCAGGGGCCATGAATTCCAGCCCTGCTCTTTCCCCAGGATAGTACAAAATTTGGCCCCGGGCGAGAATGGTAGTGTGAAAAGGGGCAGGGGTGAGTCCTTGAACAAGTGATGTACGAAGTGTTGATCTCTGGGGTGAGTTCGAGAACAACAAGTGTGAATGGGGGGGAGTAGGGGGGGGGGGGGGGGGGGGGAGTAGGGGGGGGGGGGGGGGGGGGTTGAACTGGGGTGAGTTCACCCTGAAGATGGTTGTTCAAGTGGGAAAAGGCTTTATTCGGTTCAGTAATCCAGTGGGTATTTCGAGCCCTGAGACTCGGAATTTGTCAAGTGCCGTAAATCCACAGCTCTACTACATGTATACATGTACATGTATGCAAAGGGCACCTACATCTGAGAACCAAAAATACATGGAAAAATGCATAGCAAAGGTGCACCAAGACCAGTGTTTATAAGAGATCGTGACCTTTGCAGCCTCTGTGAAATGAAATTTCAGTTGACACGTTTCAGTTGACACGTTTTACAACAATACAGTACATGTATGTTCTCCTACATGGTACACCTGTGCAAATATTGTACATACATGTAGATGTAGTACATGTATGTCTACAGCTGTGCTTGCTGATAATTTGTTTTTAAATCAGCAGACTTTCCGTATTGATTCGGATGTTATTTTTAGAAAGATTGGGCGCAGTTCGATGCGTGTAACGAAATTGTCAGTTACTTTGCTTCAGAATGTACCGTAGTGCATATGCATAGGATTGAATGTTGCTACACGTGTACTGTGCACCTTCCTTGCTGCAATCTTAGCAAGGTTCTACTTTTTGCCCGAATGCACGCTGCATTAAGCTGCTCAGTGGTGCTCGAAATGCATTGCGTCGAGTTCGGGACAGGAGTTAACGCATATGTCTTGCTTGCTCCCATCTGCATTAACGCTTGATTTCATGGGTTAGGCTATTCACCAATTGTAATCATGACATCCTTGTATCGATTGCTAGTCACAGTTGGCCTTTGCAACTTTTTGCATTTTGTCGGAAAGGATTACACTACAGTGTGCCTTCTGGTTAGTCCTACAAGTGTACACATGTACATGTACCATATGTCCAAGCAATTTTAGTCATTACATTTCAAACTCCCAGGTCCTGGGGTCAATTTCATAGTTGCTTCAAGGCCATTTGCAAGATGAAACTTTTTGCGAAACCTTGGAAGAGGGGCATACATACACATGTACATGTGTAAGGAAGGTTACATGTAAATTTCAGCTACACACAAGATGCATCAATGCCAACCCATTCACTATAGAGGTCATTATATATTGAAAGTATATATGACAGGATTGATAATTTAAAGATGAATTTTAGAAACAAGTAAATTGCAGTGCCCCGACTGGGATTCGAAGGACCTGGGTTCGGATCCCAGTCAGGTCACTGCAATTTTCTTGTGTTTCTAAAATTCATCTTTCAAGTAATGTAAAAGACATACCGGTACCTAGCAATGTCTTTTGTTTTATGGGTACACACCTCTCTTTTAAACGAAAATCAAGGTTTTGTTGTTTTCCAAGTTCAGGCAAAAGTTTGCAGACATCTTTAGATGCATCTCAGGAGTTCCTAAATGCTATTGTAGGACTTTAGCATAGACAACTCCTATTTCTAAGACCTTTTTTCACTAAGGACTTTTTTGTGAAACGGACCTAGTTTTTTAAATGCATGTAAATGCACCAGTGAAGTGGACAGTCGGTGTACTCCGATATCGTATGCATTGGCTGTGTACATGTATGGTACATTGGTTGTGACCATGGTTCAAGGTAGCCTTGAACCTTCCACATGACAGCACACAAACACTGATTTGTACTGGTGGGTACATGTAGTTGAATGAATGTAAATAAAATACTGTAGAAACAGTAGTAAAAACGAGTTTTATTTTTTTATAACACGGGACTGTACTGTCATGGTCAACTTACAGTGCACTGAAATAGTTTGCTGTGCTGGGTAGCTGGAATGTGAACTCAGTCCAGCCCTGCCCAACACCTTGATTACACTAGATCCCGAGCTCGGGGTAGAACACCGAGCTCGGGATCAGCCCTGGATCACAAACTGAGTGTAAACGCTCTCGGGACCAAATTGGCCCCCGATCAGACCTTGAGATTTTGGTCTCACGTTGGCGGAGGGTTAGATCCCGAGTTCAGGATCAGTTTGCGATTAGAAAAGCAATTAATCTTTACCGCATCCTACTGCATCCGCTCCACAGCCGTAGCGGGGGAAAAGCCTGCGAAATTCAAGTGGCCTTGTACACTGCACAACCCATGCACACATTGATCAGTATCATACACACATAGAGCATGACCTTGACTTCAACTTCTGGCACCGCGCTCAAGATCAACTACAGAATGTAAATGCGGCACTCAGGATCATTGTGGTTAACACTGACGCATTCTTATCAGGGGATCAATCTTGATCCAGAGCTTGGGAATGGTGTAAACACGGTTTGCCTTCAAAACAGTTCTTTGAACCATTTTTTTTTCGCAATTTCCCCAGTTCAAATTTACAAGTTGCTAACTGGAAAGCGAAGCCAAAAAAATGTGATCTCGAGTTTAAAAAAAAAGGTACCAAACAAAGCACGCGCAATTTTTTTCACGTGCCCAAACCTGTGTTCACAGCCCGATTTCAAATGCGGGCCAGCCCGGCCTAGTTCAAATGAGCCGCGTCGCCGTGTGTCTCGAGTTGCTTCCTCAAATCAGCGCTGACCTGAGGATCATGCAAGGTGTGATGAATCAGGGAAAACAATTGAAATTAAACGTAGGCAACTTGTATGCCTATTATTGGCCATTTCACTACTACGTGTAGTATTCAGTTACATGTACATCACATTCGGTGATGTCTCTTTAAATTAAATCACATGCACTTGTAATGGGTGCATGTACATGTACATGGTGCTATACCGGTAGTAAGCTTACTTTTTAGACGCTCCTCCCACCCATATACTTTAACATTGGGTGTACGCATTGGCTCCAACTCCCCCTCCCCCTCCATGCGTACATACTGTGAAAATGCAAATGTGGTAAAGTGCTACATGTACATGAAATCAATGAATTGAGAGAGAGTGTTGTTTACCAGACCATGTGATGTGTTGGGGGGAGGGGATTACATGTAGTTTGGGTATACCGGTATGCCTGCAGTACACATGCCAGCCAGCACACGCACTGCAGTTAAGACTTAGATTGGGATTTTGTCATATAAAAAAATCGCCGCCAACAGTTTTGCCTATTTTGTATGCTTGCGTATCTCGTGGTCTACCTGGAATTAAAACATGATTTAGGTTAAATTGATATTTACACAGGACCACTCTCACAGACCGCCATCTTCGTAGGAAAAATACAAAGTTCTGCATATTAAACACCATCAGTTACGCGCACACACATCGTAAATCTTGTAAACAGTCACTCATGTTGCTAAAAAACAAATTGAAATCAGCGCAGTTATGCGTGTCACAACAATTTATGCTCAACATCCTGATGCACGTGGCAATTTGTAGGAGGTGGGATGAGTTCATTGGGTGTCTACTTTAGACTCCTGAATTTTCCGCATCACGGAGAACACGGACGGAAAAACAGAATTTGATTAAGAACACGGAATCCAGAAAATAAAACGGAAGTGAAAAAAATAATCAGAATAAAACGGAAATCACATGTTTTCTTCCAAAATTTTCTAAATTCAATCATTAGGAACTCTTCCAAGCAGAATATAATCAATCTGATTGCAAGAAACAACTGTTCAAATTATTACCAAAAACGTTTTCCTGCGTCACAGCCTCGGCATAGCCTTCTTGGCATGTTGGCCACTAGCGCTACATGTAGGTGCATTTTACACATGATGATCATGGTGTTGGTCGCTAGTGTTCGATGTTGCAACTCGTGGGAGCGGGTACCAGTGATGTTTGTGCCACAAACATGATCGATTGATCAGAGACACTGCGACGGTGTTTATTAAAAAATAAAATTTGGTCACAGGCTTTGGACTATTTTTTAACTCGCTTGTTTACAGCTAGTTCCTTATTCTTGTACAGATATACATGTATAACAAAGTCGCAAATTTGAGTTTGTATTTAAGCCGCATGGTGTTTTTATTTTCAAATTCTTGAAATGCACTAGAATTAAGAAAGCCCAAGCCCAATCCTGTTTTTTCGAAAACGCCCCATACATGTAGATCGATCGATCGTCAGCTCCCAAACAGTCCGTGGTATCCTGCAATGTGTAATGCATGGCCTGAGAATCCGCTAAATTTTGTGTTGCCTTTAGATTGGTTCTCGATCCTATAGCTTATTCATATTGCGATATTCATTCGTCATGTGGACAAAGTGTGTGGAATATGTGGATGGGAACCAATCCACATGTATGCTGCATCGTGCATGTGCACGACGCACAGATATCAGTGCGACTGCGATCACTCCATGTGAGCTGTCACGCGGCAGGAGAAATGTCAAAAAGGTGGAAGGCTTTGCCGTCCAGAAAACCGAAAAACGAAACTCTATCGCCAAATCTCCGAGTTCGCCGGTTCCCCAAGTCTACTTTATGTTTCAGATGGCATCCTATTCTGCAAATATTGTTCCCAAAGCTTAGAATTTCGTTGCAAAGACACCGTAGCCGATTATCTAGCCAGCAAAAAGTAGCAGACATGTGTTTTTTTGTAGTCTTAAATAACACCGTTGTTTTCACGGAATTTGGCCAAAATTAACACCGGCAAAAAACGGAATTAGAAATTTAAAAAACGGAATCTGGCAAAAAACAAAGCGAAAAATTCGGAAGTCTGCTACTTTGGAAGGGTAGTGTGCAAATTTAGGGCACTCGACCGAACAGTCAAATCACACATGTAATACAAAAAAAAGAAAAACAAGACAACAGGCCTTGGGTAGTAGCTCAAAGGTTTTATTAGACCAGAGATATTTTACTACATCAGTGGAACAAAATGGTCACAGAAGATTTAGACCAACATTTAAATTACCGGTACCAGTACCAGTCCAGCAGTTGAGTGGATAATGTACATGTTTAAATTCCCTGTTAAAGGGCTTGATTTATGTCAAGTGGAACTTTAAAAAATGAAGGCTATTATACCAGCACAATAAATTATATTGTACGAGGACAGGTACTGTGTATCTTGTGTATGAGCTTTTGAAGGTGTAAATGTCCATTGTACCGAATACACACTGTAAATAAACCAGGAATGCGGATGTCGGTTTTGTCAAAAAGTGTGCACTACAAGTGGTTTTTGTATGGGCTTTAACCATTAGTCATCCAAGCGCCCTATACTACCCTGTACATGTAGCTTTCTCCTCAAAGTGCTCAAACCGCCCTGTATTTCTTCCATGCCCAACTCAGTGAAGTTCAAGTTTCTACAAACACACCCTCAATTGATAGGCATGTACTTATAGTTTGACTCATCCTCTTTCAAATCTTGTGTTCAGTACTAAGGGTGGCTACTATTGGATAACTTGTTATTGATCTTGACAAGTAACATTTCTTAACATAACCAAAAATATCTGAGGAGTAGTAAGACACACTACGGGCCTTTTCACACTTGCAAAATCTCGGGGTTGAAAAAAAGCGACGATTCACACTTGAGAAATTTCAACCCCGCGTCAACCCCGAGATTGCCTTCAACCTGGGTTGAACTCAACCCTGCTCGGGACCAGGGTTGACATTTTTCGCCCTAGGTTGAAACGCTCGCCCCGGGTTGAAAACGGTAGTAGGCCTGTTCACACTTGCACAAGTGTGAATCTTCACTGTTCATCTCGGGGTTGAACTCGCCCCGGGGCGAGATAAAAGCGGGTTGAGCGAAATAAGTGTGAAACAATGCGGGGTTGAAAATTTGCGTTTCAACCCGGGGCGGTCGCGTGGCTCGCCCCGGGTTGAGTTCAACCCGGGTTGAAAGCTCTAGTGGGAAAAGGCCTTACTTGTTACCATTGAGTGCTATTGAGTTAAATTGCACAGTTCAGACTTGCTGCAAAATTAATGCATGTACATTGTACGCATGCACGTATGCACTTTGACAGTATACAAAATGTACATTGTAGTGTCTACTATTATTAGATAAATTGAAGAAACTTTGAATTGAACCCTTTGAATTCTTTATTCAAGATTTTTTAGTAAAAAGAAATACCAACTCGTAAAGGAAAAAAATGTCTCGTAAAAACTAATTATGAAAAGGTACAATGAAATTATAAATATGTACTTGCACATACATGTACGTACACGCTCCCAGCCCAGTGTATGGTCATTCAGTTCTTTTCCTTCCCTACAGTATTTGTTTTTACAGCCGACAAATTTTCTTCAGTGTCCGAGGATTTGAAGGACATGATTTTTGTTTTCATACTTCAAGCTGATTAATTTTTCTAGTCCTTGAAATCCTGGATCGAAGATAATCCTCATTTAATTGAATTTAAATCCTGTCTGGATTATGACCTTCTTTTCCCACATTAAGCTGTTATTTATGATTGGGCATTACATTTAAGGGCTCTTCAAAATAAAAGTAATTTGTTTCGGCTCATTTTTTGTTAAAATATGCCGTGTCATTTCACACTTTGGTGTTATCCTAGTGCTCTGTAAATTTGCAGATGAGTCTTTCCACGGTAAAGCGGGAATTTTGGCAACACCGACCATATTTTCCAGAAAATACCTTTGTCTGGTCTCAAAATATAAGAAAAGTTTCAGTTGTTCTGAAGAGATAAATTAGGCCCAAAAAGAGTTACAAATAGTGCAACATGCCTTTTTAAAAACCCTGTGTACAAATTTCCAATATAACGCGCCTAACTGGGATGGATACTTGTGTTACATTTTAGGCCGTCCCGGTTACAGGGTTTTTACAAAGGCATGTTGTCACACTATTTGTAACCCTTTTTGGGCCTAAGTTATCTCTTTAGACATGTTAGAACAACAAAGGTATTTTCTCGAAAATATGGTCTGTGTTGCCCAAAATGCCCCCTTTACTGTGGAAAGACCCAAATGCGTAGAGTAAAGGCCAGTTCATTCTTTACCATGTTTACGCATTGACAAACTTATATCTGACATAAATATAACGTAAAAGATTGGTGAATTTTTTTTTTAATTATCTATTTCGGGCGAAAATAACGCTCTCCCTTTTAGGCGGCCACGACAGCATGAATTTGCCGCACCTCTTTAAAAATGGCATTGTTTGCCCCTAGCTTTAGTAAAAGGAATGAAGCCAAAGTGCATGTTTACTTACCGTAGGTACATGTTCTATTTCATTTTTTATTCTTTTTACAGACTAGTTCGTCTGCTTTGATGGCAGCAATCCAACTGGGAATAGGACATTCAGTTGGACGTTTAGCAGCCAAAGCTGAGAGGGACGTTTTGCTACAAGACTTTGCCGTTGTTGAAAGTGTATTCTTCCCAGGGTGATTACAATGTTCATTTACTTTATATCCCAAGACGGCACTTACATGTATCATGCCAATTTTTTACAGAAAGTCAAATTGTATGCTTTTGTAAGTGGGGAAAATTATTTTTGAAACTTCTTAAGGAATAAACAGGTTATCTACAGTACAATTCATTTTTTACATACCGGTAAGGTATGTTCAGACGGAGGGCTACTTTTTAGTTAATGTACATGTACATGTACATGTAGCCCCAATCCAATTAATGAATTCATTGGGGGTTCACTGGAGCTAACACCGTGTTTACACTCAAACCGGCAAAGGTGGATACAGACCCAGCATTTTTATTGCGACTACAAAACTGAACATTTGCCGCGTTTACACTACACCTTGATCCGGCTTCAACTCGCCTTCAGAAACCGCAAAAGTCACCACTAATTGTACATGTAACTGCAGCGCATGCGTGAGTTGTTACATGTAGGTGTTGCGGAACTGGTGCCAGATTGGTCATTTAAATGTACCACACAGCGGGCACTGCCCCAAGGGCACTCAAATTGCATTTACACTGCAAGCGACCTTGACAATTATTGGGTTGAACCCCGCAGTTGCGGTGTTCAACCTATCCCAAAGATCACTTCATAAAGGCGAATCAGACCCGGGTCTGATCCGCCTTTTTCAATTCACCTTTTGCGTTTACACTTAGCGCCTACCCGGCTTCAACTCGCCCTTTTGGAAATTGCAGAGTTCGATTCGGCAAAGGACGAATTGAGTGTAAACAGGCCTTAAGTGCTGTAGTCCAAAATGCTCTCTCCTTCCCTGCATATTCGCCATAGCTTGGGCAAAGAAAAATTAAATGTTAAAAGGACTATTTTTTTCCTCCTATTGCAACCACTCATTTTGTTTTACAGTATATTTCAATTTTTGGTTTGTTTCAGTGAGGGCAGCAACATCACGCCAGCACACAGTTATCCAGATTTTAGGTTCAAGACATACGCCCCAATTGCCTTCCGCTACTTCCGAGAATTATTTGGAATCCAGCCAGACGATTTCCTGGTGAGTCTGCTTTCACAGGGCTTGAAATTAATGGAGGCCACGGAGGCCATTGGCTCTGTTGCCCCTGCTCTTGGCCTTGGCGCCTTTTTGCAATCCTCCCATAGACTTTTCATTTTCCAATGGAAGTCCCCTTTTTAAACTCCAAAAGACGACTCCAAAAACAGAAATGGCAGTGCCCTTTCAGTGACGAATTTCAAGCCTTGCTTTCATTCATGTCCCAATCCCATGTGACAGAAATAATCCAATAAGTGGTCTAGTGGGTACACAGTCGTACTCATGATCAATAGGTTATGGGTTCGAGCCCATAACCTATTTCCTGGTGAGTTTGCTTTCATTCACATCGCCTAGGCTCCAAAGTATCACTCCCCCAGTCATGTCTTTAGAAAACACCCAATACATGGTCCAGTGGGCACGTAAAGAGTTTATTTAACCTCAAGGTATGTAAATAAAGAAGCTTCTTTTTTGGGGGGTGGGGGGTGGGGGGGTTTTGGGGGGTGGTTGTGGGGTGGTTGTGGGGGGGGGGGGACGCGGGGGTGGGGGGGGGGGACGCTGGATTGGTGCCATCGCCAAGTGGCCACCAAAATAAATGTGTTGTCATTTTTGTCTAATTTTCAACAGTGATATTTTCGGCGGCGGATCCGTAATCAAACAAATTAAAAACGAAGGCCTAATTAGATAAATTGAATTCAACCTATATCTTGGCCAAATGCCTGACGTTGATTGAAATCCTTGATAAACTGAAGTCTAATTATCAATACATGTACATGTTTATGTATGAAAGCAGAAAATGCTGCATATGGCTCGTGTCCAATTAGTACATGTACATGTACATCGTAGTAAAATTTAAAAGGTTTTTTATTTATAATTGCACAAAATGTAGAGATAACAACATGTGGTGCTCTCAATTTAGTTTTTACATAACATGTTATTATCTCTTTATTGTTCCTTTTCATGAAGCAAATATTTTTTGGGGGGTGGGGAGTAGGGGTACGGTTAGGGTTAGGGGGGGACATCGCACCAGGGGGCTTACACTGACAATTTATTGGAGGGCACGTGCCCCTAGAACTGTGTGGCTACGTGTGATGTACATGTCACTTAAAAACAAAGTACAATGTGAAAAGCAATTTTTAACTTGTTTCTCAGCGAGACTAATTCATCCATGTCTTCCTGCGTATGCGCTAAAGGTCAACGCCTTACAGGTAGCACTGTCGCGTCTCCAGAATACGTACATCTATTTATTGTGCCTTGAAGGGCTGTCTGCCAATTATTGTCAATATATCAAATGGCATACACACACGCACGACTCATCAGAGGAAATTGCACACAATGTTAATGCATATAGCTTTTTCGTAATATTTCTACATGTACGGTACATGTACATTTTGGCGTATATTGTGCAATGGCCAACCTTTAAAAGGGCAATTATATTTACAAATGACATTTACATGTTCGTACAAAAGTGAATTCTTGCGTCGTCTTTCCATTGTCTTTCTTTAAATTTTGTATAACGATACCAAGCAACGATACCAAGCAACAAAACAAATGCAAATTTGGGAATAGCCTTGGTCAGGCGTTCGATAGTCCAGGGCGTACTGTTCTGGCTCCACAGCTAATACGCCTGTTGTCCGTGGTGCGGCACTTCTCCAGCGTAAACAGTGACCTCGTATAGCCACAAGTTTATGCAAAACCCCTTCTGCGATATGAACGCTTGTGACAAGCGCGACGATCACCTTGCGTTTTTACGCAAGATTTCCGCGCAAGATTTCCAGCGCAGACCCCGTATGCACGTATACATGTAGGTGGTGCTAGGTCACTGTACAACCAATCACAGCATCATGCGCATGGTTACACACAAACCAGCACGGCAGCCTGATTTTGAAAGCCTATATGCACATAAACAAGACAGCAACTACATGTACGTGACAGTAAACAGCATATAGAACAAGAGAGAAAGTGCTTCAAAATTCAAATTGGCAGATCATGTTTCTTCAACATATGCTACATGTACGGTACCACCATCTTACTCCTGTGTTAGGTGCATGATACAATGTATGAAAACTCATTGGACAATTTGTATGTTATGCATTGGACTATTGCCACGAAATAGTTTAATATGCAGTGTACATGTAGCTATGCCACAATCAACCAATAACATAAGTGACCTACATGTACACATGTCAACAGGCCTCTTTAGCATAATGAGCACCGCCTCTCAAAGGTGATCGTTGCGCTTTTATACAAGGCATTCATATCGCAGAAGGTGATTTGCATAAACTCGTGGCCATGTGAGGTCGCTGTATACGCTGGAGAAGCGCCACGCCAGGGACAACAGGCGTGTTATCTGTGGAGCCAGAACAGTACCCTGGGCACAGAAAATTGTCCAGGTCACATGTTGAAAGCCTCTTTAGAACCTAACACTTCTGCTAAATTACCACAAAATCATCACACACCTACCGGTACATACAGGTGAAGGTTTGAATATAAACATACTTGGCACAGTGTACACAATGCATTGTTTGTGCATGAACCTACAGTATGTACTATAATGTCACTGCATCTAGGCTAATGTAGTCTAGACATACAATGTGCATGTTAACACCCAAGTGAGAGACACAGTTGTGGCATGCCTGCAGGCTTTATCCCCCACTCTCTGTTTTTGAAGTGCCAGATGTGCCTTTTGTCATTTGTACTATTTAAAATGCGTAAAAGGACATCAGAAAGAAAATGTGTTACAGTGTACATTATGCTGTGTACTGTAGCTCATTAAAATGCATGAGTAATTGTACACCATTTGTTGGAAGGTGTCAGATCTTAATTTATATTTGCAATCTGGAAAGAAAATCCTCAAATGTAAACATATCCTGTGGTAAGAAATTAGATCTGCCAGATGTATAAATTTCCAGCATATGTTTTTATTTGATGTCTGTGTGTTTTACTTCATTGCTGTTTTTGTTCAAATAAGGTTAAAAATCACTAAAATGAAGCTCACAAAATTAAATAAAAGGTGTTTCTTTATCAAGTGAGAACGAGACGTTTTGTGTACACGTGCAGTACATGTATTGAATCACTCTTAGAGAGTCAAGGCATTAAAGAATGTGTCCTGAATTTACAAAATTCTGTAAGATGTCACACCAAAAAGGACATCAAAAAATTGAATCCCAAATTTATAAAATTTCTGAAATACATAACCAATTGCTCCGAATTACAACCAAATTTCTAGCAGCTGGAACTGCAAGTATGCCATTAGCCTTTTTTTATGTATGGCGCACAATAGGAGGGCGCACTTTGATTTGGGTATAAATTGGAGTTAAATTAGGGATTAAAAGTGGGTTTGAATGGTCTTAAACATACGTTTGAAACCGGATAGGGGCCCTGGACGCTGATAATGGCCCAAGCCGAAGGCACGGGCCATTATCAGCGTCCAGGCCCCTATCTGGTTTTAAACGGATTGTTTAAGACCGACCAAACCCACTTCTAATCCCATTAATAAATACCTTTTTTGTGTAAATCGGTGAAACTCACCAAAATTAGCTTGTCGTTGCATTCACTTTTTCGCTTCATCTTGTTGTTTGTACTGCTACCTGTGCGTGGAGATGTTTTGTTCGATTGCGCGCTTTACGCGTATAATGCAGATGTGTTGTGTACGCGCACGCAGACGACCCGGTAGATGTCGCATGCACAGTGCAAATTTTGCTGTCGGGAACGTGCAGTTTCTGCGCTGCATTCGTGTGCGAGTTCCATACTAGGGCGCAGGCAGAAACGCGAGCCAGCTAGTTTTAAACACTGGTTATTATCATTCGTTTAAAACCGACCACGTTATGTGTTCTCAGCCAATGAGGATGCGTAAACTGTCTTTTTTATGAATGCAAAATAACTGCATTTTTACTTTGCACTTATTTATTTTATTCATAATTCTGCCTCTGTATTATAATTACAACATGTAAATCAATTTTTTTGGAAAAAATACAATTGTTAAAAAAATAAATCGTATCCAAATAAAATTGTGCCGTCTCCTTTTGTTCTGCCAGACTGTCAGCATTAATCTTTGCGAAACCAATCTTGTAAATGTTTCCTCATTGAAATTGTCTGTAACAAGTGTGCAGTACATGTACATCCCTAACTAAACATAAAAGACAGACAAAAAGAAGGTGAATAAGAAGGTGAAACTATTCCATGACCCATGCCTTCCAACCACCCTAACCAGTCTTTGTACTCTTGTCTCATTGACATCTCAACAGATATCCCTAGTAGACCAGGCTTTACGAGAACTCTCCAACCCTGGAGCCAGTGGTAGTGTCTTCTATCTGACAGATGACGACGAGTTTATTATCAAGACAGTTCAACACAAGGAGGCCGACTTCCTACAAAAACTGCTTCCTGGTTACTACATGGTAAGATACAGAGCTTGAATATAGGTTTGGTTATTAGACGCGCTCTTAAAAGTTTTTCATAGTGTCTCGGGAAAGCACTGAGTATACAGGGTTAATAATTATGTCGGGTAAGGGCAAAACCAACCTTAAATAACATTCAGTTTCCCCGACGCAAACTAAATCAATTTTAGACGCGCTCTCGTTGTGCTGCTATTAATGTGTGCAGAAAAATCGCACCTCGAGCCAAACCTTTCTTAAAACAAAGGGTGTGAAATATTTTGGTTGAGTGTACCAGATTTTTTTGGTTCTACTCGGCCGCAATTTAATTTTTTTATGAGCATTGAAAGTACATACTCTATAGACTACTAAAGTGTGATGTCACTTGCCAGGGTAACTGGATCTAAACTAGGGCTGCGACCGTGTAAACGTTTAAACGTTTAAACGACCGAAATGTAACTATCCGTTTAGAAAAATGCTAAACGGATATCTGAAACCAACTGATGAAAAAACGATCCTCCCTTTTTCAAAGATCTAAATGGCCGTTTTGCGCAGCCGGAAATTTCTAAGGAGGCAGTTTTGTTCTGAAAGAATCAGGCAGCATACCGCTAGCTGTGATGAACGGTCAGTAACCTTTGTGGTTTCAAGCCGAAGATGTACATTTGCGTTCGCGGGCAGAAGCAATTTTACTGATGGTTTTCGGTTTCATCTTGCAAGTTGAATTAAAAGCAGGGCGGTATATATAAACACTGTGGAGCCGACGATCGTAGTTGTGTTGGAACTGTTATTGATTCCATTCTCTCATTGGTTGCTGACTTTGGGTTTGAGTGACTTCTCGAAAGTATCCAATTACAGCAAAGCCTATAGCTGAACTTTCGTGGCCTGCATCATGTATATATGCTCCAATGCAAAGTGTCAGTGGTGCAGCGCGAATGTACATGATACCTGGTCAAAGAACTTTATATTGCGAGCGCGGTAATAAGATTTACTTTTTGTTATGTTTACTATTCGTTTAAACGAACGTTAAATTGATGTTTAAACGTTTAGACAAATAAACGGTAACTCCCAGTGCTAATCTAAACATTTGCTGGTAATTTGAAACATCCATTGCTATTAAAAAGCACAGGGAAACAGTTCACTGGTTTTAGTGTAGACCTAACCCAATTTCATAGAGCTGCTTAAGCACTAGCTGAAAACGTGTGCTTACTGTAGCAGAAAAGTTGTTCTAACTTGAAGTCTATTTCACGGCCGCGGCGTGCTTAAGCATACGCGCGCTTGGAAACCGCCATTGTTGCGTCACTATCTTAAGCAAAATTTGGCTCTGCGGTTAAGGCAGGTTTTCAGTTGCTTACCGTTAACCATGTCTATCATGTCTATGAAATAGCCTGACGCTCGGTTAACGGAAAACGTGTGCTTACTGTAGCAGAAACGTTGTTCTAACTTTAAGTCTATTTCACGGCCGCAGCATGCTTAAGCATGCGCGCGCTTGGAAACCGCCATTGTTGCGTCACTATCTTAAGCAAAATTTGGCTCTGCGGTTAAGGCAGGTTTTCAGTTGCTTACCGTTAACCATGTCTATGAAATAGCCTGACGCTCGGTTAACGGAAAATGGGCTGTTAAACAGCTCTATGAAATTGGGCCCAGGTAACCTTGGCAACACACAAAGGTGAAGCAAACTTGTGCAAATCTAGTCGCCAAGGGCCATGACACTATGTTCTTGCCATGTGGTTGGATGCGTGTGTGCATTCATGCAGCACACAAGGGTTATCTCGCTGCTGACATATCATTCGTTGGCTCGTCTTCAATGATCAATATTGCCAATGACTTGTTTTAAGATATCTTTTTTTCATTATCCACACTCATAAAGGTAATAAATTCAATCTAAATTGGTTCTTATGAACATACAAAATGATAGTTAAACTTTTTAATTTGTTTTTCCCTTCAGAATCTAAATCAGAACCCGCGGACGTTACTACCCAAATTCTACGGCCTGTACACATATCAGAGCGGCGGCCGAAACATCCGACTGGTCGTTATGAACAACCTTATGCCGTCGGACGTCGTCATGCATCAAAAGTTTGACCTCAAGGGGTCGACGTACAAACGCAAAGCCTCCAAGGGCGAGCGACAGAAACATTTCCCCACGTTGAAGGATTTAGATTTCATGGAAGTGCACGCTGAAGGTTTGCTACTTGATACGGTGACGTACAATGCTTTGGTCAAGACGATACAGAGAGATTGCAGGGTTAGTTTATCAACGTAATATGTGATCTGCTCTGCAAAAAAAGGCCCTTAAGTCGCGCAGGCTAGGTAGAGTTACCACGACCATAAGAAGAAATATGCGGCAGATCCACACTCATTAAAATACAAAAACACAGTGGAAATTCCGGGTAGAACACTGACATTCAAGGCAGTATCTGGGCACTGCCAGGAATTGTGTTTCTGTATAGTAACGAGCATGGATCTGCCGCAGATTCCTTCTTATGGTTGCGAAAACTTGACCTAACCTGGATGACTTAAAGGCCCTGTAGATGATCTGTTTTTGAGCGATTCTGCGAATAAAACCATTATAAATCAACAAACTCATCCGAAGAAATTTCAGCTTTGTCAAATGTACCACGTTTAAAAAAACCATGAAAATCCATATGCGTTTTCTTTGTCTTGGCGAGGTGTTTCAAATATTCGTTCTCAGAGGATCATGCACTCTGTGGCGCACATCATATACTGCGTGTGCGCGCGCACACGCACACGCAGTACACAGCGCCCATGCATTTTGGACCGCGTAGATGCGAACCAAAAATAAGTAAATCGTTTGCAAACGATCTAAATAATTTCATCTTCACGTATTATTTTCTGGTAAAATTATATTATTTTGAGCGGAAACCTTTCATTGGGTAGTTGCTATTAATTCAATCTTTACTTTCAGAACTTTTCCCCTGTAAACTCGTCGATTACTTTTTGGGGTCATTGCAAATGATCCACTGGGCCTTTAAGGGATTTTTTTGCAGACTATACCTTATACATATTCATAAACGAAAGTCCTACATGTAACATTCTCATTGGTTCTATTTTTGCTGTTTACCAGTGCACGAAAGCTGGTATCTGCTCGCACGTCAAACGCGCAAGCGTAGTCAACTAATTCTTGACTACGTAGGAAATAATTTACTGTGCAAGCGTAGTCAGAAACGACTGCTTTATCAAGCAGTCGTTTCTGACTACCCCTTAAATAGTTTACTACGCATGCACTTTACGAAGCAACCGTGTGTAGCGCGTACAGCGTGCGGTACACCACTCAACCGCATGAGTACAATACACACACAAGCTGAATGAAAAGATGGCTGGACGCTCAATTTTTTAAAAAAATTCAATACCTCGGAGAGCTAATATCGACTATCCCCCCTCAAACCATGTAATGCACAGTATTGTTTCCCCCACTCCTCCCCCATCGCTCTGCCCCACCCCTCCCCCCTCGGTCTGCCCCACCTCTCCCCCCACGCTCTGCCCCACCTCTTAGGTGGGGATTTGGTCACGATTTATATGCCCCAGGGGTGGGGAATTTGGCACTCGAAAAGTGACAATCACCACCCCTTATGGGGGGAAAACCTAATAAATAGGCAACCTCTTTAGAGTGGCAATTTTTTTGCGGTCACGAGGGTGGCCACTATAGACAAGTTCACTGTATATTTGCATACTCTACATGTACTCTCCCTTTCAAATTTATTTCAGTTTTAAGGATATGTTTCTTAGGGAAACTTGAATTTGTGATCCTGAATGATATTCGTTTTCTATTTTTGTATGCAGGTGCTAGAAAGTTTCAAGATAATGGACTACAGTTTACTGGTGTCAATCCATAATTTGGATCAGGCAGAGCGAGATAAGGTACACTGGTGCAGGAATGTAAAAATGTTGTCAAATTTAAAATGACTATATTTGAAGAGTTTTATCACAAAATGCTATACATGTACATGGGTCTTTCCACGCTAATGGGCCTATTTGAAAAATACATAAATAATTCCTTTTAGATGTCTTCATTTTATCTCAAACTTAAAGAAATTCCATTGTACTGTTCTCAGGAGATAACTTTTGCCCAAAAAGGTAAAAAAATGCTGCTACAAAATACATCTCTGTACAAATTTTTCATATACGTATGTAACGGTGAACAGACAAAATTGTGACATTTTTGTCTGTCCACCGTTACATACGTATATGGAAAAATTTTGCACAGGGTTTTCAGAGATGTATGGTGTGGCAGGATTTTCTTACCTTTTTGGGCAAAAGTTATCTCCTGAGAACAGTACAAGGGAATTTCTTTAAACAGCTAGAATCCCCCCTTCCACATTTTTTTAGTTTTTCTGTTTATCATGGAGGTGTATGTGTCTACAACACCATCACAACTTTTTTTTCACAAAAAATCGACAGACTTTTGCTTAAAACGTAAAGCAGTTCCGACCCTCTTCACCCAAATTCTGAAACGCTCGAGGTCACTCGGCTTGTTTATCAACAGGGTGTTGACGTCATCCTGAGAAACATACAAAACGGTCTGTGCAGTATTGAATGGAAAATACACGAAGTGAATGTTTATCATGCCTATTTTAAAAAACACTTCATGTAATATGACAGCAATCTACTATTACCTGTTTTGTGAAAAAAACGATGAAATTGTGGCTCACAGTGACTCTCTTTTGAAGTAAATACTGGTGCATTGCGACGGGTGGTTTTGTCACGGAGCGACCGGCATTCACAGAGGTCTGTGTACGGTCCACTGCGGCGTAGTTTCCACGTGTTTGGACATCGGCCGTACAAGTTATAGAATGAGCGACTCATTTTTCTCTCTCTTGGTAATAGAAAAGAAAATCTTTCTGCTCTTTTTTTTTCATAGTGTCTGGTAAAACATGCAACCACGCAGCTACTGGGCATATCTCTGGCTTTTTGGAACAACAAAATTCTTCAAAAAACACCATCTAAAAGAGACAGTTTTCTATGTTTTTTGCGTGTAAACGTACGGAGCTAACTATCGTGTTGACTTCTCTTTCTCAGGATTGCGTCACGGGGTCACGCGCATATCATGAATACCTAATGAGCGTTTCATAAATCGCGAAAATCTAATTTTCGAAAAGTGCACTTTTGCTTGCAATTTATCCACTTTAACCGACAATTAAAAAATAATAAAAATCCACGTCGGCAAGAGGGATGTTTGGATTATCGAAAAAAGCCTAAATGCTGGATTTTCGTCAAGGGGGATTCTTCCTCTTTAAGTTTGAGATAAAATGAAGACATCTGAAAGGAATTATTGACGTATTTTTCAAATAGGCCCATTAGTGTGGAAAGACCCATATCTGTTTTTGGTATTTTTAGAGAACTGCCATTTTGTATTACAACTAAAGCACTACAGTCAATGGTTAATTCCAATAAGTAAACAGTTTTTTGTGGGATATAACACAGTTTGCCAATAATCTATTTGACAAATGTATAGGACCACCAAACAAGAATGCACTGACACCATTATCTCCATTTGTTTGGATATGGCGTTTATTGCGTTTATTGCGTTTTGCGATGAAATTCTTCATTTGTTTTAATTATTTCCGACACTGAAAACAGAGATTTCTCAAAAGTGCTCTTTGCACTCTAGCTCATAAGCCTGAAGAAAGGTACAGAAATGTTCAGTTTTTGGGTCATTCAGTTGGACCAGTAGGTTGGGAGATAACCCCCCCCCCCCCCCCCCCCCCCCCCCCCCCCCCCCCTCCCTCCCCTCACGCACCCCTGCCCTTTTTAGCTAAAAAGGGTGTAGCTGCCTCCTGTCGAACTCTCATATCTCAGAAACTACTGACCCAATCTTCATATGATTAAAATTGTTATTTCCTGTGAATCAACACTCCTCTGTACTTTAGTGTCGAGATCAATACTCTGTAATACCCCTGTCACACTCGCCCGCGATCACGCTGGCTCCCACTGCGACCTGAAAAGTATGAAAGCATGAGGCAAAGCGCAGTAAGGTCTCTGAGAATGATTTGGTGACGCAGTGGAAACTGCCAAGGAAGGGAGGGGGTCGCCATGACCTACCTTGAGCGCTAAACCTCGGCGCTTGTTTTGTGCATGGGGTCGGCGCTCTGATGAGAGAGGTGTATGATAGTTGGCGAATGATAGTTGTTGACGTCACGCCAAAGCAGAAATAATTCAACATTGATAATTCTACCATCAAACAAGTCTCAACATTTTTTAAAACTTGCCAACAAAAGCATGGTATGCCGGTTTCAAACAGTCTATCAACATCTAAAAGTCATGCCAACCTTTTTTCTTTCTTGCGCAACATTTGAGAAATATGTGTCAACATTTTTTAAAAATACCTTGCAACAATTTGTGAAAAATGTGGCAACATTTCACGTGACCAGTCGCGGGCACATCACGCACGTGTTCCATCCATCACATATGTCACATGACCCGAAACTCGCGCCGGGTGCAGGTCAACTCGGTCCCAAGGAACTCATCACCAGGACAACTCGACTGAAATGAAAATTGTATTGATTAAAATGTTGACAAAAAATTGAGACTTGTTTTTCAGGGTTGACGTTAAATTATCAGTGTTGAATTATTTTCACTTTGGTGTGCCATAATATGGACACAGTAATGGCGAATAGCAACCGGTTGTCAAAAAGGTGAAACCCAAGAATAGAAAATCTAAGGGAGTGTACCACTGTGCCTCATAGCTCAGCTGGTAGAGCTTCTGCCTTATTAGATAAAAGTTTAGGTTTTAAATCCATATGAGGCCCATATTTTCTTTCTCATCTAAATGGAATGACATTCCCTGTTGATTTTTCCGTCTGTTTTTTTAATGCAGTATATTCTTATTATGCCGCATTTTATTATATAGCAAACCACAGAAGGCAATTCAGAATCCAAAACGCCCGACCAACTGCAGCAGCAATCGCAGCAACAAACCTCAGAGATCATCAGCCGTCCAACCATGCTCAGAAGCCTGTCTGATTCCGGTTCAACCGAGGAGCACCACGGGGAGAAAATGGCACCGCACAAACTAGAACGTTCCAAATCCTATCTTAACAAATCCAAACGGCCGGCGTTTTCAACGACGCGGGAGGCCATCCAGGGGCATGTCAAGCAAACGATATTAGACGATGACGGTGAACCGTAAGCTGCAGTTTCTTCTCAAGTTTTGAAACGTTTAGAATTAAAGGCACAGGCTCGTCAGCAATGCGCGCAGCGCCAAATTCGTGCCACGAAATATGCAGCTCGATGCCTTTGCTATGGAGCTGCGTATTTCGTGGCACGAATTTGGCGTGCGCGCATTGCTGACGAGCCTGTGTCTTTAAACCTTATCCAAACAAGAAGTTTTTTATTTTACAGGACTCTTTTTAGAACATTAAGTTCTACAATGATCATGTTTTGTAGTATACCAACTGTGCTTTATAGCTCAGCTGGTAGAACATCTGCTCGGTTACTCAGAGGTCTCGGGTTCAAATCCTGATAAGGCCCTTACGATTTTTCTCTCATCCCAAGTTTGGTTGTTTCATTTCAATGGTGATTAAGCACCATACCCAGTGCTCAACTAATCGAGCGCCCGGGGAAAAACAAAAAAAAAACTAAAAATTCAGGGCTATCAGAAATCCCCAAAGTAGTGGACAACCTGAAAATCTGGCAAAGCTACTGCACCAATTTGAGTCAGAGTGTGATACTTTTTACTTCTGATTGTAAGTAAAGTTTTCAGGAAAATCAGGCCAAAGATCGTTTTGACGAAACTCGCAGACTTATGCAGAGAAAGTGAGAAATGGCCGCTTGAAGCTTCCTCAGTGGCCGTGGGAGTTGGGCCATGCAACACTCCACATGCATACACTCCACATGCAATTAGACACGCACCGTCTTGTCTTGACAGCAGTCGGGGCTCGAACTTCGCTACGATATCAACGTTGCTGTCTTTTCCCGGTACTTTTAGCCACAATGCCCCTGGATTTTTGTCAGTAAATACTGTTGGCTTCATATGAACTTGACTTTATTGCTTAGAATTCACTTTAAAAAATTTTTTTTAAAAACCAAACCACCGCACACCCCCATCATATTTGGAGACTTCAACTTATGCTAAACATAGTTTATATTTGTTTTGCCTTACCTGAGTTTATGGCTTGATAATGAACCAACAAAGCATAAGTTAAATGGATGGATTAATGTTTTATTTATTTTTTTGCCATCCTTGTTTGTAGGAGTGGAGGCATCCCAGCAAAGAATGCCAAAGGAGATAGCTTAGAACTATTCATAGGAGTTATTGATATTCTGCAATGTTTCAAGTGAGTATTGAGCTCATGCCAATGACGTCATTTTGGGAGTAAACAATGCCGCGTCGTTGTGGAAGCAATGTGCGTGCGCGTTGTGTGTGTCCATAGCGCGCGTAACGCGCTATGATGAGGCTCCCATTGGTGAACTAAACCGCGTTACGCCCACCAGAGACACACACAACGCGCACGCACATTGCTTCCACAATGACTCAGCATTATTTGACTCCCAAAATGGCATATTCGCACGTGTTCGAAAGGGGTCAATACATGTAAATCAAACATTTCAGCCGTGAACCCACGAGAAAAAGTACACATCTTGTTTGTAAATACTCTGCTTGTACTGAAAATTAGGCAAAACATTAGTCAAAGATTATTCCCTTTTGTAGCACTCAAACTAGGCTTTGGTGGAATCAATAGACTGATCCAGTAAGCTCCGCCCATTTTGGAATTGACCAATCACAGCCCCAGGTTGAGATCACCAAAAAGTGGATCTCCATTTTGGCGACCCAAGTCCTTAAAATTTTGTGCACAGATACGGCGAACTGCAGCACGAGTGATGCAAAAATACAGTAAACATTGTTTTTTATTAGCGCTCAGGAACCTAGCCGGTTTCAAACGATTGTTTAAGACTAGCCAAACCTACTTTTAAACCATTCATTTTTGTGTAAATCGGTAAAACTTACCAAAATTAGTTTGTCGTTTTGCCATGTTTTGCATTCACTTTCCTACACCTTCATATGAACTGCTAGCTGTGCGTCAAGTTGTTTTTGTTGGATTGCGAGCATTACACGTAAAGCAAGCGTGTTGTACGCGCACGCACACGACCGGATACTTGTCACAGTGCACATTTTGCTTTCGGGAGAGTGCAGTTTCTGTTTGCGTGTGCGTGTTCCATACACGCTAACTAGGGCACGGCGTGTTTAAAGCAGTAAAAAAACAAGTTACGTTGCCACCCGACTCGACTGCACATGTGCCTCGCACGTTGCTAGGCAATGCGTAGTTCCGAGTTTGCCCAGTTAACTCCGCCTCTTGGATATTGTTGCTATGCCTCACACGCTATCCCTCAAAATGTCCACACACACTGCACAAACCAATGGGACTTTCAACGGAAAACACAGATTCATTGGAGAAAACTCAAAGGTATTCATGTTTCAGGGTCGACAGTTATCTTAGAACACACTGAGTAAAGGGCCAGTAATACAGGGATGTCATATCATCATGAAATTCATGCTTTCTTACCTTTGAACAGCGAATCGTCCGACCTTGAAACCAAAAATTCACCTAGATCACCGTATACAACACTGTACAAACTGTATGTTGTTGTGTTGTTGTGAGGCAATGCACTTTGACCTATGTGGGCGATGTCTGCTAGCTCTGTTGTGATTGGTCGGCGGGTTCGGCTTGATTGACAGGTCGGAACTATGCATTGCTAAATGGGCGGTCTATTCTGAGTGTTCATGGATGCCAAAATTTCGAAATTTTTAGGAATTTATAAGTATTTTATATCAGATTTGCAAGATTTTTCTGAGTTTAGTGTTAACTTTTGTTTTTCAAAATTATTAATAGAATCACATCCAAAAATGTTGGCATTGCTTAAGCATAGTCCAGACTCTGATCTTTCGTCATCCTTTTCATTAAACCAAACCCGAGATGTGCGCAACACTTTGTCTATTAGTCGGCTGCTGGACTGGGGATAGATTGCCAGTACAGCTCTTGCATTGCACTAAGTAATTTCTCTTGTGCTGTACTTGTAATGGCTACATGTAAATGCTTATGACGCAAGCCATGGTAAAGGGGGCCAATGGCTTCATGCCCTGCTTAGTTGGCCCAAGCGCCCCTTCAAGATGTTTTCAGAGGCCAACTTGGCCAGCATGTCCTAGTATACATGTACACTAATAACCAGTACACATTTGCACAAAACAGTGGCCATGGTGCCACTCCTTTTGGCCTCGGTGCACTTTGAAATTAAGACAAAATCAAGACCTGTGATCTGTCCCTTATTTTCATAATGTCAATACCTGCGAGTATCTTATTATTTTGTTTCTTTCCGTAAACTTGCAGATTAGTCAAGAAGTTAGAGCACACATGGAAGAAGATGGTGCATGATGGTGACACGGTGTCGGTTCACAGACCCAGCTTCTATGCCTCGCGCTTTCAAGAATTCATGTCCAAATCCGTCTTCAGGAGATTGCCACGTAAGTTTGAACCAATAGACTGGAGACTCCCAGGGTTTTTGTGTGGCAATTCACCACTTGCACGGAACCGCCATATTGGCAAAATAACAAGGCTTTCCTTGCATAAACAATGACTCCCTCGCGTCGGTCAAATTGAAGGTCAAAGGTCATGAAAACATACCATGTTAATGCATGAAAATAATGGCAGATTTGGATTCCTTATGCAATTCCCTTTCCAAAAACACAAATTTCAGCCATTTTGACCCAGGGGTTACTGATTTATGGTCGTTTAAAAGTTGACGGTCGCGTTCATTTTGACAAAATCGTCAAAAAAGCGCCCGCCGTATCGTGAAAACCGTAAGTCGGATGAACTTTTAATTTTGAAATTTGAGCTTGTTGAGTCAAAGTTACCCTATAAACCAAATTTGAGCAAATTTGAAGAGGGTAGGGTTAAAAAGTGATTTGACATGGAATGATCCCATTGTAAAATATGACGTATGCCCGGAAAGCCTCATTTTGAACGCGACCATGCAAGTAGTGACTAGAAGATAGGAGTTACAGTGAAATCTTGAAGACAAAAATATAAGATTATTTGTGATGCAATCAAGCAAAATCTGCAGTAGGCCCTCGTCAGTTTTGGAATTTTTGAACTTAAAAATATGCTTCAAAGATTCAAGACTATTATTGTTTTTATTTATTTGGCCATTCAGCAACAAACTTTAAAAAGTTCAATCATACATCAAACCAATATAGACCCCCTGCACCAGCAACCATAGCTGTACTTACATTATATGGTGTAACAATCTGCAGACCCAGTGAAATGTCTCGACAGTGTCAAACATATGTAATTCCCAAAATTAGGGGTCCAAAAGTGTGACATGCTTTTTAATTTTTCCAAGTGTTTTTAATGATTGAAAGTGGTTTCCCAGTAAATAATTTGAACAAATGCCACTCAAATTTAATGTTTGTGTGTAGATATGGCACCAAGGGTAATGTAAACTAATTCTACAGCCAATTTTCATTGGCGTAGGTAACCCAGGACACCAAACTCCTATTATAAGCTTTTATGGTCTTTTGTTTTGAATATTTTTCAGGAATCAGAAAACAAAACATTGAAGAAAATGATGCTGCCCCCTATAATCACAGGCCACAGTCCATTACTGAGAATTTGTAGTCATAAGTGGTGATTTTTGAAGCAGAGAGTGTCCTACGTAACTGGGACACCAAACATTTTGGACCCCTAATTTTGGGAATTGTGTCCATGTACATTTAGCATCTATTGGCAGATTGTCCAATGAAAACATGAACGAACAAAGCAGGGTGCTATAGACTTTTATCAAGGTGCAGCCATCTTCCCTTTTCCTCTTTTAAAATTAACGTAACCAAAGCGAGGCTTGCAGAAAAAAATTGTTTGGTCCCGTTTTGAAATTGTTCATTGTGTGCATCACAATGGCACCGGCGTTGCGCGATCAAGAGAGCGTGCAGCATGGACAGTGATTCTCAATGGGAGATACACGCGCTATCGCGCTGTAGCGCAGACGCACTGATCGTACCCAACACTTACTGTGGGGAACAAGACAAAGATAGACACACCGTGATAAAGGTCTATACCATATCCACTTTTTAAAAAATTGGAATGTATTGACCCATGTACATGATCCAAAATTTTAGACTGCAGTTTGCTGCTACCTTGACGTGACAGGCATACTATTCTGCTATGGGTTTGTTTAATCCAACAAGCACCAACAAAGTTTGGCAATTGATTGCTTTCTGGTGACGTCACGCCTTTCATCCACCATTTTGATGGGCATTTTTCATGACCCACGTGGCTCGAGTAATAACCGGCAAACAGAGCAAGAAAAGCGAATTGGTTGCACTTACTTCCGTTGCTTAACCTTGCTTTATGTTGTTGCGCCATGGCTGTTGTATCGATAAAGATAAAAATGTCTTTCTTCAGGCTAAAAATCTCGATCAAGTAGAAGCACTTCCGTGTTTACAAGCTGACTGCATGCTCAATATTTTGAACGTATCGCAACGCGCGTGTGTGGCATCTTCGAATAAAAATACGCTGGTAAGTATTTTTTACGCATGTTCATGTGCGTCTATTGGCGCGCGCGTGACCGTTGACCACTACACATTCCCGGATGTTCTACGTCATCGAAAGCAATCAATAGCTACATGGCCCAACTTGTTGGATGATGTTGGACGTTGTCTGAAGTGGCATCCACACTATTTAACTTTCAGTCGGCTGACCTCGTCAGACAAATATTGGACCTTGTTGGCAATCAAATGATGACTCGTATAGACGGGCTTTATGAGTACATTTTCAGGATGCAATCAACGCAACTTAGTGTTTGTGTACCAGGGGCAGTATTCAATTCAATACTTAAATTAAGTAAAAACTTTACTTAGTATTTGGCTTGGCTAAGAAAATGACCTATCTCGTATTCAAAGCCTTCTAAGAATTTTACTTTAGTAAGTCAAATACTTAGATAAATTGTGACGTTACAAATGAACGCAGAGCGCAGAACTTCCTAAACAGCCAATCGAATACAGCGTGGGACGCGCCATGAACCGCGCCTTCTCATAAGCGTTTTTCTCACGCAAAACGCACAACACGCGAACCAAAACAAAACCGGTCTAAACCGGTTGCAGTATGCGTGTGATGTATGTAAAAAATTGCTTAAGTGTGCTTTCCTGCCTTCTCAAATTTAAGTAAAATACTTTCCCAAAAGGAACCATTTGAATACCAAATGTTCTAAGTATTTTTCTAAAGTAAAAAACCGATTTTGGCTAAGTATTTTACTTTAGCCAAAAACTAAGTAAAATTTGGCTTAAGTACTGAATTGAATACCGCCCCAGTACTACATAAACACTGCTGTATTTTGTGCCTCAACGTGCTGGAATGACCCACTTGTATGAAGTTGCACCATCTGCTATATTATTACCTTTTGTTCCACGGCATCATTTCACATTTTGTCATCTTGTGTGCTTTGTTTTCTTTGTTTTCCCGCTGCCAATTTAATGCTTGCATGAGTGATGAGTGATTGTGTTAAAACCACACGGTAAAATATCCTTGCATCGGTCATGCACCATTTTATATTTTTATGTTTTGGTGGAAAAGCCATTTTAATAAGTTTATTTTATATTGTAGCTAATTTGGTTATTGATGTGGTTGGGAGTTTGAGACTTTTCTATTTGTGCATTTTTGCATAGCATTGAACAAAATATTTTAGGTACGATCTTTAAGAAAATAATGTTTTGTCTGCTGGGCTGCTTCCTAATAGACAGCCAAAGTGTGACGTGGGTTGCCATGGCAATTGGCTCTAAACTATCATGGCCATCGGAAAAAGTACCATTGCAAAGCACAGGGACACGGTCCAGTGATTTTTAGTTTAGAGCCAATTGCCTGGGCAGCCAACAAAAGATGACGTATTTACTTCGGCAGTCTATTACTCTAAATTAGAGGAATGTCTTTGTGGCAACAACTGCTTTACTGTTATTTCAAGTTAAGGGTGATGGTCAGATTAAAAGTAGTAATGCGACGCCGTCTATAAAAATATAAAAAGACAAACGTTAATTTTGTGTAGTGGCTTTCGGAAATATATCTTTCCACAGTAAAGGGGGCATTTTGGCAACACAGAGCATATTTTCGAGGAAATACCTTTGTCTGGTCTCAAAATACAAGAAATTAGTTTAAGTTGTTCTGTAGAGATAACTTAGGCCCAAAAAGGGTTACAATTAGTGTGACAACATGCCTTTCTAAAAACCCTGTGTACAAACTTCCAATATACACTCGTAACCTGGACAGACACTTGTTACTTTTAAGACCGTCCCGGTTACGAGTGTATATTGGAAATTTGTACACAGGGTTTTTAGAAAGGCATGTTGTCACACTATTTGTAACCCTTTTTGGGCCTAAGTTATCTCTTCAGAACAACTTAAACTTATTTCTTTTATTTTGAGACCAGACAAAGGTATTTTCTGGAAAATATGGTCTGTGTTGCAAAAATGCCCCCTTTACCGTGGAAAGACTCAAATACAGGTTAATACAGGTACATGTACCTCAGAACGTTTGATGTTAAAGGAGCTGGTCCAGATCACATTTTTGACACACCCATTTTTCTCATGGTTGTTGGGATTTTTATATCATATTTTTCTCATTACTATTCTGAAATTTCACATTCTCAATCCGTCTATTTTCAAGGACATCGTCAAAAAACCACCAATGTTTTGTAAACTAATTTATCTGGTTCCATAAAATGTTGGTAACGTACACCAACATTTTGCTTCCACATCCAAATTGGAGATTGTAGATTTCCTGTTTTCTTCCCATGGATACCGTACATCTAGTATTTTGGGGAGGCATTTTATGTTTGTTAGGTTATTAAAAACGAAATAGATTTTTCTGAAGATCACCTTTAATTGTTTTCTCTTGCTTGAACAACTTCAATTTTCATTTACACATTCTGTAATTTTTAAAAAAAAGAAACAATTCCTTTTCCTGTTTCTTAAAGGTCCATTGTATCATTTTTAGATGGGAACAGTGGGATGACATAATCTAAAGAAGAGTGTTGGTAAAATAAATGTCAGCTCATAGGTGACTAATTCCCAAAATTAGGGGTCCAAAAGTATGACATGCTTTTTAAGATTTCCAAGTGTTTTTAATGATTGAAAGTGGTTTTGAAAGTGGTTTCCCAGTAGAAAATAATTATTTTTATTTGAACAAATGCCACTCAAATTTAATGTTTGTGTGTAGATATGGCACTAAGGTTAATGCAAACTCATTCTACAGCCAATTTTCAATGGCGTAGGTAACCCGGGACACCAAACTCCTATCCAATACCATGGAACAAATTATAAGCCTTTATGGTCGTTTGTTTTTAATATTTTTCAGGAATCAGAAAACAAATATTGAAGACAATAATGCTGCCCCCTATAATCACAGGCCACAGTCTATTACTATGAATTTGTGGTCATAAGTGGTGATTTTTGAAGCAGAGAGTGTCGTACGTACATGTAACTGGGACACCAAACATTTTGGACCCCTAATTTTATGAATTACCCAGATACAGCAGTGTTTCTAAAAGCCTTTAAATCCATTCAGTTTTGATGTTAATGAGTGCTAAAAACCCTCAGCTGTTAATTTCTTAGATGTTGTTTTGGATGGTAAAAATAGTTTGTTACCAAATTGCTACCAACACTTTAGGTTTTCTTGTCAACTCATGAAATAAAATTTGGGGTAAAATTGCAAATAATATGATGGACAAATTTATGGGTTTGTGGTATGATGGACCTTTAAATACATGGAGTATGCTACTTCTACTTTTCTTGAGCTTTTTGATAAACTAGACTATTTGCAAAATAATAATTAAGTCATTCTAAATTTTGCATGAATGTTTAATTTGCATGTTGAAATATTGGCAACATTTCCTCAAATTTGTGCAGGTGTCCATTATATTATATTTGAGGCGGCTTTCGTGGAAAGAGCCAAAAACTATTTTCTTAAACTTTAAAATTATCTCAGTATTTTCACTGTGTGGCGGGTTATTCTTGATCACATTTATTCATATTCAATAGTATTATCTGTAATACCATGTTACACATTTTGTGAAACTTTACTATTTACAAGTGTGAATGTGGGTGAATCTTCCTTTCAGCCACAAATAAATTTCATTTTCTTTTCTTTCCTATCCAGCTACAAAACATTCCCCCTCTAAACGGAAAGGTTTCCTTTACACTCCATCAGTAGGGGGCAGCAGACCGAGAGCGCGTACCGTGCCGGCAGAGCTGACGGACCAACAGCGGGTGCACTCGTCACACGGGGGCAGTATGTCGGCTACGCTGGAAGCAGGGACGTCATTATCGTATGGTCAGGGTGAGTTTCTTTCCGGGTAAGGGCAAAACAAACCCTCATTAACATTTATTCTCCCTGACGCAAGCTAAACCAATTACTAATTAATTGCAATCCCCGTTGATAACTGATTCGAACCGGCCATTCAACACTGGCTAGATCGGTGGTCTCAAGTGATGCACTTGATGAGAGCTATCCTTTCACAAATTACAATGATGGATTCATGACAATGCATTGTACACTGTGTATACACAAACTATTATTATTATTATTATTATTTCTTTCTGGTATTCATACCAAGGATTCCTCAATAGTGCTCATTGCACTGTCACTCGTAAGCGTGAGGAAACCCATGAAGAACTATAATTAGAAATGGCCAGAGACACCGGGGAATCCCCTTGCTCTTTACGAAAGAATGCTCTGGGATCTTTAGAGTGCGTTACCAATTACCTAACACACTGGACCAACGGCTTTACATCCCTTCCGAAGGATGGAACAAGTGTGGTTGAGTGCCTTGCCCAAGGGCACAGGTACCGCAGCCGGATTCGAACCCGCAACCCCAAGTTTTCACCCATGATTGCGAGTCAATGGCCCTAACCACTCGGCCACGTTACCCCACTCGGCCACGTTACCCCACATTTGTTCGTAGCCTGCCAGGAGAGCTGCACTTTAGCACTTTAATACATGATACATTAAGTCCTTCCAATCACATCACATTCACGGGTGGTTCCCACTCATGGCATTGCTTAGATATTTGTACAAGACGGGCAACCAACCCCAAACTGGGCAAAATGAAACAGTCAAACGCTTGACATGGGGTCATTGTGGTTCATATCCTTCAGGTATTGAAGAATTGTTACTAAAATTAGCCTAAAGTTGATTTAGACTTGCGTCGGGGAAATTGAATGTTAAGTAAGGTTGTTTTTGCCCTTACCCGACGTAATTATTAACACTGTATACTCAGTGCTTTCCCGAGACACCAGGAAAAACTTCATAGCGTGCTCGGGTGGGACTCGAACCCACGACCTCCTGCATACAAGGCAGACGTCTTAACCACTCGACCACCGAGCTAGCTGGTGTTGAATGGCCGGTTCGTATCATTTCGCAACGGGGATTGCAATTAGTCAGAAGTTGATTTAGACTTGCGTCGGGGAAATTGAATGTTAAGTAAGGTTGTTTTTGCCCTTACCCGACATAATTATTAACACTGTACACTCAGTGCTTTCCTGAGACACTATGAAAAACTTCATAGTGTGCTCGGGTGGGACTCGAACCCACGACCTCCTGCATACAAGGCAGACGTCTTAACCACTCGACCACCGAGTTAGCCTTTTGTGTGTTTTAAATACGAATACATGCACGCTTAGTTGTACATGTATTTACATGCACACTTAGTGTCCAAATGACCTAGCTTGTTGCTATGTATTGTGATCGGGTGCAAACAGCAAACATGAAGTACAAAATCAAAGCCGTGTTTACTGTAAAGGAGAATAGCATAAAACAACCAGCCTGCATTTTAGAGCTATCCTGGGGTCCTGAACTTGAAGGGCTTGTTATGAATTCTTTAACTCAGTTTAAGATTGTTTTTGTGCAGATGAATGTTTTTGTTTAAAAAAAAAAAATCTTAAAATATCTTTTTATTTTTTCAACTTGTTTGTATACAAGGCAATTAGGGCCGAGTCAGTCTGGGGCCGAGTTTGTACACAATGTAATGGGGGCCGAGTCAGTCTGGGTACGAGTTTGTACACAAGGCAATTGGGGCCGAGTCAGTCTGGGGCCGAGTTTGTACACAAGGCAATAGGGGCCGAGTTGGTCTGGGGCCGAGTTTGTACACATGGCAATGGGGGCCGAGTTGGTCTGGGGCCGAGTTTGGGGCCGAGCCAGTCTGGGGCCGCAGTCGGATACCAGATGTGTGTATGGCTATGCACGTATATTGCACACAAGCTGCGTTGGACACAATATACTTCCGGGTACCTTTGGGTACATCCGACCACTAGTGCAGGGAATTTCACGTGCAGGGAATTTCCCCTTCAGAGTAAGAGGCCAACCCGTGTTGTAAAACGCATGCTGATTGGCTGATAAAAATAATATGACCTGTTGCTGGTAAATTCTGGCCAATGACGTTAAGTTAACAAAAGGTGATCGGCATGAGTTGGACTGGTTACCGCCCTACTAAAGTCGGCAATATTTTGGTCCGGAAACCAGACTAGGCACGTTCCGTTCCGTTCCGGCGCCCGTGGACCAGCACCGGGGGATCGGACCGGGCCAGCCGTACCGTATCGAGAGCTGTTTTTGGTCGGCCGTGCGAATCAGAATGAAGTATTTTTTTGCCATGAATTCTCTGTGGTTCTTTTTCCACGAGAGAGAATTTATGTCTGGTAATTTTATTGTATTTTTTAGCAGCACCATGTGTGATATTTTTGATTTTTTGTGGTGCGTATTGGGAGCTGAATTTTTTGATCGGCAATTTTTCCTGCGTATCGGGTCGGAATTTCAGCGTATCGGGCCGATACGCACGTTTGTACGTAGGGAGAACCCTGCTAATAAAAATGGTTCTCGATTTTAAAAAAATTGTTTTTGACCTAAAAAAATGATTTTACAAAAATAAAATATTAGGGCGACACCAAAACGTCGCCCTATTGAGCGTGTCGCCCTAATATACCTTTTTTTTACACACAAATTGTCGCCCTATCCTAGTATCCATAGTTTTTGTACAATGTCCGTAATCATGTATCCCCTGCAGGCGGAGCCAAGCCAAAGCTCACACGGCCCGACCTAGTCCCAAGCACGCCGCCAAACTACAGCGAGGCCCTAGAAATCAGCACCTCGCCCCGTAAGATCAGCTCCAGCAGCAGTGGCAAACGACAAGAGATGAGCGTCATGTTTGAGAGTCCCAAGCGGGGTCTCGAGGGAACGGTAGACATCGACGAAATCACGATAAGGACTGACGCAAGGGAGGAGCCGCCGTTTCCTTCGCAGGAACTTCAGGAGAAACTTAGAGACGTGGATAAGAAGTTAGACTACAGCCAGAGGTAAGCAGAAGTTCGGAAATGACTTGAGTATGCCTTCACACTGAACCTTTTTCACGTGTTACGTGAGTTAAATTGACGTACGTCGCCTTGAGAAAATGCGGCACTGAGGAATTTTTGTGAGCAAGCATCCCTTAAAGGAGCTTGTTTAGATTTTTCCAGAAAATGGATTTTGTTCTAACCCAACAATCATATAAAATGCTTTCCCAAAATACTATCCATGGGGACAAAACAGGAAATATGTTGATGCAAAAGTGTTGGTGTAATCACTGCACTGTTCTATGTAACCGGATAATTTAGTTTACAAAACATTTGTGTTTTTTTACGATATCCTTGGAATTATGTGGATTGGAAGTGCAAAAATTCAAAATTGTAATGAGAAAAATATGACGGATGATATGGTATCAAAATCTCAACACCCATGGAAAAATGGGGAATGGGGGGCTCAAAAATGTGATCTGGACACGCTCCTTTAATAAAATGGGATTATATTTAACTCGGGCAATATTTGGTATGGTGCCTAATCGCCATAGAAACATGAAAATAACGTTTAACTTGTTCTGCAAAATGGGCCGATTTTTAACAGACAGCATTTACTACAAAAGCTCTCACTACCCTGTTTTAAATCTCAAAAATTTATCTCGTCACTACATTTCTATAGTGATTAGGCACCACTCTGAATTGCACAACAATGCAACATCGTGAGAAAGGTTGAGTGTTACCAATGTGCCTCAAAGCTCAGCAGATAGAGCATCTGTCCTGTCTGTCAGAGGTCTGGAATTTGAATCCTGATGAGGACCGTGTGATCTTTCTCTCGCCCCCAAACAGTTGGTTGTTAGGCACCTCATGAAATACATTGCATTTGATACTTTATCACCTCCTGGTGCAAAATGAGACATGTGCCTAATTGTAAAATCTTATTTGAAGACGGAGGCTCGTCAATGCGCGACAGACAAATTCGTGCCACGAATTTCGCAGCGCTCCATATCTTACCTTGGCAGCCGCTCTTACTGTCCCAGAGGGTGTAGGACCATGGTGCAGGCTAATAGCCTCGTCCATTCTGCATATAGGGTGTGTTTCTTTTCAAAATCAAACATTTATCACAGAAAACACACCCTTTGTAAATTTGTGACATTTAGTTTCAGTTATATTCACAAGAAGGTGTCATATAGATTAGCCTAGCATTAGTAGCAACGCATAAACAATGTGGCGAGCTCGCGTAAATAATGAGCCTCCACCCTCTGGGATTGTAAGAGCAGCTGCCCTACTCGGGCAAGGTATGGAGCGCGGTGAAATTCGTGGCACGAATTTGTTAAGGGTGTATTGACGAGCCTGTGTCTTTAACTCGTCAAAAACTGTGACTCGGAGCATGGTATTCTCATTAAAAGGACCAAATATGAGCTAGGAGAAAAATCCTAGGATTTTTAAAATGAGAATTTGTCTTGATGTTTTTTACTTCTCTGATAGCACTTACTGAATTTTACAAAGTACATATGTGACCCAATCTGTCGAAATTAGTCGCATGTCATGCAGTCTGGGAAGATTTTTGCGACCAGTTCTTGACATCAATAAAAAAAAGTTGCGCAAGTGGGCTTACGCAGTGCGCAAAGGTGCTGGTTATGTTCGCAAATACTCATTCCAGACTCTGAGAATCTGATTCATTTCGAATGAGTCACATATGACGTACTTTTCATGGATTTCTCATTGTTGAACACAATCACACTCAACATGATCACCGGTTTCCAATGAACTGTTCCCGAAGCTGCATTTATCAAAAGCTTCTCATTTCGTATATCATGTTACTTAATACCGTATCTCTCATGTCAGTTAATACCTCTTCCAAGTTCCAGTCAACCAGTCATACATACATGTAATAACTTCCTTGGAACTATTTGATTAAACTCGCAACGTTTTGGCTAGCATAATCTACACGTACATGTATGTTAGTTCTCTCTGGGCCCAGTTTTCGTGACCAAAGGTCTAACTACTTAAGGCCTTTTCCCACTAGACCAAATCTCGGGTGCGACGCGGAGGTGAAAACTTGAATTCTCAGCCCCACGCCACCCCCGAGATTGCTCTTTCCCCGGGGCGAGTTCAACCCAACGGTGGTGTGAAAAGGGCAGTTCAGCAGTGGCTAGTTCTCACTTGTTCAAGTGTGGGACGAGGTGCCAATCTTTGGGGTAAAGCCCGCCGCACACCTTTGCGATTTACCGGATAATCGGATCATCGGACCACATACCAGAAAGGTGTACGCTGAAACAATTCGGGCCGGTCTGACCGTACGCTATAGACCGGAGCAAATCAAACTTGTTTGATTTTTCATGATCCGGTGTCCGATGGGCCGGTAAATCGCAAAGGTGTGCGGCGGGCTTAAGTTCGCCCTTGGTCGAGTTTCAGAACAAGTGTGAATTGACGTGGGGTTGAACTCACGGATACCGGTAAGTCACCCTGGAACAGCCCCGGGGCATGGTTATTCTAGTGGGAAAATACCTCATGTTGGTCTTGAAAGAGTTATTGACCCCCTTCGAATACGTGCAAATACGCCATTTTGGGAGTCAAATAATGCTGAGTCATTGTGGAAGCGATGTGCGTGCGCGCTGTGTGTCTCTCTGGTGGGCGTAACGCGGTTTAATTCACCAATGGGAGCCTTAGCATTGCGCGTTACGCACGCTATGGAGACACACAACGCGCACACACATTGCTTCCGGAACGACGCGGCATTATTTGACTCCCAAAATGACGTCATTGGCACGAGCTTAATAGGCAGGCTACATGTATATTGGCATAGGCATTGAAACAAGCATGTTTTAGCATCTGTAATTTTGTCGTGTGGTTTAAGTACATGCATTAAGCCTTAGATTGAGGTACATGTACCAGTATGTACATGTACACTTTTTATATGAAGATTTTCCCATTGGTAACATGTCATCCAATTTTTATGGCATGATTTTGGGTGTATACCGGTACATGTACTCCTGGTAGCTGTATACACACGTGATAAATGCATGTTCTCTGATGGGATATTGATTAAGTGATTGTATTCCACTATAGACCGTATTGAATAGCTGCCATCTTGTGGGGCAGCCTTTGTCATTTAAATTGGTCAACAATGTAAGCACAAAATGTGCAGCCATGCATGTCCTCAAGGAACAAATAATCTGCCCCACAAGATGGCAGCTATTCGATACGGTCTATACAGCACGATAATATTTTTTATGTATTGGATTTCTTCACAACTGATCCAGGAAGTCTAACTTAAAATGTTGCATGATTTTTAGTGAATATTGGGGTCAAATTCCATTATACAAGTCCAATTCACCACTTGCATGGAACTATTAACTCTTTGCATGGGCGGCCATATTGGTGGGCAGGCTCTCTTATGTCACATTGGAAACACAATGCGCCTGCTTATGCCCTGACTCATTAAGACAATGCACTTGCCCCAAGATGGCTTCCATGCAAAGGGTCTATATTAACTTTTTTGGATTTCCACCTAATTGCAATCCCCAATAAGTCTTGAATTCATTGAAAGAAAAAAACACTGACATTTTTTTATAAAAAGATGGTTTTCTCCAGATTGAAATCTTTGAATTTGAAACATTTTCAACAGTGCACGGGTTGTTTAATTTCAAAACGTATGGTAGTGTAATTTTTTAACAGAAATTTAATCTGCGTTATTAAATTATTTTTTCAAACATTTTCCTTAAACTCTACCTCTGTACGATTCCATCTGATTTTGACAAACATCACCGATTCAAACTTGTACTTGTCTCCTTGCACAAGTTTAGCAATTAGTTTGCATGCATGTATTTCTGATGCCGGTTCATACGTACTACTTCATGCGAATTTGCAGTGCAAATCTGACATGATAAATACTAGGCCTGTACATTTTCGAATAATTTACTATTGAAAAAAAAATAGGGGTTTTATTTTCGGTCGAATATTCGATGCGTGAATGTTTTTTCTAGATTTTAACAAAAAAGTTTGCCGTGAAATTAATTGATTTTGGCACATCCGAACTTGGAGCTCACAGGAATACAGCAGCCTTTTTACTGCCAAATTTGCCGCCTCAAAAAATAATCTGTGCTTAAACTATAGACTCGTAACGTGCATTGCAATCTCTCGCCTGAAGAGGTTTTTGCAGAAATTATCGTCGGCCCTTGTACACTGGACTCGTGGTTAGATGCAAATATGACATCAAAGCAGTCGTTTCAGCAAAGGAAAAAGGTTTTTACTTATTCCTAGCTGAAAGACATGTTTGGTTTGGAGTGGTAAAAGCACATACCGAATATTCGATTTGGTAAAATGCTATTCGGATATTTGATGGACGACCGAATATTTTAATATTTGATTATTTAGGCACAGCCTTAATAAAGTTCGGAAAGTCAAGTTTGACTGACGATTTCTCTCTCGTTGCAAAATAATTTTCCTTGAATTTGATATCATTGGAAAGCCCTGTTATTCCTCTTTACGATGATGTGTCATTTGTTATGATTAAGCAATTGGGGGGATGTGCAGCACAGCTGAAAACGAGGGCGGGTGTAAAGTGAAATGTCACAAAATGCATTGCTATTGTCAAAAAGTGCATCGACACATTCCCATCCTCCAAGCAAAAGGGGAATGCACTGCATGACAATAGCAGTGAATTTTGTGACATTTCACTTTCCACCTTACCCCTGTATTCCGCTATACTGCACATCCCCCAATCATAACAAATGACACATCACTGTAAAGAGGAATAACGGGGCTTTCCAATGATACCAAATTCAAGGGAAATGATTTAGTAACAAGAGATAAATCGTCAGTCAAACTTGACTTTCCGAACTTTTTTTGAGGAGTTTGTTAATTACGGATGTAATTTGCCCATACACGACGACGATGTTTGTAGCAAACATGAAAGTTGAAACAAATTCAATATATTTTAAAATTTGTGGCATGTATATTGCCATGTGACTGCTTTCGCATGAAGTTTGAACTAACTGTTAGTTATGTGCTTCATGTAGTAGTTAGAGTAGATTCTTGCAGCTCTCCAATTCTCAACTGCAGTGTAGACTAGATTATGCCAAGGAAAATCATATTCACCCTGCTAAACACGCCAAACCATTTACTAAATCATTCATTGAACCATCAACTTACACCAAACAAAGTGCATAATATGTATGCTTTATAATGCAGGAAGTCATGGGTTCAAGTCCCACCCAAGCACACTTCAGTGTGAGTCAAAAAAACTATACACTTTTAAAATTACCTGTTGTGTTTTAGTGTACCAATATTTATATGAGATGTTTTGACATGTATTTTGGATAAGTTTTCCTGTGTCTTTTGGTAGCAGTTTAATTAAATTAAGTTTCATGCATGACCGCACATGAGGCAAATAAGGGTGTCAGTGGAACATGACTTGTGTCAACTGATCAGAAAAAAAAGAGACCAAAACAAAACGCTAAAAACTTGCCTTTGTTTAGGTTGTGGCTTGTCCCTGTGGCTTGGTTTTTACGAACATTTGATTTAACTGTGGCACGAGTTGGACATCTTGCATTAGGATATTGCTGGCGAAAGCTTTGGAACACAGCCATGGCACTTTGTGTGCGGTGGAATTCGCTTACCAAGTAGTAGGCCTTTTGCTGGGGTGTGAGCTGAGGACGAGCCATGTTTTAAGCTGAAGAATAGCCCACAAGATTTTTTTATTGTAGGCCTATGTATGTTCAACGAGGCTCCGTTGATTCTTGACAACAACCAAGTCACTGGTTTAAATCCTTTTCTTTTTCCTAGCCATACTGAATTGGCGCAAGTCGTGTTCCACCTGACACCCTTATTTGCCTCATGTGCGGTCATGCATCAAACATAATTTTATTAAACTGCTACCAAAAGACACAGGAGAACGTATCCAAAATACATGTCAAAACATCTCATTTAAATATTGGTACACTAAAACGCAACAAGTAATTTTAAAAGTGTATAGTTTGTTTGACTCGTACTGTATATAAAGTTTTCAACGTAGTGTCTTGGGAATGGACAGAGTATTATATTCAGTGATATTTCATTGGGAAATCAGTGTTTACTCAGCAAGTTCATTTTGCAAGTGGACGTGCACAAATCATAAGTTGGTGAAAGGTTGCTGGGGGAAAGATAATTCAAAAATGTGTGTGAAGCAAATGAAAGGTACAGCTACATACCAGTACAAATTTGGAAAAAGCTTGGAGTTTGAATGCCATCTTTCATTTCTACATTATTATGTTCAATAATACAAATATTTTTTATGTGGGTCCAAAGAAATGATTAGTTACAACTAGTGCTCCCCTTGTTCTGCATGCATTTTTAATCATGTTTCCCCTCGTTACCTTTCACTCTGTTGTTGTGTGCACACCCACTTGCAATTATGAACTCACTTTCATACATGCTTGGGTTTTACCAAAACTTCCACGTTTCTGAATTAGGGTCAAAAGAAAATTTATCTCAAAAGGTTGAAGACAAAAGAGACGGTGTCAAATGACTAATAGTAGGGATTTTTAGATAGTCACTCTGATTATGTGGATTGCGACATGATGATATCATAGTTGAGGCTTTGTGCATGCGTCAAGTCGTCTCTCTCGTCCACAATAAAGAATGATTTTGGCATTCTTGATTGTGGCAGTTGACGAGAGAGATCAAAAAACAGTTAGCGAGTTCTCGATTTGCATGTGCAAGGCCTTAACATGACATCATCATGTCTCAGTCTACATACAGTCGACGTTGACAGTAGAGAGTTTTAGATTGTCACGTCGAGGCTTTGCGCATGCATCGAGTCGTCTCTAGCCTTGATCAAGGCGTTGGGCTTGTCTTTAAGACGGCCCGCCAAAGATTATATAGTGCTGACCAGCTGTGGCATTCTGTTGTGTGTATGCTCACAGCGCGCTGCGCTTTGAACATATACGTAAAGCACTGTACATGTATCAGTCTGTAACCCAACGTCTTGATGGTAATGCATTCAGCCAGCGAAACTCATTACAGTAATGGGGAGAACACCCCAACGTGAGCTGAAATTTCATTGGTCGACGCATGGCAGGCTATGTTTTTAAAAATGCTACATCTTCGATCCCCAGCTTGTTCGTCCGAGGCAGTATTAAGAGCTCCCACAGATCATTCAGGAAGCTAAGACGTCTCTCGTCCACTGCCACAATCGAGAACGCCAAAACCACAGTCGCCGCATTCTCGATTGTGGTGGTGGCTGTAAGAGACGACTTGACACATACAAAAAACCTGACGTCACAGTCCACACAGTCATTGTGACAATCTAAAATTCTCTTATCTAGAAGTCTTTAGATTTCAAAACAACTTACATGTACGCTATTGGTATACATGGATGCCGTACATAAAACATGGAAGTTTGGTTAAACCGACATGTCACTTTCTATCATACTAATGCTCAGTAGTGCTCGCTGCTAACCTCTTCATCTCAACCCCACCCCTTCACCTCATCCCGCCCCCATGACATCATGATTGACAGGCCCACTCTGACCACCATGCTCCCGACCACTCCAACCAGTACCCCCACCACGTCCCCTACAATGACACCGCCTTCCCTGTCCACACCTCGCACCTACAGCGGAAGCTCGACCATCGACACGCAGAGCGAGTCCTCGCCGCGCAAGATGACGACCGAGCTGTCCTCCGGATCGTCGGAGAAGCTACTGGAGTCGACTGGAACCGGCGACGATGTGTCGAGGGCACGCGAGGGGGCGTCGTTGGGGGATAGTCAGGACGAGGACTGGGAAGAAGAGGAACAATGCTGGTTGTGAAAAGAAAAGCATTTGAGTGTGTTTCTACTGAGCGTAATAACCATTTCCGAAGTGGTTTGGTGCAGTTATGCCTAGTTCTCACTGTCGCGATTCGGGCCTTGGATTGCTATGGTTTTTGTATGAATTCCGTTCACTCGTCCACACTGAGATCCTGTGTCAAGTTTACGGAACATGGCAGAACAAGTTTGAAGTATTTTTAAAGAAAAGTGTTGAATGTTTTCCACTCCTAAATTCACTTCCCTTTGAAATGTTAACATGTTTTGGTGGTTAAGTCATAAGGGGAATGCAACCAGTAAACGGAATTCTTACCGTGGTTTTAACCCTCAAAAGAGGCACCTATTTTAAACTAACGGGAATCGTGGGAATGCGAGTGCGTGGACACTTTTTGTCCACAATGAAAATACACATTGACACGCTGTTTGCAAGCAATGCACCGCTGGAAACTAACTGATTGAACACATGACAAGTAATCCATTCAAAGTCATTCATTTGTCACTTTCCGTGGTAACATTGGACCCCCATTTCTGACCACGGTTAATGTCGGATAGGTTACAGATATGCTACAATTGTGTACTGGTGTCTAAACAGTTTGAAAATCGAGCCACAGACATAACCAGGCTGCTGAATCGCGAGGGTTTATCCGGAAATGCCGAGGTCATGTCTATGAATTTAACCAGGTGTAATCATGGATAAAAACCGTGTTTCCAGCACCTTGAACCGTGAAAATGAGAACTAGGCATTATCCATACCGTAGAAACAGCCTTAAACGGTGCTTAAAGAAAGTTTTTGTCAGTGCGCGTAACAGCATTTCGCCAGTAAAAACAGCCGATAATGCTTTTTAAAAATGGAGCGCATCGTTTCAACTGCCGCATGCGCACATGTAGGGCCCCCAAATACCAGTATTTTGTCTGCTAAGATAACAGTTAAAGGCGTTGACCAATGCATCGGCAAAAAGGCATTTAATGCCGGTGTTCGCAGTAGAAACACGCTCTTTCACGTAGTTAGACAGATATTCCCTCTAACATTGTCATTTTCTTAGAAACACACAAATGTGTTAACAAATGCCCTGCTTCACAGCACTGCTTTGTAGAAAAAGCTAACAATGTGCACTGCACATGCCTGGAAGAAGCAGTCAATAGCACGGTGTATATTGCACTTGTCTTTCTCGGGTCTAGATAGCCTCTTTTGGTGATCGAGATGTTTTCTTACATATGTTTTCATCTTCTCTCAGAATTAAAGGCGCTATAGATGATCTGTTTTTGAGCGATTCTGGGAATAAAACCATTATAAATCAAAAGAAAGACATCAACAAACTCATCCGAAGAAATTTCAGCTCTGTCAAATGTAGCACGTTTTTCAAAAACATGAAAATCCATATGCGTTTTACCGGTCTTTGGCGGGGTGTTTCAAATATTCGTTCTCAGTCGGTTGCGTACTCTGTGGCTCGCATCATGCACTCTGTGGCGTGCGTCATACTGCGTGTGGCATGTGCGCACGACCCATAGAAAATGCATCGCGTTAAAACAGCACACACGCAGCACACAGCGCCCATTTCAGACCACCCAGAGGAGAAGTATATTGTTTGCAAACGATCTTTCCTCGCTGCAGGGCGCATCTGGAGCTTTTAGCGTAGAGTTAAAAGTTCCCGATGTGTCGGATAAATTTTTACTGGCCATAATCCCGTAGACAAGTTGTAGACAGCATCGCACAAGCCCAGTGCGGTCCCCGCAGCATTTGTACGGATGCTGTATGATTTTGGGATGGAATTTCGGGCCCCTCAAATCGTACGGCACCCCGCGCGGACGCCGCAGGGATGCTAAGATTGTCTATACGGGCGGCGTGTGATTGATCTTTAATCGTACGGGCGCCGCAGGGACGCCGTGCGGCGTGTGCAGGATTATCCTGCGGTACCCTTGCGGCTTACACACGGGCGCCTCGTGATTTGAGTCGAGAAAACTTCAAAGAGCACTGTGCGGGCCCAGCCGAATATGCGACTGCTACACACGGATGCCACAAACCCCTGAGATACCCCTGATTTCCCGAAATCTTACAAATCCGCCGTAGGTAGAAAAATTTGTACGGGGGCCCCGTGGATATGTGACTGTAGTTTTAGGTATATGTCGGACTATTTGTTACCCTCTTGGGGCTTAAAGGAAGGGACAACACTTGCAAAGGGTTGCCTAACTCTGTACGCTTTATGCAAGTCGCCATCTTTTGCAGTTTGGTGCTCGGACTTGAGAGGGCGTGTTTTAGGACACAACATATTTTACATACACTGTGTATGAGAGTCGGGAAACAAGGCATCAATCTTGACGTCATCCGTGCAATCGTTGCATGGTTGACGTCGTCATCATCCCTTTTAAAATTTCAAATATGGCGCAGCATATAGTCGCATTAGTTGCAGAGTTTATCATCAAAATTAATTGGGTTGCCGATGTTGAAAACAAGATTCTCTGATTCTCATGAAGGTTTATGCACCGGGCAATACATTGGTAATATTTTTGATTAAATTCGTTGATAACTTCAAACAAGTGTTGTCCCTTCCTTTAAGTTGTCTTGTAAGAACAGGTTAAAGTTTTTTTCTTTTATTTTGAGAGAAGATAAAGGAAAATATCATGATCTCTCGAAGGGGCTCTAGACCCGAGGAAGACCCTTCAATAGTAATGCACATGGTTCCAATTGGTCATTAGCAGTGTTTGCATTCCGTATGATAAATACCGGTTAATAGACATTTTTATATAACGCCCAAGTAGATCCTTGTCATCTGATTGGACGATAGCAGGTCACATGTCAGTAAATATTTAATCCATTAAATTCACGTCACTAACCATGCGGTTTTGTTCCATTTGTCGTGCAGTTTTGTTCCATTTGCCATGCAATTCTGTTCCATACGTTTTTTTCCTTTGCTCAATGCGCCCGCTGTATGTGCGTGTCAAATGTGACGACCCCTGACGTAAACTTTTTACAACTCACAAGCAACATGGCTGGTTTTGTAATATGACGGATGATGAAATACATGAGCTTTTTGACAATTCTGATGCCGCCAACATCAAAAAACATTCGAAGGGTTAAGCCTGAATAATTTGCAAAAACAAATGTAGGATGACAAGGATCTACATGGGCATTATACAAAACAAATAATGAATGTTTTAATTTGTGCAATGGAAGGAATATTTTCATTCGGTGAAAGATGGAATATGTTCCATTCAACTCGGCTTCGCCGAGGACTGGTCTATATGGGCTATTTCACAATAAGTGTACACTTTCAGTCTCACTGGCAAATGGGGGTCAAATTTCAAACTTGTCCAACTCACAAAAACTCTGTTGATCTGAAAAATTCAGGATGTATACTAATAATTCCTAAAATATCAGAGCGTGGCATTATGATTAACATGTTTATTTTTTCCAATGAAGTAATGATTTGCAATGGGTTGTCTGGAGAGGACATTTTGTTAAACACAGAATATCACAATATAATGGTCAGACTAAATGTTGAAATGGTAATGCCATGCTATGTCCTGTTAGAAGGAATGGTACTGTTAATTTTACAAACATAACATAAAATATTTCAATCATGGTTGACATGTTATATTACAATTAACTGCTGTCCTGGAGAGGACAAATTTTTAACGGATTTTCCACAACCCTGAATATGATCTTGATAATATTTACTCAAATCTCTCCCACGATCAAATTGTCATATTTACTCCATCAAATGTGTCCTGTAGATGATACAAACATACTTGTGAGTACATATTTCCAAACTATTCTATTGTCATTATTACCTTGTCCTGGAGAGGACATTACCATATTTTATTTAACGGGAAATCCACTTTATTTTGAAATGTTCATAACATTAACATTTTTCGACCGAATTACACCAACCCAAGTTTCACAATATTGTTGAACACTATATATCCATGATTGATCACCAAATTCACCACAATAATGCATCATCAACAAATGATTCCACTTAAACTAATGTAAAACTTGAAATGAGACTCCAAAATGGTGTTAAAAGTGCATGTAAATAGAGAAATTCAAAACGAATAACTCGTAGAATTATGTAAAAATAGTTCTGTAGCTTGTCCTTCACATTACCCATCATATAAAATCACTCATAACATGTATTTGCACTGATAAAGTTATCCAGGATGGGTTATACTGTAATTTACTCAAATGACCACTTATTGTGAAATAGCCCATATGTGGCAGTATATTGCATGCAAGAGACACTACACTGTATTATAGTAGTATGTATATTGCACTTGCAATATATAGCAGTGTGCATAAATTATCGCATTGTCATGGAGACCAGTCGTGTTTAAGCTTAAGCGGGCCTCCCACTGTGCGATTTTTTCCACGAATTTCCAACGATTAGGTACGATTTGCTACGATTGTGTATAGAGTCTATAGACAGTTCCTGGTAATCTCACCTAATCGTTGGAAATTCGTGGCAAAAATCGCACAGTGGAAGGCTGGCTTTACACCCTGCTGAGGTGCTCTTTGATCAAGTTAAATAGTTGACAAAATAACCGTGCCTGTTGAGGTTGGCAAAGCAGGGGAAATTGTACGAACCTTTTTCCTGGTCCACATGTATAATCCACATTTGAAAATATTTTTGGTAATTGACCGTATTAAATGGCTGCCTTATAGGGCAAGTTTTGTTGTTTAAATTGGTCAACAATGTAAGCACGAAATGTGCAACCATACATGTCCTCCAGGAACAAAGAAACTGCCCTACAAGATGGCGGCTATTCGATACGGACTAAGTACTGAAGCCATCTTCGTAAACTGGCCAACTGCCTAAAGTGGCCACATTTGTTTGGTCCAAAATCAGTTTGTACACTCGTATAAAGGTAGAACCTTAGTACATGTATAGTGGCCCCTATCTACAATGTACATGTACATGTAACACGGCAGATAGCCAGGGCACTTGGATCTTTGTGTGTACAATCCTATTGCAGTTGAACCTGGATAATCTGGCCAGACACAGTAAATTGCCTCAGTAAATCAAGCTACTGTGGGAATTTCTGGTAGGAGCATCAAAAATTATTGAAAAAACAAAACAAAAACCAAATTGCACAATAGACATGTTTTATGCCATTAAATTGTACCCTGGTTTAACATGTACAAAATGTAGTTGATACCCATAAACAGAATTGTCGCACAATTGTCACTGCACAATATTTGTGAAGTTATCAAAGTGAAATTGTGAAATCAGTTGATTTATTCCAAACAAATCCAGGTGATTACCAGCTTTAGGAAATTTGAATCTGGTTGCAGTGAAAGAGAATCAAGAATGGCAATAGAGCCTTTGCACGGCGGCCATGACAGGGGGCAGTCACATTGTCACCGTGTGGCATGCATGAGTAGGTGCTTTGTGGTTCTATTGTTACATCATTTAAATAAGAAAACCTGCCCCCTGTCATGGCCGCCGGTGCAGAAGCTCTATTGAAATCAAAATCATCAAAGGAGCATGTTTAGATTTTTCTGGATTTCGATCTACATGTACCTGCCCAAAATACTATCCATGACAAGGAAGAAGGAAATTTGGAAGTATGAAAAAGAAAATTTTAGAGTCTGTTAATGGCTTGATCTGTAAACAATATTGCTGAGTAGGGAACAACACCGTGATGTTTAATAGACCTTTATCAAGGTGCGGCCATGTTCCATTTTCCCTGTTCAAATGAACGTAACCAAAACGAGGCTTGCAGAAACGATAGTTTGGCCCCGTGTTGAAAATGTTCATTGTGTGCATCACAATAACATGCGCACAGCGATATCAAGAAAACGCAACGCGAACAGTGATTCTCTCAAAACAACAACGGTAGATAACACGTGCTATCGCGCGATCACGCTGACGCGCTGATCGTGCCGACACGTACTATGGGAAACAAGACAAAGATGGACGCACCGTTATAAAGGTCTATATGCTTCTATTTTTGGCTCAGTCGATTTGTTTTTTTATTTATTTTTTTTAATTTATTTATTTTAATTTTTTTTTAAATTTGTGTTGGTAGTAGAATAGATGTCATTTAGTCCCAAACATTTTGTTGTCACTTCTCCAGATATGTGCGGCATGAACCTTATGCACTTTCTTGTAATACTTGAATGTGGCAATGCAGTACAAATATATATGTATTGGAAAGATTAACTGGCGTGATTTTCAAAATTAAAAACTAAAGTCTTTGTCTTAAATGACAGTTTTTTGCTGATTGCCCGACACATTATCAATAGCTATGAATCTGTGTACAGCATAATGCATATATACATGTAAGTGATTTTTTTTAATAAGTGAAATGTGCATGTATTCTTACATGTCTAAAAAAAAACAAATCAACCGTTTAATGCCACTTGTAAAAACAGTTTGGAAAAGATTAGTTGCCAGTTGTTTTTTTGTGAATTTAAAATAACTATTAAAATGTTGAAAAGAAAACTTGCCATGCACGTACATGTTGTCACCACATACCGGTAATTGCATGAATTAGTATTCATTTGGATTTTATTCTATGCACTACAGAATACCAACAGTTACCGAAAGCATGCACTGTGCTAACATTCCATTTTTAAAGTGTTACGTAGAAGATTTAAACCCCAGGAACTCTTTAAAGATACCCCTGATATGGTTAGTCAATTGAGGCTCTTTTTGGCAATACATGTATATGCAAGATTATTATACTTTAAAGCAATTATTTGTTTAAAACTTGTTTCAAACTTGCCGTCTCCGTTTTAGTCATAAGTCAAGTCAAACTGTCTTCAAGTCATGTCGGGTCAAGTCAAATACTTCAAGGCAGTATAAATTTGTTTAAGCTAATTTCAAAATAAGTTGCAATTCACAATTTTTAATTAACAATTTTATTACCGAATTTTGTTTGTTTGCCAGGCTGATCTCAAAATGTGTCAGTCCAAGTCAAGTTAAGTTATTTCTGTCAGTGACACGAGTCCAAGTCATTTGAGGTTGGAGATTCGAGTCTCTTAAGCCGTGTCTGCATTGGACTTTTTCGGGAGGTTTTACCGAGACGATGGTAAAATGAAAAATGGCTAATTTTTACTGCTGTCCGCATTGAGACTTTTTCGACACGGGAAAATTTACCGAGACTGTGGGAGAGCAGTATGACCTTTACATCCCAGACGTACGCTTCCAGAGCGCTTTTACGGACTCGATGTGTCCGCATTGGACTTATCGTCTCAGGGAAAAGTTACCTGGTTAATTTTCCTGGGCAGCAGTTGGCCAGGGAAAGTAACCGCTGGACTCGGGGAAAAGTTCCTGAGAGGAAAACGGCCTGGGCTGTCCGCATTGGACTTAATATGGAAAAGTACCTATCGTCTCGGTAAGTTTTCCCCCCAAAAAGTCCAATGCGGACAGGCGTTTAGTTAACGTACATATGAATCTGTATGTTCTTTGTCTCTAATCAAACAATCACAGAACAATTCAGTTAATACATTTTAAATATTAGCCATTTTTTTTTTGTTGCCACAGTTACATGCACATAATGTTATTAGGTTTACTAAAGACTATGTTTTCATAACAAGTTGAGACTGAAAAGTGTGATTGTGTTCATTTTTTTACCCAGTTCATTTTTAAGAAGAGTGAAAGAAAAGCAGCAATATAGGGCAAATTATTTTTCAAACAGAAATACAAGGTCATTTTGCAAAGATTTTAGAAAACTTGACACAGAAGTTCATAAACTGTTCAGAACGAAAGTAAAAATCAGCACAAAAAAGGGGGAAATGGTTAATATTCTAGTTGATTTTGACTGAAACACGACAAAGAAATCCACCTGCAGAAATTTACATGTAACTAACAAAATGGAATAGTTATGAAAATTTGACGACTAAAATTATGCATAAATTGACCGTTTTTATCAACACTTTTGAGCGTTAATTGGGGAGCATGTGTGGTCTAGTGGGTATACAGCTGTGCTCGTGATCGAGGGGTTATGGGTTCGAGCCCTACTTGTGCCAACGTGTTTGTGTCCATGGGCAAGACACTTAATTCCCAATTGCCTCGTCAACCCAAGCGATATTTGGGGAGCTGTCAGGGGAATTCTACAATCTAAGTGCTGATAGGGTTGTGCGCAACTAGCCATGCAGCCACCTAGTTGAAGCGAGATGATTCTGGTAATTCCATAAGGGCAGTGATAATAATGGCTACGGCGCCTTTGAATGACAGTCATGTTAGATACTGTGCGCCTTATAAATGCTGTACCATTATTATTATCATTATTATTATCATTATTATTATTGTTAATTACCTTGGCTTGGCAAATTGACCCTGAACACAATTAAAATTTGAAAAATTAAAACGAAGATAAAACCAATTAGCATTCTCCTGAAGAATGTTACAATTTTTTGTAAATTAAACTATCCTTTTTACATTTCTGAGTCCATGGTAAAAGATTAAATTCTTGTTTGTAAATGTTTTCAAGTCCAAATTTAAAGCCTAGTGTACATCGACATTGCAACTGGAAGCAACTAGTAGCAACTGGTGTTTCCGGCAACTGGAAGCAACGTGCGGCAACTTGGAGCAACTGAGCAGTTGCTTAAAAAGGTTGATGTACGCGCACTTCTACTGGCAACCGGAAAAATCCCAGTTGCCGCGAGTTGCTCATGTTCTCTGGCAACTAGTTGTACCCAGTTGCGGTCAGTTGCACCGATGTACGCATACTTGCAACTAGTTGCTGTCAGTTGCTCGCATGCATCTGATTACGTGCGCGCACATCAACAGCAACTGCAAGCAACAGTTGCTTCAAGTTGCGAGGTCAATGTACTCTAGGCTTTACCGAGTTGCCGTGTCGATGTGCGCGCTCTGGAAATGTAGACATGGCTGGATGCTCCCAGTTGCCACTAATTGCGCAACTGATCAGTTACTGTCGATCAGCGCGCTACGCACACATCGACAGCAACTGATCAGTTGAGTTGCTTCCAGTTGCAATGTCAATGTACGCTAGGCTTAATTCTTCATTCGAATTGTTTCATTCTTTGAAGAACCTACCTGTGTACATTGTACATTCTTGAGACAAAAACCATTGTACAAAACCTGGTCCATTGTTTAAATCTGATCAAGTAGTGCAATTTGTAAAAACAACAAAAAAAAGGCAATTTCTTATTAACACTTGATAGGCACTGTAGTATTTAAAGAAAACATTTTGTTTTGTGCCTGTTAGTGCTTTAAGGGGCAAAAGATTGAGTTCACATTCTCAGTTTGCGGCTTTTATTTTTGATTGGATTTGGGTTTATCCATGGTAAAAAGGGTATAATTCTGTTATTAGTTAATAAATAAATAAATAAACACAGTTCTTATATAGCGCATTTCAGATCCGACGGATCTATCAATGCGCTTTCTGCATTATTACCCTGGTCATTGGGCTCAGTCATATCATTTCTTAATCCTTCTCAGCTCCCATGTTTCTGAATTGATGCAGCTATCTTTTCTGCAATTGTACAAAGCTTGATAAAAAAAATGTAATGAAAACCCCAATTGAGAGCCCAAAACGAAATGGACCTTTCTAAAACTCTCCTGTACTAATTTCCCAGGGCGAGACACTTTCTCCGGGGCGAAAACGGTAGTGGAAAAAGGGGCAGGGGCGAGTTCTCACTTGTTCAAGTGAGGGATGAGGGGGTGAGTTCCCCCCGGGGCGAGATTCAGAACAAGTGTGAATCGACGCGGGGTTGAACTTGAGGTTGAGTCACTCCGGGATGGCCCCGTGGTGAGTTGGCCCTAGGGTTTGACGTTCCAGTGGGAAAGGCCTATACATAACAGGGCGACACAAGTTTTAAATAATTTGCACATCCTATTACGTACGTTTCTTGGGAAATTGTACTAGCATACACTTTCTTGTTTGGTATTACACTAACTTTCTCATTAAAGTATAAATATTTTGTATGTTTTCTAGAAACATTAACTGCATCAGTTTAGAAATCTGTAACAGACTTGTAACCCATTACTGTGGATAAATAAACCCATTCAATTTTTTTCTCGAAATAAATGCTTACTCAAAATACCTCAAGAAACCAGTATTTTCTCAGACTTTCCCCCAAAGGCTAAGTAAAATGATTTAGACGTTTGCCTTATTTTGCCTCAAAGTTTGTAAAAGACTGACGTCTATGCCAAATAAAAGGGCATTAAAGGGGCAGTAAATTTCATGTCAGTACATGTTTTCCAGCATGGACAAACTAAAATTATGAATTCTTTAAAACTAATTGCCTTTGATAAACTGATTGCCTATTTTTTAAAGGATGAGGTTATGCCTTTAAGTTTCATCTTAGAGGAACATGATTGAAAGCCCCACTGGAGTATTTGCATATTTCCATATGTTACGGATTACATACGTTTTGTTTAAATTGTTTTTCTATAAAGCTCTTATATCACCGTGTTTACACTCGAACCGGCAAAGGTGGATACAGACCCAGCATTTTTATTGCGACCGCAAAACTGAACATTTGCCGCGTTTACACTACACCTCGATCCAGCTTCAAGTTCAACTCGCCTTTAGAAACCGCAAAAGTCACCACTAGTTGTAACTGCAGCGCATGCGTGAGCGGTTACAATGTAGGTGTTATGGCACTTGTGCCAGATTGGTCAATTAAATCTGCTACACGGTGGGTACCGCCCCAAGGACACTCAAATTGCCGAATCTGTATTCGGGTAGCGTTTACACTACAAAGCGACCTTGACGATTGCAGGGTTCAACCCTCCCCAAAAGGTGACTTGAAAAAGGCGAATCAGACCCGGGTCTGATCCGCCTTTTTTTAATTCACCTTTTGCGTTTACACTTAGCGCCTACCCGGCTTGAACTCCCCCTTTTGGAAATTGTGGAGTTTGATTCGGCAAAGGCGAATCAAGTGTAAACAGGCCTTATTCATCCATGCATGAAAGCCCTACACCCTGCATGTTGTATACATTTTAAAGTATACAGACAACAGCATTTCGTACGGCAATGTTGAGACCAAGATTTTTTTAAATTCATATTTTTAAAAAAATGGTATTTCAAAAAAAAGTGGGGGTGGGGGGTGTTGCCACAAAAAGAAAACGAGCATTGACAAGAACACTTTTTGTTTAACTTGTTGAAATGGACAGGGAAAACAATATTTTGATCAAAAATAAATAGTTATTAGTACACATTTTGATTGGCCAGTAAATTACATTTTGAGGGTTCGTAACTTTGAAAGAAAAACTGCTAACATGATAGGCTTTATTGATCCTATTTTGTGCTTATTTTGGTTGTATTTCCGCTGTTTTTAGGACCTAAGGACCTCTGGACTGAGCTTGTAGTCACCATAGTTTCCTGTTGGAAATATATTTAAAAAAATATTTCAGCAGTTGATTCCAGCAAACTGTAAATCATTTAATAAATTGGTGTAAATATCTTGTTGCATGAAGGTGGACATTCTTTTCTAAGATCGCTGTTGGTTCTTAAAAGCTTGTTAAACACGCCTGCTGTATTAATAATTTTTAAAAAAACAGTAAACAAAAATGTTGTACATAATATTTATCGTCCATGACATGTTGTAAAGACATTGTGGACCATTTCTGATGTTTCTAAATTTGTTTTGAAGAATTAGTGCAAAACAAAACGAAGAAAAATTAATAAAATGGCACAAAATTTAAATCGAATGACTTCTGTTTTGTGTTTTGTGGAGCTGTTTAAAACTGACGTGAGTTTGCATGTTTGAATGTCTTTGTTCCTTCAAATGTCTCTCCTGTTTGAACAGTGATAAGGAAAATGGGGAGGAGCTATCTGGATCATCATGAGAACAGCCAATCACCTTTCAGCAGAGAATGATTGACAGGGAGTGATGGCCAATTACAACGAATAAAATCACCCACCAGGTCTTGTCGTCATTGTCCATCACAAGTCCAGTTACAAGCAACGGAGGATGAACATGCAGTTCATTTGAATGGCTTGTGACTTGAATTAAGATCTAGGGACTTGTGGTGGACTTGTAAAGGTTTGTAAGGACTTGTTATGAACTTGACTGCAACCCTAAAGCTCCCTTCACCCATTCACGGATGAGATGCCGGATGATGACAAAAGAGAAATTTTGGCCATTCGGGGTGATCCGGCGTGTCAAGATGCTGTGATGTCATCAAAGCCGGTCTGAGCACGGCCGGATAACTAGGGTCTCTTCACGGCAGACCGCGGTCACTAGCCAGTCCTTGCTACAGACGTTCCCATCTATATACGGATGGCATGGGACCGAAGGCAGAACGTACGAAGGAAGACGGTGCCTACAAGGACCAAGACAGTCTCCAGGCGGTCTCTCCCCATTGTCGCTGGACAGTAGCCGGTGGGGCCTCACGATGCATAAAAAAGGGCGCCCTAGAGGCCCTTCATCATTCTGCTACTGACCGGCATTCTCTCAGCTCTCCGGGATGAAATTTTGACTCCCAGTCTCTACATGGCACAGACGGACATTTCAATGGCTTCACGGACTCCCGGCAGCTCCCAGCGTCAACGCGGATCGTCTTCTTCCGAGAGATCCAGGGAGAAAAATTGAACATGCTAAATATTTTCGCCCGTCCGGGTTGACAAGGCCGGAAGGCCAAGGATGCAGCCGGAGGTCAAGCCAGCTTCTATACGGTGCTCAGGGATCATCATGGATGGTGCCAGCATCATCCGGCGACTTATCTGTGAATGTGTGAAAGGGGCTTTAGAATGAGACATGACTCAATAGCTTGATCTTATCACGTCTACAATATGCACATTTTTGTACCTGGAAAGGGGGTTGACTTACTGCACAAAAGATGCCACAGTTAATGCCTTTATATAACTGTACATGCCATGTATTCTTATCTTTGCACTTAAGAACTGTTGTGTGATTTGAAATGTGTATAGAGATATTGTAAGATACATGTATTATGCAGAAACTGTAAATATACCCAATATTTTAAGGAACATTTTTAAACATTCTTCGTTCTACCATTGGTTGTTACTTGGTGACCATTCAGATTCAACTCGCATAATAGTACAGGGTTACTGGAAGGGTCTAAAATGTGTAGCCTAAAGGTGTGCTTTTAAAGTTAAAGTTGTTTCTTTCAGGTTCCTCTTAAAGGAGAATCAGAGTTTGTACTGTCCGAAGACTGGGCCTCGCCAAAAATCACGAATTTTTTAAGCCAGTCGATAGTCTATGAAAAAAGGGGGGGAAAAAATCATCTTACTTTTTTTTAGATCCATCCACTTTATGATTTGAGTATTTTCCCAATGAAAAGTATCGGGTCGGCGGGCAATTTATATGCAAATAGCAGTAACCAGGGTGTAGCTACAATGTGATACGTCTAGACGTGTGGATGCACGTGCAAAATCTGTTACACATATGCCGTTTTCGAAACGCTCGGTGTTTTACGGTCAGGCTCGGTATTTTGAATTTGATGTCTTCCTTTGTGTGTAGTTTACCTTCGTGGATTCTCTTGGTGTTAATAAATATGCTAAAGAGAGGTGAACACTCAAATTAGCATTGGCCCAAGATGTTTCTAATCCATTAATATTGCTGGGATACACCAGGCCGGAGCCACAGACAAAGACGGTGGTTTTGAAAACAGCCAATATGTCGGAGCTAAACTACAGAGGGCGCTGTTCACCGCACAAAGATTCACACGTTTTCGTCTGTTGTTCGCACTTTTGGAAGGAAAACCTACGATGAACAATTGTCCAGGGGTGGAATTTTCTTTATTTTTTATTCAGAATTTGTCTCTCTAGTAACCGAGTATCAATTCAATACCTTTTTATTCTCGTGAAAAGCGGAGAAATAAACTCTGATTCCCCCTTTAAGCATAGGTGGGGGATGGCTTTTTATGCAATATTATATTTGTACATGTCACAGGCACATCGTGCACGAAGAGTAACCATATTTAATTACTCGTGTGATACACTTCTTGAATCGACTAAACTTTGTGTGTTGTCAAGGTTCTTACTAAAACCAGTGAACTGTTTCCCTGTGCTTTGGCAATAGGCGTTTCACATTACGGGCGAATGTTTAGACCCAATTACCATGGCAACTGACGTCACACTTCAGTAGTCTATACTGGAGCTTAAGCCCGCCGCACACGTGAGGTCGTTTGCTGAGCAAACGGTCATTCGTGGCCGTTTGCTCAGCACTTGGCTCACGTTTGCGGTGGCTATTTTGCTGCGTTTTTTGCCTCGCAAGGCCGTGAGCCAAAAATCTAACGTGTTTGATTTGTTTTGCCTCGCGTGGCCAAAATCTCACGTGTGCGGGGGTGATGAGCCAAGTGCTGAGCTAAAATGAATGTAGCTGGCCAATTAAAACCACGCGCGCGATACGAAAACAGCGCGCGCACCCCGCCAAGGTCACCACACTTTTGGTGACCTTGGCGGTGCTCGCGCTGTATTCATATCACGTGAATAGGGGACGGTTTTAATTGGCCAGCTACATTCATTTTAGCTCACCACTTGGCTCAGCACCCCCGCACACGGTGAGATTTTGGCCACGCGAGGCAAAAGAAATCAAACATGTCAGATTTTTGTCTCACGGCCTCGCGAGGCAAAAAACGCAGCAAAATTTAACCGCACACGTGAGCCAAGTGCTGAGCAAACGGCCACGAATGACCGTTTGCTCAGCAAACGACCTCACGTGTGCGGCGGGTATAAGGTCTAGCAATGTATGCCGCTTTGTATGACATTTTGTATGACATTTTTCATCACCTCACCCACCCCACCACACCCCTACCCCCAACCCACCACACCCCTTCCCCCTTACTGAGTTGACCAGAAGAAAAAAACTTGGTGTTGATATCAATGGTAACAAACACTACATGAATTTTATTCCTGTCCAAGATGGTACTTACTGTAAGAAATTACATGTACCAACTAAATGTTTACACCATTCACTTAACACAGAAAACCATGCATGGATCTTCAGGGATTTCTGAAACATTTTTGCATTTATGTAGCTGATATTTCTGCAGTTTAATTTTAATATCAACATTCTTCTTTAGATATGTTATGCCCTTATTCCAGGAATCTGTAAAACGTTTCATCTTGTAAATGACAAATTTGGCCTTTAAAGATAGTGTACATGATTGGTAAACTGTTACAATATAAATTGTTGACTGGTGTGGTGTGGGATATGGAGTTTTAACACCCGAGGGAGCTCATAGCACCCGAGGCAACGCCGAGGGTGCTATGAGCTCCCGAGGGTGTTAAAACCCATATCCCACATCACACCAGTCAACAATTGTTTTGTTATATCCCGTCTAATGGTCTCCGTACAGCATAATAATATTGTTTCTATTATTTGGAATGTTGAAATTGTATAAAAACAATTCGTCTCTGCACTTTCGCTAGTCTTCGGACTACTACCTGTGCGTGTGTAACATTGCGAAAGTAGCACGCGCACAGCGTGTGGAATAATGCTATGTGCGTGCGCGTTGTGCGCCTCTAGCGGGCGTAACACGCGGTTTCTTTTACTAATGGAGCCTCATACAGCGCGTTACGCGTGCTATGGACAGGGGGCAAGAACACGCATAGTACGGCCGGGTGATATGAAGTTAAATTCGCATACGGCAGGGTGATATGAGTTTTTATCACATGGACATGTGACCGTTCTGGACCAATGAAACTGCAGTATTCCAAGACGGGGTATAACAAATAGTTTTATCCCCTTGTGTGATTGAAGATATGCATGATTAAAACCAACCTGAGCAAAAACCAGCTCCGTACTTCGTCTAACTTTTGCATAAACAGTTAAAAAAGGGTTTGCAGTCATTTCGCCCCAAAACCACTTCGCCCTGAACCATTTCGCCCTCAACCTCGGCCTGTGCACGAAGTGGTTTTGGGGCGAAGTGGCATTTGGGCGATGTAGTGTTTGGACGAAGTAATTTGGGGCGAAATGGCACTTGGGCGAAATGGTTTTGGGGCGAATTGAATTTTCGTCTCATGAGACGAAAACTAATTGTTTTACTCATTTCTCAAAGACTATAGCACTTCAGACAAAACCATTTCAGGGGAAGTTTTCTACGGTCATCGTGTTTATATTGTGTAAGTTAGGCGTAAATCTGTGAACATTTCTGATTTTCGAAATTACCAATGATGTATACTGCCTTTAAATGAACATTTTATAATTTGCAAATGAAACCTTTTTTTTCCATGAATTCCTGGAGAAATGGCATAATAGGCTACCTACCAGTGTTTTGTAAAAGGTAGGTTGAAAAAATTTCATGTTCAGACATGGGACTACGGAGACCGAAAAAGGTCTAACATTCCGCGGTCGCTGCGGGGGACTTTTCCGACATTCAGACATGACCGAGTTAGACGGAAAATGGTGTATCTCGGGTCACGCAGCTGCATCCCGACTTCCACTATAAACGTCAAGAATACATGCCGCACGCTTTGCACGTTCGCGCGTTTAAATGAGGTGGGTCACGGCGGCGACTTAGACCGGATGTTCAACTGTCCAAACATGGTACTAGAGGGTCTAACTTGAGTTAAACTGAAAATGGTCTACGTAGACCGGAGTTAGACCGTTTTTGGTACTAAAAGCGGTCTACGTAGACTTTTCAGACACAACTGAGATAGACTGTTTTCAGTTGAACCGAAGTTAGTCCGCTTTTAGTACTGTGTCTGAACAAGGCCATAGTCGCAGCAATGTTTCAAAAAAACCTATGTATGATTTTTGTCATGTTTAAAAAGTGAGTCCACACACATTTTTTTTAAAAACTACCTTTACATAATTGATCCGCTCTGGAAAAAGGTGTACAAGTCTGAAAGGCTAGGTCGAGTTTTCGTGACCATAAGTAGAAATATGTGGGGGATCCACGATCATTAAAATACCAAAACACAATGGAAATTCCTGGCAGTCCCCAGATACCGCTAGGAATGTCCGATGTGTTTGGTATTTTAATGAGCGTAGATCCGCCACAGATTTCTACTTATGGTCACGAAAACTCGACCTAGCCTGCGCGACTTGTACTACCTTTTTCCAGAGCAGGTCACATTTTGGACAGAATATACATGTACCGGTACATGTAGTGCTTGTTCCCACTGCTATCAACAATTTTAGTAGGATTTTTCTTCTGTCAACTCATGAAATAAAATGTTATTTGTTGCAAATGAGTTTTAAATTATGCATCTGTTAGATATGTTATGCCCTTATTGATAATTGAAAGATGAATTTAGAAACACGAGAAAATTGCAGTGCCCCGACTGGGATTCGAACCCAGGTCCTTGGTTTGCATGGCCAATTGCTCTACCAACTGAGCTACATGTATCTGGGCATCCCGCCGGAGCACCACAACAATCTCGTGTTTGCCTCTCTTTTTCCAACAATGCAGTGGGGCAAATCCATGCCAACCAATTGGCTACACTGATGGCCATCGTGAAGAGAGGTCTTACCTCCATAGGGAGGGGGGTGGGGGAATGGCAATGCAAGCCAAGGACCTGGGTTCGAATCCCAGGCGGGGCACTGCAATTTTCTCGTGTTTTTAAATTAATTATGCATCTGTGTATATTTATCACATAAAGAAAAATGGTTATTATTAATATTCAATTTGACTCGACCAGTTTGTTTTAGCTTGCCTCAGCTGATAACTGTAGTTATGGTTGGTTTTTAGTCTGCTGATTTTATTTTGTCAGGGTTTAACAACAAATTCAACTGCATCTTGGAAAGTATGTCTAGAAAACATTTGTATAAGAAACGAGTGTATATACTGTATGAAAGACAAATTGGAGCTTTCATTTTAAAGGAGCGTGTCCAGATCACATTTTTGAGCTTCCCATTTTCCCCATGGGTGTCGAGATTTTCATACATCATTTGTCATATTTTTCTCATTACCATTCTCAAATTTTACGTTCTCAATCCGTATATTTTCAAGGGTATCGTAAAAAAAAACACTGATGTTTGTAAACTAATTTATCTGTTCCATAAAGCAGTGCAGTGATTACACCAACCTTTTTGCTTCCACATCCAAATTGGAGAATGCAAAATTCATAGTTTCTTCTCATTGATAGTATTTTGGGAAGGAATTTTATATGATTCTTAGGTTTAAGGAAATATATTTTTTGGAAAAGTCTGAAAACGCTCTTTTAAACTCCAGTTTTATTTTGTTATTCTGACACTTTTTAGGTAAGGGTTGGTGTAGCAAAGCTTATAGTGTATTAAAAAGATAATGTATTTTCAAAACAGAGTTTAATCATGGAGCTATAAAAGGGTTTAATATAGGTTTTCCGTACATTTAAACATTTTTCATTCATTGCAGTATGTGAGTGAGGTCGCAATTCTCCGTGTTGACTTGACGTCGTGGGAAATGTCAAGGCGGTAGGGTTCTGCACTAACATAAAATTGTGACCTCCGGTCCGTGTTACAGGAGCTTAACCACTAAGTGATTGAAATTTGCAGAATCTTCACGGGGCCATAAAAATGTCTTAATTGTGTGTAGAATGCAAGACCAAACATTTTTATAAGTTGTGCTGAAAACTGAACCTCAATTCATTGAGAATTACGAAAGTTCTAAAATAATCAAAATTAACACCACCCACTTCGTTCAGATTAACTTAACAGATCTGTTACACTAACACGTCCTAAACACCATGTTAACATCGAGTTAACAAGGTGTTTGTTCCGAGGCCACAATTCTGATTAAGTTAACAGATCTGTTACACTAAAGGCGGATACACACTATCGCGGAAAAATCGCGCTGCGCTCACCGCATTGCATGAGCCCCCAATCGCCGATCTTTACAAAATAGAAAATTCCAGTTCTGGTATCTTGGAGCTTCTCTGATACCTCATTGGCTGCGCGCTGGAAAGGTCAGCGCACCGCGGTCAAAGTTCAACAATTTTGAACTTTGACCCAGCTCAAAACGTTTTACGCGTCGCGATAGGCCGCGCACAAGCGGAAAACCAGTTTGTGTACAAACCAATGGTACAGTGTGATTTTTCTGCGATAGTGTGAACTCCCCATAAGACGTAGCGCAGAATTGTGACTTCGCCCTATGTACAGTGTAGAGATTTAACATGGTGTTAACAGATCTGTTAAACTATCACGGACACGTAACGCACACAGAATTGTGACCTCACCCAATGTCTGAAGCCATGATCAAGGCTGCTACACCTGAAGCATTCCTGTGGTTTCTATACACATAGCTGTATTGTTCTTTTGGGAAACATGGTAGGGTTTTTGCAAGGAATTTGAGAATTTCCTTACATTTTTATTGGTCACTAATTAATATGTGCATTAAAAATTGGTCAACACACATGACACCAGTTTCTGGGTTAGTCCACTGCGTGAAATAAAGTAAGCCAAAACATGGCAGTTTTATTATATTGTGGCCGGTGTTATGATTGCAGTTTTTGTGTGTACTTAAGAAAGTTTTAAAAATTGATATAATTATATAATATTGGATGGCTTTGAGGGTGATATGAAAATATACCGCACGAGTCATGAAAATACTGAACAAGGCGAGTTCGGTATTTTCATGATGAGTGCGGTATATTCTCATATCACCCGAAAAGACATCCAATATTGTTATATAAAATGAAGCTTCTATCTTCTTTGTTTTGTAACTTCAGTTCTTTTTACAAATGCATGCGCTTTTGTTACTTTACTCTGGCGAGTGGTGCGCAAAAGCTTCATTTTATATAATAATAAACATTTTTCATACAGAATAGCCTGTGCAATATTTAAAAGAACTTTTGTAGATGGTTAAAAAGGCTATATTGCATGAAATATGAACGTGAAAATAACCTTTCTCTAACGCAAATACTTTTAAAAAAATAATAAAATAAAATAAACCTGTTAAAGGCACAGCCTCGTCAGCAATGCGCGCGCGCCAAATTCGTGCCCTGAAATACGCAGCGCCATGCCTTTGCTATGGAGCTGCGTATTTCGTGGCACAAATTTGGCGCGTGCATTGCTGACGAGCCTATGCCTTTAAACTTTCAAGTCAAATGAGTGATCTCCAACAATAGAGAATTGTGCAGTGTATAAATGTGGTTTTAATATACGAATCTGAATTCATCAGTCAACTATTAAACATTTTGCGACAAGAAAATTACATTAACTACATGAATACATTATCAAGGTGATTTTTGTTTTGCTGAAAAATGATCAGTACAAAACGTGTTATATATTTGCAGCACATCACATAAATGCCAAATTTGAAAACATGACACGTAATAACATTAGCATTTTTTTTTGTAATGGCACGGTTACAAATTAGCTCCCATGGCATAGCAAATGCATATACATGTAGCTGTATATTTCGTGGCACGAATTTTGCACGAGCGCATTGCTGACGAGCCTCTGCCTTTAATGGGTAAACTAAAAGGTTCATTGATGTGTAAAAAATGGAATTTCAGGATACATTTTCTGTCCAATGTTTTTGCACAAAAGTGTCTAACCCTTAAAGACGCAGGCTTGTCAATACAAAACAAATTCACTATCATAACTGCATGTATGTACGTACGTACGTGTGAACATAGACTTGCCAGTACAGTGTGCAATGCAATGGATATGTCACCACTGCTGTATAGATACAGTGCCCTCTTTGCTATGTACATGTACTTCTGATCAATAGTCTGGTTTCGTGGTACTTCAGCCGTGAATGATTATGGCCGGGATACAGACAAACTGTATGTGTGCAAATCATGTACATAGGTGTGCAAATCATGTACATAGGCGTACATAGTACATACATGACATAGGGCATATCCGGACATTGTTGATCAGTAAGTGAGACAATTTTCCACGTTTCTTTGGACTTGAAAATAATACTTCCAGCCGTTTATTTTTTCGGCCTGGGAAAAAGGCTTTGCCGGATTATTTTTTCCAAAATAAGAAAAAACCGGAATTCCGGCTATAGCCGAAAGACTGGCATCCCTGCAAATGGCAATTGCTCACCTTCACATATTCTGTACACGCTCAAAAATAGCAGGATTGTAGTGAATAGGAAGTGCTGTGATAAATATAAAAATCACCTTTTTTACACAATTGCTACAAGTTTGTACAAATATTTGTGAACACAATCATAAAATATAATTAAGTACCGACAGTGTTTTGCTCGTGTCTTTGACAATATATGCAATTGATTTTTTAAATCTTATGATGTAGAAAATATTACATAGTAATTAATCTTTTCTTTGCATATTATGTGAAATACATGTACATGTATAATGGAAGAATACGAGTGACACATAATGTGGGTATTTCCATAAAAACAGGAGCCAAAGTGTGACATTTTGATGCATTTGTAAAAATGGCCTTTTGAAGTTAACAACATTGTTTAAAGAAATTGATGTATTTTGGATAAGTTTTCAGACTGTGTCTTCAATAATAAACTGGTAACAATGAAGTGTTCAAGATTCTGTATAGGATGTATGGCATTGCTGGACTGTTTTAAAATAACTTTACTTTTAATAAAACCAAAACAGTGTCAACTATTCCACTCATCAGAATTTTTGAGGCATATAAATAATAACTTCTGGGGTTATAGTAAGGATGTTTCGGACGTTACAGTATAGTGTTAAAGGCCCAGTGGATCATTTGCAATGACCCCAAAAAGTAATCGACGAGTTTACAGGGGAAAAGTTCTGAAAGTAAAGATTGAATTAATAGCAACAATCCATTGAAAGGTTTTTGCTCAAAATGATATAATTTTACCAGAAAATAATCCGTAAAGATGAAATTATTTAGATCGTTTGCAAACGATTTACTTATTTTTGGTTCGCATCTACGCGGTCCAAAATGCATGGGCGCTGTGTACTCCGTGTGCGTGTTCCAACGCGATGCATTTTTATGGATCGCGCGTACACGCAGTATGTGCGCCACAGAGTGCATGACGCAAGCCACATACCCGATCAACTGAGAACGAATATTTGAAACACCCCGCCAAGACCAGGAAAACGCATATGGATTTTCTTTTTTTTTTTAAACGTGGTACATTTGACAAAGCTGACATTTCTTCGGATGAGTTTGTTTATGTCTTTCTTTTGATCTATAATGGTTTTATTCGCAGAATCGCTCAAAAACAGATCATCTACAGGGCCTTTAACACACTTTTTTTTTTATTATTGGACAAGTTCAAAAGATTGGAAAATCTTTGTGGGTTGAGTGGTTAAGACATTTGCCTAATAGTGCTTAATAATGCTTAGCATGCAGGAGGTTGTGGGTTTCAGTCCTGCCCAAGCAAGCTTTTCTAATAGTGTTTCGGGATGCCATGAGTATAATACAGTAAAGCTACTTCAGGCCTGTGTCAAAACAAGCCCTAATTAACATTGGTTCTCGCCAATGCAAGCCAAATCACCTTCCCTCATCATATTCTCAATAATATTTAATAAATCATCTGGATATAAACCATTTGTTTGCTGCAAAATGTCAAAAATTATTTCCATTCACCGACATACTGTACATGTATGTACTTACGGTATTACAATACATGTACCCCGGTACCGCATAATGGCAAAATGAGATACCCAAACACTCTCTGGTTCATCTCAAGATGAAATACTCAAAGATAACACGTTTCAGGTAATTTGTTAATGCATTTTGACAATTTACAATGTTTAGTCAGATGCGAGTTCATTGCCTGTCAATTTTGAAAAATAAAAAGTGACATTTTGAGTAAAATACGTGTACATACATGTACTGTACATTGTGCAATGTACATGTAGCTCTGTTTTTAATTATCTGGTTTGCACAATGCCTGCATATAAATTCCTTAAAGCCATTGTTATAAGTGGATTTAGAGCTTGATTTGATATAATTGAAAGATCAGTTTGAAGTTGATCCATATTTTGTCAAATCTTTTGTACTGGGAGATGTGCACTGTAAAGATTCTACGCCTTGTCGAATTCTCCTTGATTAATTTTGCAACTTTAGACATCTCTCCAAGACAAAAGTGGCTGCAGTATTTACCGTACATACATGTACTCCCCTCACTACATACATGTACATGTACATGAACATTTCTAAGAAAGCGCTATGCTTGGTGCAGATCTGCATTTATTGTGTTCTACATGTAGACCTTGAATTCTGAGTGAAGACGTTTACATGTAATTTCATGTACTCAAGCTGTACATTACTATTTTGATGGGTTTGTCTAGTTTAACATCTAATGTAACATCCGAAACGAGTAAAATTATTCCATATATTACTTGGGACGCTAACTGTACTGATCAAGTTTTGTCAAAACACAAAGCAAACAAATTTGAAACCTTCGCAAAGTTTGCTGAACTTGATGATCTGAATGAAATGTTAACATCATGTAACGTCCGAAACAGAATGGAGTAGTTATCTTTTGTACCATACAAAGCATATTCTGTGCATTTTCAGGGTTTTTGATGATTGGTGCAATCAAGCTCATAATTTGCAATCAAGTTCAACAGATGCAGCATTCGAAAACTAGATCTAAATTGAATGGATTGAGTTTACGTTGACCAATATTTCAGTGGAATGAATACATTGCACTGCTATTTGTGGGGCCATTTCAGTACAGACTTTCCGTTTTATTTTATATGTTAGTGCATTTTTGTCCAGAAAATATGCTAGAAACAGACCAATGCAAAGCCATAAAAAAGACAAAAGCTGACATTGTTAACAGTGTAACGTCCGAAACATAGTAGGGTTTAAATTATACAAATTATAAGCCAGTGTACTTTTTTTTCACATAACTGTTTTGTATTACCCATTGTACACATGCAGCAAGTCTGATCAAAAACAGGCCAATTTTGCCATGCCAAACAAAAACTTTTAATTATGAAAACCATAATGTTTTGCTATTTTTGCCTTTAAATCAGTGTAAAAATTCCACATTAACATTCATTGCTAAAGTAATTGGCAAAACACAAGTTGAATATCACAACTATAAGTTATGTAATAGTTTGTACTCAAATGAAGACATTTTGTTTTATTCATGAATGTTTCACATGTTTAGAGTTAGAATTAAGCTCAGACCTTTACATTTCTCATCAATTCAAATATTCTTCATGACAAAACTACTAGTTTAAAGTGTGTTAACTTGTTTTCATTGTTTGCCCTCTTGGTTGACACAATTGGGCTATGTTTAAAAAAACAGAGCCACACGTAGTTTTGGAACTTAAATCTGAATTTTTGAATATTAAACAGCTAGAATCCCCCCTTCCACATTTTTTTAGTTTTTCTGTTTATCATGGAGGTGTATGTGTCTACAACACCATCACAAGTTGTTTTTCACAAAAAATCGACAGACTTTTGCTTAAAACGTAAAGCAGTTCCGACCCTCTTCACCCAAATTCTGAAACGCTCGAGGTCACTCGGCTTGTTTATCAACAGGGTGTTGACGTCATCCTGAGTATTGAATGGAAAATACACGAAGTGAATGTTTATCATGCCTATTTTGTCCTTGTAATTTAAAATACAAACGTGAAAAACACTTCATGTAATATGACAGCAATCTACTATTACCTGTTTTGTGAAAAAACGATGAAATTGTGGCTCACAGTGCTCTCTTTTGAAGTAAATACTGGTGCATTGCGACTGGTGGTTTTGTCACGGAACGAATGGCATTCACAGCGGTCTGTGTACGGTCTGTGTACGGCGTAGTTTCCACGTGTTTGGACATCGGCCGTACAAGTTATAGAATGAGCGACTAATTTTTCTCTCTCTTGGTAATAGAAAATAAAATCTTTCTGCTCTTTTTTTTTCATAGTGTCTGGTAAAACATGCAACCACGCAGCTACTGGGCATATCTCTGGCTTTTTGGAACAACAAAATTCTTCAAAAAAGACCATCTAACAGAGACGGTTTTCCAAGTTTTTTGCGTGTAAACGTATGGAGCTAACAATCGTGTTGACTTCTCTTTCTCAGGATTGCGTCACGGGGTCACGCGCATATCATGAATACCTAATGAGCGTTTCAGAAATCGCGAAAATCTCATTTTCGAAAAGCGCACTTTTGCTTGCAATTTATCCACTTAAAACCGACACTTAAAAAAAAATAAAAATCCACGTCGGCAAGAGGGATGTTTGGACTATCGAAAAAAGCCTTAATGCTGGATTTTCATCAAGAGGGATTCTTCCTCTTTCAGCTTTTACAATTCGGTTTCACATTTGGAAACCGAAATACTACGTGTGAATTCACCATAAACATTTTGTTAACGAAATTTGTTCGAAGTGACGACACAATAAGGATCATCACATGAATGCATGTAGTTCATGCACTGACCGCATCCCAGCTACATTGTATGGCGGACATACAGGGACGGTTTCCATGGTTATGGGAATGGTCTATAGAGAATCAAATTGAATGCTTTTTGGACATTCTGAAAGCCAATTTATTTTTTGTATTTTTCATTTCCAGTGCATAAATTACGCCAATATACAGTACACTAACGAAAGCTTTGTTAAACGAGTGACGGATAGATCCTGCATTCTTTGCGTACGTACTCAAGGTGGAATGTATACTTCCTTTAAATTAACAGGATTTTTTAATATTTGGAATTACCGTCTAACCAACATCTTGTTTTGCTGCGGGTACACTCCTCCGTTTTCCGCTCTTCCTCCCCTCAAAGTTCTTCTCCAAGTTGATGGACACTTCCCTCTGTAGATTAGGCAACGCCTCCACCTTAGCCCTGCCCCTCGCCACCCAGGGGTGATCCAGTACCTGTTGGGCTGTGTAGCGTTTCCGTCGACTGACGACCAGCAAGTGGTTGATCAAATCTTTGGCATCTGTTGAGCAGAGAAAGTTGTCTAAATTAGAGGATTTTCTGGCTGGAGGTGCAGTCTGCCCAAGACAAAACAAAAGCCCCAATATTGATGCAGTTCATCTAGAAATGCATGAATTCTACTGCACACATATGAAAAATATACAGGGTGCCAAAAGGCCTTTTCCCACTAGACAAAATCTCGGGGGTGGCCCCGGGGCGACGCCGGGGTGAAAATAAGCCCCGATTCCCACTTGCAAGTCTCACCCCCGTGTCACCCCCATGCCACCCCGTGAATCAACGCGAGGTTGAACTCGGGGGTGAGTCACCCCAGGGCTTGACGTTAAATATCGTTGTTCGACTGCACCATATGACAACTTATAAAAACACCTTTCTTTTCTCTGGTGTCAGGACAACTTGACCATTGGCAAACTCGACCGGTGTTCATTCAACTGGAGAAGCCAACTTGTCCCATGTGTACTCTATGTGAACACGTGTTTACAAATAAAAGTCATGGTTATAAATACATAACATGGCTGTTTGATTTTAAGATATGGTTATGATATATACATGTATATGGCTATACTCAAATTCATATGCCGCCATGCCGCCATAACTGAGGTGCTACTAGTGCATAAACTGCACTGTGTGTGGAATACACATTGTAGCATTGTGTCGTCATTGCAAGCAGATGCACGCATATTTTGTTACCACCAACAGCAGCGCGCGTTTTGATTCCAAACAAAATGCAGCCGTCTGTCCGCAGTGACAGCACAACGCTACCATGTGGAATCCATATGTGCAGTTGACAGTGTATGTGCTATGCACTAGGCTTGGGCGATTCCACGCCAGAATCGAGTAGAATCTATTTCACTTTAGGAATCGGAATCACGATTCCAGAGTTTTAATAATCGACTTATCACTCGTCAACCTTCTTGAATATTCAAATATGAACATTATTCGTTTACTGATTAAATATTTTAATATTTAAATAATTGGCACAGCCCTAATCCCTACCATTTGAGATGTTATCCCAGTAAGGTGAGAGGTAGACAAACTCCCCAGCTTGGATGAGTTCAAATAATTCCTCCTGATCTCGCTCCAAACTGCGGAATGGTGGGAAACCACACAATAGAATGTAGCAGATGACTCCAGTAGCCCACATGTCCACCTCCAGACCGTAGCCTGAAGAGAGGATATTGAGAAAAAATTAGAAAATTTGAAACTAAGTATTGATTGCTTTCCGGTGACGTCACGCCTTCCATCCACCATTTTGGTGGGCATTTTTCATGACCCACGTGGCTCGAGTAATAACCGGCAAACAGAGCAAGAAAAGCGAATTGGTTGCACTTACATGTACCTCCGTTGCTTAACCTTGCTTTATGTTGTTGCGCCATTGCTGTTGTATCGATACAGATACAAATTTCTTTCTTCAGGCTAAAAATCGCGATCAAGTAGAAGCACTTTCGTGTTTACAAGCTGACTGCATGCTCAATATTTTGAACGTATCGCAACGCGCGTGTGTGGCATCTTCGAATGAAAATACGCTGGCGAGTATTTTATACGCGTGTTCATGTGCGTCTATTGGCGCGCGCGTGTAAACAAAAAGTTTACAAATATACTTTTCACTGGCAGCCATGTTTCTTAGAAAACTGTATTGTGACCAAGCGGTTTGGTGCATCTTATTCAAGACCTACATGTAACCGATTCTATGCGTCGTAAGTTGCAATTGGCCATGCCATGGTGCATGTGCCCTTGGGTAAGGAACTTTACCATCCAACCTGGAGCAAATGGGTAGTGAAGTTGCTGTGTGTTTGATTACGTTAAGCTTATTAGTGCCTAATTAACTCCCCAGGGAGTTGAAAAAGCTGATTCAGTATCTCAATCTTTGGTCAAGGTTTGCTTTGGGAAACAAATTTGGTCTCCAACTACAACAATTACAGTCTTTCCAATTTACTATTTAGGCATGGTTTTCAACTTTGTATTAACCATGTTAACAGAGCCAAGTCCAGTTTCAAATTTCAATTTTTCACACTCGTATTATACATTCATAAATAACTTGGACAGTTTACACATCCCTATTGGCTGAGAGCATGTCACGTGGCAAGTCTTAAATGGACGATAAAGACTGCGCCCTAGTCAGTTTCAGCGCATATGGAGCATTACGGCTTGTGCCATTATCAACGTCCAGGTTCCTAGCCAGTTTGAAATGTACAATGTACAGTCATTATAAAGGCCTGTCCACATTGGACTTTTTTTGGGAAGCTTACCAATACGATGGGTACTTTTCCCATTTTAAGTCCAATGCGAACAGCCTAGGACGTTTTCCTCTCAGTAACTTTTTCCCGAGTCCGGCGGTTACTTTGCTTGGCCAACTTCTGCCCAGGAAAATTGACCAGGGAACTTTTCCTGAGACAAAAAGTCCAATGCGGACACAGCGAGTCGGTAAAAGTGTTCTGGAAGCGTACATGTATGTCCGGGCCGTGATTGTCAAACTGCGAAGGGACACTGGGCATGCTCTCCCACGGTCTCGGTAAAACTTTACCGTGTCAAAAAGTCCAAATGCGAACAGCAGTAAAATTTAGCCATTTTTCATGTTACCATCGTTTCGGTAAATCCTCCCAAAAAACAAGTCCAATGTAGACACGCTTTAGACAGTTTACACATCCCTATTGGCTGAGAGCATGTCACGTGGCAAGTCTTAAATGGACGATAAAGACTGCGCCCTAGTCAGTTTCAGCGCGTATGGAGCCTTGTGGATCGGGCCATTATCTGCGTCCAGGCCCCTAGCCGGATTTGAAACGTACAGTTTAAGACCGGCCCAACCCACTTCTATTCCCCAAGTAAACTTGCGTTATAACACCTTCTTAAACAGAGCTCTTTCTCATAATTACTGTATACAATCATTGTACATGCATTTGTTATTGCATTGTCTGGATTTAAGGCTCGCTTATAGCCAAAAAATTCCTAGTTGAAATTTAAAACGATTTCCAACTTGCGCACCCGTTTCAGCGAGTATTTCTGGAGCAACATAGGTGGGAGTACCACACACAGTGAAGATGGATGCCTTGACTTCCATGGCCAAGCCAAAATCTGCCAGCTTTAGCGTGATATCACCCGATGACCTGCTGACCTGGAGCCAGGAAAAAAAAATGAAAGATAGATTACATGATTGGGAAACTTTTAAAAATAGGAACATCATCATTACATGTACATACACAGCTGAAGAATAATGTTGATAAACTGCCTTGTAGAAATATCAGCCACACGGATGTAGTAATACTTCCCAAAACCTGAAAAATCCATGCATTGTTTTTGTGCATGAATAGTAAAAAAATTGTCTGCGGACAATTAAAAAAAAAACACAACTCTGTTTAGCATTAGCGCACGCGTCACTTTCAACCCTGCTCGTCAATGCTTTTTTTCCCCCCTCAAAAACACCAAAAAAATAAACTATATTGTTAGCACACGCATCACCCTGCGCGTCAAAGGGTTGTTTTTTTTTATGTTTTTTTTTAGTGTTTCGATTAAATATATGCCTGTTGGCTTCATGTCAACTTGACTTTATTGCTTGGAATCCACAAAACAAAACGCGTCACCGCGTCATTTCGGAAGACTTCATCTTACATGTATGCTAAAGGTACATGTAGTTCTTTTTTTGGCCAATTTCTCTCTCAAAGGTATCATTTTACACGGGAAAATAAGTGGTGTTTGTTACCATTGCTATCAACACTTGCGACTTTTTTTTTGTCAACTCATGAAATAAAATGTTGGGTCACTGCAAATGATAGGCGCTTTAAAGAAAATGTAAATGCTACTATTCAACAGATCATGCATCTAAAAAAAAAAGGAAAGATAATTTTTCTCACAAACAGTAACAATGTATAAACCATCAACAATTTGACTACAAAACCGAACCCAATGCAATAATTCCTCTCAAGATGACATTATCAAACAATAATTGAAGATGAATTTATATAAATTGTGCGTGTGTTACGAGTGCACCCAAACTACATGTAGGCCCTTGACTACAGTGGTCATGGTGGTACAGTAAACCTCGGATAAGTGGCATCCAACGGGACGGACCAAATTTATCCGAAAATCCGAGTTTTTTGATGGGATGAAAAAACTCTTTTTAACGACGGCCGCACACACGGTGACGTCGATGTTTGGTGGCTTAAAAATACGACAAACAGTGCGATTCCAAGTAAAAAGTAATGCATCAGGACATCCTGGACGTTGACAAGTACACCACTGCCAAAATTACTAAAGAATTATAAGGGATGGCAAAGATAGAATAGGATATGCAAAACCCGGCGACAAAACTTGAAAAAGTTAGCCACACTTTTTCAAGTTTTGCTGCGCATGTGCAAACCGTGACATAGCCCCTTTAACACTAATGAACCCATCCATATCAGAGGTGACGGTTGCTAGGCATTTGTTTGTTTACATAGCAACACTGTACAGTTTGCAGAGTTCATTACCCAAGGAACCAAAGACACCGAGCAAAAAAAAAAAAAAACCTGTCTAATATGGCAACTGCCACAATATCCACTAGCAAGGACGATTGTCATTTTGTCAAAGTGCATGTACATCAACAATCATCATGAAGTACAAACTGTACATGCAATGCATTTTGCAAAATTACATGTACCAGGGGTATAACAGCGTTCGCCCTTAACCTTTTTCCCAACTGGCCAACAGGGCCAGTTGTATTAAATCTTCACTGGCCCGCCGGCATTTCAAGTGGCCCGGTTCAATACCGTTAACATTTCTGGTTGTTCTTTTTAAACACAGTCGACCATTAATGTTTGCAAAAACCACATTTTAGTGAATAAATTAGGAAAATTTGGTAGTCATAAGGTTCTCCCCATTAAAAGTTTGAAAATGTGTGGTACATTTTAGAGCTTTCTGGTGAATTTTAGAGCTATTCTGGAGTCTTGAAAGGCTCTTTTGTTATAAATTCTCAAGGATGCATGTTTTTGTGCACATTAACCCCTTCAGGACAGGGAACTGCATTTGCAGTTCTAAGTGTGAGTGTACTCTTGGGGGCAGTTATACAGAATTTAGTACTACCCGGGCAGAGCTGGTCTTTTTCAACCTGTTGGCTTGGGGTCAAGTCAGTTTTTGGTTTTTGACATGTGACTTGACTCTGGAGAAAATGACTTGTGACTGGACTTGGGAAATATGATTGATTTACGACTTGAAATAAAAACTAGTCATCAAGTCTCCAGCCCCAGAGATATGTATACTGCAAGTGCAGTCTCTCACTCCAGGGGAATAAATTGGAACCGGCCGTGGGAGTCTGAAGAAAGATCAAAGTTATTTCATCACTCCTTTAAATTTAGTACGGCGTGGGTCTGTTTTATTTCAACTGGACAGACGGACCATTAAGGAAGGCTTTCCAGCTGGCCCGAGACCATTTCAACTGTCATTTGGCCAACGGACCAGTGCTAATTCGAACGCTGTATAACGAAACTTAACAAATTAAAAACTTGTATTTTTGCAAGTGTCATGAGCCTAACAAGCCGCATATGGATTGTACATGTACACAAAAAATGTATGAGTACCGGTAATATGCTCTTTGTTGGGGGGAGTGGCGGAGTAAAGGGGAAGAGACTATTTTTCATGAAAACCAACCAATTTGTATACATACCGGTACAGGTACATTGTAGCAAGCAACAATTTATGAATTTGCAAATAAAAAGCAAAAGAAATGAATAAAGTAAGAAAAGCCCATCAACGGAACAAAAACCAACAAAACAAACTAAATATTACAGAGCACTTTTAACTATTATAAAACAAAAACCGGTACTAAAGTGTGACGTCACTCACGTCAGTTGTCATGGTAATTGGGTCTAAACATTCACTGTTAATCTGTAACGTCCATTACAAAAGTACAGGGAAACAGTTCACTGGATTTAGTGTCTAGACCCAGTAACCTTGGCAAAAACTGGCAACACACAAGGGTGACTTTTCACTTTGTTACTGTACATTATAATGACAAGCTTTAATTACTAAAGAAGCGTGTCCAGATCACATTTTTGAGCCCCCATTTTTCCCTAAGAGTGTTGAGATTTTTCTCATTACCATTCTGATGTTTTATAAATTATTTTATGATTTTACATGATTATTACATGTAGACTTGTCTGAACGATATCCATTTTCAGGAAAAAATCTGCACAAGCTCCTTTAATAAAGCAAAACGCAATAAAAAAACAAAAAACAAAACAAAACAAATATCAAACAAACAAAACCAAAATTGTTTGATTTCTTTTCAACCAGGTGGCTTACCTCTTGATTAACAAACTGATCGAGCAAGCAGAAGCACAAATGAGGAATGGAAAGCATTATGATTTAGCAGGCATGAGGCAAAAAAAAAGAAGAACTGTGTTTAGCGTAATTTGAAGTCTCCTGGACGCAAAATGATGCGGTGACGCTGCTTTTTTTTCTTTGTTTGTTTGTTTGGTTGGTTTATTTTTGTGAGTGGATTCCAAGCAATAAAGGCATGTTTTTAATCGAAACACTCAACAGACGGTGCATGTCTAAGATCCCGTTCTCACTAGAGAATCGCTTCGTTCGACGAAGATTACTTAATCATCATTAGTTAATGAAGCGTGCGTTCTCACATCACTTAACGAAGATCGAACGAAGATCGCATGTAGAACGGTACTGTTCACATTTAGTGACTGCTAAACGAAGATGGAATGAAGCTGTGCAACACCCTCTGTTGATTGATTTTTACACTTCCGGTGGGGCACGTCACCGGGTAGACTGGTCTCCTGTCCATGTGCGCTACACTGCTCTCGCTCATACACGTATACGACAAAGGGGAAGTAAATATGAGGACCCAGTCTAGTCACTGGGGCCACTCATTATGTCAAATCGCTCCGTCGAACGAAGGGAGCGTTCGCTTTAGAAATTTGCTTCGTCGAATGAAGCGTTGTATTCGTCGAATGAAGCGATCTCCTCGTCGAATGAAGCTAATTTGCTTCGTCGAATAAAGATATTCTAATCGTCATCGAATGAAGAGGAGTGCGTTCACATCAGAAAATCTCATCGTCGAATCTTTGTCGAACAAAGCGATTTCTCGTGTGAGAACGGGGTCTACCGTATGAAAAAAAAAGGGTTGAAAGTGACGCACATGCTGTCTTTGAAAAACAAAAACCTTTGACACACAGGGTTAAGAGCTAAACATAGTTATTATTTTTGTTGGGTCTTAGCATGACAAGGGGTACATTGTATCAGACAATGTACCGGTACTAAAAGCAGTCTAACTTCAGTTCAACCGAAAACAGTCTACGGTATCTAAGTTGTGTCTGAACGATCTATACGTAGACAGTGTTTAGGGTGGATTCAAACTGAGCCTTTTCACACATAAATTTGACGCACGTCGTTTTTTTTGAAAAACCAATTTTGGAGAAAAACAGTAAAACTACACACTGAAATACACAACATGACTAAAATTCTTGTCAATGTGGTCGAGCTCAAGTTAGACCCTCTAGCACATGCAGTGTTTGGACCGTTTTACGTCCATCCAGTCTAAGTCGCCCACTTGATTCGCCTCGAACCCACAACCCACCTCGAACCCATTATATCGTCTTGCTTTTTATTTTGGCAAAGAAGTGTCTTAACCACTTCGCGATGGGGAACCGCATACCGGTATGCAGTTCTAAGTGTGAGTTAGCCCATGGGCAAGTACTACCAGGGCAGAGCTGGTCTCTCATCTTGTTGGCTTGGGGTCAAGTCAGTTTTTGACCTGTGACTTGACTTTGGAGAAAATGACTTGTGACTGGACTTCGGAAATAAGATTGATTTTACGACTTGAAATAAAAACTAGTCATCAAGTCTCCAGCCCCAGAGACATACATGTACTGCATAACCAAAATTGCAAACAGTCTCCTGCTCCAGGGGAATAAATTGGAAAATGCCTAGCCACCACAAAGTGGTTAATTTGATGAAATACACATACATGTACATAGGTGGCTGCCTGGCCAAGGCGCACAACTCTATCTGCACTTACATGTACCATGTAGATTGTGAAATTTCCCCAACTGCTAGTGCTTGGGTTGACGAAGCAATTGAAATTAAGTGTCTTGCCCATGGACACAAACACATTGGTGCTAGTGGGGCTCAAACCCACGACCTCTCGATTATGAGCATGGCTGTGTACCCACTAAACTACAGAACATAGTAAAGATGTAGTAAAAATGCAATATCTTGGTCATGTTGGTATTTAATTTAATGATTTTTACTCACCAGTAAGTTTTCTGGCTTGAGATCGCGGTGAACGATTTTGAGACCATGCAAGTAGGCGAGGGCGCTTGCCATGTTACCTATGATGATTGCCGCATCGGCTTCCGTGAACTTAACGCTCTCTGTGATAGCGTCAAACAAATCTCCGCCCCTGACAAGCTCCATAACTAGATATATATGTTCTCTCGTTTCATGCTCTTCGTACAGTTTTACAATGTTGGGATGGTCAATGTTCTTCATAATCCCAATTTCGTTCTCGATCATGTGTTCCTTGCCGTAAAGTTTGGACTTGTCGACGATTTTCATAGCAAATAATTCGTCGGTGTCTTTCATCGTTGCTTCATGGACATCTGCGAAATTGCCGTCGCCGATCTTTGGTCCAATTGTGTACCTTGCAAGGATCGAGTCCTTTTCTACAATTTCTCGAGGATTTGAGATGAAGGATCTATATTTCTTTTCATTTGCTACATCCTCTTCAAGTAGTGATTGAGAGTCCTTGATATTATCTTGTTCTTTATCACCTTCCAATATCTTGTCTTTGTTCTCTTTTTCTTCCAACTGCTCTTTTTCTTGGCGCTCTTCTAATCTCTCATCCTCAACCTCGCTTTGTTTTTCCTCTTCTTTTAATTTTGGTTCTTCCTTTGATTTCAATTTGGCTTCTTTCTTTTCGACAGCCTCAAGCCGCACACTTTCTGATTCCTTCTGTTTCTCTTCAAACTGCCTTCTAAGTTCTTCCTCCCGCTTTTTCAGCTCTGCCTCTTTTTGTCTCAACTCTTCTTCCTTTTTCCGATTTGCATCTTCTCTCTCCGCTTCTTCTCGCTTTCTCCTCAGTTCTTCATTCCGTCTAATTTCTCGTTCCCGATTTCTGTCCTCTTCCTCCATTTCTTCTCTCGTTTTTCTTGGGAAATCCTCATCTTTGGTTTTTATCTCCGCATACTTTGATCCCCTCCCAGCTTTCCTCGGCTTTATGACCATCAAACCATCCCCATCTTCATCCTCCAGTAAGCCGACGTAATTCTTCCCAACCTTGCCTTTAACACGTCTCTTGTGGATCTTTACATAGGCGTTAATGGAGAAGTTCTCCGAATAAATTTTAGCAACCTCCTCTTTCGTTGGCTGTTGTTTTGACACAGATGCGATAAAAACGTCATCGGGGTTGCGGAAAAAGTCTGCCACTCCTTTCACCTCGTTTCCATCAATCTTGAACAGGTTTCTGATTTTTTGGCTTTTGTACTTGGCAAATCCGAATGCATTTGATATGTCCTGAAGTAAGGCTTCGAAGGAGAGCACGCTTCGTTTGTTCAGTAAGAGAGACACTGTCAACTGGGGCTTTGGACCAGCTTTTATGATTTTACAGAGCTTGGGTTTAACAGGATTAAGATCCGTCTGTGGAACTCCTGCCGACGTGGTAATTTGTTCCTTGTCATGAGTTGTTGGAGGTGGTTTCTTGGTGCCGGGGAAAGCGAACGAAATGGGCCCACTGCCTCCATTTTTAAAGTGTTCCAGACTCCCACCGGGGCTAGCATAGGCCGCTGCATACTTGCCGGTGCTTGGGTACGAGTAGCTAAAATGGCCATATAGATCATTCTGTAATTGGCGCTGTTTGCCTGTAGAGAAAATGAATGTAAAACTTGAAAGAAATTTCACTTTAGTACTATATTGCTTCGTTTTTACACATGTGGTACAATGTCGCTATAATACATGCAACAAATGCCACATTTGGCTATCGATTTGCTTGGTCTGCCTGTACATACAAATGTATGATGTGCGTAACATGGCGCATCAAATGTCCCGCTAAATGAATACACATGTAGACCACATTTGCTTTCAAGATCACTGGTTATACATACATACATGTATGTACATTGTACATGAGTGACAGTGCATTCTTTCTCCACATTACTGTGGATGCATGCAACTGGGGTCGCCGATACGATGGATACACGTACGTGTACATGTATGCAGTACGTAAGTGAACGATAATGATGCTAATAGCAACTTTACGCCTAATTTTAGAAAGACTCGGTCTTACGTCTGAAGTGTTTCTACATGTAGAAAAAGAAAATATTGACTTTTGTTTTTTTTACCTTTGTCCACGCAGGCCAATTTTGTTGTCCGGGCAGCCAATTAAATGTTTGTGTGGTCTCAAATCATAGTAGTGCAGTTGTTCCTTACCTGCTTACTGATTGGGATTGGCTATCACGTGAGGTTACATGTACATGTGTAGCAAGCCCTACAGAGGGTTAAACCCTTCAATGAAATAACCACCCCTCTCAGAGATCATTTAAGACACGCCCCAAACCCCTGTCCGGCTTGCCTCAATTATTAAGTATGAATAAGTGATTATTTTTAGGGATTATGACCCAGGGACCACCGGGGTGAATAAATTCGATACAAATGTGGACAAATGTGGACAAATGTCCATGAGTTTAGGAAATCTGGATGCAGTGAAATACAACTTCATGTTTTATCTGAAAATGCAATGCCCTTTAAGCTACATGTACAATGTGTAATGTATGTACCTAATTCTGCCACATGCAAACCTTTTTTCTGGAGGTGCATTTTGGAGAAACAAAATTGTGTGAACAATGTGTGCAAAGACAACCGTCAGTGCAAGGAGTACAAAATACAGTAAACTCTCATTATAGCCCTCTTCAAGGGACCAAAATAATTTGAGCTTTATAATTATATCCAGAGCTTACACAATGCAGAGAACAATGGCCAGGACTTAGAAAAAGGAGCTTTACAGTATATCACAGGGTGTTATAACGAGAGTTTACTGTATGCACAGTAGTGAGCCTTTTGCAATTCAGTTTTAACAAATGTACATGTACTTAGCAAACATTTCCTGCAATTTACTAGTGTACTGTTTACCGAGCGCCGCCATGACAACGTAAACACGCTACTTCAACAGATATTGTCTGACACACTGTTGATTTTAAAATGTTTATTTTTCTTCCACGTCCGGGTTTCAAATGATTAAGTTTGGAACTTTGAACAAAGTCTCACTATGGTAATAAATATTTGACTTTAAAAACAGTCGGTATTGAAATAAACATTTGAATTGAAGAGGTATTAAATATGACATATTAGACTGCTCTCCTTTAGTAACATGTTGTATTACTATGTATAATCCAATTAAAACTAGCGTTATTGAGCAAAAATTGACCTTTTACAAAAATTAAAAAACCATGAAGGAAAAAAGATACCAAACCAAATTTTATACCAAAGGTAGATTGGATACAGTATTTTAAGATATGTAAGTTTCAACCGCTTGGGTAGTGACCTATCGGGGGAACCACCCCTCAGAAGAGGAGGCTCATTTTGCCATTTTTCTTTGCGGACCCACTTTTAAACCTTGACCACGCCCCAAAAAGGGTGGAATTGCTTTGTCCTTGATATGAAGCAAACCCATGTGCCTAGTGTGTGTGCATATAAAATATGAAGTCAATCCAACCATCCATGTGGGCACCATGGGGAGCCAAAAATGAAAACAAGTTACCACGATAATCAAAAATGAGAGTTTTCGGGGAGCGACATCTCGAAAAGGAAACATGGTACCGTACTTTTGATAACAGAATCATGCAGATTGGATGCCAATCTATGTGTATATCAATTTTCAGGTAAAAATTCCCAAGCATTTTTGAGCTACCGGTACAGGCCTCCAAAAATGTAAAAAAATTAAATGGCACGGCTACGATTGGGGAAAAAGTGGGTAGGGTAGGCATTTTCTGGAGGTCATATATCTCAGCAACGAGTTGGAGTTGGCCTCTAAAATTTTGTACATGTTCATGACATAGGTTGAGGTATTTTTAGAAAAAGTTTCGTCCAAATCCGATTCGGACCCTGACCAATTTTCTGAAATTTTAGGTGATTTCACACAGAATGACCCACCACGAGTGACGCAAAAACACCATAAACATCATTGTTATCAGCGCAGAGGACCCTAGCCGGTTTAAAACGGACTCTACTGCACACGTGCCTCACATGTGTGGCATGTTGCTACCGGTAGGCAATTTCTAAATGGGCGGAGCTTACTGGATCGGTCTATTAGTAGGGCATCTACACGTTAAGCAGAAGGTCCGCGGTTCGAATCCCGGTGCAGCCAAGTTGCTTTTCACTGCATCCAGATTTCCCAAACTCATGGACATTTGTCCACATTTGTATCAGATTAAACATTTGACAAATTCTTGGAATGTCAATACAGTGTACCTGAAAAAAATAGGTTGGTACACTGTAAATTACCCAGCAGAAATTTCAGCTACACAGATGCAATTAGGGGTGCTAAAGCTTGTGTGAATGCTGAAAAAATGTGTGGTTCTGAAACGAACCGGTGAGAATGAACTCAATGTATCAAACAGTGTGCTCTGTTTGTCTTCGGGAGAAGATTAAATTACCGGTTTGAGGTTATCCTGAAGATGAACGGAGCACACTGTTCGAAACGTTGAGTTCATTCTCACTGGTTCTATTCAGAACCACACATACAAAAGAGATTCACAAAGTGGGAGTGCATACTCGTTTTTTCAACATTCACATAACACTATCTTCAGCTCCCCTAATTGTGTAGCTGAAATACAAAAGAAATTCACATGGTACCGCAAACCCATACACACACTCACTTTGTAGAAAGTGTGACTGTACAGTACGTGTGTACCTACTTTTTCCGTTTGCCCAATTAACACCCAATTTATTTGTTTTCAAATATAGATAATGACCCACAAAATGTTGCCCTATAAACTCCTGTCGGTGGAGCATATTTATACTGGTAGGTTGATAAAGTTGTCATCTCATACTTACTAGCAGGTCCGATAACCCAATCCGGAATGCTGTGATTAGTCCCATATGGCATTTTCTTGAACTTCTCAAAAGAAGCACAGACGTAAGATTCTCCATCGATCAAGTTTTCAATGTCGGTGATCAATTTTCCGGACAGCGGTTCGTAAATCTTTCGCACGCCATATGGCAGCGACAAATGCTTGGTTAGTTCGCTGAGAAGGCTGTCGAATGACTGAAAGCGGTTTGGGGTTATCCGTAGCCGTTTGCCGCGATAGTAACGATCTCCGTTGCGGTAAAAGAGTAGTCGACGTGGTCGACGTGTGTCTCTGTGCTCATCCTTTGTACCGTCCTTGTATTGCTGGGAGTGCGTGGCCTCAGAACTGCAGCTAATTACAGGCAGGAGTCCATTTTGGGCCTTCTTTCGGGGTCGTGAGGGGGCTTGTGGTGGGGCCTCTGAGTTGTGGAAGGGGTAGGCAAGAACTGCGTCATTGGCGTTGGCATTCATACGTCCTGGTGAGCCCTTACGTTGACGTCCCATCATACATGTCACGCATCACAATATAATCCATCATTTCTAGGTGAAATGCTGTGTTATCTGTATTTAAACCAAAAGATAAAGGGGTGTTGAAATCAGCAAAGAGGAACAAGATAATTAACGCTTGAATTTAAGACTACCGGTAACCAAGCAAACATAGTGTGCATGATGTCCTAATCAGCTTGGACACTAGTCCCAGTAACTTGGACCCTAAACATCGCTTTTTTAACATTGGGACGTGACGGGTGATACAGTACACAATGTATATATGTAGGGTCCAAGCGATTTTTATGTATCGCGCCATTACCAGCCCACACACGCCCAAAAAAATGCACCCTTAAAATGGTCATAAATACACTTTTGATGGAAAGAGTTATATTTACTGGTCGCCACTTTTTCTCCTTATAATGACTCAATAACTACCAAAACGTGTCAATATTTTAAAGGGAAGTAAATTTAGGAGTGAAACCATTCAACAATTTCCTTGAAAACAAAACTTGTTCTGACTTGTTCCATAGACTTAACACACGGGGTCTCAGTGGCGACCCGTAAACGGATTTCATACCTTTGAATTGAATTCCGGTACGACAGGAGTGAAAACAAGAGTGTGCCCATGGTGACAAGGTGACCATGGTGACAATGGTGTGCCAATGGTGACAAGCCGTTGTCTAAGCAACACGTACACGTATCTATAAGCATGAACAAATTTGTTTTCACTCCAGTCACGGTGCTATGCCCGTATACAAAGGCATGACACCGGGGCACAAAAGTGCCAGGATGTGCGACCAACAGGCTACAGTGTACATGTAAATAGTGGTACATATAATAACCAAAATGGGGACACCCCTGTAAATAATTGGTATCTAAAGGTCTTTAAGCATGCGCGCATCAGTCCTCATTTGCCCTTTGACGCCCAACTCGTGCGTTTACGAGTGACATCTTCAGGCATCATGGAGATTTATAGACCTTTATCACGGTGTGTCCATCTTTGTCTTGTTCCCCATAGTACGTGTCGGTACGATCAGTACGTGTGCATGACGCGCAATAGCGCGTACAATCTTCCGTTGTTATTTCGAGAGAATCATGCTGCGCTGCGCGTTTTCTTAATCGCGCTGCGCGCATGTCAATGTGATGCACACAATGAACATTTTCAACACAGGGCCAACTATTTTTTATGCAAGCCTCGCTTTGGTTGGGGACTTGGAAAAAAAATTAAAAGTTCGTTTTTGATTGAAAATATCATCTCACATTACAGATTATTTTCTGTAAATTCCAAAACAGCATTTACCGCATAAATTGAGCAAGCGGTAGCCGAGATATGTGTCTTAGGAATCTGCAGTTTTCCCGCAAAATCGTGCGTGTAAACTGATTAGGAGAGAGCTCGAAGAATGCGATGCAGTATGAAGCGCCCCCACAGTGACATATTGCGCCAAGCCAATGAAGATATCTTTAACTTCGATTAGTCTTAGTTCAACATACTGTCTCGTTTTCTGCTCAACTAAAGCTGTGTCAGGAAAGCCTCAATGCAACAGGAGTACATACCACATGTGAGGGTGCGCACTATGTGTAAGAGCACATATTTACGCCTGGAATGAAAACCACGCACTCGACGACGCTCACAAAGAGTAACTGATAATCATTTTTGTGGGCTAAAACAAACAAAGGGCATGTGTTTTACACTGAAATTTTGCACAAACACAGACAACAATCTCCCCAAACTGTAACTGGTTTCACAAGTCTGTTTAGCAACACAAACTACACTTTTTGGACCAGAAATCTCACCGTCAAACAAACATCTTGCCGTGTTCCAATTTAAATATTTCAACAAAATAGTTTTAAAAATAAATATCGTCGGAAAGTGTCTGGTACCCGGAAAAAAAATATTTTGACTAGACTGAATTCAGTCGTTCCCTCGAACGACAGATAATGTCCGTTGTTCGAGGGACTCTAGTCGACTATAGGTACAGGAACTATAGTCGCTTGATCGAACTTGGCCTTATTTACTGGGTACACTGCGGAGAGCGCTTCTCACGTCCAGAATTATTTAAACTGCGACAACAAAAACTATCGTTGAGATTGCACGTGGACAAACATTTTTGCTTAAAAAACGGTGTTGTAAGTATTTCTTTCCAATCATTTTCCAATCATGGACATCTCAAACCACTGCAGGACACAACTAGGAGTAAATTTTTGGGTGTGATTCTAATTTCGAGGCAAAATGACAACAATCCACTTTATGAAAGGGGTACCTTCTGTCCCTACGGGAAATCCCGTAGGGACAGAATCATTCCGTCTACTGTGGACAGACCCATAGGAATAAGGCCGAGCTCCTGCTTCACTTGTCTAAAGTTGACTGTGCATCAGCCTGTATTATGAAATAATGAATAATGAAAAATTTAAAAAAGCCTCATCATTTTTCAAAATCCCTCGGACGGTAAACCAGATTTTTCATTCTCGTGGCCTTAGGGTCTTTCTATAAATTAGGGGTCCAATGTTGGTGTCCCCCGTTACATTTTACATCTTGTTTTTGTAAATTCAGGACACATTCTTTAAATACTTTCCATCTCAAAGAGTGAGTACATAAAGTACAATTCATACAAAATAGTTTAAAGGCCATTTTAATTATTTTTGTACAAAAAATAACACATAGGCCTACATGTACATGTAGGCCTATCAGGTGTAACGGGGGACACTAAATCAGTAAATGTCACACTTTTGGACCCCTAATTTATAGAAAGACCCACTACGGCCAGGGCAGTGTGTAGAACATGTAGAGATTTTGATTTTACCAAAAAATTTCAATTTCCTGTAAAAAGACTTGGTTAAAGCATGGAGGAAGAAACATGGTTAAAGCATGGACATGATGGAGGAAGTTTCTTCCTCCATGGTTAAAGATTCCGTGACGTTTGGAGCCACCATGGCCACGTTTTTTATAGGAAACAAAGTTAGGCCTAATTTAATTATAAATTGACCAAAATCCGTGTTCAATCTGAACGAAAAAAATACCGGGTTTTTTTTTCATATACATTGAACACGGATTTGGGTAAATTTATAAGATATACTTCCCACTGACACTTCCGTCGCAAATGTTGCATTTCTGAGATAAATAAATGATAAAATTACTGCATAAAGTAATGCACAAAATGACGTGGCGAGCGGTCTGTGCGTAAGCGCGACAACAGAGGGCGCTGCGCGCGCGCGCGTGAATGGTTATCTTGTGTACTAACTGAAGGCAATTTTTGAGGAAGAAAACGTGATTTTTCTACAGAAAAGCAACATTTGCAACAAAAGTGCAAGTGGGAAGTAGGCCTAGGCCTATATCTTAAAATAATACATTATGTTGATTCCAGGAGGTAATTTCCTTAAAATCTTTGTTCAATGTATACGAAAACAATACCAAAATACCAAAATACCATTTTATCCGCTAAGAACTCGAGGTTGGAAACGTAGGTGACGCTTTCTAAGTTTATGCCGATTTTCACGTTTTTGGTCAAAAAATGTATTCATAACTTCAACCGTCGAGTGCGTGCTGCATATGCACGGTCTGATTTTCAATCCTTCATGCTTTGTACATAACGTCTGTTACCCTGTAACTTGATGTAAGGCATTGCTAACCCCGGCTACGGAGCCCGACTGATGTCAATCAATCAATGACGTCATACACCTGTTACTTTGGAGACGAGTCAATACCATCGAATATACACTGACTGGACATGCTGGATGAAGTATGCGGCTATTGAGCTCGTGCCAATGACGTCTTTTGGGAGTAAAACAATGCCGTGTCGTTGTGGACTAAGCAATGTGCGTGCGCGTTGTGTGTGTCCATAGCGCGCGTAACGCGCTATGCTGATGGGCTCACATTGGTGAACTAAACCGCGTTACGCCCACCAGAGACACACACAACGCGCACGCACATTGCTTCCACAATGACTCAGCATTATTTGACTCCCAAAATGGCATATTCGCACGTGTTCGAAAGGGGTCAATACGAGAATTGAAGCCATGCGCTAGTCTGGTACCCGGACCAAACATTTTTTGACTAGACTGAATTTAAGGTCCGGCAGCGATATTTTTTTCCGTACCGCTGTTTAGCGAACATTGCTTCTGATTGCTACTGATGTGTTTTGTCGATAACTACCTCAACATAACCCCACACCCATCCTCTTGCAACAGTGCCCCTTTAACGCACTCCCCAACTCCTGCGTACAGTGGCCCTGTTGAAAAAGGCCCCATTTGGCGGTGGGACTAGCGACAGAAATCTTGTCGCCTCTGCTGGACCAATCAGGACGCTTGCAGTGCACATGCAGCACGATTGCAGGCATTCAAATGTAACGCGCGCAGATTGTAAACACCGTGCATGCATGTGATACATGTACTCGGTAATGCTGGCCGTTGTCCGCGTCGGCGATTGGCTGCTATTTAAAGCATACTGGGGAATCCGTTCCATTACATTCGTCAGCATGCATCCCTGTTATTAATTTGGAAAACTGCGGAGTAAATAAGGTTCGTCGTTTGAAAGTTTGGTAGGAATGGGACAGTCATAAGGAACAGAACCCAATAGAATTTCTGGAAAGTATAGAAATTGTTTCTTTTCGGCATAACATGACCGAATTGATTAAATTACATCAAAATGACTCGGGCGTGAGTTGGCAATTCCCTGAGATCTCAGGATGCCCCACACCATACCACACTCTTTCCTCAATTAATAGTAAAACAAATTTAATACGAGATTCGATAGGAGATTCGAACCTGCAATCTCTCGATTGATAGCACTACGTCTTAACCACTATACTACCAAACGAGATATTAATAATTCTTGGAGGCGCTATATAGAAAATATGAATATTCATTTACAATGCACCAATCGATGAAGCCCCATAGCGAATATGTGGTACGGAAAAAAATATCGCGGTCCGGCAGCCGCCAATTCCGCCATTTTGAAACAGGAGGAATTCCTCCTTTTCCCGAAGGTTCCCGAAGTTACCCGAATGCACGTCCGGTCGTCCGGGCGTTACCGTTAATCGTCGGGTACAATTCGTCATTTCGAGAATTTGAATTGACGTCGCGTGCACGTACGCGTGCCGCTGCGTGTGTATTTATGGTGATGCCACGGATTTAAAACTACGCAGTGGCTATAGTTACGGTAACCGTAGGAGCTCACTGGGTGATGCAGACAAGGTTTGAAATTTCTTTTTGATGCTAGCCTACATGTATATTAAAATGGGCATATTTAATATTTTAAGGTTAATATATTAAATTTGTATTGGTCAAATAAGGAATAACCCCTTTCAAATTGTTGTACACTCATGCCATATTGCGCAGCGCGCTTTGAAAATTAACGGTTATGTGCTCCTAAAAATAAATGCATGACGTAATGCTTAAAGTGCTATTTTAAACACGACAGTAGCCGGTCCTCATATTCAGTCGTCGTATGTGGAATGCGCCGGCCGGCCGCCATTGTACCCCACGAACAATGCTTGGCCTAGACTGCTCCCCGGTCCATGCGATTGGACAGACTGCATAAAACTTACTCAAAGTTATTAAGTTGCAATAACTTAAAATCACTGGTACCGGAAGACCCGTGCATAATTACGCATGCGCGTAGGGGACGTACAAAGTCTTGTTTCTGCGACGTGATAACCATGGCTGTTACGTTGCTTAGTTTTGGTTACCCCCGGGCCGAAAGCAGTTACGGGCAAGCTCTCTTGGAGCATTGTTTGAGTAATTATCGATTCCCCATAAATGACTCTTGGGCCATTGGTCGTCCGGTTTCCCTAATTGGCAAGAAAATCCAATTGACAAACTTATGAAGTTAAACTTACTACAAGATATTAAGTTGCAATAACTTAAAAACACTGGACATTGGAAATGCATAGAATATGAGAGTGAATGCATTCCATTTGTTTTTTTGAGTTGTTTTAAAAAGTACAACTATAAGTAATAAATATTTACTAGATTGAGTTGAAATTACTAATTAAAATTAAAAATGACCTCTTAACTTGAAATAATTAAGTATATTCAGTACTGTTGACAACAAGTAATCTTAACAAACAAATATACATGGCTTTAACTTAAAAATACGTTAAGTTGAAAGGACGTAACTGAATTAAGGCAACAAAGTTGCCTTTATTTTTTTAAGTTTCCTCAACGAAATATTTTTTTGAGTGCACCATCACAACTTGTTTTTCACAAAAAATCGACAGACTTTTGCTTAAAACGTAAAGCAGTTCCGACCCTCTTCACCCAAATTCTGAAACGCTCGAGGTCACTCGGCTTGTTTATCAACAGGGTGTTGACGTCATCCTGAGAAACATACAAAACGGTCTGTGCAGTATTGAATGGAAAATACACGAAGTGAATGTTTATCATGCATGCCTATTTTGTCCTTGTAATTCAAAATACAAACGTGAAAAACACTTCATGTAATATGACAGCAATCTACTATTACCTGTTTTGTGAAAAAACGATGAAATTGTGGCTCACAGTGACTCTCTTTTGAAGTAAATACTGGTGCATTGCGACGGGTGATTTTGTCACGGAACGAACGGCATTCACAGCGGTCTGTGTACGGTCCACTGCGGCGTAGTTTCCACGTGTTTGGACATCGGCCGTACAAGTTATAGAATGAGCGACTAATTTTTCTCTCTCTTGGTAATAGAAAAGAAAATCTTTCTGCTCTTTTTTTTTCATAGTGTCTGGTAAAACATACAACTACGCAGCTACTGGGCATATCTCTGGCTTTTTGGAACAACAAAATTCTTCAAAAAACACCATCTAAAAGTTTTTTGCGTGTAAACGTATGGAGCTAACTATCGTGTTGACTTCTCTTTCTCAGGATTGCGTCACAGGGTCACGCGCATATCATGAATACCTAATGAGCGTTTCAGAAATCGCGAAAATCTCATTTTCGAAAAGCGCACTTTTGCTTGCAATTTATCCACTTAAAACAGACAATTAAAAAATAATAAAAATCCACGTCGGCAAGAGGGATGTTTGGACTATCGAAAAAAGCCTAAATGCTGGATTTTCGTCAAGGGGGATTCTTCCTCTTTAACATGAATAAAAAGGGTTAATAGTCGAGTTATACGCTTTACTAGCCGTTCACTATCGCGCGAGACTCACGACTTTGTCGGAAACGATTCGCTCTTCACTTGACAGCTTTTTGCTTTGGATATGTTTGGTTCACAACGTTGAACCAACTGGTAAAACCGCACCTCCCACCCCATCCCCGGGCCAAAACAACCCAGGCGACCCTTCAGTGCAGGACGATAGGGCACTCCCGATTTACTGCTCAATTCCATGCATGCATTAATAATTATGACATCAAGGTTTAAAGAGAGTGAATCTGGTTTTTGTTTATACAAGGAAACAAGTTAATCACGTTGTATTGTCAAGACATTTTAGAAGAAAAGCTGTGTTTTAAGAGAAGTTTTAAATATTGCCAGTGATTCAGCTTGACGAATCCTATGCTGGCAGGTGATTTCACAGGTAAGCTGAAGCATGGAAGAAGGATCGCTCTCCATAAAACGTGGTGCGTGGATGAGTACTAGGTGGCCGGAGACGGACTTCACTGGGGGAACGCAAGTTCCTGACTGGCCTATATATGAAGCTCCACCAGGGGCCAATTTCATAAGGCTGTTTAGCAGAAATTTTTGCTTAATCAAAAATTTGTTTGCTTTATAAAAATTGGTCAATAGTCAAAATTGCATGTCAATTTGTGTTTTTCACAAAAATATCTGCTATTCTTGCTAAGATAAGAACACAAGTTGACATCAAATTTTGACTATTAACCCATTTTTATAAAGCAAACAAATTTTTGATTAAGCAATTTTTTTTGCTAAACAGCTTTATGAAATTGGCCCCAGGTCAGTTATATAGTGGGGAGCTTGTTCATAAATGGCTTTATAACTAGCAGCATCTTATAGGTGATCCTTTCTCTCACCGGCAACCAGTGAAAAATAACTTAGTGAAAAATAACTGATTTTCAGTTGCACCCAGCGGACCCTTATTTTCTAGTCAGTTTGACTAGATTTTCTAATCAGGATGACTACATCTTTGTAACGTCAAACATATATCTAGTTAAAACAACGGTAGCGCATCGATTGACCCAATCTTATAGCGCCCTCTACAAAGGAAGGGTCGCTGCATAAAATTCATCAGCTATATAGATAGATTGGTTCCCGTCCACATATTCCACACAGGAGAATATAAGGACAGGTAAAGGGCGCTTCATCTTGATCTGTTATTGGTCGTCTTTGCGCGTGCGCATTGTGTTTTTTATATTTAAAAATTGGCCAAGCCCTTTGCTTTGGGCAATGTACTCTATTGGATATGTTCGACACGCACGGCCAAGTTACAAATGTCAATGCAAAATCTGCGCACTTACTAAACATATAAAAAAATAATATTAACCACTTGACGGGCAGAATTCTGCCCGTCATGGCTGCCCTTTACCGATCCCTATATTTTCGCAATAAGCGAACCAATCTATAGGGATCGGGAACCAATCTACTTTATATACCTCATGCGTAGATTCCTGTCATCTGATTGGTTAAAAGTGGGGGCATTGAATCGGCTGGACCCGGCGCGTATATGCCCACCGGGCAATAGTCTTTGCCATGCCCCCCGGGCATAGTCATTTAGCGGGTTCCGGACGCGCGCATTACATGTGTTAGCATAGCTGTGCACCAACTATGCAGCTGGGCGCTTCACGTAAACATTCATCAGGACGGTAATGGCGGAATCTCGACGTCATGTTGTCGTCTGTCGTAGATGATGAAGTCCTTTAAAGTAAGAGAAGTGGCCTACAGTGAAAACTGTGTCAGGTGAAATGTGCTACTAAAGTGCCAGGTGATTATGCTACAAATGTTTGCTGTAAATATATAACTTTTCCGCCGTAGACCAGCTTCCGAAATCGAAACTCGAAGGACCACTGTCATGACTGTATGATGTATCGTTACTTTTAACCAACCAGATGACAAAAATCTACACATTCGCGGTATATAAAACAAATATTGACTGCTGTTTATTATATATTCGGGTCATGGTTAAGATTATAGGCCCTCGGTGATCTCGAAGCCATGACTATGCCCCCCGGCTTCCGCCTCGGGGCATAGTCATGGCTTCGAGATCACCTTGGGCCTATAATCTTAACCATGCCCCTCATTGCAGTCAATATTTGTATAATATGACCCGTATATGTTTATGCACACCATCCAGTTTTTGTTGGCGTACGTACAGTGGCATTTAAATTCCCTTCACGCAGTGCTTCACGCCTGAAGTAGCCTTTTGTGATTGGATGGTCCCGTCAGTTATTTAATCCAATGACATCGTCAATTTGAGGTTCATTTATGAATATTTATATGTTAGTGAATCTAGACTCGAATACAAGTCGTCGTTTAAACAGCTAGAATCCCCCCATCCATGCACATTTTTTTAGTTTTCCTGTTTATCATGGAGGTTTATGTTTCTACAACGCGATTACAACGTGTTTTCCGCAAAAAAACGACAGTCTTTTGTTTAAAACGCAATTCAGTTCCGACCCTCTTCACCCGAAATTCTGAAACGCTCGAGGTCACTAAGCCCGCCGCACACGAGAGCTATGTGCTGAGCCAAAATTCATTTTCGTTCTGCTTCGCTTTGCTCATACGAACGAAAAGCAGTTTCATTCTAAACCAACTACCTCAATAAAGACAAAAACAATAAGTACTTGGTTTTAAGTAATTTATTAATACAGCATGGGATGGTGTCTGTGTTCGGATGCCAACTACCCTTACAACACTTTTTGTTGATAACAAAATTAACTATATTTACACCATAATCAGAACGCATATCGCAAAATTTCAATGAACTATAATTATATGATATTAGGCAAAATCACGTTCGAAGATTTAGAACGGTAATCTCTCCAGGAACGTGGCAAGGCTTTCGGTATCAGTCCATGCAGCAAAGCTACAGGCACTCGGAGGCCACGAAAAACCCCCTTTTTTCTGATTGAGGAGGAAACGTGGGTGCATCCTAGGATACCAAAAGAGAGTGCACTCCCTTGTTCATTGTCCCATTACCTGGATTGTTTACCGAGGTGCCTGAATTGGTTTCTTTGCGAGAAGATCTCAGTTTAAATGAAACAAAAAGAAATACATCTTGTAATAAGTATAATCAAAGTAAAGGTTACTCGCTTCCCTCTAAAACCAAACAGTTAGTCCTCAACTGAGTGAGCTCAAGACATTCATGTCATATAATTATAGAAAGTGAATGAGTTATTCTGATAATAGTTAATTATACGTGGTATGAACTCATGTACATGTATTAATTTCTGTATAAACAACCTTCAGGCTCTTCGGACATTGAGACAATTGTATTAGCACAATTATGCGAATGCATATTGGGATTAAAATTTTTGAAAGAATAATCATCAATAAAGTATTATAAAGCATAATGCAATTATTGCAACTGGCATATTTGCAAGGAACTACAGTGAAGTATATCTAGACACAAACAGATATTCAATGTAAAATAAGATCATGCGTATTGAAATCAAATTTGCTTATTGATTGAAAGAATTATTATTGAAGTACACAGGTATTATTACAGAGCGAGTGAGTGGTCTTAAAGGGCGATTACTTATTTGCAACATGTTGATGTCACTGCAAATGAACCTTAGTGAACTAATCTAGACTTTAAACAGCGTTAAATGGAATTGTAGCTCTAATGTAAAAAAAAAAAACAACAAGCTTCAGGGAACTTAAGATTTGTGGAAATTACGGACAAACGGAGACGTTTATTTGGATTAGGCCAATATTTGTTGATAATTATCAGAATACAAAGGAATAAGAACAATAAAACCTATGTACTGCATAAATAGGTTGGACCTTAAGGATAGAGTACCATACATAAAACCCTGTAGCCCTCCAGGCTCTTCGGATTATCTGTCCGGTTTCAATCCAGTCTAGTTTTGAAAACTGTAGGCCTCCAGGCTCCTCGGATTTATTATTATTATTATTATTATTATTTTTATTTTTTTTGTGGTTTTTTTTTGTGTTTTTTTTTGTGGTCCGGCTCTAATTCATTATACTGACCAACTAGCAATGGTTTTCTCTTTTTTAACATACATATTCCTCTGTACTTGTTTACCCAATTTCCCAGGAAAACAGCAATCGAAGAATCACAGAGCATACAGTCACTGCACGCGTGTCTCTGAAAGAAATAAAAGATATAGGATATGAATTCCAAGTCGTAATATTAATTTTCAATGTATTTGCAAGGGATTTTGATATATTTAAGCAGGAATGTGTCTTTTTTTTTTTTTTTTTTTTTTTGGGGCATTATCTGTTCTCTGGTTATTTCTCTCTTAGCCAAATGCGAAGGCTTGAATTCAAGTCTCATGACCGCGTACTGTGGAGACCGTGTAAGCGTTTGGAGTACATGTACCTAGGTTCGAGCCCCACTTCGACCAACGTGTCCGTGTCCCTGGGCAGGGCACTTAATCCCAGTTGCCTCGTCAACCCAAGCGATATATGGGAAGCTGTTAAGGGGAATGCCACAATCTAACTGCTGATAGGATTGTGCGTCTGACCAGCAGCCACCTAGTTGAAGCGAAATGGTTCTGGTGATTCCCTGATGGCATCGGTAATAATGGTAACAGCGCCTTGACCACCCTGCAGGGTGGATATGTGCGTTATACAAATCTAATCATTATTATTATTATCTAATAACAAATCACGACAGCTATTATGTAACTCATAATAGGCTTATGTCACCTTTGGCTTGGATAATATGACAAGAGCTTAAAATGAAAGTCTAAAAACGCATCGTTCTATATAGGCTACTTTCTTTGGGATTTGAATTAGACAGTAGTCATTTGTTTTTGGCTAAAATTGCTTTTAAATTACCAGATTACAGCCGTCCGGAAAAGTGTCTGTTTTGGACCTGGGAGAAAATTTGATAAACCGGTTTGATCAGGTAATATTGAAGTGACATGCTTTCAACCGAGCCATCCCGCTATGTCTAAAAAATAGGGAACGTAATAGGCAGCCCCTTAAGACTTATGTCACAATCTGAAGTTAGCAAACGTGTCTATAACTCCCCAGGGTGTATGTAACATTATTTATTCTGGAGGGTTGAATAGTGTTAGGGCTAATCAAGAGTCAATTATCTTGTATTAATTAAACTAGCAAAACAGTCTATACGTAAAAGTTCCCATAATTTATCAATAAAAGAACCATTCTCGAGATTTCATCCATCCATCACTAAGGTCAATCAGTGTGCTTACCAAATCCCGTTCATTCAAGGTTTTATGCATCTTTCGTACTTCTATAGACCAAATGAATCCTTGTATCAGTATCTAAAGCTTGTACAACACACAAACCCATCGTCTAGATTTGGCAATAAGAATGTCACACGATCGACAGTGGAGAAGGAGCCGTTTCATCATTATTATAGTAAAGAGCAAGGGCGCAGACGAGAAGCCAAATAAGGGAGAATGTTCATTTAATTGACCCATGTGAATCCGAGGTATCTTCGATAGTCGAGTGCGACATTTGTACGATGATAACCCTATTTTAGATATATATTGTGCGTTTTATGAAATAACTGAAGACGTTTCTTCACGTCTGTAGTTAAATTGCATGTTAAAAAGGAAGGGTCGAGATTACTAAAATCTAATATAAGGCATCTTTGCCCGAGGATTGGTATAGAAATATATAAACGATAATTGTGCGTTCTGTGAAAAGAACTGAAGACGTTTCTTCCATTTCTGTAGTTGAAATGCATGTTGAAAACGAAGGGTCGAGATCACTTACATTTAGTATAAGGCGTCTTTTGCCCATAGGCTATGCGATATGCGAATAGTATATTGGAATTGAACAATTTTTGTATAGATTCTAACAAAGGATTTCTCTGACAATGCAAACTTGTTTACAATTACGATGGGAGAGAGAAAGCAACGAAAGGAACTTGATTTCCTTCCTTGATAACTGATAACCATATGCACCAATTCTTCCCAGAACAGAGCATGGGCTATTAATTTTTCTTACACTTTCACAGTATCACACTATTGGCTACTGGTACATTCTTCATAATTACATCGCACCTTTATGACGTCATCTCACTTATGTTCATCCTGAATGATGCCCGAGTTGCAGTACCCTCGTGCTGTATCAGGCTCGCTGATCTTAGTTGGGACTACACCAGATCAAGATGGGCCGGCAAATGCTGGGAGTATTGTTTTCAGCTGTCCTGGGATGGAATGAAGTGTAGCTGAAGGGCAGAGTGGGTGGGACTCTGCTCGAAACTGTACCGGGATATCCTGTGACTAATAGGACTTGGGGGAACAATTAAAATGTCGTTGAATACGTCATTTCACATTACAGATAATTGCCTGTAAATTCCAAAAACTACTTTTATTGCATAAACAGAGCAATCGGTAGCCGAGATAAGCATATTAGAAATTAGCCGTTTCCCGCGAAATCGTGTACATGTACATGTGTATGTGACTGAATACAAGAGAGCTCGAAGATGCGATTAACTATGAAGCGCCCTCACAGTGACAGATTGCGCCAGCAAAGAATTATTAAAGTCTGATTAGTCTTAGTTCAACACGCTATATCTTGTTTTGCGCTAATTAAAATGGAAGAGTACCTATATTATATATGTGTAATAGCACATATTCACGCCTATATATTAAAGACTACGCACTCGACGAAATTTGCTTGACATACGAGATCGCTCCTTATTGCTAGTCATAGAGAGAAACCACAGTTTAAAAAACAAACAAACAAACAACATCACATTTCAAACAGTAGCAGTAGCCTACTGATCCATTTCTGACCCAAACAAACTTGTTAGGATTGTTGCAACTGACATACTAAACAAACTCGGTAAACTGTTACAGATCATAACACCAAGAATTCACCGAAAATGACAATTTTGTACACAAGTCAATGGATATTTCCTCTGTTATTATGTGTCTTTGTGTTTTTTTTTTGTGTTTTTTTTTTTTGAAAATGATCGTAATGTGTAAAATAATTATATTTAATAAAAACCTTATTTAACACGTCCTTTAAACAAATGTCAATGGGTATAGTTACCAGTGGAATAGGTATGCCTCAAACTGAAGGCTCGTAGAATACACAAGGTTTTATGTGAACATACTTTAGTGAGCGTAAAGACCTGAATGCCGACTACAGAGTATGCAGACAATGCAAGGCGTGAATTAGGTTAACAAAGGTAGAGGATTTCGTCTATAGTGAGATGTTACCAACGGATAAAGCTAAATTGATCCGCAACTTCAGAAACGGCAAGAATGCGTTGTAAAACTGAGCAGTATAGTGTACCCACAGTGCACGCGCGATGACGTCACGGATTTCGAATTCCCTATAACGCGGCAAAAGGCAGTCAGAGTCGGGGCATCTTACCAGTTAAAGCTCATAGGAGGCCTGTGAATAAAAAAGAAATTTGGACGGAAAATACGTGGAAACTTAACGTGAAGTTAAGCAAATCTCAATGGGTAGTTAGCAGTGGAACGGTAGACCTGAAATGAAGGCTCGGGAAACGCACTGGGTTTTATGTGAACATGCTTCAGTAAGCGCAGTGACCTGTATACTGACTACAGAGTATGCGAACAATGCCAGGCATAAATTAGGTTAACAAAGGCATTGCAATTTGTCTATAGTGAGGGGCGTTACCAACGAATAAAACTCCATTCGTGGCCGATCGTGTGCGAGCAACTTTCGTGAGCATTTGGTCTTTCGTGCCACTTGAGGCAAATATCTAACGTGTTTGATAATTTTGGCTTCGCGTGCCAAAAGTCTCACCGTGTGCGCTGAAACGAAAGGCAAGTGCTTACGACTCATAGACTGGATTCACGGTTCACAACGTTTAACCAACTGGTAAAACCACTCTAAAGGCGGATACACTCTATCGCGGAAACACACGTCAAAATAATTGTGAGGAGTGCCAACTAGACTGGTTCCCGTCCACAAATTTCACACAGGAGAATATAAGGACATGTAAAGGGCGCTTCATCTTGATCTGTAATTGGTCGTCTTTGCGCGTGCGCATTGTTTTTTATATTTAAAAAATTGGCCAAGCCCTTTGCTTTAGGTAATGTACTTTATTTACATAATTGGATATGTTCGACACGCACGGCCAAGTTACAAATGTCAATGCAAAATCTGCGCACTTACTAAAAAAATAAAAATAATAATAACCACGTGACGGGCAGAATTCTGCCCGTCATGGCTGCCCTTTACCGATCCCTATATTTTCGCAATAAGCAAACCAATCTATAGGGATCGGGAACCAATCTAAGTGCCAACCAGTCTTTTTGTAGTTGGTAAAGAACGCATGCGCGATGTCCTGACACTGCAAAATGGCTGCACAAAGTGAGTTGGTGAACGATGCGACTTCGGCCTCGGGAAATAGGACCCTCTTGTGGTCACTCACAGTCCCTCGGTGCCCATAGACGTGCACTAGTGACCTCATTGTTAGTCAATATGTGTATATTATAAAACGCCTCTTTCTTATTCTCAATCCTGACTGGCTGAAACGCAGTCACGTGAGGTTCACTAATCTAGGCTAGTGCTAGACTGGTCCCCTGTCCATGTGCACTACGCTGCTCTCGCTATACAAGGACAGGCACACGCCGAGCAATAACCACGGGTGGTTGGCCGTTGTATAACCACGCGTGATTGGTCGTTGTATTAATATATGCATGATCTATTTTTAGAGTTTGCTCAACGGCGAGTAATCGTTAATTTTGTCGCTGGGTTTTGCATATCCTATTCAATCTTTGCCATCCCTTATAATTCTTTAGTAATTTTGGCAGTGGTGCACTCGTTAACGCCCAGGTTTGTCCTGATACATTACTTTTTACTTGAAATGGCGCCGTTTGCCGTATTTTTAATCCGCCAAACATTAATATCACCAGGTGTGCGGCCGTTGTTCAAATGAGGTTTTTCATCCCATCAAAAAACTCGACAAAACATGACAGAAACCCCATCGAATATGATGTGATGACATGGTTGGATAGAGCTATTTGTTCAACCTTGATTCCCACCGAAACCAGTATGCTTATTTGGTCCTGACAGCAATTTTACAGGCATATCTTCTGCTGTCGATGGAAAAATACCACTGCTGGCGCCGCTGTTATTTTCCAGACACTGACCGCCGCGTAGCGCGCGCGATGCCAAATGGAACGAAGGCGCGCAACACGCACGATGTTTGTGTCTGCGTATTGTAAACACCCCATTCTTCTGAGCGCCTGCTTGGCGCTTGCGCAAACCGTGACGCAGCCCTTTAAATTTGCATAAACATCCAGGAATTCCTGGATATTTATGCCAAACATGGCGGCGTGTACCTGTCCTCATATACGACGAAGGGGAAGTAAATATGTGGACAAGGGAACCAGTCTAGGCTAGTGCATGACATTTGCGCCAGCGTGAACTAGACGCGCGTATCACGTTTCGGGCGCGCGCGTTAAGACTTCACGCGCGCATGATTCCCTGCTAGTGTTCCTGACCGGTCACTAGTCTTAAAAACTAGTGACCGGTTACTGCGCCCTCTGGAGGTTGCTTGTTAATGTAGTAAATTGAATTCCATCTGTACATGTGTGTATTTTTGCCTGAGGCGTGTTATAAAACACATATGGACTGGCATAATTCGGTCTCTGGTGCACGTCTATGTGCCCATCGGGACTGTGAGTTACCACAAGAGGGTCCTATTTCCCTCGGCCTTCGGCCTCGGGAAATAGGACCCTCTTGTGGTCACTCACAGTCCCTCGTGGCCCATAGATGTGCACTGACCCGATTGCCAGTCCATATGTGTATAGTCGCCCGCCCGAACTTGCTCACGAAGGCAGCTAGCCTTTGATTCGGTCGATAGAACAACGCTCAAGAGAGGAACACATCCGAAAGCTTCCCTCCAAGATCTGGTGTAAGGCGGGGCTGCAACATGGCACCTTTATGGCTTTGTGGTAATATATTGTTTGGTAAAATGTCGGATAATTTAGCGTCTTGAGCGGAGTATATAAAGGCTAGGCGAACGTTATGCCTTCTGTCTTGCCATGGGAATGAGACACTCGGCGTGTGTAGACTTTACTCAAGTCACCAAATCGCCCAAATTCACGAGGCCTTGACAAAAGGCTACTTTTGCCATAGACTGGATCTTGGACAGGGCGATTCCAGCAGTAGGAATGACAATTGGCCATCTTAAGTTCTCAGATCTTAACTCTGCAGATGACGTCACCGTAGTAAGTCATAAAACCGAAAACCTGCGTGACGTAAAAAGACCCGAAACTTTTCAGAGCGAGGCTGCCAAATTCGGCCTCAATATCTGGCAGAAAACATAACTCCAATAGCCCTCCCCCACATCGTGATGAATGGCCGCCTTGTCAAAATCGAGGAGGACTTTCACTTTGTATACCTTGGAAGCAAGATCTCCACGAGGTGCAGGGCGTGAACCCGACATCCTCAGACTTGATCTGCCAGCCTATACACAGACTCTAGAAGCTGAAGACGCTGAATTGAAACAAGCGTCATCCGTGTCTTACTGCGCCGGCTCCGAAACCCGACCTCAGAAGACTCGCGTCATTTCACCCAATGTGTTCACGTTCCATTCTGTAGATCCAGTGGTTTGACTTCATCAGCAACATTGATGTTACCACTGAGCATCACTGCCTACCAACCATCGTCAAAACCAACACCGAAGCACTGCCTTTTTCGGTCACGTTGCTCGCCTAGCGAACAACATCCTTGCAACAACAACAAAAAACGTCGCCGTCAATGCCAAGATGACCACCTCAGTCACTGGCTAGGTAGGTAAGATCCCTCGGCCGCCCAAGATCATCCTAGATAGAACTGGGACGGCCTAGCGAGGTTCAAAACATGTGATATAAGGCCGAAGTGGCCGAAGTTTGGTCAGCGACGGTTGGTCGGAACCAGCGGCCAGGGTATAGTCTTCCTGTCTACTGGTACCCGTCGTATCGTGAATCTTGTAATGCTCAGATGGGAACCACCTATGCTGTATTTACGTTGGTGTCGCCGTGCCACACGCATGTGTGGCACGGCGACATCTCGAATGCACCGATGGCGAACAGTTATTCTTGAGGTTCACTTTCTTGACAACCGGTTGCTATCCGCCATTACTGTGTCCATACTATGGTACGCCAAAGCGAAAATAATGTTTTTTAACGTTAACGCATGTTTTCGCAAATGTTGCGCCAGAAAAAAAAGATTGGCATGACTTTTAAATGTTGATAGACTGTTTGAAACCGGCATACCGTGCTTTTGTTGGCAAGTTTTTAAAAATGTCGAGACATGTTTTTCAGGATTGATGGTAGAACTATTAGTGTTGAATTATTTCCACTTTGGCGTGCCATAGAATGGACACCGTAATAGACTACTAAAGTGTGACGTCAGTAGCCATGGTAATTGGTCTAAACATTCGGTGGTATAGCGCAGGGAAACGGTTCACTGGTTTTAGTTTAGACCCAAAAACATTGCAACACAAAGGGTGACGTTTTCACTTTAGTAGTCTATGGCGGATATGATAGTTGTTGACGTCACGCGTATGACACGCAAAAGCGTATTTGTTTTTACGCAACAATTGCGGAAATATGCGTCAACATTAAACAAAACTATTTTCGCTTTGGCGTGCCATAGTGATGGCGGATAGTAACCGGTTGTCAAGAAATTGAAACCCAAGAATAGGCATAAACATATTAATATGCACGCAGTAAAAGGAAATCAGACACAGTTGTGTGATTATACAAGCTTTACTAGGCTACATGTACACCAAAAAAATTGCAAAAGTTGAATGAACACTGATTTATCAAACACTTACACATTAAGCTGTTAGTAGAAAATATACAATATCACCAAATATGGGAAAAACCAAAGTAATGACTAATGAACCTAAACAGTGGTTTCATTGTTCTCAAGTTGTGGATACATTTCAAGATTATGATTATGAGAAGTTGGTGGTTATAACCAAATTCGGATATCTTATACATGATTGGTAAACTGTTACAAATAGTTTAGTTATACCCCGTCTTGGAATACTGCAGTTTCATTGGTCCAAAACAGTCACATGTCCATGCGATAAAAACGCATATCACCCTGCCGTATGCGAATTTAACTTCATATCACCCGGCCGTATGCACGTTTAACTTTATATCGCATGGAGCGATCTGCGTGTTCTTTGCCCCTGTCCATATAGCACGCGTAAAGCTAGGTTCATACTTCTCCGCCGAACTCACTCGCCGCACACTCGCCGAGTGTAGTCGCCGCAGAGATTTCACGCGATCATAAAAATCCGCTTTGCGCAAAGTAGTCGCCGAGGTATAAACGGGCTCTGCGGCGCACTTTGTATGCGCGTTTTAATTCAGAGCGCGCGCATAGAAACGGGTGGAAACGACCCGTCCGCTCAGATACGGACTGACCGCGCACTGTTGAACTTGTTTGACCCTACTCGCCGCAACTGCGGCGGACAAAATATCCGTTCCGCAAGTAGGTCGCCGAGCGAGTATGAATTAAAGCCCAATTCATACTCGCTCGGCGACCTAGATGCGGAACGGATATTGTGTCCGCCGCAGTTGCGGCGAGTAGGGTCAAACAAGTTCAACAGTGCGCGGTCAGTCCGCATCTGAGCGCACGGGTCGTTTCCACCCGTTTCTACTGTGCGCGCGCTCAATCCGTTCCTGTTCCGTTCGAGATAAACCAAGTTTATCTTTTTGCGCTTTGCGCGTGACCCCGACACGACGTGACACGTATAGGACTATGCCAACTTTGCAATAAACTGACAGCAGAGGTTCACATGTATATATACTGGTGCCATATAAAATAGTTTTTGTCAAGAAAAAAAAGCATTTTCCTCACATGAGAATGAGCGATTAAAGCCCAATTCATACTCGCTCGGCGACCTACATGCGGAACGGACATTTTGTCCGCCGCAGTTGTGGCGAGTAGGGTCAAACAAGTTCAACAGTGCGCGGTCAGTCCGCATCTGAGCGGACAAGTCGTTTCCACCCGTTTCTATGCGCGCGCTCTGAATTAAAACGCGCATACAAAGTGCGCCGCAGAGCCCGTTTATACCTCGGCGACTACTAGGCGCAAAGCGAATTTGTATGGTCGCGTGAAAACTCTGCGGCGACTGCACTCGGCGAGTGTGCGGCAAGTGTGCGGCGAGTGAGTTCGGCGGAGAAGTATGAACCTAGCTTAATTCCATAAAAACGGGACACTTTCCCCCGAACTTCAGAATTACCCTCGGCATATAAATAATGTGAGCTCATGAATCTGTTGATATACACAAAACATAAAGAGAACGATTCAATAAAATAGTGCGATCTTGTGAATGCAAGTGTGGCATTTTGAAATATTTCGCTCATATAACAAAAATGTAATTTGAATCGATAAAGTCCAGGTTCGACAGCTGGGTAAAATCAGCAAATACCTTTTCCAGAACGAAACTGGTCAAAAAGACTTGAAATGTAATCGCAGGAAACAATTTTCTTGAATATTTTTAAGACATTATTTTACATTTTAGAAATTGCACAGAAATTTCTTGAAACAATTTTGTTAACATGAAAAAGCCATTTTTACAAATGCATCAAAATGTCACACTTTGGCTCCTGTTTTTTATTGAAATACCCATATTCCGCTTGTTCCCCGATGATTTCGAATGGAGAGGGAGCGTTGAAAGAGCGGTATTTTTTAGAGATTAATTCACGAAAGCTAACGGTTGATTGTACAGTATACGGGGCCGTGTCGGCGCAACACGACCGCTGAGTACGAATTAAATTGCGCACTAGAAGTGCGCCGTGTGCCCGATTTTTACCTCGGCGACCTAAGCCCAATTCATTCTCGCTCGGCGACCTACTTGCGGAACGGATATTTTGTCAGCCGCAGTTGCGGCGAGTAGGGTCAAACAAGTTCAACAGTGCGCGGTCAGTCCGCCTCTGAGCGGACGGGTCGTTTCCACCCGTTTCTATGCGCGCGCTAAATCAAAACGCGCATACAAAGTGCGCCGCATAGGCCGTTTATACCTCGGCGACTACTAGCTAGGTTCATACTTCTCCGCCGAACTCACTCGCCGCATACTCGCCGAGTGTAGTCACCGCAGAGTTTTCACGCGATCATACAAATCCGCTTTGCGCATAGTAGTCGCCGAGGTATAAACGGGCTCTGCGGCGCACTTTGTATGCGCGTTTTAATTCAGAAACGGGTGGAAACGACCCGTCCGCTCAGATGCGGACTGACCGCGCACTGTTGAACTTGTTTGACCCTACTCGACGCAACTGCGGCGGAAAAATTTCCGTTCTGCACGTAGGTCGCCGAGCGAGTATGAATTGGGCTTTAAGCTAGGTTCATACTTCTCCGCCGAACTCACTCGCCGCATACTCGCCGAGTGTAGTCGCCGCAGAGTTTTCACGCGATCATACAAATCCGCTTTGCGCATAGTAGTCGCCTAGGTATAAACGGGCTCTGCGGCGCAATTTGTATGCGCGTTTTAATTCAGAGCGCGCGCATAGAAACGGGTGGAAACGACCCGTCCGCTCAGATGCGGACTGACCGCGCACTGTTGAACTTGTTTGACCCTACTCGCCGCAACTGCGGCGGACAAAATTTCCGTCCCGCACGTAGGTCGCCGAGCGAGTATGAATTGGGCTTTAGAAAAGGTACGCGTACGGGAAACGTGTGCGGCTTGCAAAATCTGGGTTGTTATATCACAATTTTGCGTGGCTGTTCAAGAAATGTGCGGATATGTGTACATGGTTACACAAGTCACATTACCTATGCTGTGCAGACACAATAACCGCGCAAACTGTTGGTACAACCATCCAGTTTTTCCCAGCCGCATACGTTTCCCGTACGCGTACCATTTCTAATGGTCCCTATTATACGCGTACGGGAAACATATGCGGCTCGGAAAATTCGGGTGGTTGTATCACGATCTTGCGTGGGTATTAATCTGAAACAACATAAGTAATGAGAATTTCACATTCAATATGCTCATGTACACATGCGCTCATTTCTTGAATAAACACGCAAAAAACGTTTCCCGTACGCGTGACCGTTATTGCGCAATACGTGAATATAGAGTCTGTTTGGGATTTTACCAAACTGTATTGATAGCACACAAAAACCACATGTGTTCGTGAATGTACAATCATCGATGCACAAACGCTGCCTAAACACGTGTTTAGCTTAAATTGATCGTGACAAAAAGCTGACAAAAATGCAGTTAAACATCAAATTACTCTTACAAGCCTTAAAGGTAAGAATCTCTAGTAAATGTCTGAGTCGTACTGGGGCATTTTTGTCACAAATGCATGTCATTAAACTCATTATGCATCGAAGGTACTGATTGGTGCAGCTGTCATAGACTTGGTGAGCAGCATGGGTTCATAATGTTCCACTAATAAGGCCACCGACTGGCTGTTAGAGCTGACGTAAAAAAATCACGAACCGTCGACCGACGCACTTTTCTCCGTAGGCCTATACATGTATAGCTTAGCTCACCGTGTAGAGCACTTCCCCGTTCCAGCACGTATATATCTGCATGTATGATCAGGGCATACAGCACTCTCAGCAGACATCAGGTGCACGTGCAGACATCAGGTCCCCCCCCCCCCCCCCCCCCCCCCCCCACCCCAGCTACGCCGCTGCTTAACACACTCTTCCCTCCTTCTATTAACGCACGACTCGCCTCTAAAACATGAAAGGAAATTCCTTGGATGTTTGCCACACCGTGGCCAAACAGTGGAGGGGAGCGGGGGTGGAGGGAGTGGAGGGGGCAGGTGTTCGCTCGATCCAATATCGAACGTGCACTAAATGGTCCAAATAACTTGTATAACTACAGCTCAAATGTAGCATACATTTGCTTTAAGATAATCAATAAAAAATTGTCAAGACATCAAAATAAGTAATAACCGCAGCTCACATATTAAGCATACATTGCTTGAGAGCGCTCATCAAGGTAATCAATAAGAAACTGCGAGGCATACATGCAATTTGTAACAAGCAAGCATGACCCTTCAACAAACCACCATTATTATGATACATGTATTTACAGGAGAATTTTGCAAAAAGAAAACAATTCTAAATTTACTTTACATCCTCCGCCATTTGTACATACAGCACTGTGGCGTAGTGGTGGAGCTTCGGACTTGCAATCGGTGGGTCGTGGGTTCGAACCTCGAAGCAGTCGCAGGCTTTTCCATTGGTCCGGAAAACTTAGCTGTACATCGCCGGCCACCAAGTCGTTTAATGGGTACCTGGTGCTTGCACTGGGGAAGGACACTGCAGACCCGAGCAGTAGTCGGCTCTATCGCCGGGTTAATCGCAGGCTCAAAAGCCAAGGAGTCGGGAGTTGAGCGCCCGCAGCAAAGCGCGGATACCGCGCATGCCGCCTCTTTCTTTCCTTTTTCTCTTTCACCGCCATAAACACGACATTGGTTTAGTTATTTTTATTGGGGTTTGTATGTCTTCTTGGTGGTATGACCGCATTCTCTTGTAGAAAACTGTCTTTTATGTGACTGTACTATTTACGTCGAGACCATCCAATTTTTAAATACAATTAGACTTCTCCCTCTTTTTATTTTTCTTTTTTTTGCTGCGTTTTCCAAAAGCGAAAATCTCACCGTGTGTGGCAAACCTGAGCTATACATGCTGAGCCAAAACGAATGTAACTAGCCGAAGGCGGAACGTAACCGGTCCACGTATTTCCGGGAAGGCGGCCCCGCTGAAAAGTCAATGACTTTGGTGGAGGCTGCCATCTTGATGTCACGTGAATAGGGGATGTCTTTTCGTTGGATGTGTGCTGTGCAAACGGCCACGATTGATTCTTTGCTCAGCAGATAGCTCTCGTGTGCGGCAGGCTGAGAACAGAGCGAAGAAACTTTTCAGACCTTCTGGCAGTATAGGTGCAGTTCAGTGTATATACGGAGAGTCAGACTCAGTCCTCGAAAGAAAAAGTCGTTGATAAGCCGAAATTTGTTTAGGTGCCATCGTAACGTTTTGGCTACTTACTTACAAAAGGCAGTTTCCATGTATTTTGTCTCCACTCCAAAGTACAAATCGGGTGCCAACGCAAAGAAATGTCATCTTGAAGTGTAAAGAGTATAAAAAGTGTCAAAAGTTGGTATCTTGGTCTATAGTGCCCGCGCTTTCTAAAAAAAAAAGAGAGAGAGAGAGAGAGAGGGGGAGATAGGTCTACCTTCCCAAAGAACAATATTATAACAATATATACATGTTCGTCGATGCAAAGATTTACACGCGAATATAATAGTAACTACAGAGGGGGTTGGCACCTTGAGATAGGCCTTTATCAGCTTCTGCTGGAACCGCATCGACTAGCTGGCACAATGCTCCGTTTCCTTGGTCGATGACGTTGAATGACCGGCACCCGAGTTGCTTAGTGCAAGCAGCGGCACATATGATGATATGTTTCACTGTGAACTCTCGCATGACGTGACCGATGAAGCAAACACCGGGAATCTGATGAAAACTGCCTACACAGTGGGCCTGGGCTATCTGCTTAGGCTGTGGTGGCGATCGAATTACACACACAGCTTTAGGCGTGAGTGAACATGTTACGTCATTCCAGGTATAAGTGTCGTCCACTTGTATGTTTTGTATATAGGCGCAGTGTTCAGAATAATATTGGCTCGGTTCACCTGGTTTAAAGTTCAAGAATGTGCTGTCTTTGTCCTGCCCCTCACAGATCCATTCTCCTTCTTTATCCTGATCAGTGCAAGCGACCCATAACCAACCAGAGCCTGTTTCTTTCGCCCAGCTAGCGAAGAATTCGTTCTCTTCCCGTGAATGGGGAGCGGCCATCTTGCCTCCAATGTCACTGCAAGCGATTTGCTGGGAGCTCCATTTACCTTCGGTCGTCATGTAGTAACATGAGCCACGCCATTCGCGCCACGTCTCGGGACAGTCTATGGCTGTAGTTGTGGTCAATACAATACCGAAAACACTGAGAAATCCAACAATTTCCATGCCGACGGAGATTTCGGTCAGTTCTTCAAAATGGCTCTTATATCAAGTTAGAAAGAAAGTTGGGGAGCTACTTGTAATATGTTCACAACACAGTAAGTGTACTTAAAAGAGATGTCGCTCACAGATATACCACTATCCTAGGCACTCGTAAAACCACAAGGTGAGATGCGCGTTGAAAACGTCTTCAGACACCGTTCATAGCAGTTACAAAGGTTTCTTGGCAGCGAAACTATATAGCCAACAAAAATGACTCCAGAAACTCTCACCTGCTCAGTGTTGATAGCCTAAATGATCACCATAGACTATAGCTGCGTAAAGTACGGAGATAGGCAGATATCGCCGGAGAGCATTCATCGAGGTAATTTATAGAAGAAATTGGAGGTAATTTATAGAAGAAATTGCCATTAGCTAATCAACTTGAATGCACGGCGGGCAACATGCGATGAACTGTGATGCAGACGATACAATATGCCCATTATTATTCCCATTAAAACTTTATTAATAACCTACTTTATTCATTACCAAAACTACCTTTAATCCCCAAATAATACACTCGACCAAAAAAGTTCTGTCACCAGTAAGACATTTATAGATATTTATTATTAAATTGGATTTAATGTAGGAAAATAATATATCAAATTTTAGCTGAACATATCCCTCAAGGGAATAGAGTTTAAGAGAGATCATGATGGCAAGCTTCAATGAACAGGAATGCAACAAAGGAGGTGGGATCAGAATGAAAAACACCAAAGAACAATGCAACTTGTGATTTGGGCAATTTGTGTGTAGACAATTAGGAAATGTTTAAGTGAGTTTGGATTTGGATCAATGTCTTGTCAAAAACATCCAAATCAAAATGGTTAAAGTTGTCCAATCCGAATCGTGCCATTGCATTAGGTATTGTGGAAGCAAAATACTGAACTGTAACTCCCCTTGCTTGAGTGCAATAAAGTTGACATCGTTGTTTTTTGGTGTTTTTCATTCTGACCCCACACTCCTTTGTTGCATTCCTGTTCCGTGAAGCTTGTCATCATGGACTCCGTTGAGCTCTATTCCTTTGAGTGATATGTTCAGCTAATTATTTTCCTACATTAAATCCAGTTTCATAATAAATATCTACAATGTCTTACTAGTGACAGAAATTTTTTGGTCGAGTGTAGATACTCGAAGTGCGACGTGGGTGCCATGGTAATTGGCTAAACATCATGGCCATCGGGGAAAAATACCTTTGCAGAAGCACAGGTACACAGTTTAGTGGTTTTTAGTGTATAGAGCATTGCTTATAGGCAACTAACACTTCGGGAGTCTATTGCCATTTCCTTTTAGTTAATTAAGTAAATTAACTAAATGGAAATGGCAATTATAACTATTTGTTGACTCGAAGTTACCATGGTGTCCGGAATTTGGGAACGTGAAGTAACTGTCTCATGTTAAACCAGAAGGAGGTATCAATTGAACCACATGTAAAAACCACAAGAAAGTTTCAGGTGTAGCAGGTGATTATATATTGTTAATGACATAACACAGTGAAACCACTTTTGATACGTGCATGGCTATCTGACTGCAACACAAGCCAGGACATATTTTTCAATGACACAGTGTCAAGTGTAATTATTTCGACGAATGAAAACTGCGGTGTGTTTCCATTGTGTTTATATGACGTCATAATAAGGCCTTTTTCAAATTTCAACCCCGCGCCAAACCCGGCCGAGATTGGTTTCAACCCTGGTTGAACTCAACCCTGCTCGGGACCAGGGTTGAAATTTTACGCCCCGGGTTGAAACGCTTGGCCCGGGTTAAAAAGCTTGGCCCGGGTTGAAAACGGTAGTGTGAAACGAGCAGGGTTGAGTTCGCCCACGAGAGATTCTTGTCACGGCTTGTGAGCTAGTCTTGGCCCAAGACTACTCTAGTCGATATTGGTTTGTGTACGCGTTAGCCATTCCCAGTAGTGCGCCCTCTTGCAGCACTAACTGACCAGCCCTTTTCTCACTAGACTGGTTCCCGTCCATATTCCACACAGGAGAATATAAGGACAGGTAAAGGTAGATTGGTTCCCGATCCCTATAGATTGGTTCGCTTATTGCGAAAATATAGGGATCGGTAAAGGGCAGCCATGACGGGCAGAATTCTGCCCGTCACGTGGTTATTATTATTTTTATATTTTTAGTAAGTGCGCAGATTTTGAATTGACATTTGTAACTTGGCCGTGCGTGTCGAACATATCCAATTATGTAAATAAAGTACATTGCCTAAAGCAAAGGACTTGGCCAATTTTTAAATATAAAAAACACAATGCGCACGCGCAAAGACGACCAATTACAGATCAATATGAAGCGCCCTTTACCTGTCCTTATATTCTCCTGTGTGGAATATGTGGACGGGAACCAGTCTAAGGTAAAGGGCGCTTCATCTTGATCTGTAATTGGTCGTCTTTGCGCGTGAGCATTGTGTTTTTTATATTTAAAAATTTGCCAAGCCCTTTGCTTTAGGCAATGTACTTTATTTACATAATTGGATATGTTCGACACGTACGGCCAAGTTACAAATGTCAATGCAAAATCTGCGCACTTACTAAAAAAATAAAAATAATAATAACCACGTGACGGGCAGAATTCTGCCCGTCATGGCTGCCCTTAGATTGGTTCCCGATCCCTATAGATTGGTTCGCTTATTGCGAAAATATAGGGATCGGTAAAGGGCAGCCATGACGGGCAGAATTCTGCCCGTCACGTGGTTATTATTATTTTTTGTTTTTTAGTAAGTGCGCAGATTTTGCAGTGACATTTGTAACTTGGCCGTGCGTGTCGAACATATCCAATTATGTAAATAAACTACATTGCCTAAAGCAAAGGGCTTGGCCAATTTTTAAATATAAAAAACACAATGCGCACGCGCAAAGACGACCAATTACAGATCAAGATGGAGCGCCTTTACCTGTCCTTATATTCTCCTGTGTGGAATATGTGGACGGGAACCAGTCTAGGCTGCCCTTGCTAGTGGATATTGTGGCAGTTGCCATATTAGACAGGTTTTTTTTTTTTTTTTTGCTCGGTGTCTTTGGTTCCTTGGGTAATGAACTCTGCAAACTGTACAGTGTTGCTATGTAAACAAACAAATGCCTAGCAACCGTCACCTCTGACACTATGAACATCTAACAATGGAAATTGGGCACACACCATTGTTACTAACAATGGGGTTACAATGAACATGTACATGTTTTTGCTCATAGTGTGATATGGATGGGTTCATTAGTGTTAAAGGGGCTATGTCACGGTTTGCACATGCGCAGCAAAACTTGAAAAGGTGTGGCTAACTTTTTCAAGTTTTGTCGCCAGGTTTTGCATATCCTATTCTATCTTTGCCATCCCTTATAATTCTTTAGTAATTTTGGCAGTGGTGTACTTGTCAACGTCCAGGATGTCCTGATGCATTACTTTTTACTTCGAATCGCACTGTTTGTCGTATTCTTAAGCCGCCAAACATCGACATCACCGTGTGTGCGGCCGTCGTTAAAAAGAGTTTTTTCATCCCATAAAAAAAACTTGACAAAACACGACAGAAACGGCATCGAATGATATGAATGACATGCATGGTTGGATACAGCAATTTGTTTAACCTTGTTTTCCATCAAAACTGACATGCTTATTTGGTCCCGACAGCAATTTTACAGCATACCTTCTGTCCTTGGAAAGACACAGTGGCCGCGCCACCGCTGTACGATTTTGTTTTCTAGACATTGATCGCGCAATCGCGCGCGCGCGATGCCAAATCGAACAAATGCACGCACACGATGTAGTTCAATTCTGCGTATTGTAAACACTCGTGAACGAACACACTGCACATGCGGCACGTGCTAAGTACATGTAGGTGTGAACTCACTGACAATCGCGGACGTCCCTTTGCGGTTCCTTTTTTGTTTGGACATAGTCTATTTTTCCTTACTCTCGTTGGTTTTGTACAGGAGCGAATCGCGGACGTTCGCTTGCCAATCGCGGACGATATTGTTCTCTTTGTTAGACCTCCATAAAACGTCCATGATTGTTTGGGAGAACAAGCGCACGATGTACACAACTATAGCACACGCACCAATGGCGTTGTGTAACAAAATTGCACTACATTCATCTGAGCCCGCACGTATGTCAAAATATGAAAGGATTTGGCGCATGCGCAAACCGTGACATAGCCCTTCCCCTTTAATACCTTACTAATAACACCCCAAGATATACACCAAGTGACGTAAATTAGATACTGTCCGTTTATTCCAAATTGCTGGGTAGTAATTTGCAGAAAATGCACAAGAGACTCAATTTCGGTGATTACGTACGTACATGTACATACCGGGTAGTTCCTGGTGCAGACATGCACCACACCCCCCAACAAAGAGCATACTGTAAAAGCCAATATTTTCGCGTACAGATATTTTCGCGCATTTCAACATCACTGACATTTTCTCGAGTTGTTATTTTCGCGGATGGAAATCATGTTTTGTTTTAGGGATCGCCACAATTGTTGCAAACAATATTTTCGCGGGTTGTTATTTTCGCGGGCTCTGTCTGGTGCGCGAAATGCGCGAAAATAAAACCACCGCGAATATTTCAGCTTTTACAGTATATAATTACTCATACATGTACATTTACACATGTATTCTCAACATTTTCGTGTACATCATGTACATGTACAATCCATATGCGGATTGTTAAGCTCATGACACTTGCAAAAACACAAGTTTTTAATTTGTTAAGTTTCGTTATACCCCGGTACATGTAATTTTGCAAAATGCATTGCATGTACATGTACAGTTTGTACTTCATGATGGTTGTTGATGTACATGCACTTTGACAAAATAACAATCGTCCTTGCTAGTGGATATTGTGGCAGTTGCCATATTAGACAGGTTTTTTTTTTTTTTTTTGCTCGGTGTCTTTGGTTCCTTGGGTAATGAACTCTGCAAACTGTACAGTGTTGCTATGTAAACAAACAAATGCCTAGCAACCGTCACCTCTGATATGGATGGGTTCATTAGTGTTAAAGGGGCTATGTCACGGTTTGCACATGCGCAGCAAAACTTGAAAAAGTGTGGCTAACTTTTTCAAGTTTTGTCGCCAGGTTTTGCATATTATCCTATTCTATCTTTGCCATCCCTTATAATTCTTTAGTAATTTTGGCAGTGGTGTACTTGTCAACGTCCAGGATGTCCTGATGCATTACTTTTTACTTTCGCACTGTTTGTCGTATTTTTAAGCCGCCAAACATCGACATCACCGTGTGTGCGGCCGTCGTTAAAAATAGTTTTTTCATCCCATAAAAAAACTTGACAAAACACGACAGAAACGGCATCGAATGATATGAATGACATGCATGGTTGGATACAGCAATTTGTTTAACCTTGTTTTCCATCAAAACTGACATGCTTATTTGGTCCCGACAGCAATTTTACAGCATACCTTCTGTCCTTGGAAAGACACAGTGGCCGCGCCACCGCTGTACGATTTTGTTTTCTAGACATTGATCGCGCAATCGCGCGCGCGCGATGCCAAATCGAACAAATGCACGCACACGATGTACAATGTAGTTCAATTCTGCGTATTGTAAACACTCATGAACGAACACACTGCACATGCGGCACGTGCTAAGTACATGTAGGTGTGAACTCACTAATGCCGCGTTTACACTACACCCCAAATCGGTTCAGACCCGGGTCTGATCCGCCTTTTTTAATTCACCTTTTGCGTTTACACTTAGTGCCTACCCGGCTTCAACTCCCCTTTTTGGAAATTGCGGAGTTCGATTCGGCAAAGGCGAATCGAGTGTAAACGGGGTGAAACAATCACGGACGTCCCTTTGTTCCTATTTTGTTTGGACATAGTCTATTTTTCCTTACTCTCGTTGGTTTTGTACAGGAGCGAATCGCGGACGTTCGCTTGCCAATCGCGGACGATATTGTTCTCTTTGTTAGACCTCCATAAAACGTCCATGATTGTTTGGGAGAACAAGCGCACGGTGTACACAACTATAGCACACGCACCAATGGCGTTGTGTAACAAAATTGCACTACATTCATCTGAGCCCGCACGTATGTCAAAATATGAAAGGATTTGGCGCATGCGCAAACCGTGACATAGCCCTTCCCCTTTAATACCTTACTAATAACACCCCAAGATATACACCAAGTGACGTAAATTAGATACTGTCCGTTTATTCCAAATTGCTGGGTAGTAATTTGCAGAAAATGCACAAGAGACTCAATTTCGGTGATTACGTACGTACATGTACATACCGGGTAGTTCCTGGTGCAGACATGCACCACACCCCCCAACAAAGAGCATACTGTAAAAGCCAATATTTTCGCGTACAGATATTTTCGCGCATTTCAACATCACTGACATTTTCTCGAGTTGTTATTTTCGCGGATGGAAATCATGTTTTGTTTTAGGGATCGCCACAATTGTTGCAAACAATATTTTCGCGGGTTGTTATTTTCGCGGGCTCTGTCTGGTGCGCGAAATGCGCGAAAATAAAACCACCGCGAATATTTCAGCTTTTACAGTATATTACTCATACATGTACATTTACACATGTATTCTCAACATTTTCGTGTACATCATGTACATGTACAATCCATATGCGGATTGTTAAGCTCATGACACTTGCAAAAACACAAGTTTTTAATTTGTTAAGTTTCGTTATACCCCGGTACATGTAATTTTGCAAAATGCATTGCATGTACATGTATTTGTACAGTTTGTACTTCATGATGGTTGTTCATGTACATGCACTTTGACAAAATGACAATCGTCCTTGCTAGTGGATATTGTGGCAGTTGCCATATTAGACAGGTTTTTTTTTTTTTTTTTGCTCGGTGTCTTTGGTTCCTTGGGTAATGAACTCTGCAAACTGTACAGTGTTGCTATGTAAACAAACAAATGTCTAGCAACCGTCACCTCTGATATGGATGGGTTCATTAGTGTTAAAGGGGCTATGTGACGGTTTGCACATGCGCAGCAAAACTTGAAAAAGTGTGGCTAACTTTTCAAGTTTTGTCGCCAGGTTTTGCATATTATCCTATTCTATCTTTGCCATCCCTTATAATTCTTTAGTAATTTTGGCAGTGGTGTACTTGTCAACGTCCAGGATGTCCTGATGCATTACTTTTTACTTTCGCACTGTTTGTCGTATTTTTAAGCCGCCAAACATCGACATCACCGTGTGTGCGGCCGTCGTTAAAAAGAGTTTTTTCATCCCATAAAAAAACTTGACAAAACACGACAGAAACGGCATCGAATGATATGAATGACATGCATGGTTGGATACAGCAATTTGTTTAACCTTGTTTTCCATCAAAACTGACATGCTTATTTGGTCCCGACAGCAATTTTACAGCATACCTTCTGTCCTTGGAAAGACACAGTAGCCGCGCCACCGCTGTACGATTTTGTTTTCTAGACATTGATCGCGCAATCGCGCGCGCGCGATGCCAAATCGAACAAATGCACGCACACGATGTACAATGTAGTTCAATTCTGCGTATTGTAAACACTCATGAACGAACACACTGCACATGCGGCACGTGCTAAGTACATGTAGGTGTGAACTCACTAATGCCGCGTTTACACTACACCCCAAATCGGTTCAGACCCGGGTCTGATCCGCCTTTTTTAATTCACCTTTTGCGTTTACACTTAGTGCCTACCCGGCTTCAACTCCCCTTTTTGGAAATTGCGGAGTTCGATTCGGCAAAGGCGAATCGAGTGTAAACGGGGTGAAACAATCACGGACGTCCCTTTGTTCCTCTTTTGTTTGGACATAGTCTATTTTTCCTTACTCTCGTTGGTTTTGTACAGGAGCGAATCGCGGACGTTCGCTTGCCAATCGCGGACGATATTGTTCTCTTTGTTAGACCTCCCTAAAACGTCCACGGTTGTTTGGGAGAACAAGCGCATGCACGATGTACACAACTATAGCACACGCACCAATGGCGTTGTGTAACAAAATTGCACTACATTCATCTGAGCCCGAACGTATGTCAAAATATGAAAGGATTTGGCGCATGCGCAAACCGTGACATAGCCCCTTTAATACTTTACTAATAACACCCCAAGATATACACCAAGTGACGTAAATTAGATACTGTCCGTTTATTCCAAATTGCTGGGTAGTAATTTGCAGAAAATGCACAAGAGACTCAATTTCGGTGATTACGTACGTACATGTACATACCGGGTAGTTCCTGGTGCAGACATGCACCACACCCCCCAACAAAGAGCATACTGTAAAAGCCAATATTTTCGCGTACAGATATTTTCGCGCATTTCAACATCACTGACATTTTCTCGAGTTGTTATTTTCGCGGATGGAAATCATGTTTTGTTTTAGGGATCGCCACAATTGTTGCAAACAATATTTTCGCGGGTTGTTATTTTCGCGGGCTCTGTCTGGTGCGCGAAATGCGCGAAAATAAAACCACCGCGAATATTTCAGCTTTTACAGTATATTACTCATACATGTACATTTACACATGTATTCTCAACATTTTCGTGTACATCATGTACATGTACAATCCATATGCGGATTGTTAAGCTCATGACACTTGCAAAAACACAAGTTTTTAATTTGTTAAGTTTCGTTATACCCCGGTACATGTAATTTTGCAAAATGCATTGCAGTACATGTACAGTTTGTACTTCATGATGATTGTTGATGTACATGCACTTTGACAAAATGACAATCGTCCTTGCTAGTGGATATTGTGGCAGTTGCCATATTATACAGGTTTTTGGGGTTTTTTTTTTGCTCGGTGTCTTTGGTTCCTTGGGTAATGAACTCTGCAAACTGTACAGTGTTGCTATGTAAACAAACAAATGCCTAGCAACAGTCACCTCTGATATGGATGGGTTCATTAGTGTTAAAGGGGCTATGTCACGGTTTGCACATGCGCAGCAAAACTTGAAAAAGTGTGGCTAACTTTTTCAAGTTTTGTCGCCGGGTTTTGCATATCCTATTCTATCTTTGCCATCCCTTATAATTCTTTAGTACCGGTAATTTTGGCAGTGGCGTGTACTTGTCAACGTCCAGGATGTCTTGATACATTACTTTTTACTTGGAATCGCACACTGTTTGTCGTATTCTTACATGTCTTAAGCCGCCAAACATCAACATCACCGTCGTTAAAAAGAGTTTTTTCATCCCATAAAAACACTCGACAAAACACGACAGAAACGGCATCGAATGATATGAATGACATGGTTGGATACAGCAATTTGTTTAACCTTGTTTTCCATAAAAACTGACATGCTTATTTGGTCCCGACAGCAATTTTACAGCATACCTTCTGTCCTTGGAAAGACACAGTGGCTGCCACCGCTGTACGATTTTGTTTTTCCAGACATTGATCGTGCAATTGCGCGCGCGCGATGCCAAATCGAACAAATGCACGCACAAGATGTACAATGTACCGGTAGTTGAATTCTGCGTATTGTAAACACTCATGAACGAACACACTGCACATGCGGCACGTGCTAAGTACACGATGTACACAACTATAGCACACGCACCAATGGCATTGTGTAACGAAATTGCACTACATTCATCTGAGCCCGCACGTACATGTATGTCAAAATATGAAAGGATTTGGCACATGCATACGTACATGTACCGTAGCTTGATGTATAGCGAAATAGACAGTTGTAACAATAGAGGCCTTAACACCATGTCTATACTGGTCCCAAGATTGATCCCCTGATAAGAATGCGTCAGTGTTAACCGCAATGACCCTGAGTGCCGCGTTTACATTCTGCAGTTAAGCGCGGTGCCAGAAGTTGCAGTCAAAGGTCATGCTGTATGTGAGGGTGTACTGATCAATGTGTGCATGGGTTGTTCATGTACAAACTGATCCCGAGCTCGGGATCAAACCCTCCGCCAACGCGAGACCAAAATCTCGGGTCTGATCCAGGGCCAATTTGGTTCCGAGAGCGTTTACACTCAGTTTGTGATCCAGGGCTGATCCCGAACGCGGTGTTCGAACCCGAGCTCGGGATCAAGTGTAAACATAGTCTTTGTGAAAGACGGTCTAACGTTGCTTGGTTCGTGTGGACAGGGAACTAGTTTATGCGCCGTACGTGCGGTCGATATTGCACTGTGTGGACAGGGAACTAGTTTATGGGTAGTGTTTGTAAGACCGTCTTTGGAAACTCTTCACGTGTCACGTGGTTTGCTCGCGAAATGGCGAGCACATTCCTACGTGACGTAATGATTAGCATAACCTGTTTCCGAATGTACGGCGTGTGATCGGTCGTGTACCTGTACCTCGAAGTAGTTGTACTGTATGCAAGACTTTCCACACGATGTAACGATCAACAAAAATGTGCGTGGTGATTTTGAGGATTTATGATGGCGGAACGTCACCGTGTTAACAGAAGCGACGAGGATTATATCAAAAGACAGACAGTTTAGCAAAGGATGCAGGTACTTCTCAGCGGCGTAGGTGCAAGATTTGAAGAAAGGTAGGAATGCTGTAAAATGATGGTGTTTACAAAATATCCGCATATGCTGAAGGAGAATTGTAATGAACGACATGTTTGCATATAGGCCTACCCCTAGAACTATGGGGGACTGTATCCCCCATAGGTTATGTTGTTTTTTTCCAATATGGCGGCGCCTGAACTTTAAGATCGGACCGATACGGTTTAAGCTAGCGCAATAATCCGCTCCCCAATCGCCACCAAACTCCGTCTGATAGTTCTTGAGACACTCACCTTGCGTGTGTCTACGGAATTTCGGTACCATTTGTCCATTAAATTCTCCGAAAATAATGTTGGAAAATGAACGGGAACATGTGCGATGCATGTGGATGCATGATCGAGGCATTCGGTGCGATGCATGTGGATGCATCGCACATGTTCCCGTTCATTTTCCAACATTATTTTCGGAGAATTTAATGGACAAATGGTACCGAAATTTCGTAGACACACGCAAGGTGAGTGTCTCAAGAACTATCAGACGGAGTTTGGTGGCGATTGGGGAGCGGATTATTGCGCTAGCTTAAACCGTATCGGTCCGATCTTAAAGTTCAGGCGCCGCCATATTGGAAAAAAACAACATAACCTATGGGGGATACAGTCCCCCATAGTCTAGTTCTAGGGGTAATATAGGCCTACACGGTTGTCGGACGCTTCGCCCCATTTCCACTTCGCCCCATGTCAGTTCGCCCCATACCACATCGCCCCATTACCACTTCGCCCCATTGCCACTTCGCCCCATTACTACTTCGCCCCATTACCACATCGCCCCATTACCACATCGCCCCATTACCACTTCGCCCCATTGCCACTTCGCCCCATCGCCACTTCGCCCCATTACTACTTCGCCCCACCTATGCTATTTAGCCGGCAGTCAGTAAAAAAAAAGGAAAAGAGTCTAATAACTAACCGTTTGTGGATTTTTTTCGTTGAGGTCTCATTTAAAAGTGAAGTCTCATTTGTTAGCGTCCACTTTTTGAATGATTCAGTCAGGGCAAGTTCTCACAGCTTTTAGCAAACTGTTTTCCTTTAGTCTATATGACACGATATAAACGAAGCGTCCGACAACCCAGACGGTTGTCGGACGCTTCGCCCCATCGCCACTTCGCCCCATTACCACTTCGCCCCACCTATGCTATTTAGCCGGCAGTCAGTAAAAAAAAAGGAAAAGAGTCTAATAACTAACCGTTTGGAACATGTTCTAAACACGCGCGCGTTGCTCGAAATTTGTTTGAAATACGGCGCAACCGATGCGCGACACAAACAAAATACGCTCAAAATCATGATGCACGTGGCAATTTGTACGTAGAAAGAGACGTCATTTGACGTGTTTTTTTTACACATCAATTTATAAACCAGTGTAATAGTTAAGGCCTACTCTTTTCCTTTTTTTTAATGACTGCCGGCTAAATAGCATAGGTGGGGCGAAGTAGTAATGGGGCGAAGTGGCGATGGGGCGAAGTGGTAATGGGGCGATGTGGTAATGGGGCGATGTGGTAATGGGGCGAAGTGGCAATGGGGCGAAGTAGTAATGGGGCGAAGTGGCAATGGGGCGAAGTGGTAATGGGGCGATGTGGTATCATATGGGGCGAACTGACATGGGGCGAAGTGGAAATGGGGCGAAGCGTCCGACAACCGCCTACACACATGACACACTACACATGCTACATGATGCAGATTCACTCGCATCGTGGTAAAATTTTACTGAAATGCCTGCACTACATTTGTCTTAAGTTATTACGGCATAATATCACCAAAGCGTGAAATTCCGTTAAGAAATCGTAATTTTATTGTGGAAATGTTAATGATTTCGGAAAGAATCGGGAAGTTGATCACGGCTTCAGACCTTGCGTGCATACTGCTTGCAAAACATATGAGACAGGTTTGTAAATTTCTAAGTGTTTCCTCGCAAAATCTTAAATTTTGCCACTCGAAATGTTGTTAATTTCCCATTAAATATACACATTCCAATGCTAGATGATTCATTTTAAAGAAAACAATTATGATCAACTTCCCAAATCTTGTCACGGTGACGACCCTCCTGACCTGAGTTTGTCCTCCAGATGGGGGGCTGGGGGAGGGGGAGGGGACAAGGTGGTGGAGGGGGGGGGGGACAAGGTGGGGAAACGCACGTAGCTGCTAGCAGGAAAGCATCATAGCATGGGCTCTATTTGTTCACACTTCCAATCTGGAGGACAAACCGGGTAAATTTGGTCTGCAGGAAACACGTTTTAGCAATGAAAATATTTCAAGTATTTGCTTGAAAACACTTTAATTATGTCATGCTCCATTGCATTCTAACCATTTCTTTCACTTTCGTTTCTCTTTTTTCTCCTCAGACCCACAAATTAGCAGAGTTTCAATAAAGTACGGTACAGAAGATGGAATTTCTTTCGGCAAAGTATTTCTGCGAGGTAAAATTTGTTGTAATTTATAATCTTTTCTTTAACAAAAATTACAATGCCACAAGATAGCAGTCAATCCACCCATGATGGCACACACAAACCCATGTTGAGCATTTACTGGTATTTCCTTTTGCAGTCTCTGTACAGGGGAACAGTGACAATAATCACATAATTATTAATACAAGATCCACCTTATAACGAGCTTTTCATGCTGATATTACAAAAATCATGTTAAAACAGGGCACTTTTGCCTACACAAGTGTTCAGTTTTATGCATGAACAACTCGTACCTGCTTGAAACAGTGTAGTAGAGACCAGACCTGTGGAAAATGCTGTGTCCTTGATATGCATTTTATGAGCCACGGGGGGAAATGAATTTAGTAATTACAATTAAACGCTGTTTTAGACAGATTCTTACCAAATTCTCACGATTTACTATCGTATGCGATTCTTTTAAGGAATAAGATTGACCTCCATCTACACGGGATTCTCATCAGTCCGTATACTTCTGACTACCTGCGGCTTCTCCCAACAGAAGAGTGTGCAATCCTTTGTCTCCACACTTTGGTCTTCTTTTAATGTAAAATGTCCTGTTGGTGCTTCGTGTCTGGGGTTTCCATATTTGATGAATGATGGAAAATTAAAGCTACACAAGACTTTTTATTTCAAATGTCCTGCAGCTAGCTGCACGACTTTGTGACTTATGTCAATTGCAACGGACAGCCACACACAAAACAGTAGTCTTTAATCAGAATGAATTAGACTGTATTGAAGCCTTGCTTGACAAATTCTTTTTTGAGCATGTAATCGGCTACATGTAAGTACGTGTACACTCCATGGTGTATTCACATAACATGGAGGCCTAATTGAAAGGTACAACTTCCATGCAGATGTACATGTAACTAGGACAGTTCTTTAATAATCATGAATGAACCTATGTTGAAATTTTGAGCAACTGTAAAAGTGCCCAATTTCGTGGTGATGCTTGGCTTACTGATGTCATAAGATTAGCTAGTGGATTTTGAAAGTTCATTTTTCTGAGCTATAAAGGTACTATGTACATGTATATTCCTGCTTAAACTTAAAGAGCAGAATGAATTTGGGCCATGGGGTCAAAGACTTGCGACGTGTCACAAGTATACCAAATCCATCACATCTTGCAACGGGTTCAGCGAGTTCCGATGGATTTGGCTACTTTTGCGACACGTCACAATTCTTTGTGATATCAACCCCTGCTCCTGTATAGAAAAGCGTACATGTGAACAAAATTTGACAGTTTGAGTCCACTGGGAAGCATGCCTCCAACTACACGAAATAAATGCTACATAACAATTGAACTCTAACCTCCAAGTTTTTGTTTATTCTTTACATGTATAGTCATCAGTGCTTGGGACAATTATTTTTTGGAAAGACAAGTAAATTCATAAACGTGCCTGCATTGATATAGCAACACAGCAAGCTGTATTAATAACGTCACTTATAAGATTTGTACTAATTATTAGTACTATAGTAAAACAATCTGCTTATCACAAGAAAATGTTTATGCCCTATCTTTCAATCATTGCTTTCATTCCTTAGGTTTAAAGACATGATTGGTAAACTTTCAAAAATGGTACCAAACGCATTACAGAACTAAAGTATGCCTTTTAAAATTTCACTCGGCCATAATTCAAAACCCTTTAAAATACATGCATGGTTTTTGTGTTGAATAAATGGTAAATAATTCATTTGCAAATTGTCAACAACAAAAAAGAAAAGTATCTGGCAATTTCTCGCACGAAGATACCGGATCATGGCTTTAGACCAGGGGCCAATTTCATGGTGTTGCTTAGCACAAAAATTTGCTTAGCACATGATTTGTTTGCTTTATTTTGCAAAAATGGATTGCCAGCCAAAATCGTAAGTGACGTGTATTCTTCTACTCTTGCGAAGAACACAAGTTGGTGTATAATTTTGGCTTGTAATCCATTTTATAAAGCAAATAAATCCTGTGCTTAACAAATTTTCGTGCTAAGCAACGCCATGAAATTGGCCCCTTGTGTGCAAAACATATGAGACAGGCTGAACAAATGTTTTTTCCCAAAATCTTAAATTTTTGCCACTTGATATAGACCCCTTGCACGGCGGCCATGACAGAGGGCAGGTTTTTATATTTAAATGTGTGACAATAGATCCATCAAGTGCATACTCGTGCATGACGCAATGCAATGTGACCAGGGGCCAATTTCATGGCGTTGCTTAGCACGAAAATTTGCTTAGCACAGGATTTGTTTGCTTTATTTTGCAAAAATGGATTGCCAGCCAAAATCGTAAGTGATGTGTATTGAAAGGTATTCTCCTACTCTTGCGAAGAACATATGTTGGTGTATAATTTTGGCTTGTAATCCATTTTATAAAGCAAACAAATCCTGTGCTAAGCAAATTTTCGTGCTAAGCAACGCCATGAAATTGGCCCCAGGTGACTGCCTTCTGTCATGGCCGCTGTGCAAGGGGTCTATTTTTTCCCATCAAATCTGCACATTACAATGCTAGCCGAGTCATTTTGTTTTTAAAGAAACAATTATGATCAACTTCTCAACCCTTTACCAATGGTATTATTTTATATGAAAAAGGAAATAATTTACAAGTCAACTTCATCTAGGCATGGAGGAAGGAAAACATGATCTAGGCTACTTACTAAGTTTTGTCCAAATTAAAATATAATCGTCATTTCTTCCTGCCAAATTTGTTTTTCTATCAGATCTGCACCTAATGACGGCTAACATTGGTAATTTAGTCATTTTGTCAAGGAATAGTGATGTCCGACTTGTAAATTCTTACTCGTTAAATCAACAGAGGAAGGAAAACATTTATCCTTGCTGCATGGCCCAGTTTCCGGACACGGTTCGAATTTTTTTATTTTTGTAAAATGTCCTTCGAAGATCTGTCCTTCGTCTCTCCTAATTTTTATTAGCCCCTGCTTCTGGCGGTCATTATTTATACTCAGAAATCTATAGAAGCAAACCTAAAAAAGTCCAACGACGAACGTTTTACGCTGCCGACTTGGGGAGCACATATCGATCGGTACATTCGTAGGGCGTACAGTCAGACAGTGCGCTTCCGTACGTCCATATCCGTTATCATGTCACCAGTCTGACATCATTATTCATGAGCAATGATATCATCTTTGCGATTGGGCGATTCCAAAATGACCTTGGTTTGAATATGTATGTTCAGGTCAAAGTCCCTGGTCTCACGTGACAGGTGGAGAGATTCCAAAGACTGTCTTACAGACTGAACCCAATGGCACATAAACTAGTACCCTGTCCACACGGTGCAATGTCGACCGCGATACACCAACCAAGCAACGTAAGACAGTCTTTCACAAAGACTAGTGTAAACAGGGTGTCTGTCGTTGCATTTTATTCATTTCAAATGTCAAACGGTGAAGGATGTTACTTCCTTGCTCTATGCTTACATACAGTATGTTTATGCTTTATGGGGTCATAGTTCTGAAAGGGTTGAAAAAAGTACATCTGTGTGTACTTTGTTCATTTTGAGTATTGTTAGTACATGTACATTGTATGTGTATAAGAAAGCTGCACGTACAGCCCCTTTTATGAGCCCTACTACATTATGTATTGTGGTACTGTACATGAACAGGCATCTTCCTTTCGCAAGGGTCTTTCCTGCGCACATACTTCGCTTGCCAAGAACCCTTGCTGAATCGACTGGGTCTGGGCTGTATTTCAGGAATATATATGAATATTGATTAGCCAGTGACAGCGATCGCAACTGACCAATCACGCGCAGCGCATGTTTCTCGGTCATCGCATGCAGTGCCGATATACTAAAGCAGACGTGCACGTAGCGCGACATTCAAAATGCATCATAGCTACACGGACGCTGTTGCCAACAGCAAGAGCCAATCACGCGCTTCGCTCCGTTTGGTGGTAGCGTCCACTTTTACAATGTACTAGGGGGTGGGGTCTAATGTTTAAATGAGCAGTCATTGTAAGGGCGTTTTTTAATAGGCCTATCTTTATTCAGAGATTCTGCGTTTAGCTTTTAGCGAAATATAGTAAGTCTTCCTTCAGTTACGAACATTTATACTGCGTGCAAGATAAAAGGATATATTACATAAAAAGATCTCCCCCACACAAATTGTGGTAATTGCGGCTATGATGTCGCGAGATAAACAACACGCGAGATGATTGTTCGAAACGGCTTCATTAAAAGGTCAAAAGATCCAGGTCAAAATATATCTTGTCTCTCTTTGGTTGAACAGCCCTAGGTCTAAGCCTGCCGCACACGAGAGCTATGTGCTGAGCCAAAATTCATTCGTGGCCGATGGCGTAAGGAGATAGCTCTCGTGTGCGGGCAACTACGTGAGCATTTGGTCACTCGTGCCACTTGAGACAAATATCTAACGTGTTTGATAATTTTGGCCTCGCGTGGCCAAAATCTCACGTGTGCGGGGGTGATGAGCCAAGTGCTGAGCTAAAATAAATGTAGCTGGCCAATTAAGAACCATCCCCATATTCACGTGATATGAATACAGTGCGCGCGGGCACCGCTGAGGTCACCAAACTTTTGCTAAAGTGTGGTGACCTTGGCGGGGTTCGCGTGCGCGCGCTGTTTTCGTATCGCGCGCGTGGTTTTAATTGGCCAGCTACATTCATTTTAGCTCAGCACTTGGCTCATCACCCCCGCACACGTGATATTTTGGCCACGCGAGGCCAAAATTATCAAACACGTTAGATATTTGTCTCAAGTGGCACGAGTGACCAAATGCTCACGAAAGTTGCCCGCACACGAGAGCTATCTCCTTACGCCATCGGCCACGAATGAATTTTGGCTCAGCACATAGCTCTCGTGTGCGGCGGGCTTATACAGCTCAGACCCAGTCGATTCAGCAAGGGTTCTTGGCAAGCGAAGTATGTGCGCAGGAAAGACCCTTGCGAAAGGAAGACGATGAACAGGCTGTATTGTGCAAGTTAGTCATTTACGTGCAACTTTTGCACTGTGGCTGGCGCCTTGAATTCGTCACTTTCAGATGGAGGTGCAGTTCAGAAAGTCCACATACTATGCTGTTGTTGCTACGTGGTGCATGCCAATGTCTAGCAACCAACAGTCTGGCTGCTTTATGCCATTCTCTTCTACCGTGAACTCGGTATTTACTGTAGGTTGGTGTCCTGGCTGTATGTATACTGCACAGATAACAGAGCCATAATACAGTAAACCTTGCATAAGTCGGATTCGTTTGTCGGATTTTCACTTATCTCGGACAAAATTGCTTGGGACGTTTGATTTTGTATGTTACAATGTACATATGTATGTATATTCTTAATAAAAATCATCACTAGTCAGATTTTTGCTTATCTCAGACACATCAACCTAGAACATTTGTTCATACAATTTCTGTGTGTTTTACCAATTACCTTTAATTCATGTATTTTGGACTGTCTATCGTTGGGTGGTTGGAGATCAATGAATCTGTAGGCGTATTGTCGGATTTTCGGATAAATTTGGTCCGTCCCGTTGGATGCCACTTATCCGAGGTTTACTGTACCACCATGACCACTGTAGTCAAGGGCTATACATGTAGTTTGGGTGCACTCGTAACAGAATACATGCACACGCACAATTTATATAAATTCATCTTCAATTATTGTTTGATAATGTCATCTTGAGAGGAATTATTGCATTGGGTTCGGTTTTGTAGTCAAATTGTTCATGGTTTATACATTGTTTGTTACTGTTTGTGAGAAAAATTATCTTTCCTTTTTTTGTATATATATATGCATGATCTGTTGAATAGTAGCATTTACATGCATTTTCTTTAAAGCGCCTAATACATCATTTGCAGTGACCCAACATTTTATTTCATGAGTTGACCAAAACAAAGTCGAAAGTGTTGATAGCAATGGTAACAAACACCACTTATTTCCCCGTGTAAAATGATACCTTTGAGAGAGAAATTGGCCAAAAAAAGAACTGCGTTTAGCGTGAGTTGAAGTCTCCCGAAATGACGCGGTGACGCCTTTTGTTTTGTGGATTCCAAGCACTAAAGTCAAGTTGACATGAAGCCAACAGGCATATTTTTAATCGAAACACTAAAAAAAAATAAAAAAATAAAAAAAACCTTTGACGCGCAGGGTTGAAAGTGATGCGTGTGCTAACGATATAGGCCTACATGTAGTTTATTTTTTGGTGTTTTTGATGGGAAAAAAAGCATTGACGAGCAGGGTTGAAAGTGACGCGTGCGCTAATGCTAAACAGAGTTGTTGTTTTTGTTTAATTGTCTGCAGACACTTATTTTTACTATTTATTCATGCACAAAAACCATGCATGGATTTTTCAGGTTTTCGGAAGTATTACTGCATCTGTGTGGCTGAAATTTCTACAAGGCAGTTTACCAACATTATTCTTCAGCTGTGTATGTACATGTATGTAATGATGTTGTTCCTGTTTTTAAACGTTTCCCAATCATGTAATCTATCTTTCATTTTTTCCCCCTGGGTTCAGGTCAGCAGGTCATCGGGTGATATCACGCTAAAGCTGGCAGATTTTGGCTTGGCCATGAAAGTCAAGGCATCCATCTTCACTGTGTGTGGTACTCCGACGTATGTCGCTCCAGAAATACTCGCTGAAACGGGTGCGCAAGTTGGAAATCGTTTTAAATTTCAACTAGGAATGTTTTGGCTATATAAGCGAGCCTTAAATCCAGACAATGCAATAACCAATGCATGTACAATGATTGTATACAGTAATTATGAGAAAGAGCTCTGTTTAAGAAGGTGTTATAACGCAAGTTTACTTGGGGAATAGAAGTGGGTTGGGCCGGTCTTAAACTGTACGTTTCAAATCCGGCTAGGGGCCTGGACGCTGATAATGGCCCGATCCACAAGGCTCCACGCACTGAAACTGACTAGGGCGCAGTCTTTATCGTCCATTTAAGACTTGCCAGGTGACGTGCTCTTAGCAAATAGGGATGTGTAAACTGTCTAAGGTATTTATGAATGTATAATACGAGTGTAAACAATTTGAAATTTGAAACTGGACTAATGGCTCTGTTAACATGGTTAATACAATGTTGAAAACCATGCCTAAATTGGAAAGACTGTAATTGCTATGAGGCCCGTTTACACTCGATTTGCCTTTGCCGAACTCCGCAATTTCTAAAAAGAGTTGAAGCCGGGTAGGCGCTAAGTGTAAATGCAAAAGGTGAATTGAAAAAGGCGGATCAGACCAGGTGTCCCGATCTCCCCAGGTGAAAATTCCAGTTGAAACCAGTTGAACTGGTTTTAACTGGTCCAGTTCAACTGGGAATTGGTTACAGGTTTTCAACTGGTGAACTGGTTGAACTGGTTTTGAGCTGGTATCAATAGGATGAACTGGTTTTGAATAGGTTTTGAACTGTTTACAATAGGTCTAACTGTTATTTAACTGTTTCCGAACTGGTTTTCAACTGGAATGAACTGGTTTTTAATAGGTATAACTGGTTTTCAACTGGAATGAACTGGTTGGCAATAGGTTTTGAACTGGGCTTAAACTGTTTTCCAACAGGTTTTCAATTGGTGTATTACTGGTCCTGAACTGGTTTTAAACAGTTTTCCAACTGGGTTTGAACTGGTCCTGAACTGTTTTAAAACTGGTTTTAAACTGTTTTCCTACTGGTCTTCAACTGGTTTTAAACCGTTTTCCAACTGAGATGAAAACAGTTTTCCATAACTCAGTAGCACATATTTTCTTATTTTATTCGCCAGCACTTACATTATTCTAAATGCGTTTCTCCTGACTTTCGGTCGTGCAATGAAAGACAGGCAAGTACCTATTCTTTGAACTACTTGTGGTAATCCTTGAAGAAATATGAACTAAAACAGTACCCCATACAGAAAGCCTAGTCATATATACAACACAATGTTTATGGTTTGCATGCAAACGTTGAATCGAAATGAACTGGATTTAATGCTATCTGCTCACATTAAACGAGCACGAGATTTTGTTTCACTTTAGTAACAAATTACAGTTTCACAATTAACACCATAACTATACAAACCTTGCATAATTACAAAATCACAAAGAAAATACAGTACAAAATCGTTCCTAATGGTTGTGTATGCAAATGAGGTGTGGACTAGTCCATTGATGGATGGAGGAGCGATATTTGAGAAAACGATTTTCTTTGTGTTGTGGCTTTACATAATGCCAAAAATTGTGATTGGTACGTCCAAGCAACTGTTGTAGACCCCTTGGCCAAGATTCAAGGAACTTCCTCTCATAGTATGATGGTCAGATCATGGTCAGCTGTGGTTGGATAACCCCTGCACATAGTTAGGTTTTATTTAAACATTTGCACAACACTATTAAAACATCCTTCAACTGGTTTCAACTGGTCCGTGTATGTAAGAATTATCAATTAATTCAGTTGGCAGCTGGTTCTTTCAACTGGCTTTAACTGGTCCAACCATTTTAATTAGAAATACAGCCTAGCTTCGACAAAGAGAGGGCTGTTGTTACGACATGTTGCTTATTGAAGTCCAACTTGTTAATTGTTTCCCTTCCTGAACGATACACGTAATAAAATGCTTCCGTTGTAACGAGGTATAATCTGAAAATTCATAATTAAGGACCTCTTGTCAATGAGGATATTAAACGGTTCCTAATACTTATTACCAAATACATGAATACACGTTGCAGTGTAGCTGGTTCCCATTTTGTTTTTAACCAGTTATATACTTGACCAGTTAGTAACTTGTTTAGTGAAACTGTTTTTTAACTGGCCCTTTATATAAACAGTTGGCTTCAACTGGTTCCTATTGACTTTACAAACATTTCCAGTTAGTAACTGGTTTCAATAACTGGTTTAAACTGGTTCCTATTGAAAACAGTTGCGTGGCCTGTTTATTCCATTTGACTCGAACTGGCACCAGTTGAACTCCAGTTGACTCCAGTTACACACAGTTCACTCCAGTTAAAACCAGTTGAAAGTTTAACTGGTTTCAACTGGAATTTTCACCTGGGTCAGATGTTCCGCGTGCTCAGATGTTCCGATGACCAAATATGGTAGCTTACGTCACGGAACGTCATGCGCACAGCATACGTAATTATACCAGTTTAGGTGAAGTCCTGAGTTGATCAGCAGAATTCGCGCCATGTACGTAGGCGCGCAGATGTACAGGGCTGCGTTCCACATACGCAAACGTTGCCAACGTTCGCCACTGGTTACAATGCTTGTATGCACTCGTCTATGGAAAGCCGCGGGTACACATTCGCAAGGGGACAGTTTTACCTTTTACACCGGGACATGTGAGCACGCGGAACATCTGAGATCGTGCACGCAACGTGCTGAACTGTTCCGTGACGTCATCGGAACATCTGAGCACGCGGAACATCTGAGACCGTGACACCGGGTAGGGTTGAAGCCCGTAATTGCGGGGTTGAACTCCGCAATCGTCAAGGTCGCCTGTAGTGTAAACTTACCCGAATACAGATTCGTCAATTTGAGTGTCCTTGGGGCGGTACCCGCTGTGTAGCATATTTAATTGACCAATCTGGCCCATGTGCCATAACACCTAACAGCTCACGCATGCGCTGCAGTTACAACTAGTGGTGACTTTTGCGGTTTCTGAAGGCGAGTTGAAGCGCCGGATCGAGGTGTAGTGTAAACGCGACAAATGTTGAGTTTTGCGGTCGCAATAAAAATGCTGGGTAAAATGTTAGTGTAATGTTAGACTCACTACAGCCACATCTTCAATTGTTATTGGGTCTACACTAAAACCGGTGAACTGTTTTCCTGCGCTCCACCAATTGACGTTTCAGATTACCAGCGAATGTTTAGACCCAATTACCATGGCAACTGACGTCACACTTTAGTAGTCTATATTATACAAATATTGACTGCAGTGAGGGGCATGGTTAAGATTATAGGCCCAAGGTGATCTCGAAGCCATGACTATGCCCCGAGGCGGAAGCCGAGGGGCATAGTCATGGCTTCGAGATCACCGAGGGCCTATAATCTTAACCATGACCCGAATAAACAGCAGTCAATATTTGTTTTATATACCGAATGTGTAGATTTTTGTCATCTGGTTGGTTAAAAGTAACGATACAGTCATGACAGTGGTCCTTCGAGTTTCGATTTCGAAAGCTGGTCTACGGCGGAAAAGTTGTATATTTACAGCAAACATTTGTAGCATAAATCACCTGACACTTTAGTAGCACATTTCACCTGACACGGTTTTCAATGTAGGCCACTTCTCTTACTTCATCATCTATGACTTCGTCGAGATTCCGCCATTACCGTCCTGCTGAATGTTTACGTGAAGCACGCAGCTGCATAGTTGGTGCACAGCTATGCTAACACATGTAATGCGCGCGTCCGGAACCCGCTAAATGACTATGCCCGGGGCGCGTTTTTTTTTTACACCGCAGCGAGGGGTACACCCCAATTTGTCAACCCGAATAGAGTCTAAGTTTCCAATGACTGACACTTCTCGAGTGACAATCTTGGAAATAGTGACAACTCTACTCTCACTATTATTAGAGAAAAAGAAGAAACCGAGAAATTTCGGAAAATCCCAAACATGCATAGATTCGAACCAGGGACCTTATGATTACAAGTCGAGCTCTCTTCTAACCAGACCACGAAGCTGGTTGCAAACCGACCGCATTCAAAACCCTAAATTCCTTTAAAATAACTAACCCTGAACCCTAACCTATTATATAGTCTCCTCTCAAGACGCTAAAAAGGTACAAACCCCATTGTTCTCCCCTCGCAGTGGTGTAAAAAAAAATTACGCGCCCGGGGCATGGCAAAGACTATTATCCGGTGGGCATATACGCGCCGGGTCTAGCTGATTCAATGCCCCCACTTTTAACCAATCAGATGACAGGAATCTACGCATGAGGTATATAATGACCTATATGACCCACATATATACTAATACTGGAGCGCCACAAGGATGTGTCCTGTCGCCAGTTCTTCTCTCACTTTATACCAGTGACTATCGTTGCAACACGAGAACTTGTTCTGTTGTAAAATATGCTGACGATACATCATTGTCTGGCTTGATCCTTAAAAACGATGAGTCTGATTATAGAACTGAAATAGAACAATTTGTTCGATGGTGCGATGACAATTTTCTTGTGCTCAACGTATCCAAAACAAAAGAACTTATTTTTGACTTTCGTAAAAAACCACACAATGCTGGACATGTTAGTATAAGAACTGAATGTGTTGAAAATGTCACCGAGTACAAGTATCTTGGGACAGTCATCGACAACAGGTTAAATTGGAACAAAAATACTCAGAGAATTTGTGCCAAGGCAAACCAGAGGTTATATTTTCTCGGGAAGTTAAGCTCTTTTAATGTCCGTGATTCAATTTTGCATTTATTTTACCAGAGTGTTGTTCAGTCAATCATTTCTTTTAGTTGCATTGTATGGTACAATAACCTAACTGTAAAAAACCGGAAGAAAATTGAACGGATCACTAAAACTGCAAAGAAAATAATTGGTTGGGAAGTAAAACAGATGAACGAAATGATAGAAACAAACTATCTTACAAAACTGCAGACTATAACCCAAGACCCAACTCATCCTCTCCATTCATCTTTACACGTCCTCCGATCAGGAAGATTTCGTGCACTCCCCACTCGCACAAACCGGTTCAGATTTTCTTTTTTACCCAGTGCCATTCACTTGTACAATTTGAATTTTATCAGATAAATACTGTTTCAAAATCAGATCAAAATTTTTTAAATAACGTAGTACAAGCGGATATGAGTTGCTGCTTATAAGGGTACGCTTTTTTGTATACATTCTTACTTTTTTGTTTTATGGATGTTTTAAATCTAATATAAACTTTTACGTGTCTAAATTATGTAGGTTTTATATTGTTTCTGTGTGCACATTGGGAAGATGAATTTCACTTTTAAAGTTTTTTAATTGTGATGAAATAAAATATTGAATTGAATTGAATTGAATATGTTTATGCACACCATCCAGTTTTTGTTGGCGTATGTAGTGGCATTTAAATTCCCTTCACGCCTGAAGTAGCCTTTTGTGATTGGATGGTCCCATCAGTTATTTAATCCAATGACATCGTCAATTTGGGGTTCATTTATTAATATTTATATTTAGTGAATCTAGACTCAAATACAAGTCGTCGTTTAATGGATCAGTTGAAATTTGGTCTAAAATTATCGCCTATTGAGTAAACTCGACAGAACAGCCATTTTTCTGAGTAAACAGGAGATTTATGGAGTTTTTTTCTGACAATATCGTATATTTAGTAACCGCATAACACCTCGAGATTGGAAAGATTACAGCTACATTTCGCTACATTTATGAAAAAATGCTAAAGTCATCAACAAATTTGAGTACTGTTACACAATTAGTCTTGAGCATTGACGACTGCAGGTGCATTGCGCAATATAGAGAAAACCTAATGCACATACAGCCAGTTTGCTGCAAACATAATGTGCACCCTGCTATGTCTCGGGAATGTCTTTGCCTACGTCCTCCTGGCCCAGTTAAACTTTCTGCTTACTGAGCACAGACGACCCGAGCAGTCTGGATTCACAGTGGGCTGTTCCACCATGGATGCCGTCCTCGCCCTTGTTGTCCGACCTCCGCATTGGGAGTTCAACCAGCATAATGTCAACATGGAGCAAGTTCGGGCGGGCGACTATAGTTAACTAGACTAACCATAGTCGATCTATATAGATGTCACTCGAACGCTGCGTGGTTTGACTAGCTATATAGTCTGACTAGCTAGTCTGACTAGAGGAACCAAGCCCCGGGGGTAGGTTAGTCTAGTTAACTATAGTCGCCCGCCCGAACTTGCTCATGGAGGCAGCTAGCCTTTGATTCGGTCGATAGAACAACGCTCAAGAGAGGGACACATCCGAAAGCTTCCCTCCAAGATCTGGTGTAAGGCAGGGCTGCAACATGGCACCTTTATGGCTTTGGGGTAATATTGTTTGGTAAAATGTCGGATAATTTAGCGTCTTGAGCGGAGTATATAAAAGCTAGGCGAACGTTATGCCTTGAGACACTCGGCGTGTGTAGACTATACTCAAGTCACCAAATCGCCCAAATTCACGAGGCCTTTACAAGAGGCTACTTCTGCCATGGGCTGGATCTTGGACAGGGCGATTCCAGCAGTAGGAATGACAATTGGCCATCTTAAGTTCTCAGACCTGAACTCTGCAGATGACGTCACCGTAGTAAATCATAAAACCGAAAACCTGCGTGACGTAAAAGGACCCGAAACTTTTCAGAGCGAGGCTGCCAAATTCGGCCTCAATATCTGGCAGAAAACATAACTCCAATAGCCCTCCCCCATATCGTGATGAATGGCCGCCTTGTCAAAATCGAGGAGGACTTTCACTTTGTATACCTTGGAAGCAAGATCTCCAACACGAGGTGCAGGGCGTGAACCCGACATCCTCAGACTTGGTCTGCCAGCCTATACACAGACTCTGGAAGCTGAAGACGCTGAATTGAAACAAGCGTCATCCGTGTCTTACTGCGCCGGCTCCGAAACCCGACCTCAGAAGACTCACGTCATTTCACCCAATGTGTTCACGTTCCATTCTGTGCATCCAGTGGTTTGACTTCATCAGCAACATTGATGTCACCACTGAGCATCACTGCCTACCATCCATCGTCAAAACCAACACCGAAGCACTGCCTTTTTCGGTCACGTTGCTCGCCTAGCGAACAACATCATTGCAACAACAACACAAAACGTCGCCGTCAATGCCAAGATGACCACCTCAGTCACTGGCTAGGTAAGATCCCTCGGCCGCCCAAGATCATCCTAGATAGAACTGGGACGGCCTAGCGAGGTTCAAAACATGTGATATAAGGCCGAAGTGGCCGAAGTTTGGTCAGCGACGGTTGGTCGGAACCAGCGGCCAGGGTATACACCAATCCGGTAACTAAGATCTCCTCCCTGCATATCCGCCATAGCTGGGGGCGTCCAGTGCGCGTGTTTTTTTTTTACACCGCAGCGAGGGGTACACCCCAATTTGTTAACCCGAATAGAGTCTAAGTTTCCAATGACTGACACTTCTCGAGTGACAATCTTGGAAATAGTGACAACTCTTACTCTCACTATTAGAGAAAAAGAAGAAACCGAGAAATTTCGGAAAATCCCAAACATGCATAGATTCGAACCAGGGACCTTATGATTACAAGTCGAGCTCTCTTCTAACCAGACCACGAAGCTGGTTGCAAACCGACCGCATTCAAAACCCTAAATTCCTTTAAAATAACCAACCCTAAACCCTAACCCTGAATCCTAACCTATTATATAGTCTCTTCTCAAGACGCTAAAAAGGTACAAACCCCATTGTTCTCCCCTCGCAGTGGTGTAAAAAAAAAATACGCGTCCAGTGCATGGGCTGTGCGTTTTGTGTTGATGTTAGAACGAAAAGCGCTCATCCATTACATGCACGAACGAGTTTCCTTCGCGTATACGCGACGCGCCCGCCTTTGCGTACACGCGACGCGCCCGCCTTCGAACAAGTACAGGATGTACAGGGAAGAAGACCTTATTACCGGATTGGTGTAATAGTCGTCCTGTCTACTGGTACCCGTCGTATCGTGAATCTTGTAATGCTCAGATGGGAACCACCTATGCTGTATTATAGATACGTTGGTGCATGCGTGTGGCACGGCGACATCTCGAATGCACCGATGGCGAACTGTTATTCTTGAGGTTCACTTTCTTGTCAACCTGTTGCTACCGCCATTACTGTGTCCATACTATGGCACGCCAAAGCGAAAATAATTTTGTTTAACGTTAACGCATGTTTTCGCAAATGTTGCGCCAGAAAAAAGGTTGGCATGACTTTTAAATGTTGATAGACTGTTTGAAACCGGCATACCGTGCTTTTGTTGGCAAGTTTTTAAAAATGTCGAGACTTGTTTTTCAGGATTGATGGTAGAACTATTAGTGTTGAATTATTTCCACTTTGGCGTGCGCGTGCCATAGAATGGACACGGTAATAGACTACTAAAGTGTGACGTCAGTAGCCATGGTAATTGGTCTAAACATTCGGTGGTATAGCGCAGGGAAACGGTTCACTGGTTTTAGTTTAGACCCAAAAACATTGCAACACAAAGGGTGACGTTTTCACTTTAGTAGTCTATGGCGGATATGATAGTTGTTGACGTCACGCGTATGGCACGCAAAAGCGTAATTTGTTTTGGGCAACATTTGCGGAAATATGCGTCAACATTTTAAAAGACTATTTTCGCTTTGGCGTGCCATAGTATGGACACAGTGATGGCGGATAGCAACCGGTTGTCAAGAAATTGAAACCCAAGAATAGGCATAAACATAATATGCACGCAGTAAAAGGAAATCAGACACAGTTGTGTGATTATACAAGCTTTACTAAGGCTAAATGTACACCCAAACAAATGGCAAAAGTTAAATGAACACTGATTTATCAAACATGCACTTACACATTAAGCTGTTAGTAGAAAATATACAATATCACCAAATATGGGAAAAACCAAAGTAATGACTAATGAACCTAAACAGTGGTTTCATTGTTCTCAAGTTGTTGGTACATTTCAAGATTATGATTATGAGAAGTTGGTGGTTATAACCAAATTTGGATATCTTAAAGATAGTATACATGATTGGTAAACTGTTACAAATAGTTTTATCCCCCTGTGTATTGAAGATATGCATGATTAAAAACCAACCTGAGCAAAAACCAGCTCCGTACTTTTGAAAAAACTTCAAAAAAGGGTTTGCAGTCATTTCGCCCCAAAACCACTTCGCCCTGAACCATTTCGCCCTGAACCACGGCCTGTGCACGAAGTGGTTTTAGGGTGTAGTAGCATTTGGGCGATGTAGTGCTTAGACGAAGTGATTTGGGGCGAAATGGCACTCGGGCGAAGTGGTTTGGGGGCGAAATGGCACTTGGGCGAAATGGTTTTGGGTCGAAAACTAATTGTCATGTCAGTAGGTGCATATTTGATCACGTTGATATGGAAAAACCCCGTTGAGGGTGGGAAAATATAGAAGACTTTCACAGGGAATACCTTTCACATAGCCTACGTGTAGTATCATTAAACTATGTTTTGCATACAATATCTCGAAGCCAAGATCGGCTACCCCTCATTTTTTTCTGTGGTGAAAAGTCACCGGTATCATTGTCGTCAGACACGCGGTTTGCAATCATTGGCTTATGGGGCTTATTATACGCATGAGCGACTTTTTCGTAGTCTTTGTACGTGCGCTGTAACGAAGGATTACCCCTCGCAGTGGTGTAAAAAAAAATGCGCGTCCCGCGCGGGGCGGTCCCGCTCGAACCGGCGGGCCCCTTGCGATGGATAGGATAGCGCTGCCACCACAAATAATTTGAGGCCTATAAACCTCCGGAGGCCCGCCTCTAGCTCTCCGGCCTCTAGCTCTCGGGTCTGTGGTCAAAATATATGACCGGATAAAGAGAGTCGGTGGGGACGGACCACAGATATCCATTAAGAAACGGAGGCCCTACGCGCAAAACCGCACCTTATTAGCATAGTTTTGGGCACCTTCATTTGCACAGTTTTGGGCACTATTTGCATAATTGTGGGCACCTCATTTGCATGGTTTTTGGGCACTTCCCTATAGGGCTTGGGAATGTGATGTCATGCAACGTCACAATGCAGTGGTTTCCGCCATGTTTGTTGCCAGTAACATGCGCGAGTACGTTCAGATATAAGCAATGGGAGCTGCGTAGCACTGTTAAACTGTTAAACTGTAGTGCAAAGACCCACAACCACCCTGACGAAGGCCTAGTTGGGCCAAACATTTGCACCCTCGTAAGTTGAGCGCTAGTTTTATTTTTGTGCACTTTGCACTACAGTTTAACAATACGTTCAGCTTGTTTTGTTCCCACGTTTTGTTTTGTGCAGGATGCGTGCGCCGCGCCGCGACATGTCGAATTCAACTACTAGGTCGTTGTTTGCGTGATATGGAATCGCGCGGGCGCCGCACGCATCTAAAGTTGACGAGGCCATTGATTTACATACATATACTGGATACGCCATCTGGGAGTGTTTGTGTAGAAATGCGCGGCCGAACAATGGCGGCGCGTAGGGAGGGTATTAACGCGTCACTTTGCGTGCTTTGCTGCAGTACGTGTATAATGCATACGAACAAGATTGTTGTTTACCCTACTTTGAAAACGCACGCGCGGACGCGATTCCAGCCAGATGCCGTCTCCAGTTATAGCTCAATGGACGAGGCTGCACGCCAGTTCGCATAGCAACCACTCACTACCTTGAAGTATGGCGGCCGAGAATGACGTCAATAATGGTGTCGTGGCGTCGATTCCCAAGCCCTATTGATTGCTTTCGATGACGAAGAACATCCGGGAATGTGTGGTGGTCAACAGTCACGCGCGTACAAGTACGCGCGCGCCAATAGACGCACTTATGAACACGCGTAAAAAATACTCACCAGCGTATTTTCATTCGAAGATGCCACACACGCGCGTTGCGATACGTTCAAAATATTGAGCATGCAGTCAGCTTGTAAACACGAAAGTGCTTCTACTTGATCGCGATTTTTAGCCTGAAGAAAGACATTTTTATCTTTATCGATACAACAGCCATGGCGCAACAACATAAAGCAAGGTTAAGCAACGGAGGTAAGTGCAACCAATTCGCTTTTCTTGCTCTGTTTGCCGGTTATCACTCGGGCCACGTGGGTCATGAAAAATGCCCACCAAAATGGTGGATGGAAGGCGTGACGTCACCGGAAAGCAATCAATAGGCCGTATTCCTGAACGTGGAGGGCGCTGTCAAGTGGTCCGCGCCCGCGCCCATGTTCGAACACAAAACGCGCTACGCGCACACGCCTTCAGGCGGATACGCACTATCGCGGAAAAATCACACTTTCGCGCTGCGCTCACCGCATTGCATGAGCCCCCAATCGCCGATCTTTACGAAAGGGGAGTTCACATTATCGCGAAAAAATCAGACTGTTCCATTGGTTTGTACACAAACTGGTTTGCCGCTTGTGCGCGGCCTGTCGCGGTGCGCAAAACGTTTTTGAGCTGGGTCAAAGTTCAGATTTGTTGAACTTTGACCGCGGTTCGCTGACCTTTCCAACGCGCAGCCAATGAGGTATATCAGAGAAGCCCCAAGATACCATCCTCTTGCAACAGTGCCCCTTTAACGCACTCCCTAACTCCTGCGTACAGTGGCCCTGTTGAAAAAGGCCCCATTTGGCGGTGGGACTAGCGACAGAAATCTTGTCGCCTCTGCTGGATCAATCAGGACGCTTGCAGTGCATTGTAACGCGCGCAGATTGTAAACACCGTGCATGAATGTGATACATGTACTCGGTAATGCTGGCCGTTGTCCGCGTCGGCGATTAGCTGCTATTTAAAGCATACTGGGGAATCCGTTCCATTACATTCGTCAGCATGCATCCCTGTTATTAATGTGAACAACTGCGGAGTAAATAAGGTTCGTCGTTTGAAAGTTTGGTAGGAATGGGACAGTCATAAGGAACGGAACCCAAAACAATTTCTGGAAAGTATAGAAATTGTTTCTTTTCGGCATAACATGACCGAATTAATTAAATTACATCAAAATGATTCGGGCGTGAGTTGGCTCAAGACAACAGCCGGCTCGCTCCACAGATTTGCGTGTATTTCCTCAGGGTATTGTCACGTCGCTTCGCATAGTGGAAATTCCCTGAGATCTCAGGATGCAAGATACCAGAACTGGAATTTTCTATTTTGGAATACTCGGCGATTGGGAGTTCATGCAATGCGGTGAGCGCAGCGCGAAAGTGTAATTTTTCCGCGATAGTGTGAATCCGCCTTTAAACGTTTATTTTGAATGGAAATCTGTGCGCGCGACACAGGTCTGCGCGCTCCGCGTACGCGACTATTCCCCACGTACGTATGCACGTACCCCCACTTTTCTACAGTCGTCTATGGACATTTTCCCCCAAATCACCTTGTTCGAGCGCCCTCACGCGTTCAGGAATACGGTCTATTAAATTATACGTAAAACCGCCCACATGCGCACTTTCTCAATAGGCATGTTCAGACGGGCACTACCTTCGAAAGTAAAGTTAACAACGACAGTCCCACTAACAACGACGCGTGTCCACACGGTGATTTAACAACGACGCGCATGCATGCACACTGCCCATACAAAGGTGCGCGCTCGTAAGTAGCGCGCTACTCATAACATTTCTCGTTGTTAAATCGTCGTTGTTAACTTGTAAGTAAGTGCGTCCACACGGTCACTACTTACGAGCTTACTCACGAGTGCCCACTAACAACGACTTAACTTTAAGTTAACAATCATCGTCTGAACGCACCTAATGTTTGTGACGATCGCGCGTGTTATGTTCGAACACAAAACGCGCTACACGCGATTTGAAACAGCCGCGAGCGCTTTGAACCTGCGCGGTACGTTCGCACAACCCATTGTATCGTCATTTGCCCATACTTTTCCAAATCACGGTTATCAATGCACGACTGTTGATCTATGCGTTTATATATCTGTGTGTGGGACGGACAGAATGGAAATGACTAGCAGCCGATTTCACGAAAAATTGCGTAGCTTGCGCAACTTTTGAAAATGGCATAAGCCCCGCAGGCTTGCGTGTAATTATCACAGGAATGTTGCGCAGCTTACGCAATAAAAAGTTACGCAGTGCGAAAGGATTCGTGAAATCGGCTGCTGCAGCCGATTTCACGAAACTTACGCAGTTGCGTAAGCCCATTTGCGCAACAAATTATTTATTGCGTAAGTTGCGCAACAATTTAGCGATGATAACACGCAAGCTATGGGGCTTGCGCCATTTTTCAAAAGTTGCGCAAACTGCGCACTCCGTCCTCGGAAGAAAAAGTCGTTGATAAGCCGAAATTTGTTTAGGTGCCATCGTAACGTTTTGGCTACTTACTTAGGCTGGATCCGAATTAGTGGCTTTGGCTGTGGCTGCGGCTGTTGCTATGCTGTTTCTAAGGATTTTCATTGTCCACCCATAGCAACAGCATAGCAACAGCCATAGCCACAGCCAAAGCCACTAATTTGGATACAGCCTTACAAAAGGCAGTTTCCATGTATTTTGTCTCCAAAGTACAAATCGGGTGCCAACGTAGTCTAGGCCCTAGACGGTCATTATGTGTTGGATACCCGACTGCCGCAAGAGGGCGTAATCACGCGATAGACTCGTTCGTAGTCCTATCACCATATCGTTTTGTCAAAATGACCGACAAGGGAAATCCGTAAATTTTCCCCCCGAAAAGGGGGGAAATTAGTGCGCATGCGTTAGTTTTGTATGCAGATATATACGGGTAGATTTTTTCTTAACGCACGCGCACTGTACTTACGAGCAAATAGCCTGGTACATGCACCGTACGTTCGGCGCTTATATCGTGTTGATTTGAAAGTTTCTTGCATGTTGTTTTGTATAGGCGCCGCGGTTGATTAGACCGGTACGCGTTGTTGATTTAGCCGGGTGGCTTGCGCGGTTGCAAGGGTATGCAAAGACATTTTGCAACGGACGGGTGGCGAAGTGATCTGTCAAGTGACCTGTGGCCAATTTCATAAAGATGTTTAGCCAAAACATTTGCTTAATCAAAAATTTGTTTGCTTTATAAAAATGGGTTAATAGTCAACATTTTATGTCAACTTGTGTTCTAAGCAAGAATAAGAAGATATTCTTGTGAAAAACACAAATTGACATGCAACTTCGACCATTGACCAATTTTTATAAAGCAAACAAATTTTTGATTAAGCAAACATTTCTGCTAAACAGCTTTATGAAATTGGCCCCTGGCCGACGTTGGCGGTTAGGCTTCGGTCGGTCTGAAAAATACCCCGGGAAAAAATACTTGGTGAAAAATCCATCTAGACCGCACGAGTTTTGAATTTTGCATAGAGTATAAAGCCCGACTAAAAACAAAAAGGATTTTCAAAAAAATAAAAAATTATATACCGGCCCGATACACAGTGAGAGCCCAACGGAAAATGAATACCATAGTTTGGCAGTTGAGACTCCGTACACTAAGTCAATGGCCTAGGTAGCGACTTGGAATACAAATTAAACATTTCTATTTTGAGTTAAAACCATTTTCACACAACAGACAAGTTGCAACAGCTATAAAAAATACTTTTGTTGCAAAAATTCATCAAGCAGTTCCTGTTTTATGCTTGTTAAAATGTGCCAAATTTACGTGCGGAATCGTCAATAAAAATGAATAGACAGCAAATTACTTTAAAAATTGTAATGTGATTTTGGTGATATTTTGGGGCGGAAAATCTCACCACTGCACAGGTGGATTTGCGTGATATTTGGCACAAATACAAAGAAAACCAGCCCCAATTGGCCTGTACCAAAAATAAATCAGCCTGGCAGATTAAATGACAGAAACTAAAGTGCAATTTCACGCAGCAGTCTATCAAGCTTGCAAACTTCGGTTACGGATTTTACCAAGTTGAAGTAATAGTGTCGCGACTGCACGACTGATGTCACGGATTTCCAAGTCCCTAGACTGGTTCCCGTCCACATATTCCACACAGGAGAATATAAGGACATTAAGGTAAAGGGCGCTTCATCTTGATCTGTAATTGGTCGTCTTTCCGCGTGCGCATTGTGTTTTTTATATTTAAAAATTGGCCAAGCCCTTTGCTTTTGGCAATGTACTTTATTTACATAATTGGATATGTTCGACACGCACGGCCAAGTTACAAATGTCAATGCAAAATCTGCGCACTTACTAAAAAAAGAAAAATAATAATAACCACGTGACGGGCAGAATTCTGCCCGTCATGGCTTCCCTTTACCGATCCCTATATTTTCGCAATAAGCGAACCAATCTATAGGGATCGGGAACCAATCTACCAAGTCCCTATAGCATATAGCCTAAGGATTTATCTTATGACAGTGCTATTGCTGGTTTTAAGTTGACATTTTGAAAACCCACTGGGAAGGAAGGGGAATTTATGTCACGATAAAATGTTTCTCTCTTGTCAATCCTATGTTTTTGTGCCCGCACGAGTCGCCCGGTGTGCAGTATTTGCTTTTTGCGAGTTCCTTTCTTCCAGATTTCGTCAAGCATGGAGCTATTTATAGCTCCATGGTGTGAGCGATTTTCTCTGCGGGATGGTAAAATGAAATGTGTATCTGTCAAATATTCCAGATTATTTCCGAAGATGTTGTTGTATATTTTATGGCATCTTCGGCAACTAAGGCCCTTTATGCCATCAACTATACGGTTTTAGCTTTAACTATACTATATTATCAACTTGAGATGACGAAGAAGGAGTTGCAGTTTTAGAAGTGGGAGGAAAACCCCCAGAGAAATGCCCCAGAGAAATTATAACAAGTATGTATATACATGTTCGTCGATGCAGAGATTTACACGCGAGTATAATAGTAACTACAGAGGCGGTTGGCACCTTGAGATAGGCCTTTATCAGCTTCTGCTGAAACCGCATCGAATAGCTGGCACAATACTCCGTTTCCTTGGTCGATGACGTTGAATGACCGGCACCCGAGTTGCTTAGTGCATGCAGCGGCACATATGATGATATGTTTAACCGTGAACTCTCGCATGATGTGACCGTTGAAGCAAACACCGGGAATCTGATGGAAACTGCCTACACAGTGGGCCTGGGCTATCTGCTTAGGCTGTGGTGGCGATCGAATTACACACACAGCTTTAGGCGTGAGTGAACATGATCCGTCATTCCAGGTATTGTCGTCCGCTTGTACGTTTTGTATATAGGCGCAGTGTTCAGAAGGACCTTGGCTCGGTTCGCCTGGTTTAAAGTTCAAGAATGTGCTGTCTTTGTCCTGCCCCTCACATGCCCATTCTCCTTCTTTATTCTGATCAGTGCAAGCGACCCATAACCAAAAACAGCCTGTTTCTCTCGCCCAGCTAGCGAAGAATTCGTTCTCTTCCCGTGAATGGGGAGCGGCCATCTTGCCTCCCATGTCACTGCAAGCGGTTTGCTGGGAGCTCCATTTACCTTTGGTCGTCAGGTAGTAACATGAGCCACGCCATTCGCGCCACGTCTCGGGACAGTCTATGGCTGTAGTTGTGGTCAATACAATACCGAAAACACTGAGAAATCCAAGAATTTCCATGCCGACGGAGATTTCGGTCAGTTCTTCAAAATGGCCTTTATATCAAGTTAGAAAGAAAGTCGGAGAGCTACTTGTAATATGTTCACAACACAGTAAGTGTACTTAAAAGAGATGTCGCTCATAAATATACCACTATCCTAGGCACTCGTAAAACCACAAGGTAAAATGAGCGTTGAAAACGTCTTCAGACACCGTTCATAGCAGTTACAAAAGTTTCTTGGCAGCGAAACTAGCCAACAAAAATGACTCCAGAAACTCTCACCTGCTCAGTGTTGATAGCCTAAATGATCGCTATAGACTAGCTATAGCTGCGTAAAGTACGGAGATAGGCAGATATCGCCGAGAGCAATCATCGAGGTAATTTATAGAAGAAATTGCCATTAGCTAATCAACTTGAATGCACAGTGGGGTACCGTGGCCGAGCGGTTTAGGTCATTGACTCGCAATCATAGGTGAAAACTTGGGGTTGCAGGTTCGAACCTCCCCACGGCTACGGTACCTGTGCCCTTGGGCAAGGCACTCAACCATACTTGCTCCATCCTTCGGAAGGGATGTAAAGCCGTTGGTCCAGTGTGTTAGATAATGGAAACGCACTGTAAAGATCCCAGAGCATTATTTCGTGAAGAGCAAGGGGGATCATCCCCGGTGTCTCTGGCCAGGTCTAATTCTAATTCTTCATGGGTTTCCTCACACTTGCGAGTGACAGTGCAATGAGCACTATTGAGGAATCCTTGGTATGAATACCAGAAAATAATAATAATAATAATAATAACTGTGATGCAGACGATACATTATGCCCATTATTATTCCCATTAAAACTTTATTAATAACCTACTTTATTCGTTACCAAAACTACCTTTAATCCCCAAATAATACACTCGACCAAAAAAGTTCTGTCACCAGTAAGATATTTATTATTAAATTGGATTTAATCTAGGAAAATAATATATCAAATTTTAGCTGAACATATCCCTCAAAGGAATAGAGTTTAAGAGAGATCATGATGGCAAGCTTCACTGAACAGGAATGCAACAAAGGAGTGGGGTCAGAATGAAAAACACCAAAGAACAATGCAACTTGTGATTTGGGCAATTTGTGTGTAGACAATTAGGACATTTTTAAGTGAGTTTGGATTTATCAATGTCTTGTCAAAAACATCCAAATCAAAATGGTTAAATTTTCCAATCTGAATCGTGCCATTGCATTAGGTATGGTGGAAGCAAAATACTGAACTGTAACTCCCCTTGCTTGAGTGCAATAAAGTTGACATCGTTGTTTTTTTGTGTTTTTCATTCTGACCCCACACTCCTTTGTTGCATTCCTGTTCCGTGAAGCTCGTCATCATGGACTCCGTTGAGCTCTATTCCTTTGAGTGATATGTTCAGCTAAAATTTGATATATTATTTTCCTACATTAAATCCAGTTTCATAATAAATATCTACAATGTCTTACTAGTGACAGAACTTTTTTGGTCGAGTGTAGATACTCCAAGTGCGACGTGGGTTGCCATGGTAATTGGCTAAACATCATGGCCATCGGGGAAAAAATACCTTTGCAGAAGCACAGGTACACGGTTCAGTGGTTTTTATTGTATAGAGCATTGCCCATAGGCAACTAACACTTCGGCAGTCTATTGCCATTTCCTTTTAGTTAATTAAGTAAATTAACTAAATGGAAATGGCAATTATAACTATTTGTTGACTCGAAGTTACCATGGTGCCCGGAATTTGGGAACGTGAAGTAACTGTCTCATGTTAAACCAGAAGGAGGTATCAATTGAACCACATGTAAAAACCACAAGAAAGTTTCAGGTGTAGCAGGTGATTATATATTGTTAATGACATAACACAGTGAAACCACTTTGGATACGTGCATGGCTATCTGACTGCAACACAAGCCGGGACATATTTTTCAATGACACACCGTGTCAAGTGTCATTATTTCGACGAATGAAAACTGCGGTGTGTTTCCATTGTATTTATATGACGTCATAATAAGGCTTTTTCCACACTTGGAAAAAAGCGAAGTTTCACACTTGAGAAATTTCAACCCTGCGCCAAACCCGAGATTGGCTTCAACCCTGGTTGTACTACTCAACCCTGCTCGGGACCAGGGTTAAAATTTTACGCCCCGAGTTGAAACGCTTGGCCCGGGTTGAAAACAGTGGTCTCGCGCGGTCTCGTACGTTCGCGAGGTCAACTTACATAGTCTATTAAATTATTAAAGAGAGTTGCGAGCTAGCTGAACCGAGTGTGGTCTTGTGTAGAATATGGTATATCGTGATGTGGGGTATTTTATTTCTTCCAACTGTAAATATTTTGGACAATGTAGCTCCTAAAAGTGGCCCTATTTGCCCAGTAGCGTATGTGATTTTGTTCCAAAATGGGCGCTGGTCTGTTTAGCAATTTTCACTGTTGCAGGGGTAGTTTTGTGGAAATTAGGGAATAAAAGTGACGGATTACCCCCATAAAATTGAACAGAATTGAAAATGAGTATTTTGGTGGTTGTGCTGAGAAGCTGAGAGAGTTGTGAGTATTTTTAAATGATTTTTGAAAATTGGGCATTTAGCATTGGTTCATATGGGAGCCCTATATACTTGGGTGCAACCATAAACACGCCGCATACTCAGCACATTGCGAACCAAATCGAGTGGCGATAGTCCGGTCGTAAACGCTATTAAACCGGACGGACATCTCTTTTGTCATCAGACGTGTGCTTAATGCAGCAAAACTCTAGGAAATAAAACACAGAGCAACAAAGAAAACGCGAAACATTCTCCACTTTTTTAATGGTGGAGATTTTCAGAACACAGAATCTTTACGTATAGGGCCTATTCATGCATATAGGCTAATGAAGCTTTTATGTGAATATTTCGATGTCAACTTATTTACAAAAGAAAAGTTTCAAATTTTGAAAATGTGCGTTTCTTTCGATGCTCGGTATATATTACTCGAATCCGTTTGCCGCTATATACGCAATAATTGCACATACTAATAACAAAGGTTACTTTTTATAGTAGCATTTAAGCGCCATATCGACTGTCACAAGTCCTCGTACAGAAATTTGTTGACACTACAGTTCCTGTACATATTGGCATAATACGTCACGAAGAGACTCCAAGCGGCAGTATACAAAGCGAAGAAGCATGAAATGAAGAGTCCGTCCGTGATCCCTATAGAAAACCAAAAGGAAACATAACATTAAGAACGAGGATGCTGCATGCAACCTGACACATATGCAGCACGATATGTGGCAGAGAGTATGCCCCTACCATTGTACCCCCATTGTGTCTCCAACATCTAAGGAATTCCTTTCAGTTTTTAGGGGGAGTTGGTGCGTTAACAAAAGGGAAGTACAGAGTATGTTGAGGTATAGGGGCGTTAGGGGAGAGTCCCTTTTCCACATATCATGCTGGGTATAACCTGGCACACCGACAGAATGACAGAACTTTCTGCGAACTATTTGGCTAAACATAATAATAATATTATTTTTTCTTTCTGGTATTCACACCAAGGATTCCTCTAAAGTGCCCATTGCACTGTCACTCATAAGCGAGAGGAAACCCATGAAGAATTATAAATTAGAAATGGCCAGAGACACCGCGGAATCCCCTTGCTCTTCGCGAATAAATGCTCTGGGATCTTTAAAGTGCATTACCGTTACCTAACACACTGGACCAACGTTTTTAAAAGTGTGGTTGATTGCCTTGCTCAAGGGCACAGGTACCACAGCCGGGGAGAGGTTCGAACCCGCAAGTTTTCACCTATATATGATAGCGAGTCAGGCCACGGTACCCCACAACAAATAAAATGTACTTGGTACTTGGGGTTGCGGTTTCGATACCCGGGTGGGGTACCTGTGCCCTTGAGCAAGGCACGTAATCACAATTGCTCCATCCTTCGGAAGGGATGTAAAGTCGTTGGTCCAGTATGTTCGGTAACGCATTTTAAAGATTCCAGAGCGACGAATCGGTCAAATTGCCATTCTTTGTGAAGTTCGTATGCGCTTTTCAGTGAATAATATTTCTTGTTCTTTGTATTAATTAAAATAATTGTTGAGCTCAAGGTCTTTTGTTTCCTGGGTATAATTTCCCTTTAATGGTGATTGGGCACCATGTTCCGAGTAGCCTATTTCGTTCGTTAACTTCCAGCTTTTCTTTTCCGTCAAATGGTTGATTAAAATGTTGGGACATTAGTAAACAAATCTTGTATAAAGGCTTCAAGAAATTGTTCCATCGTATACATACCTTCGAAACTTACCTACGTGTTTTGAGAGTCCAAGCGCCCCGAAGACAATAAAAGCAATCAGACACGCCAGGGTTAAGATCCCGGCAACCCAGGCGATTAGCTGAAGACACTCGAGTCTTTGGAACAGAGCATCCCGTGCGTATTGGATGTGTAGGACCAGGCAAACCACGGAAAGAACGGCTGTTTGGTGTATGAACATCGGAATGTGAAACAACAATGTTAGTGTAATGTTAGACCCACATCTTCAATAACAAAGTTAAGGTCCTTGTATGCAAGAGGTCGTGAGTTCGAGTCCCACGTGAGCCGAGCAGGATGTTAGTTTTTAGTGTGTTCTGGAAAGAAATAAATCACTCATTCATATCTGAGTTATGTGTCATCGTACATCAGGCACGAGTAGGCACCTTGTGGATATATTGTCACATCGTATTATGAAAACCTGCACCCCCCCCCCCCCCCCCTCCCCCCCCCCCCAGGTAACATTCCCACATGGGGCCCATATTGGCCCCATATGTGCAAGTATACGGGCCCCATATGGGTCCTGTACGGGCTGCACCCAACGCCCCATGTGGGGCCCATATGGGCCAACCATTGTTCTTCTGCCCAGATCATTCCCACATGGGTCCCACGTCAAGGCCACCAGCGCAAAGTGTCTATTCAAAATCACTTTCCTGACAGCCCGAAGGGTGAATTAAGAAAGTTTACAGAGTAAAGCTATTTTCAAAATTACAAAGATTTTATTCTGAAGTTCATAGCTTATACGTTCTGTTTAACATTGCCTAATTCCTCCATGATATACTTATTAACTATAACCTTCTATAACCCCATACGAATTTCGTCGTCAGTCGTTAACTAATAGAGTACAAGTACATCGGGTCGTATAAGGGCAAATGTTTAATTTAAAGATCCTATATAGACTAACGCAACAATGACCTTATTTAAAGATTATAGTATTGTGACGAGCGCGTACCAGATCCTCTATACGCCGGACTAGTACGCCAAATTGGGTAGCGTGCCGCCTAGATGGTGTAGAACCCTGCAGTGGTGGGCCGCAGCACCAGTGGTTTGTCAGACGGAGGAATCGGGATGGAGCAACTTAAGGGCGGATCAAGTTCTAGCTTGGTCAACACTTCTTATAAACTTTTTGGCTAACAGCAAAACAAGTTCAGACAAAACCAAGTTTTCTACGGTCATCATGTTTATATTGTGCAAACTGGGCGTAAATCTGTGTTCTGGTTTTCGAGATACCAATCATGCCGTATTTGAACCGCTCGGTACTCACGAGGTCGTGCAAGAGTCCATTGCAATGGCCCACTGATGCAAAAATATTATCTGTGCCATTAAAATTCCTGTTTTATCTGTGCACTTACCGGTAACTACGACCCACGGGGCCACTTGAAGTTCCCGTAGTTGAGGGTAAATCATGCAGAACAACCCACCAGCCAGTCCGACTAACAGGCCGGCCACGGCTAGCAAGCATCGGTAGACGAGTTGAAATCGGTTGGTACGATCGCGTCGTCTCCCCTCGTAATCTTCATCAAAAATCTCGGTGTAACCGTTTCCCATTGTATCGAGTTAAAATCATACCACAATTAACAACATGTATAATGTAATTTCAGTGCATTTAAAATTCCATGCATGTACACAAGTGACAGTTTTCTATTGTCACTTGAATTTTCCCACCTCAATGCTCGTATACATCTATTATTTTCTATTGTTTACATCTTAATGGTCCAATGAACACAGGTTTGACACAAAAGGTCATGTGTCAAAAAATACTCGGTGCAGTTGTACTAGTAGAAAAAAAGGTACCATTTTCGTAAAGCCAGGGTGTTTGAGGCACGGCATGGTTTGTATGGGGATTTTTTGTAGTATCGTAGGTTCACAGTTCGGTCACGCCCTTTGATCTGTAGAAAACGACGCTGCGCATTATTACACGTGCCATGATATATCTAACCTAAATATTTGTTGTTTATCTACATATAACAATCTGTGTAAATCGGCCGATATACAGAAATTGAAACGTATAACTAACACCATAGAGTATAATTAAAATAGTTAGTGTATTAAAGAAATACCCCTTTATAAATATTATTAATCCTGTCTGGTATTAGAACCAAAGATTCCTCAAAAGTGCCCGAGGCACTGTAGCTTGTAAGCCTGAAGAAACTTGTGAAGAGAAGACGATGAAGAAATGCTCAGTTTTAGAGGTGGGAGGAAAACGGCCCTATAATTCTGTATAGGGGGAAACCCATAGAATCAAGCAGTGACTGACAACCAAATCCACATATTGACCCGGACGCGTGTTTTTTTTTTACACCGCAGCGAGGGGTACACCCTAATTTTTCAACCCGAATAGAGTCTAAGGTTCCAAGGACTGATACTTCTCAAGTGACCATCTTTGAAATAGTCACAACTCTTTCTCTCTCTATTATCTGGAAAAGGAAGAAACCGAGAAATTTCGAAAAATCCCAAACATGTGACTGAGACTCGAACCAGGAACCTTATGATTACAAGTCGAGCTCTCTTCTCACCAGACCACGAAGCTGGTTGCAAACCGACCGCATTCAAAACTCTAAATTCCTTTAAAATAACTAACCCGAAACCCTAACCCGAAACCCTAACCTATTATATAGTCTCCTCTCAAGACGCTACAATTTCAAATATTTACTTGCACATTTTTAAAAGTTCAGTTTCTGTACTACATAATTGATATGGTATATCAAATCAAAAAGGCAGTTTGTCTAATTACGTATTTTATGGCGGTCCTGCGCCTGCTAATTACAGGGGATTAAAAAGGATTGCAATTTTAAGGGACTGGTGCACTCGATCCGACTAAATCCAACTCAATCCAAATAAACAACCGGATAAAAGTTCTCTAATTTTATTGATCGGAATATATATAGCTATGTCTAAATGTTTTCATTTTGTTACAATTTCAAAGATTTACTTGCACATTTTTAAAAGTTCAGTACTACATAATTGATATGGTATATCAAATCAAAAAGGCAGTTTGTCTAATTACGTATTTTATGGCGGTTCTACGCCAGCTAATTACAGGGGATTAAAAAGGATTGCAATTTTAAGGGACTGGTGCACTCGATCAGACTGTACACAGCTGTTTATAAGTGAAGTTCGTACATCATATTGTACACTGTAAACGATTCTGTTTTAAAATGCGTAAAACAAATTTCCGCCGAGTGTACGTGTACAGTTGTGTTAAAGTCCATTATACGCTGCAAAAACTGTTGTTAAATTAACACCAGTGGCCTTGCCTTATATAGATACCAAGACTGATGTTAAAATTCAACACCGTATGTGTTAGTTTTGATTCCACACTTGGAATAAATGCATTATTTTTAACACTCTACACTGCAAAACCTGTGGTGTTAAATTAACACCAGTGGTGTTGTCTTATATACATGTAGATACCAAGCCTGGTGTTTAAAAAAATGCATTTATTCCAAGTGTGAAATTTAAACTAACACCTATGGTGTTACATTTTAACACCAGGCTTGGTATCTATATCAGACAACACCACTGGTGTTAATTTAACACTACGGTTTTTGCAGTGTATGACTCAAAAGTTTACTTCATCTGAGATGACAAGAAACAAATCTTACTCAAAGCGTTAATATAGCAATAGATAACTAACACCACATGAATTAATTTCTGTCCAAGATCAGAAGACGGTATTTTTGTAAACAAATTAACAACGGAAGGTAGTTTTAAAAATGTGTTTGGAATTAAAAGTGGGTAGATGGAGTTTGGTTATCACGTCCCATACGTGCCTCCTCACAGAGGAAAATGTTTAGGATGGACTAGAAACCAGTCTACATGACGTTTACACTTTTGTGACGATTGGTGGCAGCAGACAGCTATTTAGCACATTGCTTATAACCATCGATATATATACACTGGATGAAGCAACGACGTCTAAAATTGAAGCCACCGTCCGCCATTGTACCCCACCAAATACATTGCCTAGACTGGTCATACTGTCTTCACTAGTCTACATGTGTTAAGTGGAATGCAAGCGATCGCATGGACCGAGGAGCAGTCTAGGCCAAGTATTGTTCGTGGGGTACAATGGCAGTCGGCGCATGGCTTCAATTCTCGTATAGCCAACTGCTATTGCATACTTAATCCAGTGTATATTATTATTATTATTATTATTTCTTTCTGGTATTCATACCAAGGATTCCTCAATAGTGCTCATTGCACTGTCACTCGCAAGCGTGAGGAAACCCATGAAGAATTAAAATTAGAAACGGCCAGAGACACCGGGGATGATCCCCCTTGCTCTTCACGAAAGAATGCTCTGGGATCTTTAGAGTGCGTTTCCATTACCTAACACACTGGACCAACGGCTTTACATCCCTTCCGAAGGATGGAGCAAGTGTGGTTGAGTGCCTTGCCCAAGGGCACAGGTACCGTAGCCGTGGGGAGGTTCGAACCTGCAACCCCAAGTTTTCACCTATGATTGCGAGTCAATGACCTAAACCGCTCGGCCACGGTACCCCATATATCGATGCTTGTAACTCACAACTGGGTGCTCTTTGGTTTCAGTAAAAGAACAAGGATGAAAGTAATTTGGTAATGTCAAGCTAAATTGAAGACGGGTATATTTAAAAACAATAAAGGTATATGCTAGGTATGGCCACACTAAACCAAGGTTTGGTGTGCTTGTGCCTATACATACAAAATTACCTCAGTTTTATTAAAATCATTAAAAATCTGAAAGCGCTTTGTTTATCGGCAGAGTGAGCGGTCGGGTTTAAGGGTTTCACGAAGTGGCGAATCCGTCAAAAAAAACATTTTTGGTAAAATTTGGCTTTTTGTTGATGTCCTTAACATTTCTGCAAAGTTTGGAGATATAACAATTTGTATTTTTTAAGTTATAGAATTTGCCAAAAACCGTTAATGCGAATTCAAATTCGCGTTTTGACGAAGTGGCGAATCGCGATTCGCATGTGCACGAATGGAGTTTCACGTGGCGATTATTAGGGGCGTTCGAGTGCTTACACCGTGTAACACGGGGTTAACACCAGGGGAAGCCTCCAGAAGATGCAAAACGAATTTTGAATTTTGAATTTTGGGAACACAGGTCAAAGGTTGTTGCCGGGTGGGGCTTTATGAACGCTGTTATCGTTTAACTCACGATGAAAAATGAAGTCGGCGCCAGTGCAAAAATAGTTGCCCTAAAGTAGGCCTACCGCAATAAACTTTGTCAATTCCCACAGACATCTACTGATTAAGCAAAATGTATTTACATCCCTATTTCCTCCTATTTTTTGTCATAAATCTGTGTTTTTCTTCGTACTAGCGTCGCGATTCAAAACTGTCCGCCATGTTTTACTACTCACGGTGACTAGGTGACGTAATTACACCAGAGACCCGCTCGCGAGCTCGGGCAGTGGTGGCTGCCACTAGGGCAGACTCGTGTTGGTGTTACACGGTGTAAGCATCTCGAACACCCCTATAATGATTATTTGCCACTTCGTGAAAACGCCATGCAGAGGGCGACATTGTAAAAATTAATGTCTTTACAATACGCGCGTAGTGAACATATCAGGAGCGAGTCTGTACGCTTACTGTGGCGAATAAGGTATGCTCCGGCATTTTGCGTTTTCAAGAAGTAGCGAATATGTTTTGAGGCCAAAGTGTTCCTTCATGAAAGGGACAACACTTGTTTGAAGTTATCAACGAATTTAATCAAAAATATTTCCGATGTATTGCCCGGTGCATAAACCTTCATGAGAATCAGAGAATCTTGTTTGCAACGTCGGCAACTCAATTAATTTTGATGATAAACTCTGCAACTAATGAAACTCTGTGCTGCGCCATATTTGAAATTGATGATGACGTCAACCATGCAACGATTGCATGGATGATGTCAAGATTAATGCCTCGTTTCCCGACTCCCATACACTGTGAAGTATGTAAAAATCTTACATGAAGCGTACAGAGTTAGGCAACCCTTTCCAGGTGTCGTCCCTTCCTTTAATTATAGACATTCAGTACAATAAATATTTTATAAAGTCATTTAACTTATACTAAACAGTACCACAGTACTGAGGACCTTTGATGAAACAACCGGTCAATTTGGAGTTTTAAAAAGTGATCAACTTCAAAAGTGATTTTCTCAAAACAAAGTTTTACTGCCCGTTGACGGATTCGCCACTTCGTGAAAACGCCAACTATCTCTTGTTGGACTTGTGATGGACGTAACAGCTCCACTGAAATCAACCCCACTGTCTCAAAGTAACTGCATCTTTTACGCCAACCACCTATCCAACCTGTGGCATATTATTATCTGGTCTTTCTGACAAATCCTCTGCAGTTTCTTTAAACTGAAACTCGTTCCAAACTTCATCTTCTTCATTCGCCGTCTGGTAGAGCGGGTTTTCCACCTCGGTCCGGCAAACCCGTGTGTCTTCCATCAACTGGTATGGTCTGGTTTCGTTGGTTCCCTCGGGGGTGAGCTCACAACTGGAGACATCGCCTACTTTTACCCTAATAAGATACAAACGATTTACCGCCATGTTATCTAATCAACGATGTTCTGATAATTAATCAATGGTGTTCTGCTAATAGAGTTGTTTCATTGTTGTGTCTTTAAACAGATGTACATAATACTTTTGAGTCAAACGTTTTACTCCGTGGATCTTCATCAATGACCGATAAAACCAGTATACTGCAGTTGGGGGAAATAATAAAAGCCGTTGACAAACTTGTTGTCCCCCTCAGCGTGAGTGGCGCAAATAAGTAGAGGGACAACAAATCTCAGTCTTGAGGCAAAACTAAGATTGACTAAGAATTTTTACGTCATGGCCAGTCGTGGTAATATTTCCGGAATGTGTTAACCTAGCATAAGAAACTATACCCAGCACGATATGTGGCAGAGGGACTCCCCCCTAACGCCCCTATACCTCAACACAATCTTCCCTTTTGTTAACGCACCAATCCCCCCTAAAAACTGTAAGGAATTCCTTGGAAATTCCTTGGAAATTCCTTGGATGTTTGAGACACAATAGGGGAACAATGATAGGGGGGAGTCCGTTTGCCACATATCGTGCTGCATATGTAAGAAACAAGTAAACCAAGTAATCATTTCGGCAAAATAAACAAAATAAACAGTCACGTGAGTCATCTCGTTTGGTTGTAGAGTTTGAAGACATCTCTGAACACGATGAGAGCAATTTGAAAATTATAGCGAGACCTTACATAGCTAAATTTTTCAGTTCTTCTACTTTGAAAATACATGTATCATTAAATTAATTTTGATTGAATGTTAGAAGCTTGTGAAGCAAAACGAAATTATGAAATAAAAATAAATGCTTATACAGTTAATGATATTTAGCGTTTCCGTAATCTCGTCATTTACAAATTTCTCTCACCATATGTTTCTGATATACTCGAGCAAAACGACAGAGTTAATGAAATACTTTTTTGAATCATCGTATCTACTTTTGAACAATTTTTCCAATATATTGCTTCAGGGGCGTTTTGGAATATACCACTAAGAGAGCCTTGTTATCTATCGTACTGCTGAGATACAGGGAAAACCTTTCGGCATTTTTGGTAATTAATGCATACTTACTTCTTTTTCTTCTGCTTTACCGTGACGACAAAGACAACGGTGGTAGCGACGATTAGACCAATCAAGAACAAAATATACCAGTAGAGTGAGGCCCAACTCTGAAGGGTAAAGAAAGAACAAATTTGTTCACAAATGTACTCTTGTCCAGTTTTGTAGATTTAGACACCACTTGATTTGTTATTAAATGTTAGGAAATAGATAGGAAATATACACTGAAGAATATTCAATTCAATTCAATTCGTTTATTTATTGTCCATTTAAAAGATAAAAATGGAAAATTTACATGTCTAAAAATTGACATCCTGAGATCTCAGGAAATTTCCACTCTGCAAAGCGACGTGACAATACCCTGAGGAAATACACGCAAATCTGTGGAGCGAGCCGGCTGTTGTCTTGAGCCAACTCACGCCCGAGTCATTTTGATGTAATTTAATCAATTCGGTCATGTTATGACGAAAAGAAACAATTTCTATACTTTCCAGAAATTGTATTGGGTTCCGTTCCTTATGACTGTCCCATTCCTACCAAACTTTCAAACGACGAACTTTATTTACTCCGCAGTTTTTCAAATTAATAACAGGGATGCATGCTGACGAATGTAATGGAACGGATTCCTCAGTATTCTTTAAATAGCAGCCAATCGCCGACGCGGACAACGGCCAGCATTACCGAGTATTGTATCACATGCATGCACGGTGTTTACAATCTGCGCGCGTTACATTTGAATGCCTGCAATCGTGCTGCATAATGCACTGCAAGCGTCCTGATTGGTCCAGCAGAGGCGACAAGATTTCCGTCGCTAGTCCCACCGCCAAATGGGGTCTTTTTCAACAGGGCCACTGTACGCAGGAGTTAGGGAGTGCTTTAAAGGGGCACTGTTGCAAGAGGATGAAAAATTGATGACAGCTCCAAAACAGAACACTAAATCAAAAATAAATATTTAAAAAAACACATTAAGAATCATTAAAAACTCTTACTGACAAATGCACAAATGAATTAAGATGGCGTGTAGTCCTACATTGGATGCTTCGGAGTCTTTTCCCCGACCTCATGAAATAATAATAATGGCGTAAAGGATGATCCTTATTTTTCATTATTTCACCGGCCTTAGTTAAAACACACCTGAGATGTTTTTTGCGTATAACATTTGCATACACGTAATTGGCTATTGGATGATGCCCCGAATTCCTCACTTTAAAATTGAGGTGCAGTTTAGAAAATCACATACGACACTGTTGTTTCCGATGGTGCACGCCATTGCCTAGCAACCAACAGTCTGGTTGCTTTATGCCATTCTCTCCTACTGTAAACACGGTATTGATTCTGTTCTTCACACCTGCCGCGTGCACCACATAGCAACCAAAATTTAGTCCGGTCAAGTGGATACTAAGTGTGAAAGGACGTACGTCAGTACACCGGACGTTATTCATGCAAAACACACACAAAAAGCTAATTAAAAATGACTGAACTACTTTCATACTTGGTTTTCATCTGGGCGCGGTATGGCGTCTCCAGTGTATACGACATACTCGAGTTGTTTGTCCCGTATTTCCGAAGGAGCGCTGAATATCTTATTTTCCACAACACTTTTTGGCATCAACGCAGTTCCATTCGACACAACGAAAGTCATGCGTGTAAGAGTGTCCCTGCAAAAATGGCGCCAGAAAAGTAAATGCAGAATGCGTATCTCAGTTATTGAGCAACAAGTAGTATACTCACCCCCCACCCCCCTCCCCCTCCCCCCAAAAAATATTTTTTCTTACAATATCAATTATTGATCGGAACAACTGTTTGTTGAATAAATGAACAGGTGGATAACTATATAGCAGTGTTCGACCAGTCACTTTAGAATCGCTTTCAAGACTGTTTCGCTAATCCGCTTCAGTGGTTTCGTACCAGATGGACCTGTTTAAACATAGTGATTCCCACATCAAGGAAATGTGGCATTTCCTGTTTCTTGAAGAATCATGTGCTTTAGGGCTCCCAGAAAACCCATGTTCTGGGTTGATTAAATCTGCGTGGGTTGAGTTGACCTCTTAACACTAAAAACTTTATTTAGTCAATCACAGTGAAAAATTAGTCAAACAAGGGCAAAATTATTAGTCATGTATACAATTTGTCAGTTGACAACATTTTGTTGGTGCATGACAAATCTTTGTTGGTGCTTGACGAATTAAAACTTTTGCAGGACAAATTAATATAGGCGGAAGACTAATCTGAACGACTGACAAATGTGATGATCGTCTTTTGACTAATTTGTATTGTCACGTAAAACAAAAACTGACGATTTATTTCCCAAGGACTAATTGCATGACTAACTTTTTATTGCATTACTAATGGCAAGAATAATCCAGCCGAAACTCATGACTAATTTAATTAGTCATGAGTTTCGGCGGGAATATTCTTTCCATTGATAATGTAATAAAAGGTTAGTCATGAAATCAGTCGTGGGAAAATAAATCTTCAGTTCTTGTTTTCGTGCAGCTGTTCGACGCCATTACATGCGAACCGCACCGTATTAAAAATGAGGTCGTGTTTGACTGGACTGAACATTCTTTGACGTTACTCTGGAAAGGTAAGCGTGTGACGGGTTTTGTGTGACACCAAACAATTGTGCGGGACTCTGAGATTTCTAAAGCAATCAATGGTTTGCATGTTTCAAACTATGTCGTGTGTCGGAGTAAAGGCATATAGTTGAGGCCGTGCCTCGGGTCTCAACATCCATGTATTGACACAAATAGTCATGATCTGTGAGGACAACTCAGTACGTATTCGTAATTTTAGGTCAGCCCAGGTTGGACTCCTTTCCTCGCTGCAGTTAGAAGTAAGTTTATAAAATAAGCTACGAATAGTAACTGGATGTTTTCCTGGGTACATCGTTGCCTCTTCCATTTATGTTGTCCTCATTATCGTCATCAAACTGCGGATATCTTTGTTGCATATTAACACAACACACCGTGCAGTCATTGCTCGTATTCTGCGTAGGCATATTTCAGTACGTTATACGAAACACACCGTGTATTGCACGTGACAAAGTAAGTTTGTCAGGCTGACTAACTGACATAACTAATTAATTTTACTGCAGGACTAATTAAATTCCTGCAAGACTAATCAAATTTTCTGCAGGACTAACAAATTTGTTCGCAAGACTAATTAATTTTCCCTCATGACCAATTAATTTTCCCGCATGACTAATCATTTTTTAAATTAGGCAAATAAGACCCTTTTTCATGACTAATTAAAATTAGTCAATTCAAACCACGTATGACTAATTAGAAATTAGTCATATAAGACCCAGTGTATGACTAATTTGTTTTTGTCAATTGACGAAATAACGTTTTCAGTGTTGATCCGCGCGTCTCACAAAAAGCCCCAGAGGTGCGCAGGAGCTCAGGGGGCACATCAGAAAAGGTATAGGAGCCTCAACGGCTCTTAGGGAGGCTTTTGCAGTTAGCCTTAATCTCCTTAACCTCCTTAAAGGGGCATTGTCATGTTTCGATATGGCAATTGAAACGATTTTCATCAAAACAACGCACCGACAAATTCTGAGAGTTGAAATGGCATGGCATACCTCGTGTCCACAGTAACGTAGTCCTCCATCTTTACAACATCAACCGTAATGCTGGCGTCATCACTACTACGTAACAGGACGGTATTTTTTCCTGCTAAAAAGGTGGCCAGGTTCAGAGCGAATTTAATCGACGTCTCTACCTTTCCAAAGAGAAGGACTATGCAGCCGAACACGCTGAGATCTAATGCAGAAACACACGTGGATAGTCAGTTAATTATACATCGTATCGAATAGCTGCCATCATGTAGGGCAGTTTACTTGTTCCATGAGGACATGCATGGTTGCACATTTTGTGCTTACGTTGTTGACCAATTGAAATGTCAAAATGTTGCCTACAAGATGGCAGCTATTCGATA